>CATNEN010000038.1:34252500-34852500 GCA_950097015.1 Macrostomum hystrix | reverse complement strand
TCGTCCCATATCTCTCCTGTCCCAAATCTCTCCTGTCCCATATCTCTCTCGTCCCATATCTCTCCTGTCCCATCTCTCCTGTCCCATCTCTCCTGTCCCATATCTCTTCCGTCTCATATATGCCCTGTCCCATATCTCTTTTGTCCAATATCTCTCCTGTCCCATATCTCTCCTGTCCCATCTCTCCTGTCCCATATCTCTTCCGTCTCATATATCCCCTGTCCCATATCTCTTTTGTCCTATATCTCCCCTGTCCTGTCCTATCTCTCCTGTCTCGCGGAGGCCGCGATGTCATGATTGAGCCGCTTCAGGTGCTGAGGAGACACGCAGTTTAAGTCGGGTCGAAGGAGGTCTGCATCAAAAATTTCAAGCCATCAAAGCAGCAACATTTAAGCGTACGAATGAGGACAATGTGCAATATTGTCATTTGGTAAAGACATTTTAATGGCTAGCAGATCAACAGCGGCTTTCGGCCTATTTGCTTCGTTCGTCAGGCATTGCCACAAGCAATCGTCTCCCGCCACACTTAATGGGCACCGATTTTTCTGATAGTGTTCTTCCAATTTTTTGTGGCTGTGTTTTAGTACTTTACTACTTTTGTGAATGTCTGAACTGTATCTCTCATATAGATGAGAGATTTCTAGAAGAATACCAGCGTGCAAATATCAACCTGCAAAATTATATGCTGCCCGAGTCTCACAGCTGCATGGATGAGCTCAAATGACTAGGGAATTGGGCGTCTAGCTGCATGTCAGTCGTCAGATAATTTTTTTTTCAATTTTTACCTAATTTAGGCATAAGAATATTATGCAGTTGAGCAAGAATGCAATACAGTATTGCAAGAATCAAATGTAGTTCAGCATGAATCTAATGCAGTTCAGCAAGAATCTAATGCAGTTCGGCAAGAATCTCATGCAGATCAGCAAGAATATAATGCAGATCAGCAAGAATCTAATGCAGATCAGCAAGAATCTAATGCAGTTTGGCAAGAATCTAATGCATTATAGGAAGAATCTAATGCAGTTCAGTGTGAATCTAATGCAGTTCAGCATGAATCTAATGCAGTTCAGCATGAATCTAATGCAGTTCAGCATGAATCTAATGCAGATCAGCAAGAATCTAATGCAGTTCAGTGTGAATCTAATGCAGTTCAGCATGAATCTAATGCAGATCAGCAAGAATCTAATGCATTTCAGTGTGAATCTAATGCAGTTCAGATAGAATCTAATGCATTATAGGAAGAATCTAATGCAGTTCAGCAAGAATCTAATGCAGTTCAGCAAGAATGTAATGCAGTTCAGCAAGAATCTAATGCAGATCAGCAAGAATCTAATGCATTATAGGAAGAATCTAATGCAGTTCAGCAAGAATCTAATGCAGTTCAGCAAGAATCTAATGCAGTTCAGCAAGAATCTAATGCAGTTCAGCAAGAATATAATGCAGTTGAGCAAGAATCTAATGCAGTTCAGCAAGAATCTAATGCAGATCAGCAAGAATCTAATGCAGTTCAGCAAGAATCTAATGCAGTTCAGCAAGAATCTAATGCAGTTGAGCAAGAATCTAATGCAGTTGAGCAAGAATCTAATGCAGTTCAGCAAGAATCTAATGCAGTTCAGCAAGAATATAATGCAGTTGAGCAAGAATATAATGCAGTTCAGCAAGAATATAATGCAGTTGAGCAAGAATCTAATGCAGTTCAGCAAGAATATAATGCAGTTCAGCAAGAATCTAATGCAGTTCAGCAAGAATATAATGCAGTTGAGCAAGAATCTAATGCAGTTCAGCAAGAATATAATGCAGTTCAGCAAGAATCTAATGCAGTTCAGCAAGAATCTAATGCAGTTCAGCAAGAATATAATGCAGATCAGCAAGAATCTAATGCAGTTCAGCAAGAATCTAATGCAGTTCAGCAAGAATATAATGCAGTTCAGCAAGAATATAATGCAGTTCAGCAAGAATATAATGCAGTTCAGCAAGAATCTAATGCAGATCAGCAAGAATCTAATGCAGTTCAGCAAGAATCTAATGCAGTTCAGCAAGAATATAATGCAGATCAGCAAGAATCTAATGCAGTTCAGCAAGAATATAATGCAGATCAGCAAGAATCTAATGCAGTTCAGCAAGAATATAATGCAGTTCAGCAAGAATCTAATGCAGTTCAGCAAGAATCTAATGCAGTTCAGCAAGAATCTAATGCAGTTCAGCAAGAATATAATGCAGATCAGCAAGAATCTAATGCAGTTCAGCAAGAATCTAATGCAGTTCAGCAAGAATATAATGCAGTTCAGCAAGAATATAATGCAGTTGAGCAAGAATCTAATGCAGTTCAGCAAGAATCTAATGCAGATCAGCAAGAATCTAATGCAGTTCAGCAAGAATCTAATGCAGTTCAGCAAGAATCTAATGCAGTTGAGCAAGAATCTAATGCAGTTGAGCAAGAATCTAATGCAGTTCAGCAAGAATCTAATGCAGTTCAGCAAGAATCTAATGCAGTTCAGCAAGAATCTAATGCAGTTGAGCAAGAATGCAATACAGTTCAGCAAGAATCTAATGCAGTTCAGCAAGAATCTAATGCAGATCAGCAAGAATCTAATGCAGTTCAGCAAGAATCTAATGCAGTTCAGCAAGAATATAATGCAGATCAGCAAGAATCTAATGCAGTTCAGCAAGAATATAATGCAGATCAGCAAGAATCTAATGCAGTTCAGCAAGAATATAATGCAGTTCAGCAAGAATCTAATGCAGTTCAGCAAGAATCTAATGCAGTTCAGCAAGAATCTAATGCAGTTCAGCAAGAATATAATGCAGATCAGCAAGAATCTAATGCAGTTCAGCAAGAATCTAATGCAGTTCAGCAAGAATATAATGCAGTTCAGCAAGAATATAATGCAGTTGAGCAAGAATCTAATGCAGTTCAGCAAGAATCTAATGCAGATCAGCAAGAATCTAATGCAGTTCAGCAAGAATCTAATGCAGTTCAGCAAGAATCTAATGCAGTTGAGCAAGAATCTAATGCAGTTGAGCAAGAATCTAATGCAGTTCAGCAAGAATCTAATGCAGTTCAGCAAGAATCTAATGCAGTTGAGCAAGAATCTAATGCAGTTCAGCAAGAATATAATGCAGTTCAGCAAGAATCTAATGCAGTTCAGCAAGAATCTAATGCAGTTCAGCAAGAATATAATGCAGATCAGCAAGAATCTAATGCAGTTCAGCAAGAATCTAATGCAGATCAGCAAGAATCTAATGCAGTTCAGCAAGAATCTAATGCAGTTCAGCAAGAATCTAATGCAGTTCAGCAAGAATATAATGCAGTTCAGCAAGAATCTAATGCAGTTCAGCAAGAATCTAATGCAGTTCAGCAAGAATATAATGCAGATCAGCAAGAATCTAATGCAGTTCAGCAAGAATCTAATGCAGTTCAGCAAGAATCTAATGCAGTTCAGCAAGAATCTAATGCAGTTGAGCAAGAATGCAATACAGTTCAGCAAGAATCTAATGCAGTTCAGCAAGAATCTAATGCAGATCAGCAAGAATCTAATGCAGTTCAGCAAGAATCTAATGCAGATCAGCAAGAATATAATGCAGATCAGCAAGAATCTAATGCAGTTGAGCAAGAATGCAATACAGTATTGCAAGAATCTAATGCAGTTCAGCAAGAATCTAATGCAGTTCAGTGTGAATCTAATTCAGTTCAGCATGAATCTAATGCAGTTCAGCAAGAATCTAATGCAGATCAGCAAAAATCTAATCCTACACCTGCAAATTTCATCGCCAGCAAAATTTCTATGCTGTTAACGGTTTTTCAGCTTGGACGAACTTAAATGACTAAGGAGTTAAGTGTACTGCTCAATGTCAATGGTCCTACGTTTTATAAAAAAAATGTTTTTTATTTTTTATTATTATTTTTTTTTATTTTTTTAATTTTATTATATAATATTTTATTATTTACGAGCTTAGAATAATGCCTATGTCTTTTAGTTAACTCAGTGGTTCGGCTCACAGATAATATATACAGTTATATATTATCTGTGGTTCGGCTACAATTTCTAATTTTGGTACCTATAATTTGTTGTCATTGTAGAGCCTCGCTATTTACACAACGTGCCAGCTGAGATTCTAGGGCAGGCCATTGGTTACCTTAGAATCGACCTGGCTTCTGGAGTCAATTAGCATCTTTTAGAAAGCGATGCATAATGGCACTTGCTGATGCTGCTGCGGCAGATGTCGCTTTACGTAAACCACTTGGAATTCTCTGCATCTGAAAAGCACTTTCTCTTGCCCCTGTTTCCGCACTAAAATTATGAGACTGTCTTGACTCTCAAGGAACTCTATGGGCCTGCTTAGAAGTGCCGTATTGGCCTACTAATTAGGCCTACTCAGACTCAAATTCTGAGCGAAATTCGATCATGCCATCACGTGACTGTCTGAAGGCTGACCATGTTGCGTGATTGGATAGCTGGGATCATTAAAATGGCAAATGGAGCCAGTAGGACCAATGAAACAACAGTTCTGTCAAGCACACAAGATAGGCATTGGATTAAGGCTAAATTCCGTTTCTCAATGTTCATCTAACTAGTTGCTAGCTTTTGGCAGTTACTAGCTTTTGGCATATTTAGAAACTAAAAACATTAAGAAAATGCTGTCGTCTTGGAGAATATTTCTGCTTCTCCAGCTGCTCTGCAATGCGGTGAGCGGCTGCACACCGAGAACATCATTCCACCCGATTTGGACCTCGAACTGCGTGTCTCATCAGCACCTGCAGCTGCTCAGTCTTGACATCGCTGCATGCGCACTCCGCTGTCGGACAGCTCCGAGGTGCCGAGCCTTCGCCATGGAGCCGTCGACTCCGACGACGCAGCAGCTTTGCCTGCTGTTCGCATTCGATGCTTGCAGCTCGCAGCTGCTGCTCGATCCCAGCTCGTGGAGCAGCGGCTGCGGCAGCAGGAGGCTCCGAGTGTTCGTCAAGCAGTCGGAGGGTCTCGAGCCGGGCCGACTGTGTCCAGCCGACTATCGATGGGTGAGCGGCGTCAGCAGCAGCCAGTTCAAGGGATCACTGTACAAGGCTGCGGGGAACAGGGAAGTCGGTAGTTGGAACGCCCAGGCTGTCAGCTGCCGGAGCTTCCTGAACATCTCGGACGGCTCCGCCATGCCGCTGACGAAGCTGGCCGATCTGAGCAGCGTCCAGGAGCTCCAGGATGTGAGGACGTCCATTGAACTCGCCAGTGGTGACATCTGGGTTGGCGCCACGCCACTGGGCAACGGCAGCTGGGCCTGGTCTGACTGCGGCTGGCCGCTGCCTCTCAGTACCACCGGCAATGGCGGACTGTGGAACACTGACGAGCCCAACGAAGCAAACAGCGGCGACATTAGGGCCAGGATTATGAGCTCGGGCCTCTCGGACCGACCCGCCAGTTTGCAGTTCTACGGCGCCTGCGAGTGCTCTGATCCGTTTTCGTTCTTCACTACTTCTGGCCTATGAAGAGCAGTCATCAAGCCGTTCAAGCTTAGGACTTAAGGAGGCTGCTACCCAGCTGAATGTTCTTGTTTTCTTCTTCAATTGTGTCCTTGTTGGCTTACTGATCTACTTAGTTTGCTCGCGTGAGATAACTTGTTCGCAATGGCGCAATACTTCAATAGGTTTCTGTAATCACTGAGGCAAGACTGCGAGACCATTGCCATTTGATCTGTTAACTCAACCCCAAATGCGTTGTTGGGAAATAAAAGTTTTACGATAACTTAAGCAAATTTAAATTTACGTTATCGGGCATTGCAGTGCAAAATATTTTTTCTTTTTAGAGAACCAGCCAGTTTGTGCGTGTCATGATGATGGGAGGGACGCGGCCATGCATCATATCCGTTGCCAAGGACGCGATTCTGACTGTTATGTGTTTTATCTGCTCCAAGCTCGCCAGAGGACGCTCTATTTCAAACTAACGGGCTTATTTAGCGATCCCCATCAGGGATAATTGGCCCGCTGAGAGGCAGAAAGAAAATTAAACAGTTAAAATAGGCATCGCCTAATCACTGTTGCTGGTTTGGGATAATTAAAAATACTGTTAGAAAGATTATACCGCTCCTGTGCCGATCATTATAAGCTCACAATGATTTGATTTGTTCAAATCGAATCATGATTCCTCTCGCTCGTTTTAAATCTCTTACGGCCTGGCCTTGACTACATCACTTCGATGTCCCACCCTGGCTTCTCGACTTCTGGCTGTTCTCGAAATTGAAATCTGTCGTTTTCTAGCATCCAACACCTCGCACGTTGATGGAATGAGACACTAAATAGGTGCTTTAGTTTTCTATGCATTTTTGGTAACGTACCCCGCAAAACTTTTTAAACACCACAGTTCGCAACAACTACGAGCGTACAACGTTATGTGCATTGTACTCGAATAATAATTGTTTTTACGGTCTACTGGGGACAGCGGGCTCTTAAATTGGACACTGAGCGCCATACAGTGACTGCTGTCTATGGCCAACTCGAATATGAAAATGCTGGGTTCAAGCACCACTTGAAGAAGAAGGACGGGACACTTCGTTTCTCGGAAAATTTATTAAAGGCAGATTTTCACGGATAAATACACTAGTGAGATAGGAACTTTTCACGTCATTAACAAAAAAGGTTGCTAACTTTTCAATTGGAAGTAGATCCAATGCTGTTCTTTTAATATATCTTGCAAAACATGTTGCTGCAATGAATTCTAGAAAGCTTCGTTTGTGAATGATTGATCCTCATTTTATTTTCGTTTCATTGACATTTTTATGTGAAAAACGTGAAAAGCTCAAAAGTAACACGGGTTCGCTGTTTTGGTTCGGTTATTTATTGTGGTAAATAACGAAATAACTTTCCAGAAATATTCTTAGAACTTTGTCGGCTTATCGAAGCTTGCTTGTTTTGTTTAAACACGAGCTAAGAGCATATTTCACAAACTGCTTTGAGTGCAAACGCCTGACATCAGCTATGCATTAGTGTAATGGAGTTAAACTAGGTAAATATGTCGTTTTTGGATTGACTTATACACGTTAACGTCAGTAAGCAAATAATGCTGCATTAGGGAGCTCAAAACAGTTACAATCCTCACCGGGGTATACGTTCTAAGCTTTGCGAGCCGTGTGAAAATTAAAAGAAGATTTGAGACAAAGAGACAATAAACTTAACCAAAATTGCTTAGAAACAATAATGTCAGAGTTGTTCTGTATGCGCTGAGTAGTATATTGTGAGACATTGAGAAAATGCTGTCGTCTTGGAGAATATTTCTGCTTCTCCAGCTGCTCTGCAATGCGGTGAGCGGCTGCACACCGAGAACATCATTCCACCCGATTTGGACCTCGAACTGCGTGTCCCATCAGCACCTGCAGCTGCTCAATCTTGACATCGCTGCATGCGCACTCCGCTGTCGGACAGCTCCGAGGTGCCGAGCCTTCGCCATGGAGCCGTCGACTCCGACGACGCAGCAGCTCTGCCTGCTGTTCGCATTCGATGCTTGCAGCTCGCAGCTGCTGCTCGATCCCAGCTCGTGGAGCAGCGGCTGCGGCAGCAGGAGGCTCCGAGTGTTCGTCAAGTAGTCGGAGGGTCTCGAGCCGGGCCGACTGTGTCCAGCCGACTATCGATGGGTGAGCGGCGTCAGTGGCAGCCAGTTCAAGGGATCGCTGTACAAGGCTGCGGGGAACAGGCTGGTCGGCAATTCCAGCCTATGCTTAATTCCCATTTGCTGTTAGCATTTGCTGGGACAGAAATTTAATTAAGTTTGGCGCCACGCATGAACTGAAAATCTTTATGTACGCAGCCTTTTGATTGATTGGCTCATTCTCTACTCAATACTATAAGTAGAGTTTTGCATTTCCAGCATAAAATACGCTAGACTTTTGTGGCACACCAATGTTGGAATACAGAATAATTTCATAGCTTAAGAGAAATTCTCAGCGGAAGTGAGTAAGTTAAAACCAGGGTCTGGATTATTATTCTTGTGCATGCAAGTCGCCTCAAGCTCTGATCATTTTATGTATTATTCATGTGCTCGCTAATTCGTTGTATTGAAGACTTTTATAATCAGTACGGCGCGCACTCTAACTAACAGTACAAAAATTTTGTGACCGTTGATTTTGTATAGACAGCGCAATGGCAAAACCTTTTTGTGCAATATTTTAGTGCTTTTGCACTCGTCTCGTCCTGTAAATGCAATTAGTTGCAACAATTGTTAATGTTATATCGATATTGCACTGTTAAATCAGTGATGACGGAGGCAAAGTGCCTGTTCTATATCCTGATTGCGATTGCGGTTAGAAAGGTGAATTGCAGGTTCGGGTGAAAGGTGAAAATATATCAAGATCACCTGCGTGGTGAAATACGCAACGAATTTCCTGCAAAAGTCTAACAACGGAATTCTATGCTATTGAGCAATAATTGGTTAATGGAAATCAGGGGGATTTGGGGTTCGAAATCAAGAGGATTTGGGTTTGAAAATCCGGAGGATTCGGTGCTTCGACATCAGTGTCATTTGGAATTCTAAATCAGGGGATTTGGGGTTCGAAATCAGGGGATTTGGGGTTCGAAATCAAGAGGATTTGGGGTTCGAAATCAGGGGATTTGGGGTTCGAAATCAGGGGATTTGGGGTTCGAAATCAGGGGATTTGGGGTTCGAAATCAGGGGATTTGGGGTTCGAAATCAAGAGGATTTGGTGTTCGAAATCAGGGGATTTGGGGTTCGAAATCAAGAGGATTTGGTGTTCGAAATCAAGAGGATTTGGGGTTCGAAATCAGGGGATTTGGGGTTCGAAATCAAGAGGATTTGGGGTTCGAAATCAGGGGATTTGGGGTTCGAAATCAAGAGGATTTGGGGTTCGAAATCAGGGGATTTGGGGTTCGAAATCAGGGGATTTGGGGTTCGAAATCAAGAGGATTTGGGGTTCGAAATCAGGGGATTTAGGGGGTTCGAGATCAGTGGATTTGGGGTTCGAGATCAGTGGATTTGGGGTTCGAAATCAGGGGGTTCGGGGGTTCGAAATCAGGGGATTTGGGGGTTCGAAATCAGGGGATTTGGGGGTTCGAAAACAGGGGATTTGGGGGTTCGAAATCGGGGGATTTGGGGGTTCGAAATCAGGGGATTTGGGGGTTCGAAATCAGGGGATTTGGGGGTTCGAAATCGGGGGATTTGGGGGTTCGAAATCGGGGGATTTAGTGTTCTTAATAAGGAGATTCAGATTCAGGGCTGCTTATTCGGGAGCCGTCATCAAGGGGTATTTAATGGGCTCCGGCGTTGCGTCTTAGGGATTTAGGTGCGCTAAAATATATTTCAGGGGCCGTATCCCTCCTGGTCCTTATCCCCAGCGAGCTAGGCCCAAGGTGAGAATGAAAGGTCGTAAAAGAGAGCAAAGCTTGCTTTTTGCAGTTAAGAAGAAAACTATTTAGGTGGGAAGTCTCATAAAAGTCTCAGGCTGTTGTTGATTATATAAAAATTGTACTTTTATAGTTTAGGACATGTTTATTCATGTGTCCACATAGCCGAATTGCTATTTCTAAAATTTTTTAGGGCTGTTTCGCAAACAGCGAGGTCAGTTAGAGTGCAGTTTAGTGCACGTGCACTAAAATATTACTTCTGAAGCCCCAGTTACAGTCCACATGCACTTTTAGTCAGTCTGGTCTAGCCCTATTGGACTAGGGGGAACTGACTACCATGACTGATCCTGAAAATTTTCCCGTCTGGCGCGCCTAACCACCGCAGCTGTGACAGTACAGCTAGGCAAAATGTCAATGTTGCAAAGGTCTAAAGGAAGTTTTTTGGAAAATGACTGTTTAGTAAATGACATTTCATCAGATCACACTGAGTCTATACATGTCATTTATGTGAATTATGCATAACATTGCATTACTGCAGTTCAGCTTACAGTTTAGAAGCTAGAATCTAAGCAGAATCTACAGATAGAATCTAAGCAGAATCTACAGTTGGAATCGAAGCAGAATCTACAGTTGGAATCGAAGCAGAATCTACAGATAGAATCGAAGCAGTATCTCTACAGATAGAATCTAAGCAGAATCTACAGATAGAATCTAAGCAGAATCTACAGATAGAATCTAAGCAGAATCTACAGATAGAATCTAAGCAGAATCTCTACAGATAGAATCTAAGCAGAATCTACAGATAGAATCTAAGCAGAATCTACAGATAGAATCTAAGCAGAATCTACAGATAGAATCTAAGCAGAATCTACAGATAGAATCTGAGCAGAATCTACAGATAGAATCGAAGCAGAATCTCTACAGATAGAATCGAAGCAGAATCTCAACAGATAGAATCGAAGCAGAATCTCTACAGATAGAATCGAAGCAGAATCTCAACAGATAGAATCGAAGCAGAATCTCTACAGATAGAATCGAAGCAGAATCTACAGTTGGAATCGAAGCAGAATCTACAGTTGGAATCTAAGCAGAATCTACAGATAGAATCGAAGCAGAATCTACAGTTGGAATCGAAGCAGAATCTACAGTTGGAATCGAAGCAGAATCGACAGATAGAATCTAAGCAGAATCTACAGATAGAATCGAAGCAGAATCTACAGATAGAATCTAAGCAGAATCTACAGATAGAATCGAAGCAGAATCTCTACAGATAGAATCGAAGCAGAATCTACAGATAGAATCTAAGCAGAATCTACAGATAGAATCGAAGCAGAATCTACAGATAGAATCTAAGCAGAATCTACAGATAGAATCAAAGCAGAATCTCTACAGATAGAATCGAAGCAGAATCTACAGTTAGAATCTAAGCAGAATCTCTACAGATAGAATCGAAGCAGAATCTACAGTTAGAATCTAAGCAGAATCTCTACAGATAGAATCGAAGCAGAATCTACAGATAGAATCGAAGCAGAATCTACAGATAGAATCGAAGCAGAATCTACAGATAGAATCGAAGCAGAATCTCTACAGTTAGAATGGAAGCAGAATCTACAGATAGAATCGAAGCAGAATCTACAGATAGAATCGAAGCAGAATCTACAGATAGAATCGAAGCAGAATCTCTACAGTTAGAATGGAAGCAGAATCTACAGATAGAATCGAAGCAGAATCTACAGATAGAATCGAAGCAGAATCTACAGATAGCATCGAAGCAGAATCTCTACAGATAGAATCGAAGCAGAATCTACAGATAGAATCGAAGCAGAATCTACAGATAGAATCGAAGCAGAATCTACAGATAGAATCGAAGCAGAATCGACAGATAGAATCTAAGCAGAATCTACAGATAGAATCTAAGCAGAATCTACAGATAGAATCTAAGCAGAATCTACAGATAGAATCTAAGCAGAATCTACAGATAGAATCGAAGCAGAATCTACAGTTGGAATCGAAGCAGAATCTACAGTTGGAATCGAAGCAGAATCGACAGATAGAATCTAAGCAGAATCTACAGATAGAATCGAAGCAGAATCTACAGATAGAATCTAAGCAGAATCTACAGATAGAATCGAAGCAGAATCTCTACAGATAGAATCGAAGCAGAATCTCTACAGATAGAATCGAAGCAGAATCTCTACAGATAGAATCGAAGCAGAATCTCTACAGTTAGAATCGAAGCAGAATCTCTACAGATAGAATCGAAGCAGAATCTACAGATAGAATCTAAGCAGAATCTACAGATAGAATCGAAGCAGAATCTACAGATAGAATCGAAGCAGAATCTACAGATAGAATCGAAGCAGAATCTACAGTTGGAATCGAAGCAGAATCGACAGATAGAATCTAAGCAGAATCTACAGATAGAATCTAAGCAGAATCTACAGATAGAATCAAAGCAGAATCTCTACAGATAGAATCGAAGCAGAATCTACAGTTAGAATCTAAGCAGAATCTCTACAGTTAGAATCTAAGCAGAATCTCTACAGATAGAATCGAAGCAGAATCTACAGTTAGAATCTAAGCAGAATCTCTACAGATAGAATCGAAGCAGAATCTACAGATAGAATCGAAGCAGAATCTACAGATAGAATCGAAGCAGAATCTACAGATAGAATCGAAGCAGAATCTACAGATAGAATCGAAGCAGAATCTCTACAGTTAGAATGGAAGCAGAATCTACAGATAGAATCGAAGCAGAATCTACAGATAGAATCGAAGCAGAATCTACAGATAGAATCGAAGCAGAATCTCTACAGTTAGAATGGAAGCAGAATCTACAGATAGAATCGAAGCAGAATCTACAGATAGAATCGAAGCAGAATCTACAGATAGCATCGAAGCAGAATCTCTACAGATAGAATCGAAGCAGAATCTACAGATAGAATCGAAGCAGAATCTACAGATAGAATCGAAGCAGAATCTACAGATAGAATCGAAGCAGAATCTACAGTTAGAATCTAAGCAGAATCTCTACAGATAGAATCGAAGCAGAATCTACAGATAGAATCGAAGCAGAATCTACAGATAGAATCGAAGCAGAATCTACAGATAGAATCTAAGCAGAATCTACAGTTGGAATCGAAGCAGAATCTACAGTTGGAATCGAAGCAGAATCTACAGTTGGAATCTAAGCAGAATCTACAGATAGAATCGAAGCAGAATCTACAGTTGGAATCGAAGCAGAATCTACAGTTGGAATCGAAGCAGAATCGACAGATAGAATCTAAGCAGAATCTACAGATAGAATCGAAGCAGAATCTACAGATAGAATCTAAGCAGAATCTACAGATAGAATCGAAGCAGAATCTCTACAGATAGAATCGAAGCAGAATCTACAGTTGGAATCGAAGCAGAATCTACAGTTGGAATCTAAGCAGAATCTACAGATAGAATCGAAGCAGAATCTACAGTTGGAATCGAAGCAGAATCGACAGATAGAATCTAAGCAGAATCTACAGATAGAATCGAAGCAGAATCTACAGATAGAATCTAAGCAGAATCTACAGATAGAATCGAAGCAGAATCTCTACAGATAGAATCGAAGCAGAATCTCTACAGATAGAATCGAAGCAGAATCTACAGTTAGAATCGAAGCAGAATCTACAGTTGGAATCGAAGCAGAATCGACAGATAGAATCTAAGCAGAATCTACAGATAGAATCGAAGCAGAATCTACAGATAGAATCTAAGCAGAATCTACAGATAGAATCTAAGCAGAATCTACAGATAGAATCGAAGCAGAATCTACAGATAGAATCGAAGCAGAATCTACAGATAGAATCGAAGCAGAATCTACAGTTGGAATCGAAGCAGAATCGACAGATAGAATCTAAGCAGAATCTACAGATAGAATCTAAGCAGAATCTACAGATAGAATCAAAGCAGAATCTCTACAGATAGAATCGAAGCAGAATCTACAGTTAGAATCTAAGCAGAATCTCTACAGATAGAATCGAAGCAGAATCTACAGTTAGAATCTAAGCAGAATCTCTACAGATAGAATCGAAGCAGAATCTACAGATAGAATCGAAGCAGAATCTACAGATAGAATCGAAGCAGAATCTACAGATAGAATCGAAGCAGAATCTACAGATAGAATCGAAGCAGAATCTACAGTTAGAATGGAAGCAGAATCTACAGATAGAATCGAAGCAGAATCTACAGTTAGAATGGAAGCAGAATCTACAGATAGAATCGAAGCAGAATCTACAGTTAGAATGGAAGCAGAATCTACAGATAGAATCGAAGCAGAATCTACAGTTAGAATGGAAGCAGAATCTACAGATAGAATCGAAGCAGAATCTACAGATAGAATCGAAGCAGAATCTACAGATAGAATCGAAGCAGAATCTCTACAGTTAGAATGGAAGCAGAATCTACAGATAGAATCGAAGCAGAATCTACAGATAGAATCGAAGCAGAATCTACAGATAGAATCGAAGCAGAATCTACAGATAGAATCGAAGCAGAATCTACAGATAGAATCGAAGCAGAATCTACAGATAGAATCGAAGCAGAATCTCTACAGTTAGAATGGAAGCAGAATCTACAGATAGCATCGAAGCAGAATCTACAGATAGAATCGAAGCAGAATCTACAGATAGCATCGAAGCAGAATCTACAGATAGAATCGAAGCAGAATCTCTACAGTTAGAATGGAAGCAGAATCTACAGATAGCATCGAAGCAGAATCTACAGATAGAATCGAAGCAGAATCTCTACAGATAGAATCTAAGCAGAATCTACAGATAGAATCGAAGCAGAATCTACAGATGGAATCGAAGCAGAATCTCTACAGTTAGAATGGAAGCAGAATCTACAGATAGCATCGAAGCAGAATCTACAGATAGAATCGAAGCAGAATCTCTACAGATAGAATCTAAGCAGAATCTACAGATAGAATCGAAGCAGAATCTACAGATGGAATCGAAGCAGAATCTCTACAGATAGAATCGAAGCAGAATCTACAGATAGAATCGAAGCAGAATCTACAGATAGAATCGAAGCAGAATCTCTACAGATAGAATCGAAGCAGAATCTACAGATAGAATCGAAGCAGAATCTACAGATGGAATCGAAGCAGAATCTCTACAGATAGAATCGAAGCAGAATCTCTACAGATAGAATCGAAGCAGAATCTCTACAGATAGAATCGAAGCAGAATCTCTACAGATAGAATCGAAGCAGAATCTCTACAGATGGAATCGAAGCAAGAATCGAAGCAGAATCTACAGATAAAATCTAAGCAGAATCTCTACAGATAGAATCGAAGCAGAATCTCTACAGATAGAATCGAAGCAGAATCTCTACAGATAGAATCTAAGCAGAATCTCTACAGATAGAATCGAAGCAGAATCTCTACAGATAGAATCGAAGCAGAATCTCTACAGATAGAATCGAAGCAGAATCTCTACAGATAGAATCGAAGCAGAATCTACAGATAGAATCTAAGCAGAATCTCTACAGATAGAATCGAAGCAGAATCTACAGATAGAATCTAAGCAGAATCTCTACAGATAGAATCGAAGCAGAATCTCTACAGATAGAATCGAAGCAGAATCTCTACAGATAGAATCGAAGCAGAATCTCTACAGATAGAATCGAAGCAGAATCTACAGATAGAATCTAAGCAGAATCTCTACAGATAGAATCGAAGCAGAATCTACAGATAGAATCGAAGCAGAATCTACAGATAAAATCTAAGCAGAATCTCTACAGATAGAATCGAAGCAGAATCTCTACAGATAGAATCGAAGCAGAATCTCTACAGATAGAATCGAAGCAGAATCTCTACAGTTAGAATCGAAGCAGAATCTCTACAGATAGAATCGAAGCAGAATCTCTACAGATAGAATCGAAGCAGAATCTACAGATAGAATCGAAGCAGAATCTACAGATAGAATCGAAGCAGAATCTACAGATAGAATCGAAGCAGAATCTCTACAGTTAGAATCGAAGCAGAATCCCTACAGATAGAATCGAAGCAGAATCTCTACAGATAGAATCGAAGCAGAATCTCTACAGATAGAATCGAAGCAGAATCTCTACAGATAGAATCGAAGCAGAATCTCTACAGATAGAATCGAAGCAGAATCTACAGATAGAATCTAAGCAGAATCTCTACAGATAGAATCGAAGCAGAATCTCTACAGATAGAATCTAAGCAGAATCTCTACAGTTAGAATCTAAGCAGAATCTCTACAGATAGAATCGAAGCAGAATCTCTACAGATAGAATCGAAGCAGAATCTCTACAGATAGAATCGAAGCAGAATCTACAGATAGAATCGAAGCAGAATCTCTACAGATAGAATCTAAGCAGAATCTCTACAGTTAGAATCTAAGCAGAATCTCTACAGATAGAATCGAAGCAGAATCTCTACAGATAGAATCGAAGCAGAATCTCTACAGATAGAATCGAAGCAGAATCTCTACAGATAGAATCGAAGCAGAATCTCTACAGTTAGAATCTAAGCAGAATCTCTACAGTTAGAATCTAAGCAGAATCTCTACAGATAGAATCTAAGCAGAATCTCTACAGATAGAATCGAAGCAGAATCTCTACAGATAGAATCTAAGCAGAATCTCTACAGATAGAATCGAAGCAGAATCTCTACAGATAGAATCGAAGCAGAATCTCTACAGATAGAATCGAAGCAGAATCTCTACAGATAGAATCGAAGCAGAATCTACAGATAGAATCGAAGCAGAATCTCTACAGATAGAATCGAAGCAGAATCTCTACAGATAGAATCGAAGCAGAATCTACAGATAGAATCTAAGCAGAATCTCTACAGATAGAATCGAAGCAGAATCTACAGATAGAATCTAAGCAGAATCTCTACAGTTAGAATCGAAGCAGAATCTCTACAGTTAGAATCGAAGCAGAATCTCTACAGATAGAATCGAAGCAGAATCTCTACAGATAGAATCGAAGCAGAATCTCTACAGATAGAAACGAAGCAGAATCTACAGATAGAATCTAAGCAGAATCTCTACAGTTAGAATCGAAGCAGAATCTACAGATAGAATCGAAGCAGAATCTACAGATAGAATCGAAGCAGAATCTCTACAGATAGAATCGAAACAGAATCTCTACAGATAGAATCGAAACAGAATCTCTACAGATTGAATCGAAGCAGAATCTCTACAGATAGAATCGAAACAGAATCTCTACAGATAGAATCGAAGCAGAATCTACAGATAGAATCGAAACAGAATCTCTACAGATAGAATCGAAACAGAATCTCTACAGATAGAATCGAAGCAGAATCTCTACAGATAGAATCGAAGCAGAATCTCTACAGATAGAATCGAAGCAGAATCTCTACAGATAGAATCGAAGCAGAATCTCTACAGATAGAATCGAAGCAGAATCTCTACAGATAGAATCGAAGCAGAATCTCTACAGATAGAATCGAAGCAGAATCTACAGATAGAATCTAAGCAGAATCTCTACAGTTAGAATCGAAGCAGAATCTACAGATAGAATCGAAGCAGAATCTACAGTTAGAATCGAAGCAGAATCTCTACAGATAGAATCGAAGCAGAATCTACAGATAGAATCTAAGCAGAATCTCTACAGTTAGAATCTAAGCAGAATCTCTACAGATAGAATCGAAGCAGAATCTCTACAGATAGAATCGAAGCAGAATCTACAGATAGAATCGAAGCAGAATCTACAGTTAGAATCGAAGCAGAATCTCTACAGATAGAATCTAAGCAGAATCTCTACAGATAGAATCTAAGCAGAATCTCTACAGTTAGAATCTAAGCAGAATCTCTACAGATAGAATCTAAGCAGAATCTCTACAGATAGAATCTAAGCAGAATCTCTACAGTTAGAATCTAAGCAGAATCTCTACAGATAGAATCTAAGCAGAATCTCTACAGATAGAATCGAAGCAGAATCTCTACAGATAGAATCGAAGCAGAATCTCTACAGTTAGAATCTAAGCAGAATCTCTACAGATAGAATCGAAGCAGAATCTCTACAGATAGAATCGAAGCAGAATCTACAGATAGAATCGAAGCAGAATCTACAGTTAGAATCTAAGCAGAATCTCTACAGTTAGAATCGAAGCAGAATCTCTACAGATAGAATCGAAGCAGAATCTACAGATAGAATCGAAGCAGAATCTCTACAGTTAGAATCGAAGCAGAATCTCTACAGATAGAATCGAAGCAGAATCTCTACAGATAGAATCGAAGCAGAATCTCTACAGATAGAATCGAAGCAGAATCTCTACAGATAGAATCGAAGCAGAATCTCTACAGATAGAATCGAAGCAGAATCTCTACAGATAGAATCGAAGCAGAATCTCTACAGATAGAATCGAAGCAGAATCTCTACAGATAGAATCTAAGCAGAATCTCTACAGATAGAATCGAAGCAGAATCTCTACAGATAGAATCGAAGCAGAATCTACAGATAGAATCGAAGCAGAATCTACAGTTAGAATCGAAGCAGAATCTCTACAGATAGAATCTAAGCAGAATCTCTACAGATAGAATCTAAGCAGAATCTCTACAGTTAGAATCTAAGCAGAATCTCTACAGTTAGAATCGAAGCAGAATCTCTACAGATAGAATCGAAGCAGAATCTACAGATAGAATCGAAGCAGAATCTCTACAGTTAGAATCGAAGCAGAATCTCTACAGATAGAATCGAAGCAGAATCTACAGATAGAATCGAAGCAGAATCTCTACAGTTAGAATCGAAGCAGAATCTCTACAGATAGAATCTAAGCAGAATCTCTACAGTTAGAATCGAAGCAGAATCTCTACAGATAGAATCGAAGCAGAATCTCTACAGATAGAATCGAAGCAGAATCTCTACAGATAGAATCGAAGCAGAATCTCTACAGTTAGAATCGAAGCAGAATCTCTACAGATAGAATCGAAGCAGAATCTCTACAGATAGAATCGAAGCAGAATCTCTACAGATAGAATCGAAGCAGAATCTCTACAGATAGAATCGAAGCAGAATCTACAGATAGAATCGAAGCAGAATCTACAGATAGAATCGAAGCAGAATCTCTACAGTTAGAATCGAAGCAGAATCCCTACAGATAGAATCGAAGCAGAATCTCTACAGATAGAATCGAAGCAGAATCTCTACAGTTAGAATCGAAGCAGAATCTCTACAGATAGAATCGAAGCAGAATCTCTACAGATAGAATCTAAGCAGAATCTCTACAGTTAGAATCTAAGCAGAATCTACAGATAGAATCGAAGCAGAATCTCTACAGATAGAATCTAAGCAGAATCTACAGATAGAATCTAAGCAGAATCTCTACAGATAGAATCTAAGCAG
This sequence comes from Macrostomum hystrix, assembly GCA_950097015.1. Classification (NCBI taxonomy): domain Eukaryota; kingdom Metazoa; phylum Platyhelminthes; family Macrostomidae; genus Macrostomum; species Macrostomum hystrix. The sequence continues at coordinate 34,833,785 of CATNEN010000038.1, read as the reverse complement.
AATCTACAGATAGAATCTAAGCAGAATCTACAGATAGAATCTAAGCAGAATCTCTACAGTTAGAATCTAAGCAGAATCTCTACAGATAGAATCTAAGCAGAATCTACAGATAGAATCTAAGCAGAATCTACAGATAGAATCGAAGCAGAATCTCTACAGTTAGAATCGAAGCAGAATCTCTACAGATAGAATCGAAGCAGAATCTCTACAGTTAGAATCTAAGCAGAATCTACAGATAGAATCGAAGCAGAATCTCTACAGATAGAATCGAAGCAGAATCTCTACAGATAGAATCGAAGCAGAATCTCTACAGTTAGAATCGAAGCAGAATCTCTACAGATAGAATCGAAGCAGAATCTACAGATAGAATCGAAGCAGAATCTCTACAGTTAGAATCGAAGCAGAATCTACAGATAGAATCGAAGCAGAATCTCTACAGATAGAATCTAAGCAGAATCTCTACAGTTAGAATCTAAGCAGAATCTACAGATAGAATCGAAGCAGAATCTCTACAGATAGAATCTAAGCAGAATCTACAGATAGAATCTAAGCAGAATCTACAGTTAGAATCTAAGCAGAATCTCTACAGTTAGAATCTAAGCAGAATCTCTACAGATAGAATCGAAGCAGAATCTCTACAGATAGAATCGAAGCAGAATCTCTACAGATAGAATCGAAGCAGAATCTACAGATAGAATCGAAGCAGAATCTCTACAGTTAGAATCGAAGCAGAATCTCTACAGATAGAATCGAAGCAGAATCTACAGATAGAATCGAAGCAGAATCTCTACAGTTAGAATCGAAGCAGAATCTCTACAGATAGAATCGAAGCAGAATCTCTACAGATAGAATCGAAGCAGAATCTCTACAGATAGAATCGAAGCAGAATCTCTACAGATAGAATCGAAGCAGAATCTCTACAGTTAGAATCGAAGCAGAATCTCTACAGATAGAATCTAAGCAGAATCTACAGTTAGAATCTAAGCAGAATCTCTACAGTTAGAATCGAAGCAGAATCTCTACAGATAGAATCGAAGCAGAATCTACAGATAGAATCGAAGCAGAATCTACAGATAGAATCGAAGCAGAATCTACAGATAGAATCGAAGCAGAATCTACAGATAGAATCGAAGCAGAATCTCTACAGTTAGAATCGAAGCAGAATCCCTACAGATAGAATCGAAGCAGAATCTCTACAGATAGAATCGAAGCAGAATCTCTACAGTTAGAATCGAAGCAGAATCCCTACAGATAGAATCGAAGCAGAATCTCTACAGTTAGAATCGAAGCAGAATCTCTACAGATAGAATCGAAGCAGAATCTCTACAGATAGAATCTAAGCAGAATCTCTACAGTTAGAATCTAAGCAGAATCTACAGATAGAATCGAAGCAGAATCTCTACAGATAGAATCTAAGCAGAATCTACAGATAGAATCTAAGCAGAATCTACAGATAGAATCGAAGCAGAATCTACAGATAGAATCGAAGCAGAATCTCTACAGTTAGAATCGAAGCAGAATCTCTACAGATAGAATCGAAGCAGAATCTCTACAGTTAGAATCTAAGCAGAATCTACAGTTAGAATCGAAGCAGAATCTCTACAGATAGAATCTAAGCAGAATCTCTACAGTTAGAATCTAAGCAGAATCTACAGATAGAATCGAAGCAGAATCTCTACAGATAGAATCTAAGCAGAATCTACAGATAGAATCTAAGCAGAATCTACAGTTAGAATCTAAGCAGAATCTCTACAGTTAGAATCTAAGCAGAATCTACAGATAGAATCGAAGCAGAATCTCTACAGATAGAATCGAAGCAGAATCTCTACAGATAGAATCGAAGCAGAATCTCTACAGTTAGAATCGAAGCAGAATCTCTACAGATAGAATCGAAGCAGAATCTCTACAGATAGAATCGAAGCAGAATCTACAGATAGAATCGAAGCAGAATCTCTACAGATAGAATCGAAGCAGAATCTCTACAGATAGAATCGAAGCAGAATCTACAGATAGAATCGAAGCAGAATCTCTACAGTTAGAATCGAAGCAGAATCTACAGATAGAATCGAAGCAGAATCTCTACAGATAGAATCTAAGCAGAATCTCTACAGTTAGAATCTAAGCAGAATCTACAGATAGAATCGAAGCAGAATCTCTACAGATAGAATCTAAGCAGAATCTACAGATAGAATCTAAGCAGAATCTACAGTTAGAATCTAAGCAGAATCTCTACAGTTAGAATCTAAGCAGAATCTCTACAGATAGAATCGAAGCAGAATCTCTACAGATAGAATCGAAGCAGAATCTCTACAGATAGAATCGAAGCAGAATCTCTACAGTTAGAATCGAAGCAGAATCTCTACAGATAGAATCGAAGCAGAATCTCTACAGTTAGAATCGAAGCAGAATCTCTACAGATAGAATCGAAGCAGAATCTACAGATAGAATCGAAGCAGAATCTCTACAGTTAGAATCGAAGCAGAATCTCTACAGATAGAATCTAAGCAGAATCTACAGATAGAATCTAAGCAGAATCTCTACAGTTAGAATCTAAGCAGAATCTCTACAGATAGAATCGAAGCAGAATCTCTACAGATAGAATCGAAGCAGAATCTACAGATAGAATCGAAGCAGAATCTACAGTTAGAATCGAAGCAGAATCTCTACAGATAGAATCGAAGCAGAATCTCTACAGATAGAATCGAAGCAGAATCTCTACAGATAGAATCGAAGCAGAATCTCTACAGATAGAATCGAAGCAGAATCTACAGATAGAATCTAAGCAGAATCTCTACAGTTAGAATCGAAGCAGAATCTACAGATAGAATCGAAGCAGAATCTCTACAGTTAGAATCGAAGCAGAATCTCTACAGATAGAATCGAAGCAGAATCTCTACAGATAGAATCGAAGCAGAATCTCTACAGATAGAATCGAAGCAGAATCTCTACAGATAGAATCGAAGCAGAATCTACAGATAGAATCTAAGCAGAATCTCTACAGATAGAATCGAAGCAGAATCTCTACAGATAGAATCGAAGCAGAATCTCTACAGATAGAATCGAAGCAGAATCTACAGATAGAATCGAAGCAGAATCTCTACAGATAGAATCGAAGCAGAATCTCTACAGATAGAATCGAAGCAGAATCTCTACAGATAGAATCGAAGCAGAATCTCTACAGATAGAATCGAAGCAGAATCTACAGATAGAATCGAAGCAGAATCTACAGATAGAATCGAAGCAGAATCTCTACAGATAGAATCGAAGCAGAATCTCTACAGATAGAATCGAAGCAGAATCTCTACAGATAGAATCGAAGCAGAATCTCTACAGATAGAATCGAAAAAGAATCTCTACAGATAGAATCGAAGCAGAATCTCTACAGATGGAATCGAAGCAAGAATCGAAGCAGAATCTACAGATAGAATCGAAGCAGAATCTCTACAGATGGAATCGAAGCAAAAAAGTAAAAATAGCCAATATAGCTTTTTGTATTATACAATATAATAAAAGCTATGTATCACTATATTTTTTAATCATATTATTATTTTTTATAAATAAATGTACAAAGCAGCAACACAGATTTAAGAAGCTTGTTGTTGCACACTTCCGCCATGATGTGGAAACGAATGATTTCAAAAATTGCATTTTTAACACAGCAGTTCGCATAAAACACCTTTGAACATGTATAAGCCTGACAGACGCGAGCGAATTGACTACTGATAACTAAATAATCAGTTGGCTGCTGCGATTTGTTAAACTCAGCGAACAATGTGCAGGTGCCAACACTATATAATGCTGAACGAAATGTGACAATCTGTTAAAAAAAACAAGTCGTGTTTACACTGGAAAGAGCGCTAGTCTGATCTGTATAATTGGCGATCCGGCACCTTGACGAAGAGAAAGAGGAGAGAGAATAGGGGATAGGCGAGAGCAGAGGAGAGGAGAGATGAGGAGAGGAGAGGGGAGGAGATGGGTGAGGAGAGATGAGAAAAGAGATAAGAGAGGAGAGATAAGAGAGGAGAGAGGAGAGGGGAGATGTGAGGAGAGGATCCAAGCGATGCTATTCAAAGACGCAAATAAACAAAAAATAGCACAGATTTGCACATTATAACATTCATAGTGCAACGAGAATAGTCAGTATATACCACTACACTTGAAGATGTGAATCGACGCATAATTCACTTTTCAAAACCAAATTAATGTATGGTAGACGGGCTTCCGTTTGCCATCGATTCGTGAAGATATTGTAGTTAGTTCAGATCAGAAATTGTTAGAGAAAAGCAACTGGTTTCATTTAGAAAAATAAATTATGATCAACATCTAAATCATGCAAAAAACTGTTTTACATAAAAAGGATTTACAAAAAAGTTTTACATAATCAACCAGGTTGTGTTTCAAGCGACAGAAAAGTTTAATTAAAGCCCTTAAATGCATTCTTTTAATTTCAGTTATTAGCAATACTAAACTCAGTGCATAGATTTACAAAAAAGAAACAACAAAAGTAGCTGAAAAACAAAACTGTACAACAACAGTCTTTCTGTACACACTAAGAAACAACAATATAGTTGTTTAAAACTGAAACATATGGTTACTATTAAAACTGTATTTTTGTGGAGTAGCTTATAAATAGTCGAAACGACGCAACTGCTGGAGTAACTTCTGCCACCGGTTCATATTGGGGGCTGTCTGCGGTGCTTAAAAGCAGCGAAACAGAAAATAAAATTATTCCGAGAATGAAATTCTGGAATAATGCTAAAAACGGCATTCTAGATAAATTTGTATAAACTAGAAAACAAGCTTAGTGAGCATTAAGTATACAGTATACAGGCACAGCTAGATGAAAATGAATCAGATTCTTCTGGGATAAATTTTGAAATTTAGTTCATTGTAGTGTATAGTGGCTGTAGATCAGGGGTCGGCAAACTCCGGCCCGCGGGCCAGATGCGGCCCTTGAAGCTCCTAAATCCGGCCCGTTGCCCTTTCTGACATCTACATTGTCCTGTTTCATCTCTCCCGTGTCTAATCTCTCCTGTGTCTCATCGCTCTCGTGTCTAATCTCTCCTGTGTCTCATCGCTCTCGTGTCTAATCTCTCCTGTGTCTCATCGCTCTCGTGTCTAATCTCTCCTGTGTCTCATCGCTCTCGTGTCTAATCTCTCCCATGTCTCATCGCTCTCGTGTCTTATCTCTCCCGTGTCTAATCTCTCCTGTGTCTAATCTCTCCCCTGTCTTTTCTCTCCCGTGTCCAATCTCTCCCCTGTCTTATCTCTCCCGTGTCTAATCTCTCCCGTGTCTAATCTCTCCCGTGTCTCATCTCTCCCGTGTCTAATCTCTCCCCTGTCTTATCTCTCCCGTGTCCAATCTCTCCCCTGTCTTATCTCTCCCGTGTCCAATCTCTCCCCTGTCTTATCTCTCCCGTGTCTAATCTCTCCCGTGTCTAATCTCTCCCGTGTCTCATCTCTCCCGTGTCTAATCTCTCCCCTGTCTTATCTCTCCCGTGTCTCATCTCTCCCGTGTCTAATCTCTCCCGTGTCTAATCTCTCCCGTGTCTCATCTCTCCCGTGTCTAATCTCTCCCCTGTCTTATCTCTCCCGTGTCTCATCTCTCCCGTGTCTTATCTCTCCCGTGTCTAATCTCTCCCGTGTCTCATCTCTCCCGTGTCTCATCTCTCCCGTGTCTTATCTCTCCCGTGTCTAATCTCTCCCGTGTCTCATCTCTCCCGTGTCTCATCTCTCCCCTATCTCATATTTATACAATCAATGCGGCCCGCTGTCGTCTTTTAGGTTCTCTCTTTGGCCCGCCAGCAAATAAGTTTGCCTACCCCTGCTGTAGATGTTGATCCATGATGGACATTCACGAAAATCTGTCATTTAGTTTGGGAGCTATCGTGAAGTAGGAGTTGGGCATTTGAAATACCCCGTGGTGTTTCTACTGTTAATTATTCTATCAGCTACACATTCCGTTCCTCACGGATGGTGCCCAAACCGCAGCCGACAGAGAGACAAACTGAGTTATCCATACAGTGCTGCTGCTGCTGCTGCTGCTGCTGCTGCTGCTGCTGCTGCTGCAGTCGTTGAAGCTGATAGCGAAGACGACGAGCGCCAGGCCAGGTGGCGGCTGAGAATAGCAGCCGTGGCTGAAGGTGTCGTCTACGGCGACCGCTGCTGTGGTGACGCAACGATTCAACGGCGATGACATTGTCGCAAGAGGCCAGGTCAGCGGCTGTTAGCTGGGATATTCGGGTTTGGGGATATTTCACTATTTGAGGAACGGATACAACGAGCTGAGAACAGGGACAGAAGTGGAAAAAGTAGCTAGCTAGCTCCTCGACCTGGGGTTGAGTGGCAGAGCGGTTAACGCGTTTGCCTCTCGCACCAAGGTCCCTGAGCTCGATTCCGCGGTGAGGCCACATTCATTTGGGGCGCAGCCGCGGAGAGAAGGCTTGGGGGCCTGTCGTGCAATTTACGCCCTTCCGGGCCAACAGTGAGTGTACACTGCCTGACGATGAGACAGTCAGGGCAGATGTACACACCTGTGTGAGCGTGTGCCTGCGTACAGTATCTGTGTGCGTGTGTGCTCAGGAGTCAGCGAAATGGCAAGAATTGCCTCCTGGTGTCTAGTGTCACCGAATGATGCGCCATTGTCCGCAGCCCTCCTGCAATAATTATTAGCTCCTCACCTGTAAATGTTCGGCAATGCAGTTGAGCGCACTGACGCAGTAGTCTCCATCCTCCCCGTGAACTTTGGTCAGTAGGTGTCGCTTAGCAACGCACAACGCCAGCAGGGCAGGCCTGCAGCTGTACACGGCCACTGAGCACAGGCACGTCTCTAGATCGCCGATAGCGCGTTGAAATTCGATGCGACTATGAAACAGAGGCGCCAGCATCGACAAGAAGTGCAACGGAGTCACGGCACTTTCAAGTCGCCCAGGCTGCTGCTGCTGCTGCTGCTGCAGCTCAATAGGTGAACCATCATCGTTGAATGTCGCGACGACTGGGCGCAGCTTGACGCGAATGATGGCAGCCATTCGCTCCAGGTCGCTGGGCGAGCCGCCGCAGCAGGCAAAGCGGACTAGCTTATCAGGAGACGGACAGTTCTGAAGAATTGAGATTTGGGTTGGGCAACTCGTTAGAAACCAACTGGCTCCACGTGACATCATACACTGATTAGGAATATTTCATAATCTAAATAACCTGCTAGGATCAGTCCAAAAATCCAATAATAATAATCTATTACACCTGCCCTTAATCCGTTCAGATGTGCAACCGACAGCACAGCAGCAGCTATTCCGCGGTGCATCTGAAAGCTGCGCACGGCTGTTCAGTCCATGGACTGGGGGACGCCACACCCACCCTCAATTACTCAGCTGATTCTGGTACCCTTTTAACAGCCGGGTGAACTGAAGCAATGCAGAGTTATTTGTCCTGCTAAAGAGCTCAAATTGTTCCAGTGGAGTCGGGAATCGAACCCCCGACCTTTAATTCATGAGTCCGACGCTCTAGCCACTAGGCTACAAACCCCTAGAGACATTAGGAAAAGTGCAAGACTTTGTAGACCTATTTAGGACTAGTCCAAGACCCATAGACTATTTAGGACTAGTCCAAGACCCATAGACTATTTAGGACTAGTCCAAGACCCATAGACTATTTAGGACTAGTCCAAGAACCATAGACCTATTAGGCCAGATAAAATACACCACAGGAACTTACATCCGGCTCTTCAAACATCTTGGCGGCAATGAGGTAGGCCGCAGTTGCTAAGCAGGACATGTACTTCGGCTTGACTTTGACTCTGGCTAAAAATCTGTCAGTAATGTTGACGGCATGGGCGAAACATTCAGGGGCCAGATTGTAGAATTTGTGCAGAAAGCGCAGGTTAAACATTGCCTCATCTCGAAGGCTGGCGTCCACCTTGTCCTCGCACATCTTAAAAAACAATAAACAATGATTTGTAAAAAAGTTGAAAAAAAATCGAAACATGCCTACTAGCAGTAGACGCGACGTGCATTATTTTTCGAAACTTTTCTTATGAAAACAATAAATGGTTCGTGGTAGACTTATTCAGCAAATAACATCCCTAGCCTCCACTTCGACTTTTCCAAACTACATTTTCTCAATCCCCAAAACTGGCATTCCGACTGAATCTATGCTGTACCTAACAGTGCAAATTACAGTGTAGATTTTATTTTCGATAAATTTTCGAAACACATTCTAATTAAAACAAAACATATTAACAAGTATCGATTATAAGGGCTAAAGTTTGACTTAAGGCACGGTAAGCAATTCCATTTAGTCACAGGTGTCTTGTAGCGATAACAAAATCATAAAATATAACATTTTATGACCACTAAAATGGATCACGTGTTTATCCGAATCAATTTTGGCACCAATTCGAATGAATTCTTACCGCATCGTTCAGCAGGTAGTCAGTTCTAGGATGGTAGGCCATCTCGGATTGAAGCAGCTCATACAGACCCTCTTTCAGACCGTCGGGTAGTGGCGGCGGCAACGGCTGCGCCGTTTGGCAGTCAACAACCATTTGAGATGACGCAACCTGGCAAAATATTGTTTAAATGTTGTAAACTATAACGAACTTTGTTTCCATTTTCACATAATAGCCTAATTGAAAGCAACAGATTTAATAAATCCTAATTGCTAAAACGAAGGTCAAATAATGGTGACACATTGACATTGTAAGCATGCACCTTGTGCCCCACGCAGTGCCTCCTAGAGTAGAAATGATTTACGAGCTACTTTACTCACACGCTCAAGCTCAACCCAGAAAAAGCTGCTCTAAGAAGAAATACTGTCTGACTCAACTCTGCTCAATGGCCATGTAATTCTGTTCACAACATAATCAGTGCAACTCACCTGTTCTCGCACCTGCACCTTGCTGCCATTGCTGTTGCTGCTGTTATTAGTTGGATTATTATTATTAATAGATAATTCTTCACTAGAAGTAGAATATGAGGAAGAGCAGCTGGTAGACTTTTTGCTGCGCTTTCGTCTTTTCCTGCGATTATCTGACATATTCTGAACCATTTGCTAGACTAATTAAAAATGCAACGCAATCTAATTAATATAAAGCAAGCTTAAAACGGAAACTAGAGCCAAACTAAATGTTATGCTATATAAGTTCGTACTACAAAATAGGCGCTTTATATCTAGCCTATGGCGGTTATATAAGCGACAGACACTGGCTCAGGCCGGGGCCAATCTTCTCGGCTTACAAGACAGATAGCCGGCCGATTTCAATATATGAATAGCGAGGGAAATACAGCTCTCTTTATAGATAGATTTCTCCAGCACCCTTGCCTGCCGCCCCAACCCCCAACCCTGGGCGGAGGGGTGGTCGCCGTTCCCCGTGCCCAATCAGCGCCGACCCACCCCAGGCCCGCTTCTCCCCCAAGCCTAAACTAAAGAATTGATTTTGAAATGGACTGAGGAGGAGGGGTGGTGAGCCAGCGGCCTTCAGCCTTTCGCAAATTAAGTGAACCTCTCTCACCCCTCCTGTCACACTTCTCGGTACATTTGGGGCGGTGGATGTGCCTTAGGGCTGTTTTGAGGCGGGGCCGAGTCAGCTGATGTTTGCCAACCCCTTCTTTACCCCTCACTTGCCACACCCCACGCTCAAACTGAAATAGCACATTTTGTCAAAGAAGCGAAAAGTAGCGGACCAAACAGCTGATATCAGCACCGCTGAATTCTCTCCCCGTTTCCTTATTGGTCCTGACTCTATCCTTCTGTTGAACTCCCCATTTTCTTCCTTCAATTATTATGTGAAAAAGATCCTAACCCCACAGTGTACTCCCAAGGTCGAAGCCTCTCCACTCTTCTCATTCACAAAGAAGTCTTTAAAACAATCAACCTTGTCGTGTCAGTCAGATTGTTCTCGCAAAAATGTAATCAACTTCTTGTTTTGTACTGATCGAACTCATAACACTTGGGAGAGTGGGAGAGAGCATACAAAATGAGTAGAGAGGAGAGGTGCGAAGAGGACTGCATGTTGAGATGGCACAGAAAGTAGAGTAAGGGAGGAGTGAAAAATGAGAGTAAAAAATGGGAAAGGGAAGAAGTGGGAGAAGGCAGAATGGGAAAGGGAAGAAGTGGGAGACAGGGTGGAATGGGAAAGGGAAGAAGTGGGAGACAGGGTGGAATGGGAAAGGGAAGAAGTGGGAGACAGGGTGGAATGGGAAAGGGAAGAAGTGGGAGACAGGGTGGAATGGGAAAGGGAAGAAGTGGGAGACAGGGTGGAATGGGAAAGGGAAGAGGTAAGACAGAGGGTAGAATGGAGAGAGGGTAGAATGGAGAGAGAGTAGAATGGAGAGAGAGTAGAATGGAGAGAGGGTAGAATGGAGAGAGGGTAGAATGGAGAGAGGGTAGAATGGAGAGAGGGTAGAATGGAGAGAGAGTAGAATGGAGAGAGGGTAGAATGGAGAGAGGGTAGAATGGAGAGAGAGTAGAATGGAGAGAGAGTAGAATGGAGAGAGGGTAGAATGGAGAGAGGGTAGAATGGAGAGAGGGTAGAATGGAGAGAGGGTAGAATGGAGAGAGGGTAGAATGGAGAGAGGGTAGAATGGAGAGAGGGTAGAATGGAGAGAGGGTAGAATGGAGAGAGGGTAGAATGGAGAGAGGGTAGAATGGAGAGAGAGTAGAATGGAGAGAGGGTAGAATGGAGAGAGGGTAGAATGGAGAGAGGGTAGAATGGAGAGAGGGTAGAATGGAGAGAGGGTAGAATGGAGAGAGAGTAGAATGAAGAGAGAGTAGAATGGAGAGAGGGTAGAATGGAGAGAGGGTAGAATGGAGAGAGAGTAGAATGAAGAGAGAGTAGAATGGAGAGAGGGTAGAATGGAGAGAGGGTGGAAGATGGAAAGAGGCAAGAAGGAGGAGAAAGGGTAGAGATGCTAGTGGGTGAGATGCTAGAGGAGGAGAGGGTAGAATTGGGGGGCAGAAGGGTGAGATTGGGTAGAATCGTGAGGCAGAACAAGGCTAGTTTGTTTACAACTTGTCCAGGTAAAGAACCAAGCACAAAGAAATGTGAAAGATACGGCTTGTCTAAAAATAGGAGCAGAATAAAAAGCAACTCAAGTATAATTGTTGCGGGCTTAGTGTATTCATTAGCCACCTTAGAGTGTATGACTGTGGCGAAAGCGAAGAAAAGACAAAGTATCAAAGATAAAGTATTGGGGTTTGAGTCATTTTGTCTTTGAGTTGAGTACAGCAGCATAATGGTTGAGCAGCTCGATGAAGCTGAGCTGCCCTCAGGGGGGAAGCTTTTTAAATCATGTTTCATTTTCTTCGGATCGAATATTTGCTTATTTCTGTCCTGTCTCTCTGGCTCTGTCAGCCGACATTGATGGGAGTTTGAGTAAGAGTTTGAGTAGGGTTGCAATGGCTGTTAGCTTGTGAGTCACTCATCATCAATGCACGGGCTAGTTGTATTCAACTAGGAATCGGCAAAGTGATTTTCCCACCTCTGTGGGACAGCAGATGTTGCTACGGGAGTGTGTGAGTCGCTCACTCATTCATCACTCTCTTTGTCTCGCTAAATATCGATCCCTGGACGACAAAGACCAATATTTCTTGCAAAGAGGCGTGCTCAATTTTTTTCCTCTTAGCAGCAAATAACATTTGAGTCGAGAGCAGCGCACGGGCAGGTCTGTTAAACTGTGTCAGACCTCAATTCGCATGCAGACTGAATGGGATATTCGATTACGCAAGATTGGTTTCGCTTTGTGGTCGTGTCTTGGTTGCCTAATATTTGAGGTTGATTCTTCCCCTATAGGTCTTTGTGCCTATTCTTTGTATGAGCTGTCGACCTGTCGTTGCCAATTGCGGAAGTTGATAGCGCGGTGACTGACTCGGTGAGGCGATATTAATGAACAAAGAGCTAGGCCACCCGCTGTATTCCCCATTTCGCGCATGCCAAGTTAAACCAAACTGGGAATAACATTTGAAAAGATCTTAGATAATTGTGGCGAAGTTGGCACAGGTGGAAGGAAATGGCTGTGGCTGTGCACAGCGGCCTGTCTTTGTTTCCAAGACACCCCTCTGCGCAACCGTGCGCCCATATGCAGCGAGCTCTTTGTTACTAGTTTTTTTATTTTGTTTGGTATTTTAACCAAGACTTGTTTTAGACTAAAACAGATTTGCCTGCTATCTGATATAATCTTATTTGTATAGCTTATAACGCAGTATATCATAACAAAGACTTTCGGCATGTTGGGCGAGACCGATATATAGCTGCGAAGCTTTTTTAGAAACCGACTATTTCACTCGCAAACAAAAGGGTCTTTGTTTTAAACCAACCATTTTTAGACAGAGACAACCAACACCTGCAAGAAAAAACAAAAAGTAGAAAATAGGATAGGTTTTGAACGCGAAATGGTTAAAATTAGAAGGGTCACGTGATCAGTATTGTCATATAAGACTACTGTGAACTACAGGTTAGGGTCATATAACCCCAGTGTGAACTAAAGGTAATGGGTCAGTGTCACATGATAAACTACGAGTACAATAAACAATAGTTAGGGTCACATGACTACTGTAAACTTTTTGGTAGGGTCACATGTCAAATTTTGTATGAAACCTCGGCGAGAACTTAAGAGTAAATTAATAATTGTACAAACTTCCTTTTATACACGTTAAAAAGCAGCTTTCAAGACTTGAAAATAAAGTAAACACAATATGATTCTGTTCGTGAATTAGTCGTTAAGAATTGAAATATTTCTTTCAATGGTTTTATCTCCGTACATTATTCGCTTCTGGTTATAATTTATGCATTGCTCAGATATTTAAAGCCAGCCGCCAATTTTATGAATATTTATTATCAAGGCAGTCAATTCAGGTAACAAAATGCAATGATCTTCATCTAACCAAATGATAGGTAAATTTAACTAGATATATGTTTTCATAGAAATCTTTAATCTAGCGTGTTTATGTAATGTTAACTAAACTTACTGTTTAACTAATGTACTCAAATAACTGCCTTCCTTGCCTATTTATCATTCGACTTCTTCAGATAAGATATATTGCTAACTATTGCAATATGTTTTGATCTATTTTGATAAGATGTGTTTGTTTTAACTGTCTCATCTAGGCACTTAACGCACGTACTCCAGGCACTTTACTGTTTAGTTTAGATAACTAATTGCGGTAGATCATAACGACTTGGCAAGTACAGATGTATATGAACAAAATAATTGTGTGTCAGGAAAGTGCGCATGCATATTGATTATATCGATGATATTGATGATATTAACGATATTTATGATATTTATGATATTGATGATATTAATGATATTGATGATATTAACGATATTAATGATATTAACGATATTAATGATATTAACGATATTGATGATGTTGATGACATTGATGATGATATTGATGATTGTAACTAAGTCGCTAATGCGAGATGCAGAAGGGAACGCAAGAAGGTGAATATATTTGCGAGGGGCTGGGCCTCGCGCACCTGTTAAGTGGGGTACAGAACAGCCTATGGCTGCTTAAACAGCGGCATCGGTCAGAACAGTCTATGGCTGCTTAAGCAGCGGCATCAGTCAGAACAGTCTATGGCTGCTTAAACAGCGGCATCGGTCAGAACAGCCTATGGCTGCTTAAACAGCGGCATCAGTCAGAACAGCCTATGGCTGCTTAAACAGCGGCATCGGTCAGAACAGTCTATGGCTGCTTAAACAGCGGCATCAGTCAGAACATTCTATGGCTGCTTAAACAGCGGCATCAGTCAGAACAGTCTATGGCTGCTTAAGCAGCGGCATCAGTCAGAACAGTCTATGGCTGCTTAAGCAGCGGCATCGGTCAGAACAGTCTATGGCTGCTTAAGCAGCGGCATCAGTCAGAACAGTCTATGGCTGCTTAAGCAGCGGCATCGGTCAGAACAGTCTATGGCTGCTTAAGCAGCGGCATCGGTCAGAACAGTCTATGGCTGCTTAAGCAGCGGCATCGGTCAGAACAGTCTATGGCTGCTTAAGCAGCGGCATCGGTCAGAACAGTCTATGGCTGCTTAAGCAGCGGCATCGGTCAGAACAGCCTATGGCTGCTTAAGCAGCGGCATCGGTCAGAACAGACTATGGCTGCTTAAGCAGCGGCATCGGTCAGAACAGACAATGGCTGCTTAAGCAGCGGCATCGGTCAGAACAGTCTAAGGCTGCTTAAGCAGCGGCATCGGTCAGAACAGTCTATGGCTGCTTAAGCAGCGGCATCGGTCAGAACAGTCTATGGCTGCTTAAGCAGCGGCATCGGTCAGAACAGTCTATATGGCTGCTTAAGCAGCGGCATCGGTCAGAACAGTCTATGGCTGCTTAAGCAGCGGCATCGGTCAACTAACAACAAAGCTAGTTAAAGTACGAGTACAACATTTCTCCCCTGATCTCAAGATCAAAAGAGATTAAGCTTCGTAGCGGACTGGTGCCGACCTCTCGCGACTTGACCGCCGGGGTTCGCCGTTCCGCTCAACGGCTCGCTCTACTCCAGGCGGCTGTGGTTGCGAGCCTGGGGCCGGCCGGACGCCAGCAATGTGACGGGGAAGGCGATCCATCGACCTCCACTGTAGCTCCTTGTCTCTGGCCTGTCACACGCCCCCTTGGCGACTCGTCGGTACACATGACGGCCGGCGGCTTGACGAACACTTCCGTTCCGACCGGCAGGGCAGGGTTTGACTCCGGTGTCTCAGAGGCCTCGGGGAGAGCCAACATGGGCGGTTTCCAGTCGTAAGTGCTGAGCATTCTGCTGGGCACGCTGCACTCCCGAGTACCATCCTTCGGAGCCCTGTTGTACCAGAATACCATGTCCAGCACATCCTTGCCGGTTCTGGATGCCATCCGCTTGATCATCCGATGCAGAATGCACGCACCTCGGCAGAGCGGAAGGTCGCCGAGTTGTCCAGAAGCAGCTGCCAGGGAGGGCCCCTCTCTCGGAAGACTTGCACGAGTGTCCCTATGATCGAAGCTGTCCGCTCGTCTGGGAGTTTTCGCCACAGTGCGAATCTACTCGGCCCGCAGTCAACAATCGACAGATAGCGGTCGTCCTTGAAGTGGGTCACGTCGCAGGCCAAACGCCACCAGTTTGCGTCCAACTCGAGACTTCGATGGTCCCAATTCACCGGCGCAGGGTCCACGGATTTGCAGCGGATGCAGTTTGCCACGACGCGCTCGACCTCTTCGCGTAGTACCTCACAGCCGGGGAGGCACAGTTTGGCCAGGTAGAGCGTCCTGTCCACGCCGAAGTGATGCTTCTCGTGGCACGTACGGAGATCCGTGTCGATAGGGTGTAGCGCTACTGCACGCAAAGGCCGCTGGCGCAGCCACTGCTGTGGTACTCGCGTCAGCGCGTCTGCCTTGTTTAACGAGGAAGGCACCAGCGACACATCCAGCTCCAGGCCACTTCTCCTGCCGTGTCCCGGATCAAAGCCAGCCGCCTCCTCGCTAAAGCTTCGCCCAGCCCCTTTACCCTGACGGGCTTGTCACCGGCGATCAGTGATCGAATCCAGCCGTACACAGTTGCCGAGTCAGTCATGATTTGGACTCTCTTTGAACCCCAAGCAATGGCTAGATCGAGACCCTTGATGACCGCTTCGAGTTCGGCTAGGTGGGCGGCTTCGGTTATGTGGGCGGCTTCGTCCGGCTTGCGAAGCCATGATGCGTCCTCTGCGATGACACCGTTTACTTCTAAACATACGCCGATTGCGATGCTGCTGGCGTCGGACCAGACGCGGCAGGCTGAGGCGTCGTCGACTGTCCACACGACGCTCACTGGATCGCGCTCTTGAACCATTCTGCTGATTTCGCGGGCCATCTGCATCACGGACTCGTTCACATTGGCTTCTCAGGCGACTCCTCCGGCGGCGCGCTTGAGGTAGCTGCAGACGACGCGCAACCATCCGGCAACTGGGAAATGTAGCACCAATTGGCCGCACCAGGAGAATAGCTGGCGCCGAGTCGCAGAAACTGCGAGGTGAGAAAGAACATTGTCCCGCTTTCAGCAGGCGACCCCGTCTTCGCGGCGGAAGATGCGCAGACCCAGTACCCGGCCTCCGATGAGACTTTCAGGCGGTTTCGCGTCGAGCCCAAAGCGTGATAGGAGATTCAGAACGCGTTCGTTCGGGACATTGTCATTGGCCACGATAATGTCGTCAGTGTACGAGTCGATACGAGTCGATAATGTCGTCAGTGTACGAGTCGATACGAGTCGATAATGTCGTCAGTGTACGAGTCGATACGAGTCGATAATGTCGTCAGTGTACGAGTCGATACGAGTCGATAATGTCGTCAGTGTACGAGTCGATACGAGTCGATAATGTCGTCAGTGTACGAGTCGATACGAGTCGATAATGTCGTCAGTGTACGAGTGTACGAGAATGTACGAGTCGGTGCCAGCGCGCACGTCCTCCTCCATAGAGAGCACTCTGTTGACTACCGCGGTCATGATTCTCGGAGCCACGTTCTGGCCAAAGCCGAGTCTCGTTAGGCAGTAGCGGCGGCCTTTGAACTCCACCACATGGTAACGCCAGAGCGAGGGCTCAACTCTCAACTGCAGATAGGCCTTTCGCAGGTCAATGACGCTGGCATTCTCGCCCAGTCGCCTTCAATCGCGAATTTTTGCTCCGCAGACGACGCTATCAGCAGTGTGGCTAGATACGTGCTGATTCAACTCACGATAGTCCATTACAGGTCTCACCTTCGCTTTGTTGACTTGCACAACCGCCATCAGTGGGATTATACCGTTGCACTCGCCGTCGAACGGCACGAGCCAGCCAGACGCAATCCACTCTCTGATCTCGGCCTCGTAATCTTCCGTTGCTTCCGGCGGCACTCTGTACTGCGCTATTCTGTTAGATAAGCTTGGAGCTTCTCCGAGCCACTCCAATGCAACCGTCCATTTACCGTCTGCGAAGCAAGCAGAGAAGTCCACGTCCTCGATCAGCACGCGGTTATCGCCGCCTGATGGACTAGAAGCCGACTTGGCTTCCCTTAGTAGCGCACATGGTTTGAGTACCGAATCTTTGGTTCGCTCGAACCCCGGATGGCGCTCTTGCAATGCTGAATCACTGTTTGAGCCACCCACCGCTGAGGCCGAGTCTCTCGCCGGGACTGCTTTGGGCCCCGGTTCCACACCGGATGGGCCTCTCAATGCACCAAAAGAAACGGTGCGGCCGTCGCCGCTAACATTGACGCCACCCAATCGCATGATGGCGTCCATAACAAGAAGCAAGTCGAAACCGGGTAGAATTTCAAGAACGAGACAACTTAGCGATACCCGGCTGCTGCGCACAGTCAACAGTACATCAGCCTCCCATCCGCACTCTGCTGCATCTCCATTCATCATGGTTACTCTCTCTGTGGTGCGTGTCTTCCGTAGTCCGTAGGTCCTTGGCGACACAATAGACCTGGAGCAACCAGTATCGACCAGGGCCACAACAGTAGAACCGTTAACATTAACAATCAACGACGGTAGGCGCGCAGATCCAGAGGGAAGCCCGTTTGCGCAGAAATTTTGGGCTTCCCTTACTCGTTTTTGGTGGATTTACACGCTGTGGGCAATGAGCGTCACGTGGCCGGTGTTTCCGCAGACGTAGCAGCTCTGTCTAGTACGGTTCCCGCGACTCTGGCATTCCCGGCTGAGATGACCCTCCTTGCCGCACGAGTAGCAGGCGATCTTGTTGCGTCGAACAGCTTTCTCTGCGCCCTTGATGATATTGATGATGATTATAATGATATTGATGATGATATTGATGATGATATTGATGATATTGATGATATTGATGATGATATTGATGATGATATTGATGATATTGATAATGATTATAATGATATTGATGATGATATTGTTGATATTGATGATGATATTGATGATATTGATGATATTGATGATGATTATAATGCTATTCATGATATTGATGATGATATTGATGATATTGATGATGATTATGATGCTATTCATGATATTGATGATGATATTGATGATGATATTGATAATGATATTGATGATGATATTGATGATGATATTGATGATGATATTGATAATGATATTGATAATGATATTGATGATAATATAGATGATGATATTGATGATGATATTGATGATATTGATGATATTGATGATGATATTGATGATGATATTGATGATATTGATGATATTGATGATGATATTGATGATGATATTGATGATGATATTGATGATGATATTGATGATATTGATGATATTGATGATGATATTGATGATGATATTGATGATGATATTGATGATGATATTGATGATATTGATGATGATTATAATGATATTGATGATGATATTGATGATGATATTGATGATATTGATGATATTGATGATGATATTGATGATGATATTGATGATGATTATAATGATATTGATGATGATATTGTTGATATTGATGATGATATTGATGATATTGATGATATTGATGATGATTATAATGCTATTCATGATATTGATGATGATATTGATGATATTGATGATGATTATGATGCTATTCATGATATTGATGATGATATTGATGATGATATTGATAATGATATTGATGATGATATTGATGATGATATTGATGATGATATTGATAATGATATTGATAATGATATTGATGATAATATAGATGATGATATTGATGATGATATTGATGATATTGATGATATTGATGATATTGATGATATTGATGATGATATTGATGATGATATTGATGATATTGATGATATTGATGATGATATTGATGATGATATTGATGATATTGATGATATTGATGAAGATATTGATGATGATATTGATGATGATATTGATGATGATATTGATGATGATATTGATGATGATTATAATGATATTGATGATGATATTGATGATGATATTGATGATATTGATGATATTGATGATGATATTGATGATGATATTGATGATGATATTGATGATGATATTGATGATGATATTGATGATATTGATGATGATATTGATGATGATATTGATGATATTGATGATATTGATGATGATATTGATGATGATATTGATGATGATATTGATGATGATATTGATGATATTGATGATATTGATGATGATATTGATGATGATATTGATGATGATATTGATGATGATATTGATGATGATATTGATGATGATATTGATGATGATATTGATGATGATATTGATGATGATATTGATGATGATATTGATGATGATATTGATGATATTGATGATGATATTGATGATGATATTGATGATATTGATGATATTGATGATGATATTGATGATGATATTGATGATGATATTGATGATGATATTGATGATGATATTGATGATGATATTGATGATGATATTGATGATGATATTGATGATGATATTGATGATATTGATGATGATTATAATGATATTGATGATGATATTGATGATGATAGTGATGATATTGATGATATTGATGATATTGATGATGATATTGATGATGATATTGATGATGATATTGATGATGATATTGATGATATTGATGATGATTATAATGATATTGATGATGATATTGATGATGATATTGATGATATTGATGATATTGATGATATTGATGATATTGATGATATTGATGATATTGATGATATTGATGATATTGATGATATTGATGATATTGATGATATTGATGATATTGATGATATTGATGATGATATTGATGATATTGATGATATTGATGATATTGATGATTACGCTGAAGTCTAAGCATGTGAACTTTCCGAGTGCCACTTGGCAGGCGGCACTGGTGGCATTGTTAAGAACCATTAAATTTTCTTTTGCACCTTTAACGATTTACAAAGACGCATTTAGTCTCAATATGTATATTTATGTAAGTGTAAGTTATTATGAAGTACCGATTTTCAGACGCCATTTTTATGACTGCATGCGAACTTTATTGTCTTTTTTTGCTTGCTGCAGTCGTTTTTAAAATCTGCTCGTTATATTATACTGTAGCCTCACAAAAAAACAGTTATACTTTGCTTACCCGGTCCAATAGTTAGGACAGTTGGATAAAGGAAATCTAACACCACACAGTTGACTATGGGACTAGGATGGAGATTCACAATATGCATGACTTTACTGTTACTATTTATGGTGGTTGAATTGCTGTTGGTCACATGATTTTATAATTGAAATCGAACCAAGTTTTCTGTTTTTAGATAACAAACAGCTGCATGTGGCTAACGATTTTTTGACAGCCTAATGCCTGCATGCCGCGATATAGTTATGCAACTATAATCTGTGTCGAGACACGATTCAGACAATCATAAATAATTGAATTGAGAGCATCAACTGAGATACCGCGGGGTAAGATTGGACAAAGGAGAGAGCAGAGAGAAATGGTAAGTATTCTGGTAAAGGGAATGACAAGCGAGAGGGGAGAGAAAAGGGAGTGCATGGAAAGGGAAGAAGAAACAGAGAAAAGAGGAGAAGAAATGGGGGAGAGGAAAGGGGAGAAGAAATCGGGGAGAGGAAAGGGGAGAAGAAATCGGGGAGAGAAAAGGGGAGAAGAAATCGGGTAGAGGAAAGGGGAGAAGAAATCGGGGAGAGGAAAGGGGAGAAGAAATCGGGGAGAGAAAAGGGGAGAAGAAATGGGGGAGAGGAAAGGGGAGAAGAAATGGGGGAGAGGAAAGGGGAGAAGAAATCGGGGAGAGAAAAGGGGAGAAGAAATGGGGGAGAGGAGAGGGGAGAAGAAATGGGGGAGAGGAAAGGGGAGAAGAAATCGGGGAGAGGAAAGGGGAGAAGAAATCGGGGAGAGAAAAGGGGAGAAGAAATGGGGGAGAGGAAAGGGGAGAAGAAATGGGGGAGAGGAAAGGGGAGAAGAAATCGGGGAGAGGAAAGGGGAGAAGAAATGGGGGAGAGGAAAGGGGAGAAGAAATCGGAGAAGAAAGAGGAGAGGAAAGAGGAAAGGTTAGTGGAGAAGAAATGTAGAAATTGAATATTTCTTCATCACGAAAGGAGCTAGATCAACATTAGAAAAAGCAGATAAAA
This sequence comes from Macrostomum hystrix, assembly GCA_950097015.1. Classification (NCBI taxonomy): domain Eukaryota; kingdom Metazoa; phylum Platyhelminthes; family Macrostomidae; genus Macrostomum; species Macrostomum hystrix. Next base: position 34,812,773 of record CATNEN010000038.1, on the reverse strand, counting down.
TATTATACCGGTTTTAGCTGACACGAAAGTCGATAAAGTTTGCAGCCTGAAGTCTGTTATGCATCATGGAGCGACTTTTCTAAATCTGCTTCTGTTTCTCACGCTTGCATTCTATATAGCATGCATCCACAACTTTCTAATCCAGCGCATTAACCATTAATCATTTTAATTCTGTCAGCAGAAAAGTTCATCTTATTAGGCTCAGCTAAACTTTTGCTTGAATTATGTTATCCAGATTTTGACTGACACGATTTTAAGAAATAAAAAAATGTATGCTGACGTTTAATATTTCTTCAAGTATTCTTTTTTGGTTCGCTACGAAAAGTTCAAAGAAAATTTACAACTGAAGGATTGTTTGCTTCAGGGTGTGTCAAATTTTGTCCTTGAAGTTATGTGTAAGGGTTCTGTGTAACAGTTCTGTCAGTTCTGTCTATCAGTCCTGTCTAACAGTCCTGTCTAACAGTTCTGACTAACAGTTCTGTCTAACAGTTCTGTCTAACAGTCCTGACTAACAGTTCTGTCTAAAAGTTCTGTCTAACAGTTCTGACTAACAGTTCTGTCCAACAGTTCTGTCTAACAGTTCTGTCTAACAGTTCTGACTGACGGTTCTGACTAACAGTTCTGTCTAACAGTTCTGACTAACGGTCCTGTCTAACAGTCCTTTCTAACAGTTCTGACTAACAGTTCTGTCTAACAGTTCTGACTAACGGTCCTGTCTAACAGTCCTTTCTAACAGTTCTGTCTAACAGTTCTGACTGACGGTTCTGTCTAACAGTTCTGTCTTTCAGTCCTGTCTTACAGTCCTGTCTAACAGTTCTGACTTAAAGTTCTGTCTAACAGTCATGTCTAACAGTCATGTCTAACAGTCATGTCTAACAGTTCTGTCTAACAGTTCTGTCTAACAGTTCTGTCTAACAGTTCTGTCTAACAGTTCTGTCTAACAGATCTCTCTCACAGCTCTGTGACATTATTCGTAAATCTATCATGTTGTTTATTATGTAACTATTAAATAAACTGCAACAGATTTAAGCAGCTGAAGAATTCCCAGTATCAGAAAGTATATATATAAATAAATTTCATTCGTGCTAAATTCATGGCAGCATTTTTAACCTTCCTACCTGGAACAGAAGTTTGAATTTAAGGGCCTTTATTTATGACTTGCATAAATTTTCATTCGCTTTAAGCCGATTATGCAACTTAGGCTAACTTTTTAGCTTTGTCATTTTTAACAATTAAATTTGCAACAGCCTTTATAACATCCATCAACTTGCTGTTGAAATAAACTTGCTAGAAATCTATATTCCGCTGTTTTTTGTTATAATCTCCGTGCTAAAAGGTGCCATAAATTGCGTCGACCATAAATTGGTCTGGGTTTGGTGAAATACAATCCATTGTTGTTCGTGTACCTTGCGGTTAGTGATTATGTAACACGCACAAAACTTACTAAACATATTCTTTCTCAATTCTCACCGCATCTTTCTCAATTCTCACCGCGTCTTTCTCAAATCTCAACGCGTCTTTCTCAATTCTCACCGCGTCTTTCTCAAATCTCACCGCGTCTTTCTCAATTCTCACCGCGTCTTTCTCAAATCTTTCTCACCGTATCCTTGTCGAATCTCACCCGTATCCTTGTAAAATCTCACCCGTATCCTTGTCGAATCTCACCCGTATCCTTGTCAAATCTCACCCGTTTTCTTGTCAAATCTCACCCGTATCCTTGTCGAATCTCACCGCGTCTTTCTCAAATCTCAACGCGTCTTTCTCAATTCTCACCGCGTCTTTCTCAAATCTCACCGCGTCTTTCTCAATTCTCACCGCGTCTTTCTCAAATCTTTCTCACCGTATCCTTGTCGAATCTCACCCGTATCCTTGTAAAATCTCACCCGTATCCTTGTCGAATCTCACCCGTATCCTTGTCAAATCTCACCCGTTTTCTTGTCAAATCTCACCCGTATCCTTGTCGAATCTCACCCGTATCCTTGTCGAATCTCACCCGTATCCTTGTCAAATCCCACCCGTATCCTTGTCAAATCCCACCCGTATCCTTGTCAAATCTCACCCGTATCCTTGTCGAATCTCACCCGTATCCTTGTCAAATCTCACCCGTGTTCTTGTCGAATCCCACCCGTATCCTTGTCAAATCTCACCCGTGTCCTTGTCGAATCTCACCCGTATCCTTGTAAAATCTTAGCCGTGTCCTTGTCAAATCTCACCCGTATCCTTGTAAAATCTCACCCGTGTCCTTGTAAAATCTCACCCGTGTCCTTGTCAAATCTCACCCGTATCCTTGTAAAATCTCACCCGTATCCTTGTCAAATCTCACCCGTATCCTTGTCGAATCTCACCCGTATCCTTGTCGAATCTCACCCGTGTCCTTGTCGAATCTCACCCGTATCCTTGTAAAATCTCACCCGTGTCCTTGTCGAATCTCACGCGTGTCCTTGTCGAATCTCACCCGTGTCCTTGTAAAATCTCACCCGTGTCCTTGTCGAATCTCACCCGTATCCTTGTAAAATCTCACCAGTGTCCTTGTCGAATCTCACCCGTGTCCTTGTAAAATCTCACCCGTGTCCTTGTCAAATCTCACCCGTATCCTTGTCGAATGTCACCCGTATCCTTGTCAAATCTCACCCGTGTTCTTGTCAAATCCCACCCGTATCCTTGTCAAATCTCACCCGTGTCCTTGTAAAATCTCACCCGTGTCCTTGTCGAATCTCACCCGTATCCTTGTAAAATCTCACCCGTGTCCTTGTCGAATCTCACCCGTATCCTTGTTAAATCTCACCCGTGTCCTTGTCGAATCTCACCCGTGTCCTTGTAAAATCTCACCCGTGTCCTTGTAAAATCTCACCCGTGTCCTTGTAAAATCTCGCCCGTGTCTTTCCCAGATCTCGCCAACCAAAAGTATAAAATGTTACGAGTTTCGAAGTTATATTTTAGGTCATCCAATATTCGTGTCAAAGCTGCAGTCGCATCTGCTATACGCAGAGGAAGGTTGTGACTAATGAAAAAATAGAATATTTTTATCCTTTATGCTAAGATCTAGATTTTTCACCTGCTACAGTTTTAACAAGCGTATTTTTGCACTTCTATTCATACATGTAACTCAAATTTTTGTAACATCCGGGTCCTTAATCGAGGAAAAATTCGACCAAAATATGGAGCAAATTTGCGCAAAAAGATCATATTGAATAAGTACTTTCAAGTTGGAAATGTGAGTGCACTTTTGTAACAGAAAATAAAAATCTGCCATTGTCTTGAATCTGACTGGTTCTCTCATCGATAATTTATCTCTTTTTTTCACAGATTTTTCACATCCCGTGATTTTTTGTGTGATTTCTCCAGTGATTTCTTTCGTGATTTCTTCTGTGATTTCTACCGTGATTTCTTCTGTGATTTCTACCGTGATTTCTTCTGTGATTTCTACCGTGATTTCTTCTGTGATTTCTACCGTGACTTTTCGTGTGATTTCTCCAGTGATTTCTTTCGTGATTTCTTCTGTGATTTCTCCTGTGATTTCTCCCGTGATTTCTTCTGTGATTTCTACCGTGATTTCTTCTGTGATTTCTACCGTGATTTCTTCTGTGATTTCTACCGTGACTTTTCGTGTGATTTCTCCAGTGATTTCTTTCGTGATTTCTTCTGTGATTTCTCCTGTGATTTCTCCCGTGATTTCTTCTGTGATTTCTACCGTGATTTCTTTTGTGATTTCTACCGTGATTTCTTCTGTGATTTCTACCGTGATTTCTTCTGTGATTTCTACCGTGACTTTTCGTGTGATTTCTCCAGTGATTTCTCCCGTGATTTCTTCTGTGATTTCTCCCGTGATTTCTTCTGTGATTTCTCCCGTGATTTCTTCTGTGATTTCTACCGTGATTTCTTCTGTGATTTCTCCTGTGATTTCTCCCGTGATTTTATCCGTGATTTCGATCAATTACTCAAAGACTCAAAATGTTCTCATGTGAAGTTGGTTGCTTCGATACAATAGTTATAAATTCTAAAAAATCCTTCAAATACAGAAGAGATTTTGAAGGCTTGATATAAAAAAACTACTTCGATATTTACGACCGCCAAGTCATTAAGCAATGAGTTTATCTTGTGAGGATTCGTGCTCATAAACAGCTTGTTTTTAACCATTTCAGCGATAGGCAGGAAGTGAATTTGCAACCTTATTTTTACATGTTTTGTGGCCAAAAAGTTTCTAGGCAATAAATTAGTCATTAAAGTGTCGGAACTGCAATTCAGAAGCGAAGTCCGTACGATCAGTGAGTGCATTTTCAGGTGACTCAGCACAGTGACTACTCAGCGGAGGGGCGTGTAGGATACTCACTACAGTTAGCTATTTTTGTTCTGTTGTCGACCTTTCCCCGAACTCCGTTCTTCCCGACCGTGTAAAAAAATCCGCAATTTTGCGTCGCGCTACTCACAGTAGAAATAAATGAAACAAGTATCGTTTTTCAATGGAAACAAAAGATATAGAAACGAGAGTTGATTTAGCTATTTCTGTAAAATTGGTACGTTCAAAACAATCATAATTCGATATCACAGAAATATAAAGAAAAAATACTGCTAACTGATTCATATATTCAAGTACAGCCTTGAAAAGTTCTAACCGAGAGATAAAACTCTTTGTTTCGAGTTGCAGAAAATTTTAGAAGTCTTCGAGAAAAAAGTAGGCTTTTTATCTAGAAGTGCCTCAACAGTCACCGCATCAGTCCCAGCATCTGGCCTTGAAGAAGGCCTGCATCTCCAGGTCGTCCACGGAGCGACCGTTGACGCCAGCGTAGACCTGCTTACAGATGCTCGTCTTCATCTTGGCCTCCAGCGTGGCGATGTACTTGTCCAGTATGGCTGCAATTTGAGTGCGGTATTTCAAGCAATAAGATTTATGCAAACGACTCAAAGTTGGCTCCAAGAATCGAGAAGCTCACGCAGTCCCATGACGCGGCCCCACTTGATCATGTACTCCGGCAGTCTGGCGTCATCAAACTTCTCGTGCTTCACCAGCAGGCGGACAATCTCGCCAAAGATGTAAGCATCGTCAAATGACGGATTGGCAGCGTCAGATAATGGGAATCGGCAGTAGATATCGATGGCGCGAAGCGGCTGCGGAGTTGTCAGAAGCATATCAGCGGCTTCAATGTAGGCGTCGTGACAGTCTGGCGACATTCTTTGAACGGCTTCGTACATTGCTAGGGCCTCGTCCGGCCGTTCTGCTGCTCGAAGGCAGCGAGCTAGCGTCAGGCGGGCGACTGCGCTAGGCCGGTTCAACGGTGCAGGACGCTGAGGCGCAGGTTGCGGCGTTGCAGGCTTTGGCGCTGCCTCAGCCGATGGTTGTGGTGCCGGTTCTGCAGGCGGCGCTGCCACTGCGCCGCTCTTTGCAACAGCACCGCCTCCTCTGGCGGCTGCGGCGCCGCCTCTTGAAGCCGCGCCGCCGCGAGTGGCTGGGGAGGCAGCGCCTTTACCACCGCCTCTGGCTACGGCGACGCCACCTCTGCTGGCGGGGGCGACTGCGACACCCCGGGCTCCACCTTCGATGCGGCAGCGAAGATAATTTAGCTTCGCAGAGTTCAGGACTGCATGTGAAATTGTTTATGGCGAAATTCATCCCAGCTCACCACGTGCTCCACCTCTTGCTGCAGGCGCCGCAGCCGGAGGTGCCGGGGCAGTGGCAGTTGGTGCTGCTCCGGCTGCTGATGTCTCAGCGGGAGTCTTCGCCTTGGCAGCGTCACCGGCTTCAGCGCGTTGCCACCAATCTTGGGTGCGCAGACGCTCCGGTATCGTTGATCCGGCAGCTGGCCGGCCCTCCAGCTCGATGGCCGTTCGCAGAGATGCTTCGGCGTCGGCTAGACAACGCTTGCGCTCCTCGGCCTCCAAGGGCGATGTCGCGGCTTCAGCGCGCGCAAGTTGAGCCACGCCCAGCTGACAGAGCGCCGGCGCCCAGAAAGGGTTGGCGCGGACAAGAGTCTCCGCCACTCGTCGCTGAAGTGCCGCCAGCTGCGGATCAGCTGACGTAGTCGATGATGCGGCTGCGGCTTCCGTAGCGATGAGAGCCGACAGACCGCGACAGCGACGTGCCAGAAGCAGCCGCTCGGCCTCCCCATCGCTCATGCCCGATGGATTCGGCAGCAGAGCGGCGTGGCAGTCGATGAGGAGGCGTCGAACCAGATGGCGGCGTTCGCATCGCGGAGGCAGCAGCGTCATCGCCCGCGCTGTCAGCAGGCAGGCCTGGTGAAGCCGCTGCTGTTTGAGCGGACCGTCAGCCGTCAGCTGACCGAGCGATAGAGCTGCGCGAAGCAGCGCGTGGTCAGTCGGCTGAAGGGGATTCTCGGCGAACAGGTGACGTTTGGCACCGGCCGGTGCAGCTTCCTGATTCAGGAGGTTGTCCAGCCCGTCGCAAAGCAGGTCGGCCGCTTCAGGCGCCCTCGGCGGTTGCGAGTCCTTGCCAGACTGCAGGATCTCGCGGGCGAGCGCGGCGCCGAGGTAAAGTCGAGCTGTGGGACTGTTTGGCTGCCAGGACAGAGCGGATTCCAGCCGTCTGCAGAGTTTTTTGGTTCGGGTCGTTTTTTGTTTGTTAATTCTGCTATTAAACTTCACGACTCTTCTATGACCATTTGTCCCAATGGTAGCAAACCCACCTGATAGCCTCTCCATATTCGCCCCTGGCAACCAGCAGGCGCCCAACGTGACAGTGCAGCTCCCCGTTCGAATCAGCCAGACTAAGCGCGTCCCTGTACTTGTCTAGCGCGCGCGACAATGGCGACTCGGCCGCCGATGCCCTCTGCTGGGCTGCGCCCTCCGCTGTCGCCTGACGACTCTTCCACAGGAACAGAGACTGCACAGCATCCGCCTTGGAGCTTTGGCCCTGCCAGTCAAATAATGAACAGCTATGGAAGCATACTGGGGTCAGTGACAGAGCGTTTGCCTCTCGCGCCAAGGTCCCTGAGCTCGATTCCACGGCGAGGCCACATTTATTTGGGCGCAGCCACGGAGAGAAGGCTTGTGGGCTTGTCGTGCAATTTACGCCCTTAAGGGCCAACCTCCAATGCTCAGTGACAGTGTACAATGCCTGAGTCGGTCAGGGCAGATGTTCACACATGTTTGAGCGTGTGCCTGTGTACGGTATTTTTGTGCGTGTGTGCTCAGGAGTCAGCGACATGGGCAGAATTGCCTCCTTGCTGGCTGCTGCTCTAGTGTCACCAAATGATGTGCCATGCTACTGCAGTTATTATTTCTTATTAAGCGTACTATTTCTTTCGGAAATTCCCGCAGGAATTATGAGCGTACTTTGCACTACAGTATAGCCATAATTACTGGGGTAGGCTTCACAAACCAGCAGCAGTGCTGTCTTACCTGATCTCGCAGGTGTCGCATCTCGGCGTCAAGGGCCCTCAGCTTTGCGCCAAGTCCGGCATTCTCGGACACTCCCCTTAGCCGGCAGATGGCGTCAATTTCGTCCTCCTGAGCGCTGTCCAGTGCCGCGGTGTCCGTCCCGGCAGCTGTGCCGCCGCCACCGTCGCTGGCAGCGTCGACAATCTTCACGCCGTAGACGTCCTGACAGTGATGCATCTCCTCCAGCAGCTGGGCTAGACGGAGGTGCAGCTGCCAACGATTTGGCGCGGAGCCACCAGCTGCGTCAATGGCGCAGGCATAGGCGCTGCAGGCTCTTGACAGGAGATCCTGCGGCGAGCTGCCAGCTGGATAGGTTCTGCTGGCAGCTGCAATTAAACAGCATTGTTTGTTGCTCAATTAAGCTAGCCAACTCATATAAAACCACAAAAAACTGAAGCCATAAACAGGCACATGGTGAACATTGAAGCTGAATTTACAAGATTCTGGGGATGCCTCTAAAACATAGTACGAGCTATTTTCTATTTTAAGGTTAAGAAAGACTAATATTTCATAGGGTCAGCACAAAGTGTCGCTCAAAAGTAGAAAATGAAGTCCAATTTCTCTTAAGTGTCGCCGGAGTCCATACAGTCAAATCAGAGAGACATTTTTATAAGAAAAATCGGCCTCTGTGCCAAACTTCTGCCTCACACCGATCTGTGCCTTCGTGACTTGAAAGATGGCGGCGGACTCCACGTCTTATCTGACGGCGAACCACGCACTCTCAATCTCACCCAGCGCTACAAAATCATCATTCCCTCGAGGGAAGACGCTAACGACCACTGGAACCACCAGGAGGTCCACTGCTACACGGACGGATCCCTAAAAGACGGCCTTGCCGGCTTTGGGGTCTGCATCCTGATCAACGGCCGCGTCGTCGCCACGCATGCCCAACATACTGGGAGACTCTCCACGGTCTTCCAGAATGAGATCCTTGCCATCAGCTCTTGTGCCGCAGAGCTGAATGCAGGAATACGAGAGGAGAGACTATCATCATCCACTCTGACAGCCAAGCGGCCTTACAAGCCCTTTGCCGCACCACCACGTGCTCCCGGACAGTCGCTGACTGTGCCCGGCAACTCAACCTCCTGGCCAGTAACAACACGGTCAAGCTGAGCTGGATCCCAGGGCATGCGGGCTTCCCAGGGAACGAGCTTGCGGATACCCTTGCCAAGCAAGGTGGCTCTGGCTCTCTCCTGGGACCTGCTCCCCTGGTCCCGATCCCCATCACGGTCATCAATCGCCTTATTGATGACTGGGCTGAGTCCCTGCACAGGGACAGATGGGCGGGCACCCAGAACTGTCGGCAATCCCGTGCCGCAGTTCCGCGCCCGTCTCGCAGGCTCAGGAGCATCCTTTTGAACCAAAACCGGAATGATATCCGCGCCCTCGCCATGACCCTCACGGGCCACGGCTACCTCGCTAGGCACTGTTTCCTCCGGGGTGACCTTGAGAGTGAACTCTGCCCATTCTGTGAGTATGACACCGAAGATGCTGAGCACTTTGTGTGTCACTGCCCTTTCTTTAACAGAGACCGGCTTCGCTACCTCGGGCCCAACCCGTCCATGGACGAGATCTGCCAGCCCGACAGCATTCCACGGCTCGTCCAGTTCCTTCGTGCAACAAGACGAGCCACTTTCTTCCCCACGGAAGACAACGCTGCAGGACGGACCGGCGGACCACCCTGACCGGCCCCGCGCCCTTGCCTGTCTGCGGGCCTACAGGGGTTAGCGGTATGGGCGACCCTCGCCTCCCCGCTGCGTCCATGGACCACCCTGCAGCTAAGTCAAAAAAGAAAACTGTGCCAAACTTTGGAAACCTGACTGAAGATGAAAAATGCACATGATTAATGGGTTCAAGAAAGAATAGAACTGACAGGCTAAAAGTAACACAATAAGCTCTAAAATTCTACTGACTAACCAGAACTCGCCGGAAGACACTCCAGGTACTGCTGAATGCTCTGCTCTCCCATCGCAGTCAGCTGTTTGGCGTCGCTGACGTCAAAAATGTTCCTCAACCGGCGCTCCCATTGACGAGCAGCGTCTGGCGAAGCTGTGTCCGGCTTGCAGTGCTGGTAGTTTTTGCGCAGCTCGCCAATTTTTGCCTGCGCCAGCGTCGCCGACTCGACGCCAATCAGTCTGGCTGCAGCGGCAGTTCGCCTATTTGTGCCGCGCAGATCGACCATTTCAGCCGGACAGGCTGACAGTCGACTGTCGGCTGTCAAGTCCGGCCTCGGTTGCCACTTATTGTCGCCGGCCTCGGCGACTGGCAGCTCCGAACCGTCCAATGGGTCGGCACGGCTGGCTCGGAACAGGGAGTCGAGCAGCCGGGCCGAGTACAGCTGGGACGGGTCGCCAGACGCTGGCAAGCTGACTGGCTGGTGCAGCAGCGACAGGCTAATAGGATCCTCCCAGCTAGCCGCATCGACTGGGCTGCTAAGCTGGATGTGGTGCGGACAGGCGCTCCGATGGATCGTCAGGCTGTATAGCTGCGGATTAGGCGAAACAAGTTGAGTTCTGTACAACGTACAACAACAAAAACAGTCTAAAATAGGATCACTGCGTTTACCAATGCTAGACTTGCTCACCCGTTTAGCCGAGCCATCGGCAGATCGGACCTCAACGAGCACGCTTGTCGAACCCAAATTCAGCGCCACCAACCCGTCTGCAATGGCATCGGCCTGGACGCTGAGGCTGATCTTCGGATCGGAGACTGCAGCCTCCACTTTCAGCGCGATGACGGAATGTGCTACTTGGCCTGTGGATAAATTAGAGTGGAGATTTTATTGTACAGTATACTGTTGACTGTATTCCGTACTGGACACTTCTGTTTTCTCGAAATTGGACTCACTAAGTAGGGTTGCACCTAGGTACCTAGAAGGTCGGCTGACCTTCCCGACGTCACCGACGTCCTGCGACGTCGATGGCAAATGGGAACTTTTAGATTGCGCCGATGAAATCCGACGAAACGAAAAATGCGCAAAAACGTACACAACCGAGGAAAAAACTTTAAAAGACGCAGAATCAGCCGCTAAAACGCGAACTTCGACTGAACGTTATAATTGCAATCTGAAAGTTCCCATTTGCCAGCGGACGTCGCTGGACGAAGTCGGACCCATGTGCTTCTGATTAAATAAATCCATCTACAGTAGAGCTACAAAAGCAGCGGTCCTCACATTCATAGCTTAGCTGCTCCGGATTAAACGCTGGTTCAAGTCGACTCTCCGGGCCCACCGACAGCGACGCCAAGCTGGCATCCTTCGCCGAGAGTCGATGAACAGCGATGGCATAATTTCTCGTTGAGCGTCCATCTTCCGCAGTGACCTGAACTGTCAAGACGAGCTTGGCACCCGGCTGCACGGCTATTGTTTTGCCTCCATCGCCGCCACCCTGTTATAGAATAATAAAAAAGGATCTAGATTTGTTCGCATCTTTCAAAAGTATCCGATCCTGCTTTATATGCATGCAATAATGCAAGATCTCACTTTAATTTCATAAGAAGCGCCATTGTCACTAGTTCGTGGATCCAATGTTATACTCTCAGCGTCACTTGCCAGTGTGATTGAGTAGCTGAGGACGTCTTTGTTAAATGCCGGAGTCAATGAGCCCGGCTTTACTCCGAGTTTCTCTAGTGTACAATCGTCCATCACTAGTCCTTAAATTGCGCTTTGAAAATAAGGCGGTAAAAACTATAAATTGACTGCGCTTTTATACATAGTTTATCTACGTCTACAGTCATACAGCTATAACGAAAGTTTTGAGACTGGCAGGATAGGAGAACAATTGTTAAAATGTAAAATGCTTAATTATAAAGACAGACAAAGCAAACTAGCAATTAGCTGTTCACATGAAGCTTTAAATCAGTTTTCAACAATTTCAAATAAAAAACGGCGTACAATTTAGATAAAGTCATTTGGCTACTTACTAAGGACTAGTAAATCAAGTCTTCCAAACGTTGACAGAATGCACGCAGCTTTGACTTCAAGGCAGTAATTAAAAAAAGATTAAAAGTTACACAAACGCAGTTAGTTAAATATATCGTATCGAAGATATTGACGCTACAAATAATGGCTTTAAGAAGCAAATCTAAACTAAGCATAACAAATAATACTACCATTATGAAGTTTCATATTACTGAACTTTTAGATCTTAATTTATCGCTTAATGCTTTGTTATTCTTTATTTCTCGTGAATAAATTAGATTACACATTCCGTTTACAAAAAGAAGCCCACGTGATCGTTTCCTACAATGACTTTCTTTACTGACTACAGATAGTTGTATTTTTCTAGCTAATTACTTTTTTCATTTTAAAAAACAATATTTTATGTTTGAATAAGACTATATATACAATATTATATAGATAATAAAAATATAAAATAACTCATTTTGCATTTAAATTTGTGCGATGGTCATAAAAATCTATGATTAGATATATGCTTGAGCTAATGTGCCAAATTTGGTGGCATTTAAAGCAAATCTTTATCTGTTAAGTTTTCTAGATAGGTGTAGCTCGTAGCTAACTTGCTGGATATCCTCTGCATAATAGCTAATGCATGTACAGTTGTTTATTCTTTTGTACTGCTGTTCTATGCTTTTTGATTGGACTACCTATTACAAACCTAATTTAATTTAATTTAATTTAATTTAACATTAGCTAAAAATGAAAAAATGACTTTAATTTAATGATCTCAAGTTCCAATTATATTTGACCCTATAGCTTGCTTCTGATTTTATGCCCAAAATTTTAATACCAAATAGCCTGCTATCTTATTTTTTATCCATTTATACTTATGGCATTAGCTAACTGTTGTACTATGAATATAATAATAGTCAAATTGGCACTTTTATTTACCTTTGAGAGCTTTTATTGATATAAGTAGATAAGTAGATATAGCTAGCAGCTGTTTATAAATATGTATAAAACATTCAAAATATGTTGTCTACATAAAGCAGATAATTAGCTAATTAATGATAGAATAAAAAGGTGAAAAGATCCTAAGTGCTTTAAAATTCATATTAACTTGTTACAAAGTGGGGTCAAAAATAGCTAGGTTTGGAATGTTTTCTATACTCATAATAAATGTATTCTACCAAGAGCAACTTGTTAGAAAGTAGTCAAATAATTTTTGTGCCACTTTTGACTTTTAAGCTCTAAATGGCAGCTCACACCCTAGTGGAGGTCACACGCCTTGGTCGTTGCTTTTTAGTTGGCCTCAACAGACCAGAGAAGCGAAACTGTGTTAATGTCGAGGTTGCAAAATGTCTCTACAATGCCTTCAATGAGTTTGAGTTGGACTCACAGGCCAGTGTGCTGGTGCTGCATGGTCGAGGTGGCAATTTCTGCTCTGGCTTCGACTTAGCCGAAGCTGCTAGCTATGGCAAAGGATTGGCTAGTGCTCGGCCACACTTTGGTCCAGTGTCAACAGGTTGGTTCTTACTGTGTCCTTGATGTCGATTTATACCTAGTACTACTAGTTTGTCGGTCAAATAGCATATGCTTTTGAAGGCTTTCAGAATCTGTTTCAAAATCTGTCAATTTCGATTATTTAGTCTCATACTTTCTATTGCGAATAGATCCTATACATCATAGATCTCCTCCTAGTGGTCCTTGGTAGACTGACTCAGTTGGGTCAGATATACAGCCAGTTCTACCATTGCGCGGCGCGTCCATAGCCTGTTATTTACAGCGTCTATAGACTTAGGACCTCCGACATCGAAGTACTCGTGATAGTAAAAAAACTTTAAAAGAAAGAGGAATTGAGGATCACCAACATCAGGGCATTTCAGATCAGCCAAGCCTGGCACCGATGGGTCCCAGCCGGCTGCGGCTCAGCAAGCCCTCTGTGGCTGCCATCAGCGGCTACGCCGTTGCGGGCGGCCTGGAGCTCGCTCTGCTATGCGACCTGCGCGTCGTTGAAGCTTCCGCGATACTTGGCGTCTTCTGTCGACGATTCGGCGTTCCTTTAATCGACGGTGGCACCGTACGACTGCCGGCGTTGATTGGGCTCTCGAGAGCGATGGATCTGATTCTTACAGGCCGTCCGGTTGGGGCCAGCGAGGCAGCCCAGATGGGTCTGGCGAACCGCGTCTGTCCAGATGGTCAGGCGCTGGAGACTGCGGTGGCGCTGGCCGAAGAGATTGCCGCCTTTCCCCAGGTGAGAAAATTGATGCGCAGGTGTTTTCTAAAGCTCGAATTTGTTTTGACCAACGATCAGTTGTAGAGGCTGTGGAAAGACTGCTGCTATATGAGGAAAAGTACTTACAGAATTGGGTCACATTAGGCATTGTCGGGCGCATTACTAATTACCAATTTGGTAACAATCATTACTTTTTTTCTACGTAACTTTTTCTTGTTACCAACAGTGTGCGTTTCCCGTTTTCGTTACCAGTTTCCGAATAAAATTATAAAGAAATTAGCAGCACTGTGAATTATGTATTTTGCTGCATTAAAAACTTTTAAATTATCTGTTTTATATTTCCGATTTTAATAGTATAAAAATAGTCCCAATTTATATAATGAGAAACAATATTTACGTTTTTTTGTTTCATATTGATTTGACGTTTTTGTTTTTGTTGCGAACTGTCCAATTTCGTGAAATATTTATTGGTCAATCTATAGACTGATTATAGTCTGCTACTTTACAGCTTTATTTTGACGACAATTTTATATTGTCATCAATCATCAATATTATCAATCTCATCTAACATCTTCATGTGTTCTCATCATGGCTACTAAGTAACTAATCCCAAGCCCGAAATGGTCAAGATCAGTGAGAGTGGTAATAATAACGGAGTCTAAAAAGTGGGCGATGTTAGAGTTGCAACACATGATATGAGTAATGACTGATAAACGCAGCTACGCGTATTTATAACATGTTTTCATACTCGTAGAAAATATCAAATTTATGGTAAAAGTGAAGAGCAGAAAGTATCGATAAAAAGTAACGGCCGTTACCATATGTTCAGTAGCGATCGTTAACCCATCGCCGTTACTTTTTTGGTACCGCGCTTAACACTGAAATTAGGTTAGGAACATGTGGACAAGGGACAACTGTACGTTGCGAGTTATTCTATTTAATATAATTCATCTGATTTCTCTGCTTACTTGATTTTTCATTTCAATTTATGACTTATCAAAAAATTATCATTCTCGACTTCCCGGCGTGCGCGCGAGCTGACCACGCCTCAGTGCTAGCCGCTGTCTACTACGCCGGCGGCAGCGGCGATGGCCTACTGGGCCGTTTGTCGGCCGAGTTCAACGGCGGCGCGCGCGTTCTCGATGAAGCGGCAGCCGGTGCGGCTGGCTTCATTCGCGACGGACGCGGCCGCGGTGGCCGCTTCGACGGCGGTAGCGGCGGTGGTCAAGGAGCGAAGCTGTGATGTAATCAATGAGACCTGGGGCATTGGGTAGAACTAGCAAACAGTTATAACAAATTTTCTGATCCACTTTATGATCTTTATTCATTTTCCAAGTCTGAGTGTATAAAAAAAAATTGAATCATGTTAACAAACATTTCAGGAGGTTACTATTTACTGTGAATTGTGAAACTGTGAACACAGTCAAAATAGTTCTTAACTTTAAACTACATGGCAAAATTATTTTTTAATTTTGCAAAACAGCGCAAGTTTCTAACCTATATTGTAGTCACACACTTGTGGGTCTAGCCAGCTTCGTTCATCAATTGAGAATTGTGAACCGGTTTGTACCTACTGATAATGTTGCACAACTGTTGTCTTCTTACTATTACGATACCAATTATAATAGCCACTGCAGCCAGAGCAGTGACGGAGCAGCCAATAATGGTGCCTGCTGGCATTGCTGATACAGTTGGAATGGTTGCATTCTTATAATTAGTCTTTCTACTATCGTAAAATAATTCTTTCGACTTAGTCATAATTGGCTCCTTCGGCTCTGGACAGATTGCCAGCGTGGTAGCCAGGCAGTGGATTCTAAGTTTTTTAAGGATTGACGATCGGCTGCGATGATCGCTCGGCTGCTGGGGACAATGCTCCGAGTGGCAGGCTGAGTCCAGGTAGCAACCATAAACTGCTTTGTCCGGACACTGCACAACAGCTGCGGTCACATTGTGCCTGGCTTCCGCGCAAATTAAACGCTTACAGTCTTCGATTTCAATTGAAGACACCAGTGCATCTACATGTTCAAAATGTGGGAAAATGATATAGTACATCATAATGTACTTCTACTTACATAAGTTGTAGAAGAGGTTGTAGCCTAGTGGTTAGGGCGTCGGACTCACGACTTGAAGGTCGGGGGTTCGATTCCCGACTCCACTGAAACAATTTGTGTCCTTTAGCAAGACACTTAACTCTGCATTGCTTCAGTTCACCCAGTTGTAAAATGGGTACCAGCATCAGCTGGGATAATTGAAGGTGGGTGTGGCGTCCCCCCAGTCCATGGACTGAACAGCTGTACGCAGCCTTCAGATGCGCCGCGCAATAGCTGCGGCTGTGCTGTCGGCTGCACATCTGGCCCGATTGGGGCAGGTGTAATCAATTATTATTAATTATTAATTACATAAGTACATTTAGGTTAACTTTTTGGTACATTTTCGTACAAGAAATCGTTTTTTTCTCCTATTTTTACGTCAGCTATATTACCGCATTTACCTAGTTAACCTGCTACCAAAGAAAAAATATGGATAATGAAATACCAGAAGAAAATAAGCATCAATCAAAATTAACAAACACACAAATAGCAGATAAATTTCTAAATTTTACGGAGTTATAAAACGCTGTTGTATGTACAAGGGACTAAAGGGTACAAAAAATATTAGAGAGAGAAATTCATTACGCGCCCTTTAATAAAAAAGTTTTATTAGTTTTCGATGGCACATCATTTGGTGACACTAGACCCGCAGCCAGCGAGGAGGCAATTCTGCCCCATTATAATTATTATTTGTCGTGAAAAGAGTAATTAAGCAAACCAAAAACAAATAAATAAATGTCATTTTGAAAATTGCGCTAAAGGAGAGGATGGTAAGGATAAGTGAAGACAAAAACAAAAATAAAAATGTACACAACTGACTCACGTCAGCAAGAGCTTACTTTTTAACAATATACAAATGTCTCTCATTAAGTTCCATGTTGCAGCCCCTTATCTCGTAATGGCAAGTAAATGGGGATTCTTTTAAATGAAAAATCCTCATAAATGACAAATGGTGTCGCAATCTGCGAAAGTCTTAGATTTTCACAATCGAATACTATTATATCAAGATATACGACCCGTACCAATTATGAGTTATGATTATTTCCGTCCAAACAACTTGAAAACAAACAAGTGTAGCTAGCTGATTTACACGATTTAATAAACTTACGGCACAGTCCCACACGACAAACGATTGCAACGATAATAGTTGCAACCAAGGCTTGAATTCTAGCTTGCATTTTCCAATTGTAAATCTAACTTGAAATTGCAAGTATAAATGATTTGAAGGCTGTTGTTTTTGTGCAACTATCATTTATTTTTATTTATATATGGTAGGGAGAGAGAATAGAGCGAGTGTACAGTGTTCGATGAAGTACCTTATTAATCAACAATTACATAAGTACAATAATAATAATAATAATAGTTGCAGGAGGGCTGCGGCCAATGGCACATCATTTGGTGACACTAGACCCACAATCAGCGAGGAGGCAGTTCTGCCCATTTCGCTGACTCCTGAGCACACACGCACAGTTACTGTACGCAGGCACACGCTCACACACGAGTGTACATTTGTCCTGACTTTCTCATCGTCAAGCAGTGTACACTCTCACTGTGCTTGGAGGTTGGCCCTTAAGGGCGTAAATGCACGACAAGCCCCCAAGCCTTCTCTCCGCGGCTGCGCCCCAAATGAATGTGGCCTCGCCGTGGAATCGAGCTTAGGGACCTTGGTGCGAGAGGCAAACGCGTTAACCGCTCTGCCACCGACCCCACCACATAAGTACAATCATAAGCCTACAACAGTAGTCAAAAAAGAAGAACAATTCTAGGCCTCTGCTTGCAGATTTGGTTGTCAAGGTTAGCCGATTAAAAAAATTTCTTTTTTATTTGAAGCAAAATCTTGATGAATTAAACCACTGCAAAAGTACAAAATTACCGGCAAAAAGGTAACCATACCCTTATTCTCGATAAATTGGTCGATGGCAATTATTTAGTGTTAGTTTGTTATGGTAGTATAATAAACAAATTTGTTCACTAAGGAGAACAATAAAATTTTATTATACAGTGTCATATGATTAAAAAGAAATTTCACAAAAAACCATTTGGGCCAGATGAACGCGTACAGCTGCTGTTCGGTTTGAACCTCCAAAACCAACGAGCTACAGTTTTCAGTGACAGCGGGCTAACATCTTGCAATGAAATACCTGAGCTCGATTCCTGGACAATGTTTGGCGACTTGCCGTGCAATTTAGACCCTTGCCTTAGTGAGCATGTGCTCAGAGGAAGTACAAGAAAAAACACCGAATTAACTTAAAAAACTTAAAAACTAAAAAACTTAAACTTAAAAAAGCTTTTTTTACAGCTCAAACACGTCCAGCATGCAGAACTGGGCCCTGCAGGTTGGACAGGGCGCGCTGCCAGACAGCCAGGCCTCAGTCTCACGGCCCGCCTGCACCTGGCGGCTGGCGAACCAGCGGCCGAGGCAGGCCCGGCACCACATAGGCCGGCAGCGACATCCGCCGCAGTTGGCGCTGCCGTCGCAGCCGGGAGCTATCCGGCAATCGGCCGGCTGAGTTAAACAGCCAAGGCACTGCTGCTGCTGCTGCTCCTCCTGGGACCCGGCAGCCAGTCGATAACGCCCATTCTCTTCAACGCAATTTTTAAACGCTTCAACAAACTGATCGTTAACTGACTGTCTGATCATAACCGATTGGGCGGCTGTGAGCGGGGCCGTTAATTTCTGGCGCAGATCGGAATAGACGGCCGAATTGACGCTAACCTCGAACGCTTGGAATCTATCGGCGTCCAGTGGTAGAACTGCGATGCGAAGAATTTGGGCGCCCAATGCGCCGCTGTCTGGAGACACGCGGTGCTCGTCGGCGGACAAAACTCGCAGCATCAAGCTGGACTGAGGAGCCACTTGAAGAGTGTAGGCGCTGGTCTGAATCAGCCAGCTGTCCGTCACTATCAGCTGTTTGGGTGCGCCCGAATGACGGGGGAGAGGCGGCCGTGTGTTTTTTGTGTATAGCTCAGGCATAAAATGACGGAGAGAATAGGAGAGGATTAGAAAGGGTAGAAGAGATCATGAGAGTGTAGGAGAGGGTGGAAAGGGTAGGAGAGGGCGGAAAGGGTAGGAGAGAATGGAAAGGGTAGGAGAGGGCGGAAAGGGAAGAAAAGGCCAGAAAGGGTAGGAGAGGGCGAAAAGGGAAGAAAAGGCCAGAAAGGGTAGGAGAGGGCGGAAAGGGAAGAAAAGGCCAGAAAGGGTAGGAGAGGGCGGAAAGGGAAGAAAAGGCCAGAAAGGGTAGGAGAGGGGCAAATGGTAGGAGTGGGTGGAAAGGGTAGCAGAGAAAGGAAATGGTAGAAGAGGGCGGAAACTTGAAAAGGGTAGGAGATGGTGGAAAGGGTAGGACATGGTGGAAAGGGTAGGAGAGGGCGGAAAGGGTAGGAGAGGGCGCAAAGGGTAGGAGATGGTGGAAAGGGTAGGGCATGGTGGAAAGGGTAGGAGAGGGCGGAAAGGGTAGGAGAGGGCGCAAAGGGTAGGAGATGGTGGAAAGGGTAGGAGATGGTGGAAAGAGTAGGAGAGGGCGCGAAGGGTAGGAGATGGTGGAAAGGGTAGGACATGGTGGAAAGGGTAGGAGAGGGCGGAAAGGGTAGGAGAGGGCGCAAAGGGTAGGAGATGGTGGAAAGGGTAGGGCATGGTGGAAAGGGTAGGAGAGGGCGGAAAGGGTAGGAGAGGGCGCAAAGGGTAGGAGATGGTGGAAAGGGTAGGAGATGGTGGAAAGAGTAGGAGAGGGCGCGAAGGGTAGGAGATGGTGGAAAGGGTAGGAGATGGTGGAAAGAGTAGGAGAGGGCGCGAAGGGGAAGGTCGGAGAAGGTAGGGGAGGGTCGGAGGAGGTAGGGGAGGGTAGGTATCAGAGGGCGGAAAGACCAATAGAGGCGGTGAGGTATTAGATGCCAGTCATCCCGCAATTTTTCAAGAACCCTAACTCACCTGGCGGCCCATCTGGCCGGAGACAAACTTGTCGTAGCGTCTAAATTCGACGTCGATGGCGCTGGCAACCTCTGGCCAATTTCTGTTGCGCGCAGCCTTTGATAGCTTGGCTGCTATCGGGTGGTACTGGAGTGAGGTGCGGTGCGTAAACCTCACATTTAATCTAGGCTGTGATTTTTTAACCCAGTTTTTTGCTTCCCGCCTAATAAGTAAATTGTGTCTACAAAATATATATATATATATATTCAAAGACAGGTTTACTGACTTTTTTTAAATAGCCACATAATAGACAAATTATAAGAATCAGGGGATGAGACCCCATTGACACCCACAAGCTAGAACACACAGTGAGAGGACATTGACCCCCCAAGCTAGAACACACAGTAAGGGGACACTGACCCCCACAAGCGAGAACACACAGTAAGGGGACACTGACCCCCACAAGCTAGAACACACAGTAAGGGGACACTGACCCCCACAAGCGAGAACACACAGTAAGGGGACACTGACCCCTAGCTAGAACACACAGTAAGGGGACACTGACCCCCACAAGCTAGAACACACAGTAAGGGGACACTGACCCCCACAAGCGAGAACACACAGTAAGGGGACACTGACCCCCACAAGCTAGAACACACAGTAAAGGGACACTGACCCCCACAAGCTAGAACACACAGTAAGGGGACACTGACCCCCACAAGCTAGAACACACAGTAAGGGGACACTGACCCCCACAAGCTAGAACACACAGTAAAGGGACACTGACCCCCACAAGCTAGAACACACAGTAAGGGGACACTGACGCCTAGTTGTCCACACTCACCAGATAGCCTCGCCTAGTCCACTGCCAGTAGAGGCCAGCAGCGATCGCAGGCGCAGCCAAAGCCACACAGGCTAGGCACTGCCAGAAGATGCCAGCCCGTCTCCACGGCGCAGGCAACAGGCCCAGATTCGGGCAGGTCACAGCCATGTACACATAGTACATAGTGGGCAGCATAGAGTGTAGGAGTGCGGTGAGCGCGGTTCTGTGCAGATGGTGACTTATGAACTGCAACTGTTCGCTAGGCAGTAAGCGACGAAACAGATTCTGCACCGTCAGGCCGGCGCTGATAACTTCGGTTGGTGGCACCACTAAGCAGAGCGCGACTGTGAAGAATATCAATGTGTGAATGGCGTCACCGGCCTGCCAATTGGAGCTGGTGTCCGCATCCGACCAATCAAAAGCGTCTTCGTCCTGAAGAAATTTGACCGGGTGAAAATTTCTTTCACATTTGCCAATTCGAGTAGATGGTAAATATTATGTTTCTAAGAAATTCTTCGTTAAATTAACACTATAAACCAAACTAAACTGGGCTCGACTAAAATCCAAGCTGAGATGCAGAGCAATGTCAAAGTGAGATGGAGAGTTATGTCAGTGTGGGATGGAGAGTTATGTCAGGGTGAGATGGAGAGTTATGTCAGGGTGAGATGGAGAGTTATGTCAGGGTGAGATGGAGAGTTATGTCAGTGTGGGATGGAGAGTTATGTTAAGGTGAGATGGAGAGTTGTCAGGGTGAGATGGAGAGTTATGTCAGGGTGAGATGGAGAGTTATGTCAGTGTGGGATGGAGAGTTATGTTAAGGTGAGATGGAGAGTTATGTCAGGGTGAGATGGAGAGTTATGTCAGGGTGGGATGGAGAGTTATGTCAGGGTGAGATGGAGAGTTATGTCAAAGTGAGATGGAGAGTTATGTCAGGGTGGGATGGAGAGTTATGTCAGTGTGGGATGGAGAGTTATGTCAGGGTGAGATGGAGAGTTATGTCAGGGTGAGATGGAGAGTTATGTAAGGGTGAGATGGCAGTTACATGCATTAAAAATATGCCTTTTAAAAAGTATCCGGAAATAAAAATAAGGATTGGCCATAAAGCTTTACAGACATATGGTTTCTAAACGGTCCCCACAACCAAATATCTGGGTGTGGGTGGGCGTCGGAACTATTTAAATGACCGCAATGAAGACGCCGAAAGATGAATGAAAGGCCAGAACAGCAAGAATGATTAAACGAAAAAAGAGAAAGAATACTAAAAGAATGAAAGGCCCAGTTACACTCAATCTATGCTTGGACGTGAAACAAAACGGGGTGAGCAAACTCACTCGCATAGCAGCAGCGCGTGGCCTCTTTAGTTACGGGTGAGTTCGGTGGGTAGGCGGTCAGGACTACAAAAGAATGGCTGACCCCTTGAGTAAAGAAGCCAAGCGCAGCCGAAGCCACGACCAGCAGCTAATTTGACCGGGCCAGGCTGACAGCAAGCCAACCGGAGCAGGGTAAGAGACGCCAGATGAAGCTAAACTACCGACCATCGGCAGACAGCACCCGGCTCCAAGCCTGCCTGGCTAGCCAATGAAAGCTGGCCGATGCGCGTCAGCTGCGCAGGCAAATCCACCAAGCAGGCGGGCATAAAATGACAACGCCCTGTCAATGGAACGCACCACCCAGCCAAGGAGAACAAGCTGACTAAACACTTTCTGTGACTAAATTCGAAAAAGTCGAAGCCAAGCCAAAGCATGTCTGAGCGCAAGGCCGTCGTCAAGAACGCCGACATGTCCGAGGAGATGCAGCAGGACGCCGTGGACTGCTCCACCCAGGCCCTGGAGAAGTTCAACGTCGAGAAGGACATCGCCGCCTACATCAAGAAGGAGTTCGACAAGAAGTACAATCCGACCTGGCACTGCATTGTCGGCCGCAACTTTGGCAGCTACGTGACCCACGAGACCAAGCACTTTATCTATTTCTACCTGGGCCAGGTTGCCATCCTGCTGTTCAAGTCCGGTTGAGCACACAACTCCAAATGACTCAATAGTCTATGTATTAATAACTAGCTAATTAATTGTCATACGATGCAGAAGAATTCCACCAAGGCTTCAGTACACTGATTTTTTGTCATTAGCAACAAGGGAGAGAATGTTTAGTTATGTTTTAGGGAAAAAAACAACAAATAAACATCTATACATATATACACTAAAGTAAGAGTGAGAAACAAAATAAACACTTTACTAACACTTTTTTCATTTCCTGCATTTTATCACTAAATAAATAACCGTGACTGTTTTTCTTAATAATCTGCCATGCTAACTCACACTTTTTTACGAATATTAAGAAAGCCTTATTTCAAAGAGGAAAAAATTAAATAATGGACAGAAACAGGACACTATTCGTTAAATAATTATTCCGAAAAAATTCACACATGAGCTCAACGCATGTGTAGTACTACTAGAAGTGTGCGCGTGTATTTAGCTTTCAAAGTAATTACTCTCTAGGGACACTAGAAGGAGTGAAGAGTGAGAAGGGGCTAAAGACCGGTCAAGCAAGGATTAAATTAAAAAGACATAGTGTCTACTGTAAGTACAGTTAGTAGTATACTAAATTACCCTTATATCATGGTTCTTGTACATTTATACCATACTAAAAACCGTTAGTCGAAGGTCATAGAAAAATATGTATGTACACACACAGACACAATGAAGGCCAAGTTAAAAAGTTAAATGAAGGTTATAAACAGACACACATAGAGAAGTTGACGATCTGGTGAATGAATTCAATGAACTCAAAAAACTAATTAGATTCTTTCAGCTTTTTGCTTCAGGAAAAACAATGTTCTCACATAACAATTGAATAAAATCAATGGTTTTCAAACAAAAAAGCATAGGATAAAACAACAAAATATAGGGTACTGGCTTGTTTTGCAATGTGACTTTTTAATCATCAACTAGCTTGCCTATTGTGCTCGAAGAAGTTGGGATGAAATGGACTATCCTTAATAAAAACAGTATTATACTAAAATCAGGTTTAGAGTTCAATGAAGTGACTAAGTTTCTAAGAAAACATTTAATAAATGTTAAGCAGCAAGCTGAATGGGCAGAATTTCAGTAGCCAATGGTTAAATACGCGTTAAATGCTTTTGATAGACAATAAAAACGGCAGCAAACTTTGACAACGCAAATACAAATAAAAAAAGCAATTTTTGTTAGGCTTGAAATGAGAACACACAAAACATGAAGGAAGGAAGTAAGTTTATACAATAAATTTACTCTTTTTGTTACACAAAACAAAACTCGGACCGTAACACAATGGGACAACAAAAGAATAGAAGACACGATTGGTTTTTCCGCTATTTTTTGTCGATTCTGAAAATTTTACTTAAAAAACTACTAACGTTTACTACTTGTTTGCCGAGTAGTACCATTAGTACCATTGTGTTAAAGGCATAATTTATTGTTTTAGACATCGATACCAAAGTGCCAACAGCCCACCTGCCAATACTATTACTATAGAGAACATAATTGGATTTGAAATGACACCCGAACGAGTGGTAAAAATGTTCAGTCCAAGTGAGGCCGTTATTACACCTACTCAAATTTCTACCCCCCCAGCTGATATCTGGAGGTTAGAGCTTTTGATTCACGACATGGATGTCGGGGGTTCGATTCCCGACTCCACTATAAAAAATTGTGTTCTTTAGCAAGGCAATTAACTCTGCATTGATTTATTTCACCCAGCTGTAATTGGGGCCACAGCATTAGCAGGGGTTATTGAGGGTGTGGCGTCACCCAGTCCATGGACTGAACAGCGGTACGCAGCCTTCAGATCCGCCACGCAACAGCTGTGGCAGCCCAGCTGGCTTCACAGGGGCAGAAGTAACAAACAACTATTATTATTAATTATAGTTTTCCTACATTCTTAGAGATCAAGAGTTCCTTCATAGAGACAGTTCTACAAGGAACAAAGACTCGAATGGAAAAATCACAAAAAGCGATCCAAGAAAACGTGACACAAAGACACACACACACAAACAAGGAAGCAGGCTAACTCTATGGCTTAGAGTGGAGCAGAAAATAGATAGAAAATAAGTCACGCGATTGAACGTGTTTAATATATATTTAGCTAATTTTAAACAAGCCAGATTAGATTGAATGCGATGCCTAATGTCACTTTTTAGTCTATTGAAAAAAGTATTTTAAATAATAATTATAAAATCTCTGTGGGCCCCAAAACAAGGACGCCAGTGGCACGGTCAGTTTTCGTCGCTATAATGATCTCCCTGCGGCGGCGGCTGCTGCTGCTGCTGCTTGATCAGCAGCAAACGCAGGTTGCTCTCCGTTATAGTTAGACGCTTCTCAAGAATTGCAACGGTCTGCGAAAACAAAGTTGAAGAACTGTTGCTATAAATACAACAATATAGTACATGTACACAAACAATTTGCTTGTCACTAAAATATGCGATTTTGCTAGCCAGAGACTCTCACTAGAATGTGCCACTTTGCTAGCCAGAGACTCTCACTAGAATGTGCCACTTTGCTAGCCAGAGACTCTCACTAGAATGTGCCACTTTGCTAGCCAGAGACTCTCACCAGAATGTGCCACTTTGCTACCCATAAACTCTCACTAGAATGTGCCACTTTGCTAGCCAGAGACTCTCACTAGAATGTGATATTTTGCTAACCAGAGACTCTCACTAGAATGTGCCACTTTGCTAGCCAGAGACTCTCACTAGAATGTGCCATTTTGCTAACCAGAGACTCTCACCAGAATGTGCCACTTTGCTACCCATAAACTCTCACTAGAATATGCCACTTTGCTAGCCAGAAACTCTCACTAGAATGTGCCATTTTGCTAACCAGAGACCCTCACCAGAATGTGCCACTTTGCTACCCATAAACTCTCACTAGAATATGCCATTTTGCTAGCCAGAAACTCTCATTGGAATGTGCCATTTTGCTAGCCAGAAACTCTCACTAGAATGTGCCATTTGCTATTAAACAATTTTTACTGATATTAGAATCACTAAGATGTAAGATCAGCCAGACCTGAGTGAGTATGTCCAGCTGCCTGACAATGTGCTCAAGCGTGCTGCCAATGATTGGTGGCACGCCGGCCATCCCTGGGCTGCACCAAATTGGCAGCGGAGGCGGGCAGCCGTTGCAATTAGCAAGCATGGCAGCCATCTGGTCGTGAGACTGCATCGGCGGTAGCATTCCAGGCGGTGGAGGGCACTGCGACGGGTGAATGCCTCCGCTAGCGGAATCTGCATTCTCATTGGCGGCGCCATTGTCATTACCAGAATAGCCGGGTTGCTCCATCAAAGTAGATGATGGCTGCAGTTCCATTGGACCATTAGCAGCTGGTCCAGAGCTGTCATCATTGCCGTTAGCATCGGCAGCAACTGGCTGCTTTGCGGTTCCCTGCTGCTGCTGCTGCTGCTGGTGCTTGCCAGGAGCCTGTAAGAGTATAGTTTAGTTCAAGTTTGTAGTCATATTTTTTACTTTAAGAGGTTATTTTTATTTCTTAGAATATAAAAAACAGCACAAGGTTAGAGTTTTATAGCATACATGCTATCAAATATGCTATAGTTACATGTAACAATTCAAATAAAAGGGATTCTTTAAATAGAAAAATATATATAAATGGTATATTATATATATATATATAAATTGATATGCCTCAATATAGTTAATAGACTTGTACAAAGCAAAAAACTGAGATAAAAGAATAAAAGAAATGAGTAAGTATAAACATTATTTGTTTTTGCTATAATTTAGGTAATTTTGATTTAAACTATTATTTTTCTACATATACACTATGGTATTAAAGATAAACAAATCTAAATTAATTGTCATTAGCATAAACTTTTTAACAATTGGAACTATTTTTGCTTTTTGATTGTATTTATACACACTTTGATTTCCATGCCTTTTTATAGTTTATTTACATTGTAATAACAATAATTAAATGTACATATCAAAATTGTGTCAATGCAGCCAATAAAACAGTTGCATCTATTGCTTGGAACATCTGAAGGCTGCATTGGGTGTTCAAAATATGAACCAATTAAGGTCCACAGCATTTTCTAAATCCTTTTAGACCCAAGTGGTGCAGAAAGTGAGCTATGCATCACTTATTCAATCTGTATTAGATCATTTCTAAATATTGCATTTCCTAGAAAGCAAATAGACATTTTGTTATAAATTGTGAATTGTTTAAATGAATGAATATTTGTTATACTTTATAAAACTTTGTTTAAATGTGTCTGCCATTTCTATTACAAAATAAGCATAAATAGAGACACCAACCAGTCTTTCACATATTCAGACTCAATTGGACTCAACTTAGACATTATATTAAAATACCTCTATAACAACTTTAGTGTTAGAAGTAGGATATTAAAAATGGGAACTACAACAACTTTGGAGGCATCAGTGAGATTTAAACATAAAAAGTCATACATAATCCAATATTATATTGATAAAGTGACTAATAACAAAACACACCTACCACAACTTTGGTGGCATTGTGAAAATAAAGTTAGAATAGTAATTAACTCTAGGTCTTTAGTGACATCATATCCTTAAAGTGATAATTAAAGAGAGAAGCACTAGGACAAATCTAAAAATAAAACTACTTTATCACAAAGACAAAATGTACTATTAGCAATAATAACCAAACCAAATTTTGTGAATTGTCATTAAAAAACTCAAAACATGTCTATTGTTAAGTTCAGTAACTTGTGTTGACCTTTGATCAATGAAGCCAAAAGCTTTGATTTAAAAAAAATAATTTTTTTTATACTTTTATACTAAAAAACCATTGTGGAGTGTATATTTTTTTACCTGTTTACTATTGTGTGAATAGCTACAATGCCATCAAAGTTTGGAAAGAAAGAAAAAAATGCCTATATTTCAAGTTGAGTCCAAGGCTAATACTGTAACCAATAATAGGCTGTCTCACATTGAATAGCAACTGTAAAATTGAAAAAAGAAAATATATAGAAAATAATCCATAAAATATAAATAAATAGCAGAAGAATTGAACCTACCTAGCTATAAAATAGCTAAATTGTAAGAAGCCAAAGTAAATTTTTTAGAGTTTATAGAATTAGCCTAAACCAAGAAATAAAAATTTAATTATATATATATATATATTCTTTACAAAGCACTCCACAGCAACATGATAGGGTGCTCAACAATTAAAGTACCTATATATCTCAATATCATATTATCTGCTCTGTTATCTGTAGGCCTACTTATTATTGTATATCTTTAAAAAAGGCAAGCCTTCAGCCATAGTTCTAATTAATAAATTTATATTACAACAGTGGAAGATCAGCTTTTGAGCAGGTAGTGCTAAAACCAATGCAATGTCACACAGCCACAGCCATTGCAACAATAGGGCACTGTGAGAAGGTGCCAATAAGGAAGATTATGAGTATAACTCAGGGGCTATAACCCTAACCCCCAAGTTTTGGTATATTACTATGCTACCATTTTGTCTCCAAACATACAAGTTGACTTACGTGTAGGCAAATGAAATTTATGAGCAGACAAGTTGGCCAACTTAAAATAGGAATAAATTAAGCACCTTGCTTAACCCCCATTATTCCAGTGCATGTCATGTACAAGAGAGAGACTACTTACTAAATCATAAATAAGAAAGGTGAGTTAGCTAGAGAGTTCAACTGTACAAACATAATTTGCACATAACATTTGGTTCAATGGATGTGAGACTGCAAGCTTCCTTGGCATGTAATATTTAAACAATCAATACGAACTATTATTTTGTGACAATAGAATAGAAATAGAAGTAGTAGCAGACAACTTGTTTTAATTGTCCTTATAGGCCCCTTATGGCAGACAAGTTTGTACTAAAGTTTATTTTAAAGACAAGTTAATAGCAGTCTAGCAGACAAGAAGGCAGCAGACAAAAAGATGAAAACATTAAGCCCACAAGCCATCATATATTTAATGACACACAAATATTTTTTGTTGATTTGGTAACTATTGAGCTATTACCAGTCCTTAAAGCTTGAGCATGGACCCGGAGTCCCTAAAAAATAATGACAAGGTACAATATTTTTGGTCTATATAAAGCCATTAGTGCACATTGGGTTAGCCAAAGGATTATTTTTCATTATCGCATCATTTAAAGGACGGAGTGGGTCTTTCCAAATACGTCGATTTTACTTTGAAAACTGCATGAAGTAGCTGCATAAAATGGAATTTTCTAGAATCCTGGCATTTTTGTTACATGTTTAAAAATTTAAGTGCTTTAGTAGTGATGCACAACACTATTACTTAGATCTGGAAAGTTTTACACAATAAACAATTGTTGCAAATTTAGTGCTCAAAATACAGTAAATTCAATGTAAAAAATTAAACTTTGTTAAAGTTTTGAAAGCCGTAAACAAGTCAATTAAAAATGGAATCGATACTTTTGTTTTTTGTTCTGTATAATCAGCTATATTTTATACTACGTAAGAGTAAGTCCTTCTAGCTTGCTCCTGGTATAGCCCCTGTGATAGTATAGTATAATATGGCATTGAAATATGCATTACTTCTGTCCTACAAATAAGGTACAGACAGACAAAAGTGCACAATCACTTTTACCGATATTACGAACTGCGATTATCTGGAATTTTCAGGGAAGACGAAAAAGTAAAATGAAACAACTAGTTAGATTGCTCAGCATCATAAATATGATTTAAAGCGAATAGCTGCGTTATCATTTATATATAAAGTTATTATTCAATGCGTCTCTAAAAACATGTCCTCGAAAATAGTATATCTAAAAATATAGCTAAATTAATTCATGTAACTAACTTAGAAAGGATTTAAACTTTCTGTTGGATGTTAAAACTGAAAGTTTTTTATAACTAACATAGACATGCGAGAGTTTTGGATTGCCCGAATATACAGAAGAGTCTGAGATTTCCCCTATATATAGACAAGAGAGAGGATATTCGATTTTTCCAATAGACAAGGGAGGAGTCTGATCGAGATTTCCCCTATAGACAAGAGAATAGTCTTTTGTTGGCGGCGGACTGGGCATCACCATCGGCGTGTAGCTGCCAGCCACTAAATCAAGCGTTACACAGTGCTTCTGAGCCAGCTAACGAGTGTACAGTCATCTTGTGACGTTGTCTCTCTAATTTAATGTAATTTTAATATGCTAGTTAGAATTATGTACATTATTTTCGTTAGATATAATTGTTAGAGATATTTCTTTGGTTTTACATGAATATTTATAATGAATTTGTTTTATAATGAAATATAATGAAAGTCGTATTCAAATGTTCTAATTAGGCCTTTCCGGGAAGATCTTCCCCCGTGCCTGGTTCTGGTTCTACGACTGAGTGCTGCCTATTATTTAAGTGTGGCTAATTTCAACTGTAGCCGTAACTGCTTTCAAGTGAATCTTGATTCATCTAACATATCTCTAAGTCATATAGCCAGCATTCACCGTTAAGCGATCTCGTTATTTGAAGACCCAATTTACTGCCGAATAATAATTTACCTTACTGCTATTCAAATAGACCGAACCGCTACGCCTATACATTGGGACCGAAACTTCGTCATAATCTGAGTGTCTGTACATTAATCTGGTGGTGTTCACGTACAGTCATCTGAGGGTGTGCATATAGGCTATGTCACAAAAAGCAGCCACGGCCAAACTGTCGTTTTTCTTTCTCCTGTTTTTGAGTCCTTTCTTCTTTAGAATTTTTCTTAGAAGTGGCCTCATTGCTAGGCCATTTATGTCTTACGTTTTGCGTTTAAGTGGCTCGAGGGCCTAGCTATAATCTGCTTTCCAAGACGGAAACTTCTGTGGCATTTATCGCTAAAACTATCAGACCATGGCCATCATTGAATAGAGTGTAGCATTCACTTGACTGTGTTTTAAGAGTTTAGTCTATAAATACTCGATTACTCGATTATTTTTTATCAGATTATCGCATATTCATACTTACTTACGAGTAGTACACTTAGCACTTTTATTCTAAACAAAAAACGGCTTCCTGTTGTCAGAAGACAAAAGTTCTATGTGAATCCGATCGCAATGAACACGCCCTAGAATAGTTCACTCTATTTGTGGGGTGTCACTCTTGCGATGGTGGACTTTGAGGTGACAGTTCTTGGGGTGTCACTCTTGCTATAGCGGACTTTAAGGTGACAGTTCGTTGGTTGTCACTTTTGTTATAATTTTGTTATTTTGTAAAGTTGGAATTGATTTCAGAGGGAATTCAAGTTCGAGAAGTTGAAAATTATTCTAATAAATGGGAACAAAATAAAGCAAAAATCGTTTTAAAACAATGAACGCATGAGTTTTTTGTTGTCATAAATTTAAATAGAAGTTTGAAACAGTGACACTGCAATCTCTATAATATGAGATTTGGATATCTCTGTAATATCATCTTCTGCAAGTAAAGAACGCGAAATAAATACTTTTCCCTGAAGTTATCTTTTTGACATTTGAATGGGCGGGGCTATACTAATTCCAACTACACTTAAATAAGAATTGAACCTCGTTATGAACTTCTATTTGAGACGTCACTGCACAGTTCGTCGTGTTTTGCAAGCAATAATAATAATAATTAATAATAATTGATTACACCTGCCCCAATTGGGTCAGATGTGCAGCCGACAGCACAGCCGCAGCTAATGCGCGGTGCATCTGAAGGCTGCGTACAGCTGCTCAGTCCACGGACTGGGGGGACGCCACACCCACCTTCAATTACCCCAGCTGATGCTGGTACCCATTTAACAGCTGGGTGAACTGAAGCAATGCAGAGTTAAGTGTCTTGCTAAAGGACGCAAATTGTTTCAGTGGAGTCGGGAATCGAACCCCCGACCTTTAAGTCGTGAGTCCGACGCCCTAACCACTAGGCTACAACCTCTGTTTGCAAGCAAACTTATGGTTATAGAGTTCGTCTCAACTCAGGGTTGCAGCTAGATATCTTGTAAATATTTTCTATGCTCTTTATTAATAATAATAATAATAAACAAGTGCATCACTTCACAGGAGCAACTTGAAGTTTTAGTATCCGCCGCCGCCAGACATTGTGGACTGTGAAGCACACAAGGCTGATCACAAGTAGGCCAATCATCACCATCAGTTTGTGTCGGGTGCACAGTACGGTGCTGTAGGCGAACCCGATGATGTAGCCTAGAGATTCCCAGACTTTGAACGAGGCGAATGCGCCAACCTGGTCTTCTGGAAACAGCTCGCCCTGCAGAGCTGCGAAACATATAAGAGATCTTATCTTAGAGAGTGAATAATGTTAGTAGCATTTGAATTTGGCTGTATTTTATTGTACTTTTTGTGGAGTTCAGGAGAATGCGCCTTTCTGTGTCTCTGTGTGCATTTTGTACGAGAGTGTTGATCTAACACTAAAATTAAGGAAAAACACGAGTTTTGCACCGTCCAATAACCAATAGACCAACAACCAATCAGGTAAACATGACTAATTCTAGTTATGTAACTGCATCTATCTATGGGGAATCGGTAGATCAGTTATTCTCACCCAAGAGTTGAGAGTTCCACACAGCGTCCACCGTGCCGCAGACAATGGAACACAGGAATAGAGCAGCAACGGAATGCTCGTCAAAAGTCCAAAACAGAAGAAATAGATCCACTATTAGTTGGCATGTGGTAGCTGAAATGGACAAAACAGTACTCTTGATTGAGTGTACTATTTGGCTCTCTGTATTGTAGTACAATAGTTCGAATCGTAATTGATGACACCTGCCCCAATCGGGACAGATGTGCAGCCTATTTTCCCCATGGAAATGCCACACCCACCTTCATTTACCCCGGCTGATGCTGGTTCCCATTTAACAGGTGGGCAAGCTGAATCAGTAGAGAATCAAGTGTCTTGCTAAAGGACACATCTTTTTTCAGTCGATTCGGAAATCGAACCACGGACCTTCAAGCCGGGAGTGGGTGCAGTGGTCTATCCTTTAGTCACTTCTATTAGCAGTGGCGAGCCCTTTCATAATCCTTCAAAATATAACGGTGTTAAAAGATCGACCCAATGACTATATCGTCATAAAGAGGATAAAATGTTTCCGATTCCAGTGAAAAAAACAAAGCTCCTCATAAGTGGCTCTGAAGCTGAAGTCCTTTTTTAAGAATCAGCCTTTAATAAAAGGACGTATTGTCCTTTTGTCATTCTTCTAAACAGTAGGACTGCCAAGCCATCTTGCCGCCCGTTTTATACAAAGGGGAAAATCCGCCCTTGGTAGTTCTACTGTTGAGTAGTGTAGTGCGGTCGATTACACCAATCGTTTTGTCACCATAACATTTAATTAAATAATCACAGAGAGACTGTGAAAAAGTAGACCCACAGCCAGTGAGGATTCCGCTAATTCATTGAATTCATTTCGCTGACTCCTGAGCGCACACACTCACACAGGTGTGTACATCTGCATGCATTGACTTTCTCATCGTCAGACACTGTACACTCTCACAGTGCCTTGGAGGTTGGCCCTCAAGGTCGAAAATTGCACGACAAGCCCCCAAGCCTTCTCTCCGCGGCTGCGCCTAAAATGAATGTGGCCTCGCCGCGGAATGGAACTCAGGACCTTGGTGCTAGAGGCAAACGCGTTAACCGCACTGCCACCCACCCCCAGTTTTGTGTATTGTATTATATTCGCTAGTTAGCAGTGTTTAGAGAATGGTACGAGTATTTTTCAGAAAATCCGATTTTTCACTTATCTATGAGTTACATCTCACCTATGTAAACGCATGCCTGCTTGTTAAAGACTTCCGCAAGCTTTCCAAACACCAGTGACGACAGAATCTGGCTGCCGCCGTAGCACATCATCACAAAGCCGACAAAGGCGACGCCCTGGCTGCAAGCCACGAAAGCCTGCGAAAGTTTCATCAAGTAGAGTTTTATGGATTCTCTAAATTCGAATTTTCATTCAATATTGAGTGCATTTACCTGAGTAAACTCCCCTTGGGCGAATGACTGCGACAGGCCGACATTAATGAGCTGTGGCGTCATTAGCAGCTGGCGCGGCCGGATCAACTGCCGAGCCGTTCTGCTGAGCTTTCCTAGTACCGATGTGGTGGCACGCTCCGCTGGTTGGCAAGCAATACTGTCAAGCGATGGCACCAGGAAGGTGACAATTAGCACTGCCGCCGTTGAGCTGGCTAGGAAGCAGCCGACCATGATGAACAGCTTCCAGGTTTCAATGAGATTTTGATACGTTTTTTAGTCCACGACAGTCTGGTCAGGAAGAGGTGGGCTCCCCCAATCGGCCCCAAATGGACCCTCAAATCGATTTGAATCTTCTGTGGCGCCTCCGCCTGAATCCAAAACCCCCAATCCATAGCCCGAAAATCCCCGGTGGCGCAGCCCACAAATCCACGGTGGCGCAGCCCACAAATCCCCGGTGGCGCAGCCCACAAATCCCCTGTGGCGCAGCCCACAAATCCCCGGTGGCGCAGCCCACAAATCCCCGGTGGCGCAGCCCACAAATCCCCGGTGGCGCAGCCCACAAATCCCCTGTGGCGCAGCCCACAAATCCCCGGTGGCGCAGCCCACAAATCCCCGGTGGCGCAGCCCACATATCCACGGTGGCGCAGCCCACAAATCCCCGGTGGCGCAGCCCACAAATCCCCGGTGGCGCTGCCCGCAAATCCGCGGCGGCGCTTAGCCATAATTCCCAGCATGTGAAGTGCAAATACTGAAACTTCCTGTTCCTGGTATTGCAATGTTCATCCTACCTTGTCCTCAGTTGGCTTCACAATTCGAGAGCCGGATCCGACTTCGCTATGACAGAATCTGCTGCCGCAGCGCAGCTCAGTGCTGGCAGCTGTCGGTGACACCGTCATGTTCATTGTCGAATGCGTGTCGGAGCGCAATGTCAAGAAGGTGATAAGGTTGCCCCAGAGGTATGCTGCAAGGTTTTGTAGCTGTTAATTATCCAGTTCAAAGTACTTGGATGATTAGAAAGCAACTCACAGGTATTGGAGATTGCGTAGAACAGTCCAAACACCAGAGCAGACGAGGCCGTCAGTGATTTGGTTGTCGCCCCAGCAGAAGCTGTTGAATATAGCTCAGCCAGCTGCATGTTGTACTTTGCTATGCTGGCCCACAAGGGTGCAGAGCAAAGCCCAACCACAACGGATGCGGGTATCAGAGTGTAGAATGACGGATAAGCATTGAAGGCGATGTAGCTCATATAGCCAAGCATGGCAAATGAAAGGCAGTGCTTTGGACCGATTGTCTCAACCAGCGGATTGGCCAGCACCAGCGATGAGAACAGCACTGATGCGTACACAACAGCCAGACTGGCAGTACCCAGGCCCTGCTCAGCATTGATGGAGCTCTGCATGAACTTGATGCCATAGTAGCTGGAGAGCAGCAGGACGAAGCTGAGCGCAACGCTGCCGACTCGCAGGACAACCCAGGTCCTTGTCACAGCCGGTCTCGCTTCGTGCACTTTTTTCATTGTCTTTCTTTTCTTCACTTCACTTTTGAATTGGCTAGCCTAGACTCTCGACTCGTCTATTTTTATACATTGGAGTGCCAGTTTAGAATACGAGTCTACGTAATAGGTGATAAGGCAATCACATTGCTCAGCAAAAATATATCAGAGGAGGTCAGAGGGTTCAACTTATTCGAGGCACAGTGGCGTACAGACGATTTATGCATGAGTGTGTGGTCAAACCTGTGTATCAAATTTATCTAAAAATAACTTCAAGCAAGCTAAGTGCAAGTTTATACAAAAATGTAAGCTGAAGACACTTTAAGCCTAGCTAGATTTAGCCGATTAAAACTCCTTTCAGCAGTATTTAGAAATTAGTGAAAAATCTGCTTTGCTATCTCATCTGCTATTTATTGTCGACTACAAACATACCTAACCTTTTCCTGACTGCCCTTTTATAGCCCCACACCCATACCGAACGGCTTGGACCGAAATCGTGTCATCGTGGTTGGCGCAACCATGGATTGAGTTGGTGCAACCTTGGATTTCGTTGACGCAACCGAGAATTCGACGGTTGGCCCAACCGTAGATTCGGTTGGCCCAACCGTAGATTTGGTTGACACAACCGCAGATTTGGTTGACGCAATCGTGGATTTGGTTGACGCAACCGTGAATTGAGTAGGTGCAACCTTGGATTTTGTGTGACGCGACCGAGAATTCGGTTGGCCCAACCCTAGATTTGGATGACGCAACCTTGTATTTGGTTGATGCAATCGTAGATTTGGTTGACGCAACCTTGTATTTGGTTGACGCAATCGTGGATTTAGTTGACGCAATCAGTAATTTAAGGAGCGTCAGTCTTATTATTAAAGGACAATGGCCCACATCACCCTGCCCCTATGGTCCATACGCCCAAAAAAGCTAATGAAACGAAGTAAATTTTGATCACACGTAGTTAAAAAAAGAAAGTTTGCATGTGTGTGAAAATTTCGAGGAATTTATTCAGAAAATATTTAAGCATGGGAGATAAAAGTTTTCGGTCGAAAATTTGAGAAAACGATGTGCAAAACGATGCTGAGGTGCAGCAATATCATCGATTTGTATAGTGAAAATCGCTTTTTCACACATGCTGAATCGTAAATTGTGGTAGCAATAGGATAGGTACTAATCAATACGATGCAGGAACAAATACGGGGGATTTAAATGAATAAATGAATATGAATAGGAAAAGAGAAAATAGCCGAACCAACAAGAACCTCTCATAGTTTAAACAATCCCACTCAGTGACATTGAGTGTCATCAAGCCTTGTTCTTTCGCCCGAACCAGTTGACCACTAGCAGGGTTAGCAGTTCGAGAACTTCGCAAACTGAAATTACGCTGACTCCAACGTACAGTCCTGCAAAACCAATGGTTTCATAGGGCATTTGTTTTAACCCACTTATTTCAAACTCAGTAGGTTAGTTGTTTCGCATACTTACGAGTAGACAACGATTGTACTCACCAAGGATTCCGCCCATGTTTGAAAACAGACCAGCCAGTGTATAGCTCTCCTTCTCCTGGTACTGGGTCCCTCGGAGACTGTTGGGAGCCAGGACCAGCCGGTTGAAGTAGCCGAGCATCTTCCAGTAGCTTTTCGATGTCATCGGCACGGCCTCAAAGCACTTGAACAGCGGCACAGGGAGCCCATTCTCTAAGCTATAGTTGTAGGTCGAACGGAACAAGGTCAGCACCCGGTTGGCGACATAGTCATCTATCTGAAATGGCCACAGCGACTCTGATGAGTAAGCCTGGTAGGTATAGGCGATGCAGCTGGGCAGGCAGGTTTCCGATGAGGCTACAAAGTCGCCCAAGGCTTTCAAGTGGCACTCGTGCTGGGCACGGAATCCTGTGGCCTCCAAAATTGAGCCCATGGTAACAATGGAGCCGTTAAACAATTGAACAAGAAGTGTAGCAGTACCATTAGAGGAATTATTTTGCGTGAAAATCTGCCTGGCTTTCAGTATCGAGGGGTCCAAATCAAGGCAGTACTTTAAACCTCCGGGGTGTGATTTTAGCTCTGCTGGGACTAGTTTGAAGTTGCTAACGCAGCCACAGTTCTTCAGGATGTGCTTCTGCAGCTCAAGTTCTCTGCAGTCGGACTGCGTGTAGCGATAGCTTGACAGTGTGCCGTCTGGATTCAGCACTTTAATTGGGAGATCGTTGGAGCTTTCCACACAGGCCTGCTTAGGCGTTTTTCTCTTCTCCTGTCTGGTCATGGACACCTTGGCATGCTTGATGGTGCCAGTTTGCACAATAAACGAGCTGATTAGGTTGGGCCTGGCGTTCGGCTCGCTCAGCGCCACACGCACGCCCGCCGTCCAGGAGCGATCGATCAGTGGCGTCGTTGAATTTCCCAAGTATCGATCGAAAATGCTGAAGATGAGACCCATTGCGTCATTGACAGAAGTGATTGTGCGATCCTTTGGGCGAATGGTTGTGCAGCGGAACTGCTCAGGATCGTCGTAGGAGACAACATCGTCGAGATTGAACGGCACCTGCTTGTATTCGATGCCGGTGGCAATGTCGGTGCGTCGATTGGTTATGTTGATCTCGTAGGTGTAGCCGCGCATGCCCACGGTGCTGTACTTTATTAGCAGATCGTCTCGCAAGCCGTACGCCTGCTTCCAAAACGTGAATGTATTGTTGAGCGCAGCCCAAAAGCTGTAGTTTCCGAGGCTGGGAACAGTGCTAGTAGTCACAAGACCCACGGGTGAAGTGCTAGAATCAATGTTAACGCAGTGTCGATACTTGGTCGTCAAGCAGGCGGTGACGTCAGGAAATTCGAATTCTACCTCAGAGAACCGAATCTCGGTTGTCAGCGGATACGACAGGTACTTGTCCACCAGGGTGCTCAGGTGGAATCCGAACACGCCGAAAGCGCCCATGATTAGCAGAGCCCAGACGATTCGAATAGTCAACGTGTTTTGTACAATATGAAGAAAGCCGTGGGCTGTTGTGGTCACGAAAAACTCCGACACAATTTCAGCACCTCCCTTTTCGTCCGGATGCGTGGTCTTGTCTGGCCAGCGGTTGGAGTCAATGCCAGTTTGCCTATCGTCTTTATTGTATTCCTGGCCTGTCTCATCCATGTTCATCCTACAAAAGCATAGTGAGTTGTTGATAGTTTTTAACAGAAAAATTCTATAAGATGAGGATTCACAAGAAAACTCCATGGACTGGGGGGACGCCACTTCCACCCTCAATTACCCCAGCTGATACTTGTACCTATTTAGCAGCGGTCTTGCTAAGGAACACAAATTGTTCCAGTGGAGTCGGTGAATCGAACCTCTGACCTTCAAGTCGTGAGTCCGACGCTCTAACCTCTGTCTACAACCCTTACTATTTCTAAGAAACTTCCTTTAATTTTACGAAAGTCACTGCTTACCTGTACTTAGTTCTTGGCTGTTTGTTCTTGAGACATTCAGAAACAATGATATATCTATACCGATAACAGAATCAGCCTACCTGGTTCCTTTTCCCAGCCGGTTCTCAGGTTGCACGGCCGTACAAATGATCACGAGTTCGGCTCTTTATTAGTTAGTTGTCCTTGACTACCGGAGCCTGAGAGCCTGTGACAGATGTTCTGCAAACCCAGGGTGAGAGAGCCAGGGAAAATAGTTCGTGGGTGGTCCAATCGTTCCGTCAAGGAGAGAGTCCTAATCAAGTTGACGCCGAGCAGTCTTCTACGCAGGTGGTTGAAGTCTTTAAAAAAACTTCGCGTGGAATAGTAGACTTTGTGATTGGTAGCAATGACGTTGCTATGGAAACACTGCGAGGAAGCCATTCTAAACTCTGAATAATTAAATGGCAGAGGGAATCGCGCCCTCTCTCCAGTCGACTCAAGCAACGACTCGCAGGCGCCTGAAAGCTTTTCTTTCCGAAATTGCTGCTTCGTTAACCGGGCAATGAGAAAATGGAAAAACAGTAGGCGCCATCGATCCATGTTGAGTTGGAGGATTTCTAATTTTCTTCTGAAAAAAAGTTAGGCTCTTCGTTCGTGTGGGAACACCTGCTTGGGCAATCTAATTTTCTACCAACAAACTGGGCTCAGTTTCTCGACATCGAAGGCCACTCCAGATGCTAATCCAGCCTTCTGTGCAAACCAAAGTCGATCGGCCAATCGAAATGCAAGAGACCTCGCTGCCTTCTTCCTAAACTCTTCTCTCACCCACGCGTTGCTTTTTTAGGAAGCCAGCGCTGGTCAGAAACTTTGCTCGCGGCTAAGTTAATTTCGTCGCCAGAGACGGAGGCCGACAAAAGAGGCCAAACATGCGCGGGCCCACCTGTGAGAGATTCGCAAATTAGAATCGGACACAGCTTAAATTGCAGTCGTGGGCAGGTGCTAACAACCAGTCGGCAATCTGAGCAAGTGAGAAGCAATCGCCGGTAAGTTTCGATTTATTGCTGTCTTAAATGCCGTCATTTTACTAGACATCCGGGTTCTTCAATCTGCAGACTTGCTTTGATACCCACTGCAATGCTGAACAATTCGCAAGAGAATCCCCGCAACGAGTCGGCAGAAGCAGAAGCTGAAGCTGTCGACCAGCTGCAGGAGCCAGTCCTGAGTAGCTTCCTGGAGCACACCACGGCCCACGGCTTTCACAAGTTGCGCGTGCAAAACAAATCTGTGCGTCGACTCTGGTTGCTAATCATCTGTTGCGCCCTGATAGCATTCAGTGTGCACATCATACTCCTGGCCATAAACTATCTGCAGTACACTGTCACTGTGGAGACCAAGTACAAAAGTGAGCCATTCATCCTGCCCGATGTGACATTCTGTCCGAATCAGCCGTACCACGACTCCGTCTGGTGCCGCCGCGATTTGGCCTGTACAAAGGACGCTAACGTCACGGTGCCGTCCCTTGGTAACGGTATTAGCGTTCAAACAGCCTTCCGCAACGCATTCGACTTCTGGACGGCGGCTGGTGAGGGCCTCGACGCTCCGGAAATAGCTCGATATTCGTTTCGCAAGTACACTGTAGAGTCCAACACAACGCGCAACCCGGTGACTACCGTCATGTACTGCAACTTCAAAGGCGAACAATGCGGCCCATGGAATATGACGATCTTCTTTGATCCGCTGAGCGAAGCCTGCGTCACAGTGTCGATGTCGAACAGGCGCGTCTACCAGGCCGGCCAGCAGAGCGCTCTGGACATGGTGCTTTTCTCCTTCATCTTTGTGCAGAGCCAGTCTGTGCCGTACTACATGGTCGTGACTAATATGGAGAGGTTCAACTTCAATTTTGGCTACTCCATGTACGTCCATCCGCCAAACACCGTCCCGGATCATTCACAGGATGTGCAGGTGTCAGCGACCCGCAACTATGCAATTAGCGTCGGCATCGAGCGCTCGCAGTCAATCAACTCGCCGGTTAAGAACTGCGCCGAGAACCCAAGCCCGATAAGCCTGCTGCAATATGACAAGCTCAGAACTTTCGCCTACACGAAGGACGCCTGCGAGAGTGTCAAAGCCCAGGAGATCATAGTCAGCCGATGCTCCTGCTTATCTGAGAAGTACCTAGTGCCAGCTTCGCTGGCCAATTACAAGCCCTACTGTCATGACCTAGATCCTAGCCTGATCATGTATCCCTACACGAAAATTGATAATAGAACAGTTCAGTACGTAGATCTTTTTTCGATGAAATTAAATTCTACATTCTGCTGGAATGCCACAGCGAATCAGACGGTGCCTTGCAACTACTCCTACTGGAGTAAATGGAACACAACCTATCTCGATCCGCTGTCTTTGGGGAAAGCCTCCGGTGTCATCTCTCGACGCGAGTGTCACAAAAACGCCGAGGCGCTACTGGCCCGTGACACCAGCTACAAGGACAGTTGCCTGAAGCCCTGCGAGACCGTGACCTACCCATTTAGCAGCCTGTCCACCAATTTCATCTCGGAGCTGAGCGACACCAACCTCCAGGCCAAATTAGACGAGATGTCTGTTACAAGCAGCAAGTACATCGAATGGGCAAAGAACAATGGCGTCTACTATGGCGACTTGGAGCACGTCGGCAAGTCGCTGTTCAGCCCTGAAGGTGTCAAGCTGCTGTACACGCGAGTTGTATTTATGGCCAACGGAAATGAAGGCGTGAGCACTGTTGAGAAGCTCTCCTATCCACCTGAGCAGTTCTGGTCCGATGTTGGTGGAGTTCTCGGTGAGTTCTTTTGGAATGGCCATTTTCTAATTGGTTGATTTATCAGTTCCACGTTGTCATTATTAGTTCGAATTCTCGCCATGCAGGTCTGTGGGCTGGTCTGAGCATCATTTCGTGCACAGAGTTCATGCAGCTGCTCTTCCTCATGCTCGCGAGGCTACAGCGCAGAAAGTCCCAGGTCAGGGATCAGTCAGCCAGTCATGCGAGCGTTAAGAAGGCCTGGGAAAACACTGGCAGTGTTTCGAGCGAGACTGCGTTTGAAAAACGCGCTACCGCGGCCACAGAGTTCTAGCTCCATCACCGAGCTCTTGGAGTTTCGTAAAGACTCGAATGATAGTGATCAAATACTCTTTTGTAGATAGAAGTAACGAGAAGGAGTGGCTTTAGAGGCTGCACCAAACGCGTAAGCTTAGCAAAGTATGTAGAATATGCTTTCACTGCAATTCTTTTACAGAACACTCGTAATTTCTTACTAAAACACCTGGACGCCAAAATATGTTGGACGCTCTGACAGATTGTTCAATGGCCATTCAATAACAGCAGTAGAAATACTAGGGGGGGGGGAATTTCCCCCTCTGACAATTTTGAGCTGCACCCGATCGGAACAACTTTTTGTTGCGCATCTTCTGAAACAAGAATCAAGTCACCAGCTCTTCAGACCGTCGATATATTCAATGGTTCTGTCCGAAGGTCAGATTTTTCCCATATGCGCTGGTATTTTTCATACCCCCCTATACAGAAATTAGCACTGTGCCTCAGTGTGGCTTTGCCAGGTCTTCAAAATGTATCAGCATGTCACCCGAATGTGCTTGCATCATCTCCGTCTTCGGTGGTCACCTAATTTTATCTAGATGGCTTTGCTGGACCTTCAAGGGCTACAACAGATGGAAAAAATGCCACTATGGACACCCTGACGTGAATTTCTCCAATTTCACTGATCAAGCCTAAATATTAGGCGCAGCTCAACCACAGGACACCATCGCCTAGTCTGTCAACCAATCAGTCTCCACCCAACGCTGTTAGCGTTCAGGCGCTGCCAATTTTTTAGGGGGGGTTTCCACTCGCTTTGGTATAAAAACGTACTGCAAAATGGCTTTTGTTAAAATGGCCATTTTAGGGCTCGGATAAGCTTACGCATGGACTTCTGCAGCTAGCATCTGAGCTCTGAGCCTCCAACATTTTCTTGTTTTGCGTACAATAACATTTCACGACCCGATAATTGCTGCTTTTAGTAGCTGGTGATGCTTGTTGGAACAGAACCGCTCATACGAGTACATACCTCTACTATTTGATAATAAGAGCTGTTATACTAATAACCTTGCTTTTAGTAAACGCGATCTGTTGTAGCCTTGCTCTCGATTTTGACAATATTAAACTTATCAAAATAAATGATGATCATAGAAGCAGCTCTATTGCATATTCTCTTCTCATATTACACAACAATCTGTTGTACTATTTTGGGCAGATACTTGTGTTTGTGATTGTTTGTTTACAAAGTGTGGGAGCCTTTAACAGTAGATCACAGGGTCTTAAAAGAACCCAATTTTTTTCTCCACAATCCAGAACACGTGCTAAAGATGTCTCATTTCTCCCCCTGTCTCATCCCTCCACTGTCCCATATCTCCCGTTTCTCATATCTCCATTGTCTCATCTCTCCTTTGTCTCATCTCTCCATTGTCTCATCTCTTCCTTGTGTCATCTCTCCCTTGTCTCATTTGTCCCCCTGTCTCATCCCTCCACTGTCCCATATCTCCCGTTTCTCATATCTCCCTTGTCTCATCTCTCCTTTGTCTCATCTCTCCATTGTCTCATCTCTCCCTTGTGTCATCTCTCCCTTGTCTCATTTGTCCCCCTGTCTCATCCCTCCACTGTCCCATATCTCCAGTTTCTCATATCTCCATTGTCTCATCTCTCCTTTGTCTCATCTCTCCCCGTGTCTCATTCCTCCACTGCCCCATATCTCCCTTGTCTCATCTCTCCCCATGTCTCATCCCCCCACTATC
This sequence comes from Macrostomum hystrix, assembly GCA_950097015.1. NCBI lineage: Eukaryota > Metazoa > Platyhelminthes > Macrostomidae > Macrostomum > Macrostomum hystrix. Next base: position 34,769,785 of record CATNEN010000038.1, on the reverse strand, counting down.
CCATATCTCCTTTGTTTTAACTCTCCTTTGTCTCATATCTCCCTTGTCTCATCTCTCCATTGTCTCATCTCTCCCTTGTCTCATCTCTCCCTTGTGTCATCTCTCCCTTGTGTCATCTCTCCCTTGTCTCATTTCTCCCCCTGTCTCATCCCTCCACTGTCCCATATCTCCAGTTTCTCATATCTCCATTGTCTCATCTCTCCCTTGTCTCATCTCTCCCTTGTCTCATCTCTCCCTTGTGTCATCTCTCCATTGTCTCATCTCTCCCTTGTCTCATCTCTCCCTTGTCTCATCTCTCCCTTGTCTCATCTCTCCCTTGTGTCATCTCTCCCTTGTCTGATCTCTCCCCCTGTCTCATTCCTCCACTGTCCCATATCTCCCTTGTTTCATCTCTCTTTTGTCTCATCTCTCCCTTGTCTCATCTCTCCCTGTCTCATCTCTCCACTGTCCCGTATCTCCCGTTTCTCATCTCTCCCTTCTCTCATCTCCCCCTGTCTCATCTCTCCCTTGTGTCATCTCTCCCTTGTGTCATCTCTCCCTTGTCTCATCTCTCCCTGTCTCATCTCTCCCTTGTCTCATCTCTCCCTTCTCTCATCTCCCACTGTCTCATCTCTCCCTTGTTTCATCTCTCCTTTGTCTCATCTCTCCCTTGTCTCATCTCTCCCCATGTCTCATCCCCCCACTATCCCATATCTCCTTTGTTTCAACTCTCCTTTGTCTCATATCTCCCTTGTCTCATCTCTCCTTTGTCTCATCTCTACCTTGTCTCATCTTTCCCTTGTCTCATCTCCCCCTGTCTCATCCCCCCACTGTCCCATATCTCCCTTGTCTCATCTCCTCCTGTCTCATCCCCCCACTGTCCCGTCTCTCCATTGTCTCATCTCTTCGCTGACTCAAAATAGGACACTTTTAAAGGTTTTTAGATGATTTATGTCATCTTTCGATAGTCAAGAATACAAAATTACTGACGTATTTAAGTAAAAACTATAACAGGCACTGTGTTAAACAAAACTTAAGCTTTCAGTGCTTGAATTGACTCAGTGAGGTGGCCAATCGGAGTAGTGAATCAAGCAAACTGAAGCAATTCAAAAGAAAAAAACACCCAATGTCTTAAGTGTCGCAAATTTCCTTTAGTGGAGATGTAGGTCTCAAAATTTCTATAATCACTTTTTTCCTTTTTGTGAGGCTTCAAAAAGAAAACGGTTGCCTAGGAAACTGAAAAAAACTGGTGTTAATGAGAATCCAGAAGAACTGCTTAAGCATTTTTTAAAGTCGATGACTCTATTAACTCATATTGTTCCCTAAATGAGTTTCTGAGAGTACTCTCGTACTCAAAGTCGCGAAACGGTGTTAATTTCATAAATTCAAGTGGCCTAAACTTTAAACTTGTTTGTGGTCAAGCGGATTGTTAGTCTATAGAATGGGTGACAGGCAGAATGGATTGCTAGCCTATCCCATTGGTAAAGGAACAGAATGGATTGCTAGTCTATCCCATCAGTTAGTAGCCAGAATGGATTGCTAGTCTATCCCATTGGTAAAAGAACAGAATGGATTGCTAGTCTATTATGAACTATAGTATATATTTTGATTTGGAAATAATTTCAAAACTATTTATGGAAGATGGAGATGAGACTGGGGAAAGATGAGACTAGCAATGGCAGAAGCCGTTGCCTAACAAAAACTGTTTTGAGAAACTGCAAGAAGCCAAATCGATAAGCCAAAATGGTATTCCCATTTGAAAGGCAAACAGATCCCCCTGGCAACTAAAAACGACCGCCTCCCTCCGCTCCCTCCTATTTTTACAGCGTCCTGGACTACGGTTGGAAGGTTGAGAAGCTACCTGGCTATCCAAAGGGTAAAGGAATTCAGAGGGGAGACTGGCAGGTGAGAGGTGGTGCTTTCTATCCTCACTTCTTTTAGGGGCAGTCAGAATTCTGGCGATGGCGTACTCAGCTAGACTAGCTGGAGTTTGCCGGTCAGGCATGGCGGGCACAGTTTGGCTGGGGTGTCGTGGCTGCATCTGAGCCACGCGGCTGAGCTGGCTGCATGGGATATTGCTGCCTAAATACAACACAATGGCATCCTTTGATTTCTCACAGAGCTGAACAAGTCAAAAGCTTTGGCGAAATCAACAAACGAGAAAAAAACGGTCATTGTTAAGAGAACAGAACAGATTCCGAAAGACACGGTAGCGGCTTCTTCTGAGCATTAGCTGGCGTTTCCGACGCGATTCTTAAAGGTGAGACACGAGAGAAATGATACAGGGAAAATGTGAGACACAGAGGAGAGATAGAATAGAGGAGAGATGAGACACAGAGGAGAGATAGAATAGATGAGAGATGAGACACAGAGGAGAGATAGAATAGAGGAGAGATGAGACACAGAGGAGAGAAAGAATAGATGAGAGATGAGACACAGAGGAGAGATAGAATAGATGAGAGATGAGACACAGAGGATAGATAGAATAGAGGAGAGATGAGACACAGAGGAGAGATAGAATAGATGAGAGATGAGACACAGAGGATAGATAGAATGGATGAGAGATGAGACACAGAGGAGAGATAGAATAGAGGAGAGATGAGACACAGAGGAGAGATAGAATAGATGAGAGATGAGACACAGAGGAGAGATAGCATAGAGGAGAGATGAGATACAGATGAGAGATGAGACACAGTGGAGAGAGAATAGATGAGAGATGAGACACAGAGGAGGGATAGAATAGAGGAGAGATGAGACACAGAGAAGAGATAGCATAGAGAAGAGATGAGACACAGAGAAGAGATAGAATAGATGAGAGATGAGACACAGAGGAGAGATAGCATAGAGGAGAGATGAGATACAGATGAGAGATGAGACACAGAGGAGAGAGAATAGATGAGAGATGAGACACAGAGGAGGGATAGAATAGAGGAGAGATGAGACACAGAGAAGAGATAGCATAGAGAAGAGATGAGACACAGAGAAGAGATGAGGCACAGAGGAGAGATAGCATAGAGGAGAGGTGAGACACAGAGAAGAGATGAGGCACAGAGGAGAGATAAGACACAGGGGGAGATGAGACAGGCGAATGATGAGACAGGGGGAGAGATCAGACACGGGGGAGAGATTTGGCAGAGAATAGATTAGAAATTGGGGAGATGGGACGATGGTGAGATGAGACACGGGACAGGTGAGATTGGCGAGAGAGCGAGAAAGCGAGTCCAGTCTATAAGTGGCAGCTCGTATGTACTCCAATTCTTAGAATTAAACGAGTCTGGCCCATGCCCAGTTAGCCAAGCGCGCCATTTTCTCAGCTAACAGCTCGGAGATCCAGCAAGCAACCCACTCTGCCTCTCTCTCCTTTCCTGCACCCACGGAAGAAAGGAAAGAGAGAATCATTCAAGCAGTGCTGTTAGAATTGAAATCTGCTACCGCGAGACCATTTTGCAGCCCGTAGACAGTTCAATTTCATCGTCTCCACATTCCATTTCAAAAAAGGCCAGTCCACTGCAATATTCCGCACACAAAACTGTTAGAATCGGTCTCAATTATTAACTTGGCACTCCAAATACTTTTACCTACGCACCGCAAAGCCTTGAACGAAATAAGCGACATGCTAGCAGAGAGGCCTGTGTGAGTTCGATTTCTTCTCTGTTCCAATGCGAGTTAGAACAGTCATCCAACCTGTACCAATGCGAACTAGACCAACCATCCAACCTGTACCAATGCGAACTAGACCAACCATCCAACCTGTACCAATGCGAACTAGACCATCCATCCAACCTGTACCAATGCGAACTAGACCAGCCATCCAACCTGTACCAATGCTAACTACGAGCCCGTAGAACAGCCATCCAACTTGTACCAATCCTGCTTGGAACAACCATCCAACTTGTACCAATCCTGATTGGAACAACCATCCAACCTGTACCAATGCTAACTAGAACAGCCATACAACTTGTACCAATCCTGATTGGAACTACCATCCAACCTGTACCAATGCTAACTAGAACAGCCATCCAACCTGTACCAATGCGAACTAGACCAACCATCCAACCTGTACCAATGCGAACTAGACCAATCATCCAACCTGTACCAATGCGAACTAGACCATCCATCCAACCTGTACCAATGCGAACTAGACCAGCCATCCAACCTGTACCAATGCTAACTACGAGCCCGTAGAACAGCCATCCAACTTGTACCAATCCTGCTTGGAACAACCATCCAACTTGTACCAATCCTGATTGGAACAACCATCCAACCTGTACCAATGCTAACTAGAACAACCATCCAACCTGTACCTGTGCTTGCTAGAACGAGGTCACAACCTATTTAGTATTAATACTTACTCCAGTACAACCTTAAATGACCTGCATTGATTCTTATTTCACAAGTATTCTGTTTACTTTGTTGCGACTTTGTTTTGGCTAATTTTTCAACACCCCGACCTTCTGACGTCACCTTTGGCAGCGATCTGCGCACTGCGAAGGGCCTGCCACAGCTCGGCGAGATGCCTGTGGGGTTCCGGCTACCGCGGGCTGAGGATTCCCTGGAAACACCTTACCGACTTCCGAGGCTACCGTCGACACCCGACTATGAGGATCTGGGCGGGATATACTCCAGATACGGCTATACTCACTCTAATCCCTATGAACAGTGAGTAAATGTGTCGCCCGGTTAGTTTTTTTATCATTCCAATATAGATTCAAATCACAAAAACGGATCGAAAAGAAGACAGATCCCAAATCGCAAGGACAGATCCCAAACATTAGACAGATCCCAATTATTAGACAGATCCCAAACATTAGACAGATCCCAAACACTAGACAGATCACAATCATTAGACAGATCCCAATTATTAGACAGATCACAATTATTAGACAGATCCCAATCATTAGACAGATCCCAATCATTAGACAGATCACAATTATTAGACAGATCCCAATTATTAGACAGATCCCAATCATTAGACAGATCACAATTATTAGACAGATCCCAATTATTAGACAGATCCCAATTATTAGACAGATCCCAATCATTAGACAGATCCCAATCATTAGACAGATCCCAATCATTAGACAGATCCCAATCATTAGACAGATCCCAATGATTAGACAGATCCCAATCATTAGACAGATCCCAATCACTAGACAGATCCCAATCACTAGACAGATCCCAATTATTAGACAGATCCCAATTATTAGACAGATCCCAATTATTAGACAGATCCCAATTATTAGACAGATCCCAATTATTAGACAGATCCCAATTATTAGACAGATCCCAATCATTAGACAGATCCCAATTATTAGACAGATCCCAATTATTAGACAGATCCCAATCATTAGACAGATCCCAATTATTAGACAGATCCCAATCATTAGACAGATCCCAATCATTAGACAGATCCCAATTATTAGACAGATCCCAATTATTAGACAGATCCCAATCACTAGACAGATCCCAATCACTAGACAGATCCCAATCACTAGACAGATCCCAATCACTAGACAGATCCCAATCACTAGACAGATCCCAATCATTAGACAGATCCCAATCACTAGACAGATCCCAATTATTAGACAGATCCCAAATCCCAAGGACAGATCCCAAACATTAGACAGATCCCAATCACTAGACAGATCCCAATTATTAGACAGATCCCAAACACTAGACAGATCCCAATAATTAGACAGATCCCAATCACTAGACAGATCCCAATCACTAGACAGATCCCAATTATTAGACAGATCCCAATTATTAGACAGATCCCAATTATTAGACAGATCCCAATTATTAGACAGATCCCAATTATTAGACAGATCCCAATTATTAGACAGATCCCAATCATTAGACAGATCCCAATTATTAGACAGATCCCAATTATTAGACAGATCCCAATCATTAGACAGATCCCCAATAATTAGACAGATCCCAATCATTAGACAGATCCCAATCACTAGACAGATCCCAATCACTAGACAGATCCCAATCACTAGACAGATCCCAATCATTAGACAGATCCCAATTATTAGACAGATCCCAATTATTAGACAGATCCCAATCACTAGACAGATCCCAATCACTAGACAGATCCCAATCACTAGACAGATCCCAATCATTAGACAGATCCCAATTATTAGACAGATCCCAAATCCCAAGGACAGATCCCAAACATTAGACAGATCCCAATCACTAGACAGATCCCAATTATTAGACAGATCCCAAACACTAGACAGATCCCAATAATTAGACAGATCCCAATCATTAGACAGATCCCCAATAATTAGACAGATCCCAATTATTAGACAGATCCCAATTATTAGACAGATCCCAATCATTAGACAGATCCCAATTATTAGACAGATCCCAATCACTAGACAGATCCCAATCACTACACAGATCCCAATCATTAGACAGATCCCCAATAATTAGACAGATCCCAATTATTAGACAGATCCCAATTATTAGACAGATCCCAATCACTAGACAGATCCCAATCACTAGACAGATCCCAATCACTAGACAGATCCCAATCACTAGACAGATCCCAATCATTAGACAGATCCCAATCACTAGACAGATCCCAATCATTAGACCGATCCCAATCATTAGACAGATCAGGATCAATGATGCCGCTTTAATTTAATTTTCCAATCGTAAATTTCGCAGCCACGGGGAGAAAGGTGAGAGCCAGCTCAACCAGTGGAAGTATCCCCTGCCAACGAAGTCGTTCCGCATCTACACGGGACCGTCCTTTCGTCAGGCGGTAGTCGCGCCATCCTCTACGCCTCGTCTTGTATTACCCGGCGCTCGAGTGCCTCAAGTTAACAGGTAAAGACGACAAGTTTGCTACATAGCCTACTTAGCTCAGAGTCAGTAGTATTGCGGGTGTTCAATTTTGTTTTTTTCGTTAACCCGACACATGAATAGGTTTTTACGAGAACATTAATCTCTCAACTGAGTGTTTATTTCCATAATATTATTTAGACTCCTTGGTCGCAGTCACACCCAGTACAGCATGGCTAGCAACAGCAACCAGAACAACACCCGGCCAACACCGGTCCTTCGTTCGGCAGTCAACAACGGCGGACGCGAGGTCGTATTTCCGGAACAAGCCGAACTGCCTCTGACGAGGCAGCAGCGGCGGCAGCAGCAACTATTGGCTAGGCTGCACGGCGATGACGCTGTCGAAAATGAAACAGCCAATAGCGACCTACAATGGGTGCTGAATCCTCAGAGGCACTTCCAGGTTGACAGAAAGGTAACAGTTGGAGAGAGCATTGGGGACCACGTCCTGTCTCCCTAACACCTGCTTAACTTCAGACTCTACCAGTCACAAGTAACTATTTAGGGGACATAAAGTTATTTAATTTTAAGTTTTAACCACCAGTATATAAAAAAAAATTTATCGCAGGAGGGCCGCGGGCTATGGCACATCATTTGGTGACACTTGACCCGCAGCCAGCGAGGAGGCAATTCTGCCCATTTCGCAGACTCCTGAGCACACACGCACACAGATACAGTACTACAGTACGCAGGCATACGCTAACACAGGTGTGTACATCTGCCCTGACTTTCTCATCGTCAGGCAGTGTACAATCTCACTGTGCCTTGAAGGTTGGCCCTCAAGGGCGTTAATTGCGCGACAAGCCCCCAAGCCTTCTCTCCCTGGCTGCGCCCCAAATGAATGTGGCCTCGCCGCGGAATCGAACTTAGGGACCTTGGTGCGAGGGGCAAACGCGTTATCCGCTCTGCCAATAATCTTCTTCTCTAATCTTCTTCCAAATTCTGCGTGCTTCAACGTCCCTGTCTGTGGCCAAAACCAAATGAGTGACTAACCATATCGACCATAGACTATAATTATATGGAAAGCGAGGATTAAGTGACTCGGGCTTGCGCATTGGCCTAAAGCAATTTATTTACAACTTGTATATCCACGATTTATTGCCTCAAAATTGTCTTAGACTTAGTCACGAGTTGGCGTGGCTTTATCTCTCCATTGTTTTCACTGGGCGGTGACTCGAACCCTTGACATATCCGAAGGATTCTCAAACTTTAACTGGTAAATCAAAACTTGAAATTAAAGTTTTAAGAGTTAGTGGGTCGGTGGCAGAGCGGTTAACGCGTTTGCCTCTCGCACCAAGGTCCATAATTTCGATCCCGCGGCAAGGTCACGTTCATTTTGGGTGCAGCCGCGGCGAGAAGGCTTGGGGGCTTGTCACGCACTTTACGCCCTTGAGGGCCAACCTCCAAGGCACAGTGAGAGTGTACACTGCCTGACGATGAGAAAGTCAGGGCAGATGTACACACGTGTGTGAACGTGTGTGCTCAGGAATCTGCGAAATGGGCAGAACTGTCTCCTCGCTGGCTTCGGGTCTAGTGTCACCACATGATGTGCCATTGCCCGCAGCCCTCCCACAAATATAGTTTTATTATTTGAGCCTCACTGCTAGTTGACTATAGTGTCTCTGTGCCGGTTGGACACTTTTTACCATAGACAACTAGCAAGTGAGAGGCTCAAAAGGCGTGCTATATGTTCGCTAATTATCCATTTGACTGCCCCCCAGGGTCAACAGCATAACCAGGGTCCGTTCTCTCGCGAGTTCACTGTGCACGCCATGGCACCGCCTAATTGGCTGCGAATGAAGTGGGGCCGACGCTATCAGCAGCAGCAGCAGCAACAGCAGCTGTCAGGTAGCTACAGATCCACCGCAGTCAGCTACATGCATCGCCAGTACACATCGTTAAGTGGGCAACCGTCACAGCAATGATTATTTATTGACAAGCTATCTATTGATTTGAATGTCAAGTTAATGTACCTTCAAGAACCAGAGCCTATAACAAACCAGTTATACTCGTAATTTTTTCTGAGCTTATATTGTGTTTTTAGCCAGCATGGCCGACAAATGCGGCTAAACTGTATTCACATTGTAATCAGACTGCTTCGTGGGGCTGACAAGGCCAAGCCTTTGATTGAGCTATAACTAAACGTCATTTGAGTTTATTTAAAACCGTTTATGTGCAGCTTAGAACTCGCGCAAATCAACAGTGCTTCGTTGAAGGAAGAAATTATTATTTTCGTATGTAATTCCCAAAATTCATGGGGCAGCAAATGGGGAATTATATATACCCTAAATTATTGGGACATTTTTGTCTATGGCCCAAATCATATTCAGGTGTAATGTATTCTCATAAGTCATCTCTTAAATGACAATCAAAATTTCTTATAAGACGGGACAGGGGATTTTCCAGTGGTACAGAATTGTTTTCTGTGTTTAATTTTTTATTTTAGTGCAACAAAAAATTAACAGAAAAGAAGGATTACGAAAACACATGGCGAAACACACGATAAGTAATGAAAAACAAATCACGAGCTAACAGTCTAGAACAATTTATGAAATAACATGTGCAACTGATTTTTCTAAGATATGATTATAATTTGACAACATTATCTAGCAACATTGAGCCATGATTAAATATCTAAATAATAAAACACTTGTGCAATTAACCTTTTAGTGGAGTCCGATTATAAAAAACAATTAAGGGAAAAGTGCAACAACGAGTTATAGCAAACAATTCGAACAGAACACCCAGCGGTAAAATAAAAATGGAGAAGACTTTGAGTTCGTAAGATTGCTATTTTCGACCAGTTATTTGAAAAGGTGCAAACACAGGGCTACGTTGATTGGCTACAATTTAGCAAGATAATGGCAAAACTGACTACCTAAATTCTATGAGCATTGCTACGAAAATTGGTACATTTTTCATCACTAAATACTAGGTGCAAAGTTAATAAAATTTTAACTGTTTACTTTTTACATAACATCGGAAGTGCAGAATATTATTTGTAAACAAAGAAATAATGTCATGTCAAAATATTGATTAATTTCATTAACTAGTGATAAATTACAAGCAGTTAGTTTATTATTACTTTTTTGGGTATCTACTTGTAGATTTTGCTTTGATTGATTTATAGATATAGATTTTGAAATTAGCAATTTAATAATTGATGAATGAAATAAAATCGATAAATTTATTAAAATCGGTGCATTGATTGAAAGGATTAATATGTAAATCGATAAAAGTCGCGACTTTACAAAATAGAATGTGACAAGTGGACCGTGGTCAAGACAATGTAACCTAGACAGCTTAAAAACACATTTTATGATGCAAGTATTTTAATGCGCATGCAATTTATGACATCAAAATGATTAAACTACTTATAACATTTAAAGTCCATTCTTTAGTTTTTGTTCATCGCCGCCGGTGTTGCCATGGGAACAGACTTGCGCTTCTTTGCACCGGATGGCGCGGGCTGCAGAGTTAGTTGGCAGGTATAAATTAAGCGTTATACAGAGGCTACAAATGTTAGACAGAGACATCAGAGAGCAATCACCTTCTCACTCACCAGTGGTTGCAGCATCCGTTTGCCGACCTGTGCGGCGGCGTCGGTCAGGTGGGCGGATTTCACATGACGAGTGAGCAGCTCCAGGCTTGAGTAGGTCCGATCGCACTCGGCGCAGAGATACGCGTCCGCCTCGTGGTACGGAGACTGCTGGTTTGGTGAGCCGCTGTTTTCCTCGCCGCAGTCCACTTTCAGATTGCCGTCAATATTGTAATCGTTGTCGACATCGCCATAGTCCAGAACGAGGCCGCCAACAGAGACGCTGTCATCCAGTCTGAGCTTCTCGTCCTTGACATCGTCGGCCTTGAAGACTTCGCCGTGCACGTTGGTGAGGTGCTCGTTCAACTTAGTCAGGGTGAGAAACGCCCTGGGGCAATGCTGGCAGCGGTTTGGCAGTGACAACAGCGGCGGACCAACGGGAGGCTGACACGGCTGCTTGTATGAAGTGCTCGATTTTGTGATCACTAGCTGAGAGGCTGCCGACGGCTGCAGTTTAGTTGAAATCTTTGGCTGAGACTGCCCGGTAGCGGTCAGATGATTTTTCTGCTGGTCAGGCATCATGAGAATCTTGGCAATTAGACGACTCTTTATCTGCATCTGCTGTCGCTCCTTCTCCTGCTGCTGCTGCTGTTGCTGGGCACGCCTCTGACTCGGGCCATAGACGTCTGGATGGCATTTGGATTTGTGCACCACTAGGCCCAGCGATGATGAAAACTGGGAGCTGCACAAGTCGCACTGAAACCGCAGCGGGCAGCTGTTGTTGGCGCTAGAGAGCGGTGCCAGATCGAGGCGGGCCTTTTTGGCCGCAGGAGGCCGCGTTGGCAAAGAGCGTTTTCCGGTGGCTGAATCACCACTATTTGAATAGCCATGCGCGCTCAGGTGCTCAAGCAGCTCGCTTCGACTGTAGAACTTTACTGGACAGCGTCGACACTGAAACTGGCTCCTGCCAACTGCCGAGACGTCTACAATCGACGCAGCGGTGACGGCGGCCGCTGGCTTCCAGTCGGTCAGGCGGCAGGCTTGAGTGTGAATGTCGAGCGCCAGTTTGTCACGAAATGTTTCGTTGCACATGCTACATTCAAAGCCTTCGTCGTCAGCGTCTAGAAGAATGGCGACCGGAACAGCCGAGCTGTCTGAGCCGTGCTGCTGGCAGAAGCGCTTGTGTACAGTCAGGTTGTCAGCATATTGAAAAGTTCGATGACACAGGTCGCATTCATAGTTTCCGTCGCTGATCATCTCATTGTTGGTGGCCTGTTCCACGCAACCGGGCTGCGGACTTCCAGGCTGAACAGCGCTGCAAAAATGCCTCGCAAGATGACAGGCCATCTTGAACTCGCGGTTGCATGCCTTGCAAGTGACGGATGAGTTTGTGTGCACCACCTTGTGCTTAAGTAGGTTTGCTGTTGAGCTGAACACCTTTCCACACTCTTTGCACTCGAAGTTTGACAATTGTACCCTCTTCTCTGCATTTTCGACGCTAGCAACGCCGCTCAACTCTTCTTTGTCGTCGAGCGATATTCTGTGAACTTTCATGTGCACCGCTAGGTGACACTTCATGTAGAACCGTTTTCCGCACACTTCGCAGGCGTAGGAAACTCGAGACATGCTGTCACTGCTACAGAACTGCTCATGATTGCGAGTGTGAGAAGAGGTCTTGAACGTTCTATCGCAGTACTGGCACTTATATACCTCTTCCTGGTTTTCATTTAGCACCTTCTGTGACTCGAAGTCACGATGACTTTTTTCAGTTGGTGGACTTGAACTTCTGGTATCATTTACATCATCGACCCCTGCTAGAGCAGTCAAATCCTTCGCGTCCAGTTTACCTCGAGATAGTGGCTCCGCAAAGCATCGATGCATGTGATCAAGTAGGAACAGTTTGTCGCGAAACGTCCTGCTGCACTTCGGGCAATCAGCTGTTGCTTCTTCTGACTTTTTAATTGGCAAAGCTGCCGTATCAACGACATCTACATCATTGGATAAACGAAGCTGACGATCACCCTCTGGTGATTCGGACGGCAACAAAGCGCGATCCAGACTGTTCGAATGATTTCGACTTGAAGAGGGAACTTCGCCTGGCTCCCGATTCTCCAGTTCAGTGTCAAGCGTTTGCGGTACTGTACAGACCGTACTTCCAGCAGAAGTTCCACTGCAGGCGGCAGGTAGCGTCGCGATTCCACAAGAAGCCAGCCTGTCGAATTTGTGGATCCGGTAGTGCTGGCTGAGGCTGCGTTTGGACGGATACGGCGTGTGGCAGATGTCGCAAATGAAGCGACCCGTTGATTGGCAGCGGCCACCAGCAGGCCGGTCCCTCTTCTTGTCCAGCTGCTTCTGGTAGTCGTCAAAGGCTGCCTTGGATCCCTCTTCAACGTGCTTTTGCTTAAAGTGCTTTTTCAGGTCATCCGAGGACTCAAAAGTAGCATCGCAGTAGTGACAAGTAAAGGCTGCTTCTTCATCGCAAATTTCACCTTCGTCAGCACTTTCTTGGTCATCATCGCAGTCCATCAGTAGAGCACCGTCCTCATCAAAACTCGACTGATTAGAATCTTCTCTGTCAACAGCTTCTGCTGTGATTCTTCCCTGTCCAGAATCGTTCTCAAGACTGCTCTGATTTAGACTTTTACTCGGGTGCACATCACTGAGAATTAGGCTGGGCTTGAGTCGAAGTGTGATGCTGCTATCGCGGGCCGGCATCGTTGGTCGTGACAAGTCGCTACCGTCGAAATCCACTTCTTGGCCGGGGAAAACTATGCTCATGCCGTTGTTCTTTCCAGCCTCATGCTTTGAGAAGGTTTCAGCTCCGCTGCCACTGACATCAATGACGTCAGAACTAACCTGACTTGGAACAAATCTTAGAGGCACACTGCCGTACTTTCCAGCTTTCCATTCCTGGTACTGGTCGTTGTGAAAATAAATACAATGCTTGCCCATGCCTTTGGAAAAGATGAGTTCGCCACAGAACGGACATGGAGTTGCTTGCTTTTCATCCTCTAAAGCACTCGAAATCTGATCGGGCTTAATTCTTCTGGGACTGCTGAGACTGGCAGCAGTCGCTTCGATGCTAGACAATGACGTATTGTTGTCGGTTTTCAACTCCTCTGGGTGCTGAGTAGCATAGTGGCCGGCTAAAGTGTGTCCCCGCACCATCTTGTGACAAACTGGACAAGGTACCAGCTTGATTAGGTTCAAACCGGAAATTGAACCTGGTAGGATCTGGTCTGTCCGACCCTTCGGCTTGAGTTCCAGCTTCTTAAGCTGCTGCTGCTCCTCTACCCGTGATTTGACGAGAGGCTTATGCCTCTGCATTTCTGACTTTTCTAATGACGACTTGAAGGCATTGAGAGCATTATTGAGCTTCAATGCATTGGGACGAATGTAACGTAGTTGCACGCTACCAAAGCCCCCCTCCTTCCAGTCTTCATACTGAGTAGGATGATGATTTACGCAGTGCTTAGCCAAGCCCTTTATAGTGGTTTTATGGACAATGCAGAACGGACAGTTAATGTCCAGTGGATCTTCATTGCTATTGAACTCTAGTTTTCCATTCTTATCGAAAAAGAAAGGCGAAGTTGTGGCCAAGCTAGTCTTCAGTTTCGATCTCCTTCGTCTCGAAATCCTAATACTTGCTGCGGGGCGTCTCTTGGCTTCACCAGCCGAAGCGGCTGCATCTGTTGGCTTAACTGCCTGAGCGGGCGCAGACATTTTGACGTCGAGACCATCGGAAACCAGCGCCCAGTCGTTCTCTTCCACCTTGTCGCCTCCATTCTCGACCAGCTGAACAGCGTCTGGTTCAACGGCTTCATCCGTCTCTTTGTCTTCGTCGTCTTCAGTCGCTAGGGCGGCTTCCTGAGCCGCTGGCTGGCTTGTCTCCAACGACTCGCGTTGGTTTCCACCGTTGGCATAGTATTCGCCAATCATAGCTGGCGTCAGATCCATTAGGCGGACATTGCGACCAAACCAGCCAGTCTTCCAGGCAGAATAGACTACATTGTGAAAGCACATGTAGTGCTTAGCGACACCTTTCTTGCTTCTTATTGTACCGTTACATTCGGGACAAACGATGACCATGTCCTCCTCACTTTGATGTCGCTTGTGTTGCTGACTAACCGAAGCTTTACTCGGACTGCGAGTCGGCAGGTCTTGATTTTTATTACCAAAATTCAGGTTCTGCGACCGATTCAACTGTTGCTGATCCCTGCTAAGGCCGTGCTTCTTTCGCATATGCTTGTTGAGACTCTTTTCCGAAGAATAGGCCTTAGTGCACAATCGGCAGTGGTAGAACGGACTCCCGCCGCCTAAGTTCATGACTGAGCTGGGTAACTGGAGTGGCAAGGAAATGAGGCGGTTATAGTCTAGTTGTCACCAACTCAGGATCCATATATACCCGGAGTGACTAGCTACACAGCGCTTTGATGTGCTGTGTCCAAACGATCCAACACGAGTCAATCAGTCCCTGAGTCCACTAACTGCTTGTTGGAGAAAGAAGGAGTAAAGAGGTAGAGATCTTCAGAGGCGGCCCGGGGGGTTTAGCATGATCCTTTTTTTCGCTACGTCCTCCCTTTACCTTCCTTCTTCGTGTTTTATTGATTTTTGTCAGCTGCCTGAGCTCACCAGCAAAGCGGGAGCGAGCAGCAGAGAGAGGGTGGCTTGTCTGGCTGGCTAGCGGGTGAGCAGTGAAGGAGAAACCTCCTGGGCACGGCTTTGAGCGGGGAAGGACGTGAGCTGCTGTTGGTTGGTGTGCTTCGAGTTCGTTCTTCACTGAGTAACCTTATCTTTCCTGACTGGTAAGCAATTGGGATCAGGAGAATTCCACGGAAGTGAAATTGCAAGCAATTCCAGACTTACCACTGAAGCAGTTGGTCCAGCAGGTTGTTCTTGCAGAGCTGGTATAGAGCAAAAGTCGCTGATCTGAACTCAACTCTGATCAGGCGATTTCTGAAGAAAGAATTCCGAAAAATGAGGCCAGGCGAGGGTGAGCGAAAATGTCTTACTCCTTCGAACAATCACACACGGCTCGGAATTTGCTGAGCCTCCAGCTGGTTATAATGGAGTTCTGTTCAGTAGAGGCCCATCCGCCTGGCGGCTCTTCTCTCTTCATTCGCTAACGCCAACGAGTGAGCGCTGTCTCATCCGACCTTGGGGGTTGGCTGGTTGAAACGAAGAAAGGAACGAAGGGCCAGTGAAGGTTCCATTGCGCGTGCTCTGCTCAGATGCACCAACCCCCGTCCCACCCGGAGAGAGAGAACTAAGGTGTGGGGTGGTGGGTTGGCGGGGTTTAGGAGGCGAGCTAAAGGGAAAAAGGGGGCGGGAGCGACGTGACATGTACATCAGCCGTGCTGGCGTTGGCTATGGCTGTAGGGAGTGGGCTGAGAACGGGTCTGGCCGAGGTCTTCTCCCCCAGGCCCCCAGGCTTCCTTTCCTTCACAGTTCAACGCAAGAGCTCCATTCCACACACCACTCACACAAAGCAGTCCTCCCGCTGAGGGTGGTCCAAGCAGCCTACTCACCAACACGCTGACACACAAGCGCGTGAGCGGGGCCGGGGGGCTTAGGGGCAGGGCCGGGTTTGAAATGGGACCTCGTCGTCACTTCAGGACTGCTGCTCCATAGCATAGCCTTGGCTTTCCTTTAAACCTGCAGGCCAGCAGCTGGAAATCTTCAGCGCCAGAGTGAATGGCATGACATGAGTTACTCAGCAGAAGCTTGTTAGTTAAGCTGGGTCCATAAATTGTCTTTAAAAGGACCTTGGTGCTTTCAATTCGCCTGCTATTTGTCCAGTGCTATGCTTTTGCCTGCCCTCCTGCTGCTGCTGCTGCCGCTACCGCCGCCGCATTTCTGAGGCCTCCTTCTTGCTGCGACGGTCCGGCATGGGCCGGCCAGACCAAGCGAACCGTGCAAGAGAGAGAGAGAGGCCCACAAGCCGCACAAGCACTCGACACTCGCTCACACACACACACACATTCGCCCCGTAAGCACGATGGCCTGCCTTCTTCCTATCCCTCCTTCATCTCTACCTCGATTTGACCGAGAGGGAGGAAGCTAGCAACCTCCCTGAGCTGCTCCGCAGCTGCCTGCTCCACTTATCAGTTCCATGAAAGCCCTGCTCTTGCTCCCGTCCTCAAGACTCCTGCTCTGCAGTCTCGCAGGAGATTCTGCTGCAAGGATTCCTTCCTTCCCGCTTGTTCCTCCTCTTCATCCTGCGCCACTAAGCCTTCCTGCACAGCTGCGCTGCCACTGCCCTGCTTCCTTCCATCATCATCTCTTCTCAATTCTCCCCTCCTTGATCATCTCCCGTCCCCCCTCGAGTTTCTGCAGCGCCTTCCAGACAGCGAGAGAGAATAGGAGAAGAGCTGCTAGAGCAGCCGGTGAGCTGCCAATCCACGTGACTCCTGCATGCAAGAGCAGCACTCGCACGTCGTCTTATCTGGCGGATGAAAAAATGCAACAGCCTTCAGTCTAGAACACGGCCATAGCTCGGCCAATTCGCAATCGCCTCTCCCAATAACCTGGCTGCAAATATTTCTATAGCTTGAACTGGGACAGGTAGAAACACATTGAGTAATTTCCTGACACCTAAATCTTCCTAGTAACTCAATAATCGATTATTAGAGGGCCATTCAGAGTTTCATCTTCAGTGGCTCGACTGTCCAAGCTGCCTGGTGTTTCAAAAGTTGAGCCCATGTTGAGACAATTTTGGCTTGACAGAGTCCAGGTGCTAATAGCTTGACTTTAAAAAAAATTGCTATCTCACCACAGCCATGCTAATTCTTGCCTACTGTGAAATTGGCTCACATTATCGATTGGTGACAGGAAGTGTCGACAAATCTGACGTGCTAGTGAAGATTTTGGCAGTTTTAGGCTCCAAAAAGGAAGCATTTCAGGCTTATATTGAATCGCAAATGTTGTAGGACATCTTTAAAGAAGATATATTTTATCCACCTGCACACACCACCTGCTTCAAGTCATAAGCATAAGAGATAACATAATCTCTAGCTAATTGGCGGCAGATAATCATAGGCTTTTATGAAGCAAATTAGTGACTTAATAATAATAGTAATAATAGCAGGCCCATTTCGCTGACTCCTGAGCACACACGCACACAGATACAGTACTACAGTACGCAGACATACGCTCACACAGGTGTGTACATCTGCCCTGACTTTCTCATCGTCAGGCAGTGTACACTCTCACTGTGCCTTGGAGGTTGGCCCTCAAGGGCGTAAATTGCGCGACAAGCCCCCAAGCCTTCTCTCCGCGGCTGCGCCCCAAATGAATGTGGCCTCGCCGCGGAATCGAACTTAGGGACACTGGCGCGAGAGGCAAACGCGTTATCCGCTCTGCCACTGACCACCCTATTGGCGGCTTAGATTTATGACAATTAAGAAATAGAATCAAAGCAAACGGTTGCTTTTCACTCTTAAAAAACGGTGTACCTTTACTTGACTTGTTGAACAGTCAGGTAGTTTAACAATTATATGCAACTATCTAACAGGTGTTTAAATAACTGTTCATGTCTAACATATGTGTAAATAACTGTCTAACATGTGTATCAGCATGTCTAACACATGCAAAAACTGTCCAACACATGCAAAAACTGTCTGACACATGCAAAAACTGTCTGAAACATGAAAAAACTGTCTAACACATGCAAAAACTGTCCAACACATGCAAAAACTGTCTGACACATGCAAAAACTGTCTGACACAAGTGTAAACAACGGTCGAAGGTCATGTTGAAAGTTTTAGGTTGTCTTTGACACATCGTACAAGTAGTAAATATTTCTAAAAAAACTATGTGCAAATTCTGTAACGGTATCTTTCTTTGGAAAAATCTGAAAAGCATTTTTTCATATTTCCCTATTTTTCCAATAAAATTCGTATTTAAAAAAGTCGTAAGAGGCTGCAGCAGCAGCATCAGAACAGCAAAACAGCAAACAGCAATGGTTCCATCCAGCAACAGGACATCATGAGAGTGCAGCGACTTCGCACATTGCTGGTGGTGGTGGGGGATAGAGTTTGTGGCGCAGCAGGACGGAAGGCACTCTGTTCCTCCGCATGCCATCGGCCTCTCTATACCCTGTTCTCTTTCCCGTCCAGCTTCTAGAATCCAAGCGGAAGGCATCGGGGATGGGGTTAGAAGAGAGGCAAAGTTCCATGCACTCCCAATCCCCACGCCCCGGGCCTTCAGCAGCAGCAGCAGCTGCCGCACAGCCTGAAGCCGTCACGCGTTCCGTGCCTGCCAACCCCTCCGCCTGTGCGTTGATGATGAAGCAGTTTGGCCTGGCGGCCAGCCTCGCCGCGTGATGGGAGCTGAAAATGCTGCAGAATCAATGGGAGCCAGATTGTGCAGTTCCCGGCCGGTATCGAGGACGCCACATGGAAGCCATACGGTCCTACAATGTAGCTCGGTGAAGTTTTAGTGCACGATTCTACGCAATATGCGTAGTTGGAAATGCATTGCTACGCCGATCTTTTCAGTTAAATACGGTATACTTTGTACGATTTCGCGAGGCTCAGTGCTACATGCTGTCTGTCTGAAGACAGCACCGGATAATGATGGTGCTGTTGCTGTATATAATTTCAGATCCCAAACACGTGATGAAACAATTGCTTCAATGCAGCGAGGCCCATTGTTTCTGAGGCATTTGGCAGCGGAACTAAACAATATCTGACAGCTGTACCTGAATCAATAGCGGAGCTTTTGTCGTGACAAAAAACTATCTGTTCTCCCCTGGACAACGCGAATCAATGGAAGTCAAAATTAGACTTTTACTCATGAGCGAGGTTTCCAAGGTTTGGGGAAGTGAAGCCATTGTTTGCATCGTGTGCATGTACATTCAAAAGTCAACCCGGCTATTGTTGATTATTATTATTGTTGACCGTCCCTGAAGCAATTGAAGGTTAGTACAGTTTGGGTTTTGGTCCCATAACCAATTTAAGCGAAACAAAATTTCAGCGATGTCTCGGCCGTCTAATAAAGCGACAGTCAAGTGCTATTTCGGTAACAAAATGCACTATTGAACCGCCTCTCAGACCTCTCAGACCTCTCAGACCCGTCATCTTTGCCTTTGATCCATTTCACAAAGGCTGCGATTCCAGGCAAGTCAATAAAGCGTCTGTAGCCCACAGTCCGGCCTGATAATGTCCAGATACTGCTTACAGAGGAAGGGCGACATTTCTGGGTGCAGCTGCTTTCTAGCCTTTTGGTTTTTCTCTGCCCCTCAGCATCGGTTTCAAAGCCTGGAATGGAAGAACCGTTGGACGTACTGATGATTCACTTCTTACCTCAGCAAGATCAGGAGTAGAATGCTAGCTTAGAAGGAAGTGGGCAAAGCTACAACCTATTTTTGCTTTAACCCCACACAAAACTAGTTCCCGATGGACTGTACAGAGCCAGATTTGGAATTGTTTGGTCAGAATGCGTTGCAAAGCTTTGACGGATTTTGCGGGGGTCGGAAAACTTTGGAGGTCGAGAGACCGCGGGACCCGAGCCAGCCAACTGTGTTCCGGTTCATTTTTCTTTCGGCAAAGGAGCAACCCCTGCAG
Organism: Macrostomum hystrix; assembly: GCA_950097015.1. Lineage (NCBI taxonomy): Eukaryota > Metazoa > Platyhelminthes > Macrostomidae > Macrostomum > Macrostomum hystrix. The sequence continues at coordinate 34,749,850 of CATNEN010000038.1, read as the reverse complement.
CCTCCGTCACGAATGGATCCCCAAATTCGGTCGCCGCTGCTGGGTTCACCAACAGTTTTTGCACCGCGACTTGTTGTTGGGTCTGGAAAAAGTGGGAAGGAACCATGGGGTGGGGAATGGTGGCGGAAATTGTTGCATAAATTGGGGGTCCAGAAGTTCTGATTCCTCTGGCAAGTAAACAGCTGACTGGTGAAACAGAGAAGTGGCATTATTTCAGATGCAGCTGCCACTGTAGCTGCAGTGCATGACCCAGCTGCTCCACCTGCCCTGTTGGCGTCTAGTTGCCCGTCTCTGCCTTAACTGTCTCAGGGGTTGGAGCGAGGACTCGTTCGCATCGGATTGTGACACTTCGCACGCGCTCGACAGTCAAAACTACCTCTGCAAGAGTGACAGCAGTTGCGCTTGCTCCAACACCAGTAGCAGTCGAAGCTCGGTGGAAATTCAGTCAATGATTCAGGACACAATGTTGGCAACATCCCAATATCATCAGCAGATGCAGCAGCAGCAGCAGCAGCAGCAGCAACAGCAGCAGCTACTGCAGCAGCAGCACAACCGTGCAAGGCGCAAGTGCCGCAGATCGCGATGCTACAAAGGCTCAAAGACTGAGGCCGCCATACAGCTGACGTTTAAGGATGCAGATCCTGAACCAGCTCCGATTTCGGAGGCGCAAGAGCAGCAGTTGATGCTCGGAAGACAAGATTCATCGTCCAGCACGGGGAGGCACTGTCGCAAGAGCCAGCTGGACCAGTTGCGCGGTGACCTTGAAAGACTGGGCCAACAGATTGCTTCGCTCGCAATGCGCAATGGAAGTCGATCTTCCACCGCGCAGACTTTGCCACTTCCGCCAATCATCACGAAGACTGAGGTGCCGCAACCAACGCCACAGCAGCAGGCGTCCACGGTGCGGGACCGCGCGGGCAAGGAGCCCAGCGTGTACGATTCCGTTGACACTTCGGTCAACACAGCAGCAGCCACAGCACCGACCGATGGACAGCATTCGAAACTGGCTGAGTTGCGAGTCGCAGGGACAGACATCACAAAGAGCATTTCGGACTCCTCCGACTTGGCTCATCAGCGTCAGACGGAGGGAGCTACCGCCGCGAGTCAAGGTATCGGGGCTTCGGGGTCAACATCATCTCGCCGGCATCGTCATAAAAAGTCTCTTGGCGAAGGCGACGAGGCTCCTACTTCGGCTATGCTGGGTCGACACGGCGGCTCGACGCGACGACGAGTGAATAATCTTACCAACGGAGTCGACAAGAACTCTAGTTCCAAGTCGCTAATTAGTCTTCCTTGTGGGGACGATCAACAGCAGTATAAGACGACGTCTGCTGAAGCGGGGAATGAAGAGTCGAGCTCGCAAAGCGCAGCCAATGGTCGAAGTCGCCGGGGTGGAGGCCTGTTGAGCAAAGAGAAATCGCCGTATCGAGACGATTCAGACGGCCACCTGATCTACGCATACGGGGATGTGTTGAAGAATCGCTACCGGATAGTCAAGACACTTGGCGAGGGCACATTCGGCAAGGTGACGGAATGCGCTGACATGCAGGACGCCGCCCAAAGACGAGTGGCAGTCAAGATTATAAAAAATGTTGAAAAGTATCGAGAGGCAGCCAAACTCGAGATCAACGTGTTAAAGAAGCTAGACGAAAAGGACCCTACAGGTCGGCACTTGTGCATCAAGCTGCTCAGCTGGTTTGAGTTCTATGGCCACATCTGTCTGGTGTTTGATCTACTGGGCAAGTCGGTGTTCGACTTTCTCAAAGAGAACGACTTCGCGCCCTATCCAATAGAGCATGTGCGCCACATTGCCTACCAGCTGGTGCATGCGGTGGCATTTCTGCACGCCAACCAGCTGACGCACACTGACCTCAAACCGGAGAACATTTTGCTACTACGATCAACCTATTCGACATTTTTCAATCCTAAGCGGAAGAAAGACGAGCGAATGCTTGACAGGACCGACATCAGGTTGATCGACTTCGGCTCGGCAACGTTTGATCACGAACATCACTCGGCCGTGGTTTCCACCAGGCACTACCGGGCACCCGAGGTCATTCTCGAGCTCGGGTGGTCGCAGCCCTGCGACGTCTGGTCTATCGGCTGCATCCTGTTCGAGCTGTACACCGGCTTCACTCTGTTCCAGACGCACGAGAACCGCGAACACCTGGCCATGATGGAGCGCATTCTAGGTCACGTGCCCTACCGAATGACTCGAAACTCCAGGGCTGGATATTTCTGGCACGGAAGACTCGACTGGGACTATCACAGCAACGAGGGTCGCTTCGTTCGGGAGAATTGCAAGCCGCTTTATCGCTACATGCGCGATGAGAGTCAGGACACCAGAGATCTGTTCGACCTGATGCTGCGCATGCTGGAGTACGAGCCGGACGAGCGGCTCACCCTCAGTGCAGCGTTGGAGCACGCTTTCTTCAAGGCGATCCCTCCGGAATGGAACCTGCGACCTCCCTCAGTGTCCAGCAACTGAGCGAAGTACCAAGTTCTACAAGTACTTCACAAGCTGAAATTTGCTACTCTATCAAAATTGGCCATGTAATCTTATGCTTGATAACTGCTTCCTCTGCTAATAGTACATTTCACACAATTTATAGAATAGAGACAAGATCAGATTGTAGTTACTAGCTAGGGATTTCGCATGGTTTTGCTGTGCAGAATGTACCAAAGGAATATAGTTCTGTAGTATTTTAGCCTACTAAATAGACTCCCTACTATATATATGTTCTTTCTCAATAAACTGCTTCAATCCAGGTTTAAGATTTTTGCATTCACAAGTTTCACATGCTGAATGCTTTGAAACTCGCTGACCGCAAGTGCATGAGATATTGGCGTGCTTTTAACACTTTCATTAATCTTTCAGAAACTCGCAATGTCCCAAGCTTTTTGAGTCAAGTTTTATTTTGTTGCATATTAATAAGGAACTTTTTATTTTGCAAATCTATACTCAAAATTGTTATGGTACATGTTTCCTTTGACAAATGGACCTCTGATTAAATACAAATGCACCACAAGATAACAATTATAACCAAAAATATTAGCTTCGATTGTTTGAAACCAGTTGTTTTTCCTTATAAAAACAATACATTTTGAAGGGTTAGTTAGGGTGCATTTTCTGGTGACACTAAGACCACTCACAGTCGGGTGCACTTAACTGTCTCATTGTCAGGCAGTGTACACTCTCATTGTGTCTTTGTGGTTGGACCTTTTGTGTAATCACCGCGAATTTAAGCTCGTTGACCCCATGGGCGATACTAATCATTAATCATTAATAATTGCAGAAGGGCCGCAAGCAATGTCACCACATTTGGTGACACTAGACCCGCAGCCAGCGAGGAGGCAATTCTGCCCATTTCACTGACACCTGAGCACAAAGCCTCACAGATACCCTACGCTGGCACACACTCAAACAGGTGTACATCTGCCCTGGCTTTCTCGTCGTCAGGCAGTGTACACTTTGCGATATTGCGATATTACTTCTCATGGGTGGTTTCATAAAGCTGAAATTTCACATCGAAATGTCACAACGTTGCAAACCTAGTTTTCGCTTTGCGTTTTCCGACAAGTCTGGACAAATCTCTGCAGTGCGATTCCAAGATGCGAAATTAGGACGTTGTAATATTTCGACCTTACAAAACAGAAGGGTCGAGGTTTGTGAAACTGTTCTTGATTCCTGAATCCAAACTCACAAAATCTCGCACGATCCACTTTCTTCCCAGCTACTATTAGTAGCTAAGTTTGAGGGAGATGCGTGCCGACTGAGTCACAGACGGGTCGGCATCGGCCAATACATGCCTTGCAGATAACAGATAAACACAGAGAGAAAGGGTGAACTGTACACCTGCCAGAAACAGCGTACACCTGCTGCAGATTAGTGAGACAATAGCGAGATGAGCAGGGGGTCCGCCTGACAACAATTGAACACAGTCTCAGAAGAAAGCTCACATTTGAGGTAAGACTTTAAAACGGTTGAGATCAGATTGGGATGAAGAGACGACCTGCCCTGCAGGTGGTTATGTTCTGTACAGTTGTATAAAAATGCTGAGCAGTGTGCTCAGTGTGAAGTATAGCTATCTCAAAATTGTACTCGTAACTAAGGCACCATCTGAGCTGTTAAATATTGCGAATAAAAATCTACAACTCAACTGCATCCAGAAACAATGACCAGCAGACAGGTGAGCTCATGATTCAACGATAGCTGCAGCTATTGCGCGGCACAGTCCATGGACTGCCCATCCTTAATTATAACCGAAAGCGAGCCGAAGCGGTGCAAAGTTATAAGTGTCTTGTTACAGGATACAATTTTCTGCAATGTAGTCGGGAATCGAACCGCAAGTCGCGAGTCCGAATAAATATCCAATAATTGTAAGCCATCCGTTAATTTCTATAGGCAAAGTCTTCACTCGGAGGGGCCATCAGCGGAGCAGGCTCAATAACCGGCGCCACCCAGCTAGCCGTGATCCTGAGCTATCAGAGCTGTCTACACAGGACCTTCTGCAACGCCTGTATCAGGCAGGCCAGCGTCATCAAGCAGTACAGCGGCAGACTGCTTGGACACTGCGAGAAGGTGATCCGCATGCAATCACATGCAATGCATCACACGTATAGTTTCTACCACGATTCAGAAAGTTAACTTAGAATATTTATTTGCAACCACCCAAAACAAACAAATCAAATATCACAAAGTTTGTAACAATGACAAACTGCCAAATAATTAATTCCTTGACAATAACAAGGAAAAATAATGCAGCTCCAGACACTTAATTGGGTACCTGATACTACGAGTATTTTGGTATTAGAACTTGGCAGTGGTACTGATAATAATTGCCAATAAACAATCCAGATCGAAAGCCTTGAAGGCTTCTGGCCTAAAAATCACGGCCTAGGAGTGTTGATTTTCGACAATCCGACGGAGTGCCAAATGTGGCTCTACAGCGACCCGGTGTTCAGGGCTGGCGACTTTCTTGAACAGGTGGAGATGTACTGCGTTCCGCTCAGCGTGCCGCTGCCTCAGGGTGAGACAGTCTCGAATAATAATGACTGCAGGAGGGTTGCAGGCAATTGCGCATCATTTGGTGACACTAGACCTGCAGCCAGCGTGGAGGCAAGCTTGCCCATTTCGCTGAGCACACGCGCACACAAATACCGTACGCAGGCACACGCTCACACAGGTGTGTACATTGGCCCTGACTTTCTCATCATCAGGCAGTGTACACTCTCACTGTGCCTTGCTAGTTGGCCATCAAGGGCGTCAATTGCACGATAAGCCCCCAAGCCTTCTCTCCGCGGCTGCAACCCAAATGAATGTTTGGCCTCGCCGCGGAATCGAACTTAGGGCCTTGGCGCGAGAGGCAAACGCGTTAACCGACCCTAACAGCGTCTAATACGCACTGTGCAATTCTCCTGCAATTTAGTAACCAGCAACTGGACATGACACGGCCCCACAACCCCACTGTACACATGCAGGCTTCACTGTGCTGTCCATCATGAACTTGGACGTACAGTTCAAGGAAATCTTCAACGGAGAGTACCTGAAACGACACGAAGACAGCGTGCGCAGCTGCCACGGTATACCCGGCGTGGCCGTCACTGAGAAGGTTCAGAAGGTGAAGGGAATGCGAAGCCCGAAGTACTTCATAGTGGACGCTTGGAAATGTCGTCAGGACTTTGACGCCTGGTACAAAGCCGGTGAGTTGCTCGTGACTATCAAAAATCATAACGAAATATCACGGCAAATCCACTTATCCACAATCCACACATTAAAGAATCGGAAGGTGACAGCGGCGCTCTTCGTCAACAAACCGCCTCCGGTGAAGTCATCCTGGCCGATCTCAAGCATCAGATTTGAGTTCGAGTCGACTTATAATGACTGATTACTATAAACTTGACTTTTGTACTGGTAAAAGTTTAGTTATTTTCCTCCAGAATTTTGAAAAACATTTCATATAAAAAGTCGTCTATATATATATTGTTTAAACAAGGGCCTTGTTTTGGTGTAATATTCTTATTTAGCGGCAAATCAAATGTGCCTTGTTCTTTAAGAGTATAATTAATTGGCGTCAAAAAAGGGGCCCCGTTCTTTTGGTGTAATATCTAGCGGCAGATGAAAGGGCCTCGTTATTTTGGTGAAATATTTGGTGAGCAACAAGGGCCTCGTTACTTTGGTGTAATATCTAGCGGCACATCAAAGGGCCTCGTTACTTTGGTGTAATATTTAGCGGCACATGAAAGGGCCTCGTTACTTTGGTGTAATATTTAGCGGCACATCAAAGGGCCTCGTTACTTTGGTGTAATATTTAGCGGCACATGAAAGGGCCTCGTTACTTTAAATAAAGCTATGAATTTAAGTCCAGAAAGTTTAGTAAATGAATTGTTTACAAAAATATTATATTTCAGAGAGAAAAGTAAAGCTGCGAGCTTTAATAGACGAATTCGTTATTTCTATAGAAAAAAAGTGAAAATATAAAATTAGCTTTCGCGTGAGGAAGTTATTAATGAGGCCGAAATAGCGTGAATGCAAAATGGAAAATGTACAGACACAACACAACACTGCTCAGTATAGTTGCTCAGAAATTTTTGCATAGCGTCAGTTAAAATAGTTTTTGCTAAATGTTGAGCAACAAATAAAGTGATGCTTCACATTACATCAATATTAAATATTTTATAAAGTATTGAAAAATAATCGGCAAAAACTGGACCCATTACATGCATGATAGGCAGTTTTGTGTGCACGACACGAGAAAGTGAATGTACTCCTAAGCAATTTCACTTTTCATCACTTGCCGTTTTTTTATTTATAAATCTCTTAGTTTGCTGGCTTTTGAAAAGAATGAACCGGTGCTGTTGAACAGCATGTTAAAGCCAAGATGACTCAGAATGTCCCTGTACACTGGATAGGAGGCCAGCAGATAGGACAGAGCGACGGTGTCAGCGATTAGCAGGATAGCTAGAACCAAAACTATCTTCTCGTATTTGTCGAGGCCACCGTTGGCAAACAGCTGCTTAACTGGATAAATGACATTGAAACGCCGACGTTAAAATTGACTGAATTTGAACACAATGAATCTGAGCAATGTCGGTTGAGAACACAATGAATCTGAGAGAAATGTCTGAGAGCCTTTTAATGATTAAAGTACATCCAGAAGTTCAAGTACTCTCACCTGTCATGAGCTTCTTCATTAGGCGGACAATTAGTGAGCCGGGTCCTCTGGGCGGAGCCTCTTCAACCACCGAGAGCTGCTCCTTGAACTGACGCAGCCGCAGCTGGTCCCAGCTGCTCTCTAGATCGTCGTCGACGAAGGCGGAGTCGCTGTCTCCTTGATCGCCGTCCTCCCAGCCGCCGTTGGACTCGCAGCTGCTTCGACCAGCCATGGAGGAGCGCCTCTGCTCGGAGACCGATGGGAACTCGAATCCAAGGGAGTTTCGACGCATAGTTTTCTGATAGGTAGCTTCGCGCTTGGTTGTCGACATTTTATAGCTTGTTATGCTTTCGAGAATATATAAAGCCTCAGTGACAATCAAAGGGATGAGTCACAAGACTCGCCTATTGCGAGGCGTTTCTCTACTTCCTGGGAATTGAGGAATCTGTATCAGCTTAGTTTTAGTTGCCGAATTTAGCAGGTATACTCAGCATGAAAGTAGTGGAGGACGGTGGCAGCTCAGTCAGTTCCAGGCTCTCCCTGCATTCCCGCAACCAATAGCATCAATCCAGGGACAGTAGAGCCATGGGAACTAGAACGAAAAGAACGGATCGATGATTGAGTTCTACTCTCTGTTCTCGCCCTTCTTCCAACTGCAACTCCCTTCCTCTCGGAGCCTAAGGACAATAACGAACGGTTGCATGCAGTAGGTCTGCATCATGCAGGAACGCATACAGCTGGTTGCCTTGGCAACCACAGCCAGGGGACAGACGACCAGGCCCCTAAGGTGGATAGGAAATATTTTTTAATTCAGTTAAACTCTCCACATAACATGCAGATGATTTTTTGGAATTGAAGAACGATAAACTGAATAACCACAGCAGTTTGAAACTGAACACATCCAAATAAATCGATTGTTTAGAGAAATAGAGATTCGTTTAGAGAATCGATTTACTTGAAATAAATCGATAAATTAGAGAACTAATTAAAAATCATACAGTGAGCCTTTGATTCACGTTCAATCAAATTATACGTTATTGCTGCAGTCATTCAATTTGTTCAGATCGTGAAAATTTCCAAGTTTCTAAAGAGTATTTTTCAGCCAAAACAGCCTCGTTTTTTCTAAAAACGTAGTTTCCGTCCTTTAAGTCCTAGTTATTATTGTGTTCAACATGCGTAGTGCCGTATATATATATGTACACAACAGCTATAGCTGTATTCTGTACATCTATTTGCATTGCAAAACTCAATGTAAAAAAACAAGTAAATGCAGTCAAGAAGAACTGCTCCACCCAAGCCCAGGCCCAGGTGATTGGGTGTGGTGGCAGTGACGCCGCAAGGCGTTCCCGGTTCTGGCCGCAAGCCCACGAAACAAATTTATTATTTATATTTTTTATGTGTACAGCTGCAGGTACAAGCGTTGGAGGCTTCAATTCTTAAGTTTCCAAAAAAGATTTATTTCAAAATACAACCAAAAAATCTAAAGAACTAAATTAAAAAGTATTTAAACACTTTTTTCAAGTTAATAGGATCATTCCGTCAGTAGCAAACAGTAACATAATTATTTTTTGTTTTAACAGGAAACTTATCTTTTAAATCAATTAGTTCTCTTAATTTCATCATTTTGAGTCGACGATCATCATTCATATCATATGGCGTCTTTAGTAGACTCTTTATTGTCAGAGATGATATGCTATCTCGGCTGCGTGATTTTGATCTTAAAATACTAAAATGAATCCTATCAAATACTTTAGGTTTTCCCATTGACTTAAAACTTCAGCCACTGTCATAGACCCACTAGTGGGTTGTTTGTTCACTGACTATGTGTTTTAGCTAAAGGCTAAACTGTAACTTTTTATAATTACATAAATTTAAAGTAAATAGAGTAATGTATCATCAACCAAACAGTGTATCTTCAAAACCGAACGAGAATTTTGACTCCTTCCTTGGTCTCGTGCAAGACAGAAACAAGCTAGCCTATTGTGTAGAACAACTAATTTGAAAGTTAAAGAAATTATCTACAAGCTGAGGCATGATGTGCAATGAAGCATTAAGAGGAAAGAAAGATATTGATGGTTCAGTAGAAATTTTTATTGCAAAAGCATACTTTTTAACAACATTTTTTTCAGTAGGCCTATGTACTTTAGACGAAGATTGTATGTGGTTGCTTGCCAATTAAATGACCATAAATGTAGTTATTTATAGAGCATGAAAAATGCTTTCAAATGACATAATTCATGATAGTTCACTCCTTAATATAAGATTAAACCACTCACTCAAATTGTAAAACCAAACATCAAATTCTCTGTTTGGTTTGAAGATTCATGAAAATCATTGTTTGGTTTTAGATAAAAAGCAGGAATAACTTTTTTTCTATTTGACAATAGCAAAAGCAGATACTTTTTAGAAAGATATAACTGTTTTCTATAACTTGGCTTTTGATTTATCATCATATCTTAAATAGAAAATCTGTAGCTTAGGTTTGAAGTTAAAAAATACACATTCTTGTTTGGTTGATGATACATTACCCTAGCACAAGTTTAGTTTGCTTGTCATTTTTATGAAAAAACTAGTCTTGAATTATCTACATTTATGAACCACAATTATCTAGGAATAAATTAACAAGATGCTTCATGGCAAGAATTTAGTTGTTGCTATCATTTGTCATGGTGTTTATTTCAGATATATTTGGATGCCCACAAAAGTCCTTAGTTAGTATTAATCTTCAATAGGTCCCCATGTATCTATTGAAGTTTAATTCTATTTATTATTCACACATAATTTACCTGACCCAAAACCCTTCAATCACTATGTCTTGCTTAGTATAGTATTCCTATATATTGCCTATTGCTTACAACCCAATTCACAACACAACAAGTTGATCACTAGTAGTTTTTAATTATTTATGCCTTTCAGCTTACCCCTGAGCATTTACATAAACATGTTGTGCCATAGATAGACATTAAACAAGTATGTCTGCCCATACTTTCAAATCAATATTGTCATTTAAGTCTAATTATGATTTATGAGTAGCTAGTAGGGTAATGTATCATCAACCAAACAAGAATATGGATTTTTTTAACTTCGAACCTAAGCTACAGATTTTCTATTTAAGATATGATTATAAATCAAAAGCCAAGTTATAAAAACATTTATAACTTTCTAAAAAGGATATGCTTTTGCTATTTTGTCAAATAGGAAATTTTTTTTCATGTTTTTCATCTAAAACCGAACAATGATTTTCATATATCTTCAAACTGAACGGAGAATTCGATGTTTGGTTTTACAATTTGAGTGAGTGGTTTAATCTTATTTTAAGGAGTGAACTATCATGAATTATGTCATTTGATAGCATTTTTCATGCTCTATAAATAACCACATTTTTGGTCATTTAATTGGAAAACACCATATAATACAATCTTAGTCTAAAGTACATGCTGATAAAATGTTGTTAAAAAGTATGCTTTTGTGATAAAAATTTCTACTGAAATGTCCATATCTTTCCTTCCTTTTAATGCTTCATTGCATGTCATGCCTCAGCTTATAGATAATTTCTTTGACTTTTAAATTAGTTGTTCTGTGAAACACAATAGCTTGTTTCTGTCTTACATGAGACCAAGGAAGGAGTTAAAATTCTTGTTCGGTTTTGAAGATACACTGTTCGGTTGATGATACAATACCCTATACTTACTATGCCTTTAGGGCTGGCCCCAGTGGGTATTCAAATTGTATGTCAAGTAAAGCTTTCTTGGCAACCTTCTAGTTTTGCATGTTTAATTTGTACTCATATGTTTTATCTTACAACTTCTTTATAAAAAATACAACTTTTAACAACCAACAAGCCATTCATATATAATACTAGTAGTGTACTCACTATGACACTATGACTTCTGTCATAGTGGTTTTGGCCATAGACAGCCAGGTACTGTTATTCAATTAAAATACTCCTTTGATTTTAAGTACTGATAGTAAATACTTGCTTATCCAAGAGAGCCAGTATCTTATGAAAAATAATTAAACAAAAAACTAGAGGATTGCCACTTTCTCTTCAAAGCTTCACCCTTAACTAGTATGGCTTAGCTTTGGATATGAGCTTAGGGACCTTGATGCAAGAGTTATACCTACTTCTGGGTCAACCACTTAACTATTGATTCATATGTATACATATACATTGTCTCTTAAAATGGATCACCCCTGACCCCCTGTTTGGCTTGGTAGTCCATGCAAAAACACCAAACAGTGCTTGATATGAACTAGTCAATAGACAAATAGAGCTGCAGTCTTGAAATTTAAGTCTTAATAGTCCAGTTCTGGGTGAGGGGTTTTTGCCTAGTGGTTAGAGCATTGGGCTAACAACTTGAAGGTCGGAGGTTCGAATCCAGTTTTTTTGTAAATATAAAGTTGGCCTAATTTTAATCCCTTCCAGTTGAAGAAATAGCACACAGAGTCAAGCAGTTCTCTGTAGTGCTTGGCACACAATCAGTGAAGAATAGTCAAATTCGCTTATGGAGCCAGTTGGCGATTTTGAATACTCCAGTCGCGACCTGATTGGCCATGGCGCGTTTGCTCTGGTGTACAAAGGCCGGCATAGGGTTGCTCAGCATCGCAAAGTGGCTATAAAAGTCATTCAGAAGAAGAATTTAGCCAAATCGCAGAATCTTTTAAGTAAAGAGATCAAAATATTGAAAGAATTGAGCACACTAAAGCACGACAATGTTGTTGGTCTATTGGATTGCATTGAGACGCAGGATCGGGTATTTCTAGTCATGGAATACTGCAACGGCGGCGATCTTGCCGGCTATCTGATGGACAAGAAAACTCTGTCAGAGGATACTATTAGACACTTTCTGAGACAGATTGCTAGAGCAATGCAAGCCCTTGCTAGTAGGCAGGTTGTGCATCGCGATATGAAACCGCATAACTTTCTATTAAACTGGCCTGAGCCAATATGGACTAGTCTGGAGAACGCAATCAGTCCTAGGGAAAAATATCCACCGGCGCACCAGATCTCCGTGAAGATTGCCGATTTCGGCTTTGCCAGGTTGGTTTTTTACTAAACAACTTGCCAGGATTCTTCTTTAGGTTGTTGGGATCTGGGTTTGGTTTATCGGGGGTTTAGATTCGGGTCGGATCTGAGTTGAATTCAGTTTCAGGATTTTGGATTTAGGATTCTGTTTGAGGATTTCGGATTTGGATTTTGGACTCTGTTTGAGAATTTTGGATTTGGATTCTGTTTCAGGATTTTGGATTTGGATTTTGTTTGAGGATTTTGGATTTGGATTTCGGATTCTGTTTGAGGATTTTGGATTTAGATTTTGGATTCTGTTTGAGGATTTTGGATTTCGGATTCTGTTTGAAGATTTCAGATTTGGATTTTGGATTCTGTTTGAGGATTTCGGATATGGATTTTTTTTTCTGTTTGAGGATTTTGGATTTGGATTTTGGATTCTGTTTAAGTATTTTGGATTTGGATTCTGTTTGAGGATTTTGGATTTGGATTTTGGATTCTGTTTAAGGATTTCGGATATGGATTTTTTTTCTGTTTGAGGATTTTGGATTTTGGATTCTGTTTAAGTATTTTGGATTTGGATTCTGTTTGAGGATTTTAGATTTGGATTTTGGATTCAGTTTGAGGATTAAGGATTTGGATTCAGTTTAAGGATTTCGGTTCGGGGTGTGAGGATACAAGTTTGAGTTAGATAATTATTTGGTTGTAAATATTTGGTTTCTTATACTGCGGTGTCGTTTTCGATTTCATGGTTATTGTTAGTTTTAGTTTCAATACTTATTTGAGTTCAACTTTAGATCGCCTGAGAAAAAGCATAATCTCTGCCTTCTGGCCTCATTTTTTCCTTTTAAAACTGCATCGTCCAGATTTCTGGCTGATGGCAAAATGGCCGGCACACTCTGCGGTAGCCCGATGTACATGGCGCCCGAGGTGCTGATGTCCTGGAACTACGACAGTAAGGCGGACCTGTGGTCCATCGGCACAATAGTCTACCAGTGCCTGACTGGAACGGCGCCATTTCACGCCAATACGCCGCAGGCTTTGAAAGATTTCTACGAGCGCAATGTGAATCTGCGACCCCGAGTGCCGCCGAACACGTCGCCTGAGTTGACAGATTTGTTGCTGAGAATTCTGCGCCGGAATCCGGCCGATCGGATCACCTTCGATGACTTTTACCAGCACCCGTTTCTATATCCGGCTCCGGCTTCGGCTGTGCCCGTGCCGCTGCAGCGGAAGGCCTCTCAGGGCGACAATCTCAAGATGCTGTCCGCTTCGCCACTGTCAGAGGCATCGTCGCCATTGTTTCTACAGCAGCAACAGCAGCAGCAGCAGCATCGTCGGCCTATGCCGCCAACGCCAAGTGTGCTTGGCCAGCGTCAGTCGCAGCAGCAGGTTGTCTCCAAGGTAAATGGAATTGTTTTTTAGACTAAGTTATAATGGGATTGTGTGACACTTTACACAGTTATCACACTAGCTGGTATTGAAACTTGACATTTTTAAGATTTCACATCCTGGTGTTTTATATATTGATTTCACACCATGGCGCTTTAATTACTAATTTCACACCTTTGTGTTTTACTTATCGATTTAAACCAGGTTATCTTAATATCTATTAAACATCTGGATAATTTAATTGTCGTTTTGACACCTGGTTAATTAAATTGTCGACTTCAAACCTGGTTATCTAACATGTCGATTTGTCACCTGTTAGTTAAATTGTCTACTTCTCACTTGGGTATTTTAAGTATCAATTTCACAACAGATAATTTAACGAGCGTAATTACCGGCTTTAGACCTGGTTGACTTCTAGATAATTCATTCTTCGGAATTTTTTAAACATTAATTATGCACATTATACGACTTCAGGCATAAATAATTAATATTCGCACCTGTATGTTTTAATAACTGATTTCGTGCCTGGGTGTTTCAAAAGCAGCAGCAGCAGCAGCAGCGAAGGCAGCCAGCCGCTGTGTCAGGTGCGACAGCAGACCCGGGTCACGACTTCGTCCTGATTGGTCAAGACGGTGTCGAGGAGCAGCCGTTGGCTGGCGCAGCCGCCGCCGCTCGCCTATTTCAAACTGGCGCCGGTTCTGGCAGCATCGAGCGCTCCAGAAACCTCCTGCGGCCCTCTCCGTCGCCATCGCCGCCGCCGCCACCGTCAACGACGACAGGGACAACGCCGACGACAGTTGGGATTTCAACTGCTACAGCTGCGACAACGTCTACAACGGCTGTTAGTAGACTGCCTCCGGCTAGCGCCGTTGATAAAGAATTTGTGGCTGGAGGATTTGACTTGGCTAGAATGTCGCCTCCAATGGTAAGAATTCGCTGTTATTTTTTAAAGCGATTCTCAAACATCTGTGAATGTCTCTCAAACGTCTGTGAATGTTTCTCGAACGTCTGTGAATGTTTCTCGAAGGTCTGTGAATGCTACTCTAATATCTGTGAATGCTACTCTAATATCTGTGAATGCTACACTCTAATATCTGTGAATGCTACACTCTAATATCTGTGAATACTACACTCTAATATCTGTGAATGCTACACTCTAATATCTGTGAATGCTACACTCTAATATCTGTGAATGCTACTCTAATATCTGTGAATGCTATTCTAATATCTGTGAATGCTACACTCTAATATCTGTGAATGCTACTCTAATATCTGTGAATGCTACTCTAATATCTGTGAATGCTATTCTAATATCTGTGAATGCTACACTCTAATATCTGTGAATGCTACTCTAATATCTGTGAATGCTACTCTAATATCTGTGAATGCTATTCTAATATCTGTGAATGCTACACTCTAATATCTGTGATTGCTATTCTAATATCTGTGAATGCTATTCTAATATCTGTGATTGCTATTCTAATATCTGTGATTGCTATTCTAATATCTGTGAATGCTACTCCGAAATTTCACATCTGTCAATGCTACTCCGAAATTTCTAATTTCAGGTTCAATTCAGTCTCGATCGTCGGCGACGTCGACGAGGAGACTCAGGCGGCAGCGGCTCTCCGGCCTCTCTAACTGGCGTCGTAGATTTCGGCGCCGGCGCTTGCGCCGCCTCGCCACCACCCAGTTCGCTGGTGCCATTCTACATGGCCGCCGCGGCTGCCGCTTCCGCGCCGGGTGATCTGGACGCCGCTGCAGCCAGAGCCGGCGGCAGCCACGGGGATCTTGGCGACTTCGCCAACGACGACGACGCCGATAATGAAGCGGCGCCGGAGCTGTCTGAGGAGACTCTGATGAGCGCCGAGCATGTTCAGACGGTTGAAAAGCTGCGCTTTGTACTAACCTTTGTCGATTATCTAACCGAGCTGGCCCAGAGCAGGTCTGCTCCGCTCGCCGCTGCTAGCTCAGCTCTCGGCCTGCCCAGCGAGTTGCAGCGTCAGGTTGAGCAGCTGCTGCTCTACTCGCGTATTCAACATTTCCTAAGCAACGCCGTGCGACTGGCTCGGGATCAACTGAGTAGATCTGTGCTGCAGCCCACAGCTGCTGTCAAGGACCTGCTGACCATCATGAATAGGCACTATCATCAGTGCCACATTCGGTATGATATTGGATCATTGCATAACTTAGATCTAGTCATAAAATTATACGAGTTAGAAATCCGTTGCTAATGCGTCACAGCTATATGAATCCCTTATAGAAACCTATTGAATTAAATTAAATAATGCTAGAATTCCATTTATCTAGGATGCTAGAAAACCCTATAATCAAAATCAAGATCGACTGGTACAATCGGGAATTCCCAATCATCTAGAACAGGGAATCCCCGTCATCTAAACCAGGGAATCCCCATCATCTAGAAAAGGGAATTCCCGTCATCTAGAAGGGAATCCCCGTCATCTAGACCAGGGAATCACCTATCATCTAGAAAAGGGAATTTCCGGCATCTAGAAGGGAATCCCCGTCATCAAGAACAGGGAATTCCCGTCATCAAGAATAGGGAATTCCCGTCATCAAGAAGAGGGAATCCCCGTCATCAAGAACAGAGAATCCTTTTTCATCTTGAACTGAGAATCCCCCATCATCTAGAAAAAGGAATTCCTATCATCTAGAACAGCTGGGGTCGGCAAACTCCGGCCCGCGGGCCAGATGCGGCCCTCGAAGCTCCCAAATCCGGCCCGTTGCCCCTTCTGACATCTACAGTGTCCTGTTTCATCTCTCTCGCGTCTCATCTCTCCTGTATCTAATCTCTCCCGTGTCTAATCTCTCCCGTGTCTAATCTCTCCCGTGTCTAATCTCTCCCGTGTCTAATTTCTCCCGTGTCTAATCTCTCCCGTGTCTAATCTCTCCCGTGTCTAATTTCTCCCGTGTCTAATCTCTCCCGTGTCTAATCTCTCCCGTGTCTCATCTCTCTCGTGTCTCATCTCTCTCGTGTCCCATCTCTCCCGTGTCTCATCTCTCCCGTGTCTCATCTCTCTCGTGTCCCATCTTTCCTGTGTCTCATCTCTCCCGTGTCTCATCTCTCCCCTATCTCATATTTATACAGTCAATGCGGCCCGCTGTCGTCTTTTAGGCTCTCTCTTTGGCCCGCCAGCAAATAAGTTTGCCTACCCCTGATCTAGAACAAGGAATCCCTATCATCTAGGACAAGGAATCCCCATCATCTAGAAAAAGGAATTCCCGTCATCAAGATCAGAGAATCCCCTATCATCTAGAACAGAGAATCCCTATCATATAGTGCTTGGAAGCGGCACATCTGGAACTAGGCTGGGCACTCTAGAACAAAATATGCGGGCTTATAAAATCCCATCAGAGAAGGGACCATGCCAGCATGTCTCATGTCACCTCATTAACTGGCTCAGGTGCAAGCAGCTGCAGCGTCACACCACCTCGGTGGCAGACAGTCAGCTGCAGAAACAGCTGGCCAACGATCTGTCAGCCGAGAAGCTGATCTATCAATACGCTGTGGACATGTTCGAATCGGCCACACTGGAGGAGGCATTCGGCGAGCTCGAGCGCTGCTTCAGGCAGTACAAAGCAGCCAGGGTGCTGCTGCACGGCCTAGCAGAGATCGCCTCGGCGCCGCGGGATCATCGAATACTCACCGAGGCTACTCAGCTAGTTGAGAAACGACTGCGCCGGTTGGAGAGTCGGGGACTCATTCAATCGCGACAAATCGGAGCTGCGTGCTCACCGTGACCTTGGACAGCTCGCTGGTTTTGAGAACATGTTTTGGTTGGTCAGTTGGAAAAGAATGGACTTGTCCACTTTGTAAGAATGGACTTGTCCACTTTGTAAGAATGGACTTGTCCACTTTGTAAGAGTGGACTTGTCCACTTTGTAAGAATGGAGTGTCCACTTTGTAAAAATGGACTTGTCCACTTTGTAAGAATGGAGTTGTCCACTTTGTAAGAATGGACTTGTCCACTTTGTAAGAATGGACTTGTCCACTTTGTAAGAATGGACTTGTCCACTTTGTAAGAATGGACTTGTCCACTTTGTAAGAATGGACTTGTCCACTTTGTAAGAATGGACTTGTCCACTTTGTAAGAATGGACTTGTCCACTTTGTAAGAATGGACTTGTCCACTTTGTAAGAATGGACTTGTCCACTTTGTAAGAATGGACTTGTCCACTTTGTAAGAATGGACTTTTCCACTTTGTAAGAATGGACTTGTCCACTTTGTAAGAATATACTTGTCCACTTTGTAAGAATGGAGTTGTCCACTTTGTAAAAATGGACTTGTCCACTTTGTAAGAATGGACTTGTCCACTTTGTAAAAATATACTTGTCCACTTTGTAAGAATGGAGTTGTCCACTTTGTAAGAATGGAGTGTCCACTTTGTAAAAATGGACTTGTCCACTTTGTAAGAATGGAGTTGTCCACTTTGTAAGAATGGACTTGTCCACTTTGTAAGAATATACTTGTCCACTTTGTAAGAATGGAGTTGTCCACTTTGTAAAAATGGACTTGTCCACTTTGTAAGAATGGACTTGTCCACTTTGTAAAAATATACTTGTCCACTTTGTAAGAATGGAGTTGTCCACTTTGTAAGAATGGACTTGTCCACTTTGTAAGAATGGACTTGTCCACTTTGTAAGAATGGACTTGTCCACTTTGTAAGAATGGACTTGTCCACTTTGTAAGAATGGACTTGTCCACTTTGTAAGAATGGACTTGTCCACTTTGTAAAAATGGACTTGTCCACTTTGTAAGAATGGACTTTTCCACTTTGTAAGAATGGACTTGTCCACTTTGTAAGAATATACTTGTCCACTTTGTAAGAATGGAGTTGTCCACTTTGTAAAAATGGACTTGTCCACTTTGTAAGAATGGACTTGTCCACTTTGTAAAAATATACTTGTCCACTTTGTAAGAATGGACTTGTCCACTTTGTAAGAATAGACTTGTCCACTCTTTGAGAATGAATGAGTCCACTTTGTAAGAATGGACTTGTCCACTTTGTAAGAATGGACTTGTCCACTTTGTAAGAATGGACTTGTCCACTTTGTAAGAATGGACTTGTCCACTTTGTAAGAATATACTTGTCCACTTTGTAAGAATGGACTTGTCCACTTTGTAAGAATGGAGTTGTCCACTTTGTAAAAATGGACTTGTCCACTTTGTAAGAATGGACTTGTCCACTTTTTAAGAATAGACTTGTCCAAATTGTAAAAATGGACTTTGTCTACTTCTAACGATGAACTTGTCAATTTTCTTACATTGAAATCGTCCACTTCCTTTTATGAACTTGTCCGCTTTCTAAGAATAAACTTGTCCACTTTCCTGACGATGGACAGGCCAGTTCGTTACGATAGAGTTGTCTGCTTAAATAATTCTACGTGAGCACGTCTCAATTCTAAATGCTTATAAAACTCAGTCTGCAAAGCTACAAAAGTGTGCATCAAATATTTGATATTAACAATATGTTGTTAATTCTGCACCTGTTAGTTGTTTTTTTCTGTTGTTTTTCGCAAAGTATTTTGTATTCACAAATAAGAGACGCACAAACTTTATGATCAAGGATTGAGTCTGATTATTGATTATTGATCAGATATCATTTTATCTGATTATTTGGAAAAACGGTGTTATTACGAGTAAATTACCTCGTGCAGTAATTCAACTACTTCATAATTGAGAATACATATTTAATCGCTTGCCCACGTATTGATATATTTGTGTCCATTGTACAGTTTAAAACCACACTTTAGGTTGCGCCCTGTTTTTAGTTTTTTTATGTCAGCATTTTTATGTATTATTACTAAACTCAAAAACATAATATTATAGTTATATGATTATAACCTAGTACGTTAAAATGATCTATTTAACAGTATCTTAAAAACTAAAACACTGTTGCTTTCATTTTCGGTTATATTTTTGCACACCGCTTCACCGCACCTGTTGTATGAAATTAAGTTTTGATTTCCTATTTATAGTAGGGCAGTTCTTGAAGCTTTTGCACTTATATTAACAAATATACTCGTACATAACTAACTGAGTTTTCATTGAGTAGACTGTAAATAACAATTTGAAGACTCGTTGAAACTAATTATAGAAGCTTTTAGCAACATCTGCCCTTGCTCATTTTCAAGATACGTGGTTAGGGAGTGGGAGAGTGGACTGGATAAGAGACCGTGGGAGAGTAGACTGGATAAGAGACCGTGGGAGAGTAGACTGTGGATAAGAGACAGTGGGAGAGTAGAGTGTGGATAAGAGACAGTGGGACAGTAGAGTGTAGATAAGAGACAGTGGGACAGTAGAGTGTGGATAAGAGACAGTGGGAGAGTAGAGTGTAGATAAGAGACAGTGGGACAGTAGAGTGTGGATAAGAGACAGTGGGAGAGTAGAGTGTAGATAAGAGACAGTGGGACAGTAGAGTGTGGATAAGAGACAGTGGGAGAGTAGAGTGTAGATAAGAGACAGTGGGACAGTAGAGTGTGGATAAGAGACAGTGGGAGAGTAGAGTGTAGATAAGAGACAGTGGGACAGTAGAGTGTAGATAAGAGACAGTGGGAGAGTAGAGTGTAGATAAGAGACAGTGGGACAGTAGAGTAAGGATAAGAGACAGTGGGACAGTAGAGTGTGGATAAGAGACAGTGGGACAGTAGAGTGTAGATAAGAGACAGTGGGACAGTAGAGTGTAGATAAGAGACAGTGGGACAGTAGAGTGTAGATAAGAGACAGTGGGACAGTAGAGTGTAGATAAGAGACAGTGGGACAGTAGAGTGTAGATAAGAGACAGTGGGACAGTAGACTGTAGATAAGAGACAGTCGGACAGTAGAGTGTGGATAAGAGACAGTGGGACAGTAGACTGTAGATAAGAGACAGTGGGACTGTAGACTGTAGATAAGAGACAGTGGGACAGTAGAGTGTGGATAAGAGACAGTGGGAGAGTAGAGTGTAGATAAGAGACAGTGGGACAGTAGAGTGTAGATAAGAGACAGTGGGACAGTAGAGTGTGGATAAGAGACAGTGGGACAGTAGAGTAAGGATAAGAGACAGTGGGACAGTAGAGTGTGGATAAGAGACAGTGGGACAGTAGAGTGTAGATAAGAGACAGTGGGACAGTAGAGTGTAGATAAGAGACAGTGGGACAGTAGAGTGTAGATAAGAGACAGTGGGACAGTAGAGTGTAGATAAGAGACAGTGGGACAGTAGACTGTAGATAAGAGACAGTGGGACAGTAGACTGTAGATAAGAGACAGTCGGACAGTAGAGTGTAGATAAGAGACAGTGGGAGAGTAGAGTGTAGATAAGAGACAGTGGGACAGTAGAGTGTGGATAAGAGACAGTGGGAGAGTAGAGTGTAGATAAGAGACAGTGGGACAGTAGAGTGTAGATAAGAGACAGTGGGACAGTAGAGTGTGGATAAGAGACAGTGGGAGAGTAGAGTGTAGATAAGAGACAGTGGGACAGTAGAGTGTAGATAAGAGACAGTGGGACAGTAGAGTGTAGATAAGAGACAGTGGGACAGTAGACTGTAGATAAGAGACAGTCGGACAGTAGAGTGTGGATAAGAGACAGTGGGACAGTAGACTGTAGATAAGAGACAGTGGGACTGTAGACTGTAGATAAGAGACAGTGGGACAGTAGACAGTAGATAAGAGATAGTGGGACAGTAGACTGTAGATAGAGACAGTGGGACTGTAGACTGTAGATAAGAGACAGTGGGACAGTAGACTGTAGATAAGAGACAGTGGGACAGTAGACTGTAGATAAGAGACAGTGGGACAGTAGACTGTAGATAAGAGACAGTGGGACAGTAGACTGTAGATAAGAGACAGTGGGACAGTAGACTGTAGATAAGAGACAGTGGGACAGTAGACTGTAGATAAGAGACAGTGGGACAGTAGACTGTAGATAAGAGACAGTGGGACTGTAGACTAGATAAAAGAAACGTAAGAAGCTAGGACTAGAATTACATTTACATCAAATATTCATTAAGCAGGAAATATATTTTCTGAAACCACAGCTTCTTCAGGCGCAACCACATCTAACACCCGATATATATCAAAAAAATTAATCGATTAATCAATTTATGTAATTGAAACAATACTAGAATTAAACAATAGATAAATTGTACTTTTTGAATGAGGAATAATCTGTAACACGGTATTGAACAAGAAAATGTAGAAAGTACAAGTTAAGATATAGATTTAGTAAAATAAGTAAAATATCGCGAGTGAAAAGGATAAAATGGTTTTTGGATAGCATGTCGCGTAGGCAAACCACAGGACTAGAAGCAGTTTAGCAGTTCGTTAACCTGCAGAGCTAGCTTGTAATCGTCCTGTGTTTCTCGCATGTCATTTAAAAGGTGGCGCATGAGTCTTTTCATGCCCGCCATATCCGCTTCAAGCTGCTCCTGGGTGTGCTGCTGCTGCTGCTGCTGCTGCTGCTGCTGTTGTTGTTGCTGTTGCTCGTCCAACATTGCGGGCACATCCTCAGTGTCGCAACTCTCAATCCATGCCGACACAGAGGGCACAGCTATGGATAGCACAGATAGTTGGCCTGCAAAAAGGAAAACTTCTTTAGATAGGCTGCTTGTCTAGGATGGAAGGCTACTTGTCTAGGATGGAAGGCTACTTGTCTAGGATGGAAGGCTACTTGTCTAGGATGGAAGGCTACTTGTCTAGGATGGAAGGCTACTTGTCTAGGATGGAAGGCTACTTGTCTAGGATGGAAGGCTACTTGTCTAGGATGGAAGGCTACTTGTCTAGGATGGAAGGCTACTTGTCTAGGATGGAAGGCTACTTGTCTAGGATGGAAGGCTACTTGTCTAGGATGGAAGGCTACTTGTCTAGGATGGAAGGCTACTTGTCTAGGATGGAAGGCTACTTGTCTAGGATGGAAGGCTACTTGTCTAGGATGGAAGGCTACTTGTCTAGGATGGAAGGCTACTTGTCTAGGATGGAAGGCTACTTGTCTAGGATGGAAGGCTACTTGTCTAGGATGGAAGGCTACTTGTCTAGGATGGAAGGCTACTTGTCTAGGATGGAAGGCTACTTGTCTAGGATGGAAGGCTACTTGTCTAGGATGGAAGGCTACTTGTCTAGGATGGAAGGCTACTTGTCTAGGATGGAAGGCTACTGTCTAGGATGGAAGGCTACTTGTCTGGGATGGAAGGCTGCTTGTCTAGGATGGATGTAGGATGGAAGGCTACTGTCTAGGATGGATGTAGGATGGAAGGCTACTGTCTAGGATGGATGTAGGATGGAAGGCTACTGTCTAGGATGGATGTAGGATGGAAGGCTACTGTCTAGGATGGATGTAGGATGGAAGGCTACTGTCTAGGATGGATGTAGGATGGAAGGCTACTGTCTAGGATGTATGTAGGATGGAAGGCTACTGTCTAGGATGGATGTAGGATGGAAGGCTACTGTCTAGGATGGATGTAGGATGGAAGGCTACTGTCTAGGATGGATGTAGGATGGAAGGCTACTGTCTAGGATGGATGTAGGATGGAAGGCTACTGTCTCGGATGGATGTAGGATGGAAGGCTACTGTCTAGGATGGATGTAGGATGGAAGGCTACTGTACACTAAGACAGTTGAAAGCTGCAGTGAATGAGGCGCACCAGTCTTGTCCAGGCGGTGCAGTCGCGAGCCAATCACAGTCAGCAGGTCGCTCGCCAATAGGAAGCGTTGCCCCACTCCGGAGATAAGCGCCTCCGCGTCGACGTCTCGACCCATGGCGAATAGGTCTCGTACTCGCGACCTCCTTAGACGATCAAGCAGCAATTGGCACTGTTCGCTGCTGTTGCCGCCGCCGCCGAACCAATCCTCGGCTAGGCGGTAGATGCATCGAACCAGGCGACGCTCGACTTCGGCTTCAACGCCAGCTCGAACGGCGGCTCTCATTGCTGACATCAGAAAATTTGAGCGCGCCACGTCTGCCGACGAAACTGGCTGCTTTGCGGGTGCATTTTGCGCAGCATTCTACTTAACTTAGTACCAGAGGTGTTGTCAGAGATACGAAAAAATTCTAATTCAGAAAATTCCCAAACAGACACCAGGAATCTGCAAAAACTGATTCCCCGGAATCCGCCCACACAGAAACCCCGGAATCTGCCCAAGAGACACATTAGAATCTGCACAAACAGACGCCCCGTAAGCACAAACAGACACTCCGGAATCTAACCAAACTGACTCACCGGAATCTGGCCAAACAGAAACCCTTGAATCTGCCCAAACAGACGCCCTGGAATCTGCCCAAACTGACGCACCGGAATCTGACCAAACAGAAACCCTTGAATCTGCCCAAACAGACGCCCGGGAATCTGCCCAAACTGACGCACCGGAATCTGGCCAAACAGAAACCCTTGAATCTGCCCAAACAGACGCCCCGGAATCTACCCAACAGACGCCCTCGAATCTGCCCAAACAGATGCCCCGGAATCTGCCCAAACAGACACCCCGGAATCTGCCCAAACAGACGCCCTGGAATCTGCCCAAACAGACGCCCCGGAATCTGCCCAAACAGACACTCCGGAATCTGCACAAACAGACACCCCGGAATCTGCACAAACAGACACCCCGGAATCTGCACAAACAGACACTCCGGAATCTGCACAAACAGACACTCCGGAATCTGCCCAAACAGACACCCCGGAATCTGCCTATAGAGACATTCAGGCGACTCACCGTCTGATGCTGATGCTGCGAAGCTGCCGCAGCTGGAGCTGCAGTTGAAGTCAACGAGCGAAACAGCAGTTTGGAGGGGAACAAGGAGAACAGTCGGACACCAAGTCGCAGGGCCAGGATGATGTGAAGCGCCTGGCTGAGTTCACGGTGCTGCCGTACAGCTTCAGGCACCGGGGCAGTCTGGTCCAGAGCCAGCTCGCACAGAGACAGTCGGCCTGTGGGATTGTCCCACAATGGCTCCATAGCCAGGGCTGGGACAACGTCAGCGTAAGCGGTGTGGAAACAGTCCTGCGGGCAATGAGCATAAACAATGATTAGGCGAATCTAGCAGAGGAGGTCATAAGCTCGAATCCGCGGCTAGGCTATTTATTTACCTAGCAACATAATTAGCCTAATTAGCCTAATTAACCAGCTAATTAGCCTAATTAACCAGATTTAGATTTAGATCTAAAAATAGATCTAGGGTCGCGGATTCGAGCTCAGGACTGCAGCCACTTACGCTGAGAAATTCGGCCATCAGGGCGGCAAACTCGCTGGCCGCCGAAGCTGACATGCCCAATTCGCGGCGAGTCGCCCTCTCGCCCGGTTGTCGACCAGCTTTGTCGGTTAGAAAGGCCAGAGACCGCAACGGTTTGCAAAAGTGCACATGCCACAGCATGGAGCTAAGACCCTGCTTCAAACAGCCAGACCCGCTACCCAGCAGACTCATGTAGGCCAGACAGGCAGACAGCCGCTCGCAACGGTCAGGCTCGCGAACCCAGTCTAGGCCGGCCTCCCAGGCACAGTTGGCAGCTAACACGTCAAACTGCAGGCTCAATGGGAAGGACGAATGCGCCAGAGCAAAGTCTGCGTCTGAGGACTCCTCGAGAAATAGGCGCTCGAGGTCGGCTGGTCCCCGGCCAGCTGACACGAGCCGACGGGCCAGCAGTTCGCCGACAAGGCCTCGATTGCCCTGGTTGGAGGTATTGTGACATTGTGTGCTATGACATTGTGTGTTATGACATTGTGTGCTATGACATTGTGTGCTATGACATTGTGTGCTATGACATTGTGCGCTATGACATTGTGTGTTATGACATTGTGTGCTATGACATTGTGTGTTATGACATTGTGTGTTATGACATTGTGTGCTATGACATTGTGTGATATGACATTGTGTGCTATGACATTGTGTGCTATGACATTGTGTGCTATGACATTGTGTGCTATGACATTGTGTGCTATGACATTGTGCGCTATGACATTGTGTGTTATGACATTGTGTGCTATGAGATTGTGTGCTATGACATTGTGTGCTATGACATTGTGTGCTATGACATTGTGTGCTATGACATTGCGTGTCATGACCAACCTGTTCTAGCAGCCTAACTGACAGCGGTTCAGTCTCCATGCACAGCCACAGAGCGCAGGTATCCTTCAGCTTTAAAGCCAGGTGATGCAAGCTCTCAGCGGCTTCGTCAAGGACGGCTGCTTCGCCAAGCGAGTCAATGAGCAGCAGGGCCAGAATCAGTGCACCAGGCGGTTGGTCAGCCGATGCAGCCGCTAAGCGCAGGCTGTCAACTGTGGCAGCTGCGACCGCGACAGCAGTTTCGGCCATAGACAGCAGGCGTAGAGAGTCTAAGAATAGGAGGCGAAATCTCGACAGCCAATCGTAGCGGAGGACGGCGCGGCGCCAGTCGAGCAGCAGGTGGCAGGCGAGCGACTCAAGTAGGACACCACAGCTGACATGTGGTAGTTGAGTGAGAGGCATAAAATGTAGAGATGTGATCAACTGTATGATTTGCCATGTTTATAAAATAATATCTGCAGGATCGGCTGTGCCCGATGGCACACCATTTGGTGACACTAGACCCGCAGCCAGCGAGGAGGCAATTCTGCCGATATCCTTGACTCCTGAGCACACACGCACACAGATACTGTACGCGAGCACACGCTCACACAGGTGAGTACATCAGCCCTGACTTTCTCATCGTCAGGCGTGTGTACACTCGCACTGTGCCTTGGAGGTTGGCCATCCAAGGCGTAAATTGCACGACAAGTCCGCAAGCCTTCTCTCCGCGGCTGCACCCCAAATGAATGTGGCCTCGCCGTGGAATCGACCTCAGTGACCTTGGTGCGAGAGGCTAAGAAGAAGATCGAGATCTAAGAAGGGATTCTGGATCTAGATTTAAAAAGGGATTCTGGATCTAGATTTAAGAAGGGATTCTGGATCCAGATTTAAGAAGGGATTCTGGATCTAGATCTAAGAAGGGATTCTGGATCTAGATCTAAGAAGGGATTCTGGATCTAGATCTAAGAAGGGATTCTGGATCTAGATCTAAGAAGGGATTCTGGATCTAGATCTAACTAGGGATTCTGGATCTAGATGTAAGATGGGATTCTAAATCAAGATCCAAGGAGGAATTCTGGATAAAGATCTAAGGTGGAGTTCTAAATCTAGAACAAAGAAGGGAATCTAGATAAGGGATTCTACATCTAGATCAATGAAACAGTGAAACCCGTGGCACAGTCCACTGACCCGGTCAGCTGATCGCAACGCAAAATAGCCAGCAGGTCTTCCAAAGTCACGTGGCCGGCCAAGTAGCTCTGAGCTAGAAATTCGCCTAGCCTGGCCTTGTCTTCCATTGAGGCCTCGTCGCGAAATTGGACCCTGGCAACGAACTGCTGCTGTGGCTGCTGCTGCGACTGATCCGGTTGTTGTGCGGCCTTCTCAATCACGCAGAAGAACATGTTAAGAAAGGCTGGCACACTGAACGGCGGTTTTAACTCTTCCGATTCGGTCTGAAATATGAAAGAAATTTTAGACGAGACCAAATTTGCACTCTGTTGCTATGAGTAGTACAGATTAGGACTTCAAATGCAAATGAATATTTATAAAACCCACTCAGTGTTAGCAAAACATTTTTGGCGCATGTGTACTTTTATACTTAGTACACATTTTACATATTATTTTGAGAAATTCTACTAATTATTTTTTTTTATATTTGAGGGTTTGTACTTTAAATCTGCATGTGCACGATTATTCAGCTTGTGTATTTTTACATGTACGTGAACTTCATATTTTCGTGTGTACTTTAAATCTGCGTATGTACTTTAACTCTGCGCGTGTACTTTAAATCTGCGTATGTACTTTAACTCTGCGCGTGTACTTTAAATCTGCGTATGTACTCTGATTCTGCGTATGTACTTTAACTCTGCGCGTGTACTTTAAATCTGCGTATGTACTTTAACTCTGCGCGTGTACTTTAAATCTGCGTATGTACTCTGATTCTGCGTATGTACTTTTAATCAGCGTATATGCTTTAAATCTGCGTATGTACTCTAACTCTGCGTGTTTACTTTAAATTTGTGATTTCGTTTACTATTTTCGACTGTACTTTTTTAATAAGCGTGTACAATATACATGTATTGTGTACTTTCCTGGGCATGTAATTTTAACATACATGTGTGCTTTCAAAAATCAAAGTTTACAAAGAAGACACATACCACCCGATTGGCCTGATTGGCTCCAATCTTTTCAGTTAGTCGGGTTAAAACCCGGCCAATGGCTTCGTTGGCTTCGACACCAAGCATCTCAGGCTTGGGCAGAGCGTTTAGCCAGCTGTTCAAATCTGGCGCAACGGGGTTATCTGACGCAGAAGCAGCAATTGTACCGCTAGATTCGCCCGAGTCAGCCGTAACCGCGCGAACCAGAGTGTAGGCGTTCAACAATTCCAGCTCGCTTGCCACGAATGCGCCTAACTTGGCTCGCTCTCCGGCTGAACTGCCGGGCAGACAGGAGCCGCCTCCGGTCAGCATGTCCAGGGCCTGCCTCAAACAGGCGTCAAGAACTGGCTGGGTCATCAGCTTGGCGCCAATCAGCCTGTCAACCGCCTGCTCCAGGTAGCTAACTAGACGGAACTGGCTTAACTGTTGGCGAATGCGTAGCGACTCGGCTTCGCCAAATTCTGTTGCTTCGCGCAGAGTCTGACGCAGCTGCTTCAACAGGGCAGCGTCGTGGGTCTGCGCGGGCGGTAGGGAGGTAGGTAAGTAAGCAGGTGGCTCAAGTCCAGCCGATAATTTGGTAGGTCTGTTGGTAGACAAGTAGCTAAGGTAGGTTTGTAGACAAGTAGGTAGGCAGGCAGGTTGGTAGATAGGTAGCTAAGGTAGGTTGGTAGATAGGTAGCTAAGGTAGGTTTGTAGACAAGTAGCTAAGGTAGGTTTGTAGACAAGTAGGTAGGCAGGCAGGTTGGTAGATAGGTAGCTAAGGTAGGTTTGTAGACAAGTAGGTAGGCAGGCAGGTTGGTAGATAGGTAGCTAAGGTAGGTTTGTAGACAAGTAGGTAGGCAGGCAGGTTGGTAGATAGGTAGGTTGGTAGGTAGATAAGAAGTTAGGTTGGTTGGTAGGTAAGTAGCTAGTTTGGTAGATAGGTAGGTAGTTAGGTTTGTAAATACACAGGCAGGTAGATTTTCAGATAAATATTTAGATAGGTTTAGTAAGTTAGCAGATAGGTAGGTAAGTAGGTAAGCAGGCAGGTAGGTAGGCAGGAAGGTAGGCAGGAAGGTAGGCAGGAAGGTAGGCAGGAAGGTAGGCAGGAAGGTAGGCAGGAAGGTAGGCAGGAAGGTAGGCAGGAAGGTAGGCAGGAAGGTAGGCAGGTAGGTATTTATCCCAAACCCAGAATTATTTTTCAGATTAGCTAATAAAATGCTAGTCACTCACCTGATAGCTATTAGCGTCAGTGAATGCCAAATGGTAGGGCACATGCACAGCTTTAATACTGAGATTAGAATCTAAGAAATAGCAGTAGCCGGTGCTGTAGTGCCTGGCGTTGAGACTGCTCAAACCCATTAGCGAGTGTGGACAGTAAAGCAGGCGGCCGTTCCTCGTAACATTGAAGGCGGCTACTCGAGGACCGTGGCAGGCGGTCCATACTTCAAGGAGGCCGCGTCGGCTGGCGTAGATGACCAGGAATAGGGCGCGGCCTCCCTTGCCAGCGGTATCGTGGGCTGCCACCCAGCCAACCTGTGCGGAGTTCGTCATGATTTCAGTGTTTTAGTCATTAGGAATTAGTCATCAGCGCATCGCTATCAATATGATCTTCTACGAATCTCATAAATACACAGCAGTTTTCTAAGATTCCGATTTTCAAAGAATCGGTTACGCTGTGATTTTCCTAGAATCGGTTAGACTGTGATTCTCCTAGAATCGGTTAGACTGTGATTTTCTAAGAATTGGTTAGATTGTGATTTTCTAAGAATCGGTTAGATTGTGATTTTCTAAGAATTGGTTAGATTGTGATTTTCTAAGAATCGGTTAGATTGTGATTTTCTAAGAATCGGTTAGACTGTGATTTTCTAAGAATCGGTTAGATTGTGATTTTCTAAGAATCGGTTAGATTGTGATTTTCTAAGAATCGGTTAGATTGTGATTTTCTAAGAATCGGTAGGACAGTGATTTTCAAAAAATCAATTGGACTCTGATTTTCTTAGAATCGGTCCGACAGATTTTCTAAGAATCGGTCAGAATGGTTTTCAAAGAATCATTCAAAAGCCGTGTTTTCTAAGAATCATTCATAAGCTGTGATTTTCAAGGAAACGGTCAGACTGTGATTTTTTAGTAATTATTAATAAACTGCGGACTCTGATTTTCAAAGAATCGATCAGATTTTGATTATCTAAGAATTCGTCCGATTGGCTTTCTAAGAAAAGTTCCTAAGCTGTTATTTTCTAAGAATCGGTCATTAACACCAGTACATAATGATAACCAAATCTGTGCTCTCCAATTATTACCTGAGCGCCGCGGTAGCCCTTCCACATGCGCAGTGCGGTGCCGTCCTCCAGGCCAATCAGTGTCACTCGGCCAAACGAGTCCACCACGGCGCAGTAGCGACCGTAGGGACAGACGGCAACAGTCAGGGCCTGCCGGCGCTTGTCCATCAGGCCGTAGCGCAGAGACAGCGGCGTGGCCGGTTCTAGTTTGCGCTTCTCCGCTGAAGCCTCAGCGCTGTCCGATTGGGAGGCCTGCGGGATAAGAGTGCGTGCCTTCGATATAGACAATATTAAAATACATTTACATACATAAAACAAATAAACAGACAGGCAATAAAGAAAACGAAGAATAAACAGACAGAGGATAAACAGACACAGGATAGACAGACACAGGATAAACAGACACATGATAAACAGACACCAGATAAACAGACACCAGATAAACAGACACCAGATAAACAGACACATAATAAGCAGACACTGGATAAACAGACACCAGATAAACAGACACCAGATAAACAGACTTATGATAAACAGACACAGGATAGACAGACACAGGATAAACAGACACATGATAAACAGACACCAGATAAACAGACACCAGATAAACAGACACCAGATAAACAGACACATAATAAGCAGACACTGGATAAACAGACACATGATAAACAGACACCAGATAAACAGACACCAGATAAACAGACACATAATAAACAGACACAGGATAAACAGACACAGGATAATCACACAGGATAAACAGACACCAGATAAACAGACACCAGATAAACAGACCTGAGAGCCGCCAGTAAGCCAGGAGGCAGCGGCGGACAGCAGAGCTGATTTAACTTTAGTGGCCACAGCAAAGGCCAGCTCTGTGGCATTGGACAATAGCGGCTGCCACTGATCCTCGGATGCGTAGAAGAAGCCAACGAATGGCGACTGACCGGCCGTGACAAACACGGAATAAACAGGCGGCGTCGGCCTGATGGTGGCGTAGGGCCCGCCAACTAGGCTGGCGGTAACCAACTGGTCGAACGGGTTGGTTCTACGCAGCCCGATATTGGCATGGTCGGAGAACTCACGTTGATCTCGTAGGGCCCATTTTTTGAAGGCCAACTGCATTGACGGCTGCTGCTGCTGCTGCTGCTGCTGCTGCTGGTTAGCGCCTGAAGCGTTTCTCGCAAGCTGATGACGACAGGCTTTGAGTGTCTGGCATAGAGACTGGCCGTCAACTACCACCAGGGCGTCAGTGTGAAGTAAGCTCAGCTCCTCTTGCTGGTTAGATTAAATGATTTGAAATTAGTGAGCTATTGACGATCTATAAAATCTAAGAAAGAACTGTTTAAATTAGAGCCGCTAAAAATATTTTATTTTATTTTAAAGAGTTCTTCAAAATCTCACTTCCTTGCAAAATACCGAAAGTTTACCTCTTAACTCAAATCTCAACCCTTTAGAAAACCTACTCAAATCTCAACCCTTTAGAAAACCTACTCAAATCTGTACCCTTTAGAAAACCTACTCAAATCTGTACCCTTTAGAAAACCTACTCAAATCTCAACCCTTTAGAAAACCTACTCAAATCTCAACCCTATAGAAAACCTACTCAAATCTCAACCCTTTAGAAAACCTACTCAAATCTCAACCCTTTAGAAAACCTACTCAAATCTGTACCCTTTAGAAAACCTACTCAAATCTCAACCCTTTAGAAAACCTACTCAAATCTCAACCCTTTAGAAAACCTACTCAAATCTCAACCTTATAGAAAAATTTGTAGCGAAATCTCAAATTTAAGAATAACCTACCAAAATTTGACCAAAGTTAAAAGATAAAATTTTCAAAGACTTATCACTAAGACTCACCAAGTCTCTATCATTGCTATGAGCTGCAGCGCGATATGAATTGTATTTCAAACTCTGCACTGGTGTGTTATGCCAGTACTGGGTTAGCACACGATCGCCAGTCTAGAAATTACGAAAAACGCAGAAATAATGTATTTATTCTATGTCCTTAATAAATGAATATGACTTGAATTTTACCTCAGTTAGAAATGTCACATGACCACTTTCGTGACCCAAAATAACGCAAGTCCATTCTGGCGAGCCTTGAAGACTTCTAGAAATTCGTATGCGTTTAATTTTCAAGAAAAAATAGTTTTGGTACGATAAGATATTATCGATTATGTGAAGACATCACTCACTGCTTGTGAGTAGCCAGAGGCAGACACAGAACGCAGGTGATGGGACCACTGCATTAAAAAAGTAGTGTATCGTTTTTTTCCTAGTAAGTCTAGTAAATAACTAGTTAATTTCAGGTAATTCAAGTTAAATTAGGTCTTACACCAGAGCCGAGTCTGGTTGATAATGATCAAATAGAAGCTGATAGGCCACTTCGGTGCCATCCAGGTGGCCTAACGAAAAATAATAGTTAGAGTAGATTGAGTACACTTTACTACTTAAATTAAACTGTATTACATTTTATTGCCCTAATTAAATAACTCACGCCTTAGACAGACAATGCTGGTCCTATTGGCAAACACAACAATATCGGCTAGAGGCGACAGCGAGTGCATTATGTCGTCATGTGACCAGTCAATATTGGCAGCTGTGCCTGAGCCACCATCAGCCATCTCGGAGTCCTTTTGTTGGGCCTCTTCGTCCCAACTCCAGTCATTGTCCCAGGACATCTCTGTACATAATATATATCAAGGAACAGATACGAAATTGCCTAGTGCTTCAGTTAAGTTCATTGAGTTGTAAAATATGTAAATATGTACAAATCTCATTCCAAGTTTTAATAAATTAGTCCTAATTATAGCACTGCACTATTGTTAGATTTGTACTATTACTAAAACATATAGCCAGCTATATTTAAATATATATATATATATACTGTATACCCCCAAAATAAATGCCTAGAACAGCAGTAGCTATAAAATTCTAAAACACTTTAGCTACAGCTAATTGTATCTTGAAATCTAGCTTTTATTCACAAGATAACCAGAAGAGCAGGCTATGTGCCCATGCCAGATAACAAGACCAAATAAAATGACTAAGCCTAGGCAGCCAAGCTAGGCTAATTATTAAAGTTATGAAAAATGATTTTCTAATTAATACTTAAAATGGCCACATTATATTTAGATTTTAATTTAGCACAAATTCAATTCACAAATAAATTGTTAAAAAAACTAAAATAATTTGTATAGAAAGCTTGCTAGCTACCTTTCAGGTGTAAAAGAATAATAAAATAATGAAGACCCAAAAGAGAGAAACAAAAATAAACTGATACCTAGTTATTAGACTTAATAATACTTTAGCTAGGCCTAGGGTAATGTATCATCAACTGAACAGTGTATCTTCAAAACCAAACAAGAATTTTGACTCCTTCCTTGGTCTTGTGCAAGACAAAAACAAGCTAGGGCCTATTGTGTTTCACAGAACAACTACTTTGAAAGGCAAAGAAATTATCTACAAGCTGAGGTATGACATGCAATGAGGAAAGAAAGATATGGACATTTCAGTAGAAATTTTTATAACAAAAGCTTACTTTTTTATATTTTTTCTGTATGTACTTTAGACTAAGGTTGTATGCAGTTGCTTTCCAATTAAAAGACCATAAATGCAATTATTTGTAGAGCATGAGAAATGCTTTCAAATGACATAATTCATAATAGTTCACTCTTTAAAATAAGATTAAACCACTCACTCAAATTGTAAAACCGAATATCAGATTCTTCATTTGGTTTGAAGATACATGAAAATCATTGTTCTGTTTTGAGATGAAAAATACAAATTACTTTTTTTCTATTCGACAAAATAGCAAAAGCAGATACTATTTAGAAAGATATAACTGTTTTCTATAACTTGGCTTTTGATTTATCAGCATATCTTAAATAGAAAATCTGTAGCTTAGATTCGAAGTAAAAAAATACACATTCTTGTTTGGTTGATGATCCATTACCAATTACCCTACTGTAAATAGTACATATAGGCCTATGCTCCATGAATTCTCACTTTTCTCAGTTTAAGAAAAACTGAAAAAAGGAACAATAGCTACACCAAGCTGCCTTTGGTAGCTTCTTTTAATTAATTTAGACAAATCAAAAATATAGTATTTATCTAGGCACATGGCCATGGGTAGGGCCTACACTAGGCAATAGCAAATATGGAACTTTATATATAAAAGTTAAGAATTTGCCACAAATAGATACAAAGAACAGAGGAATCGTTTGAACACTCACCAGCCCCATCACCTCCTGTGACAATAGATTCCTCTTTATTCTCTAAATCGGAGTGACCTCTTATAATCTGTCCAAATGTGGCATTTCGAGCAGCAACTGTGCTTGAGATTGATGCAATTGACTGTAAAGTAGCCATTGCTTTGCAGATAGTTATTTTTTTGTACCCACAGTACTGTAAATCAAGGTTTGTATCAATGACAAAGTATTTGTATCAATGACAAAATCATGCAATATAGATAATTGAAAATTCTCAAATCTATTTGTATTAAAGAGTTTAGTTTCAGCAAAAAGCATGAAAGAATATTGTTGGAAATAGTAGTATA
The DNA here is from genome assembly GCA_950097015.1 of Macrostomum hystrix. NCBI lineage: Eukaryota > Metazoa > Platyhelminthes > Macrostomidae > Macrostomum > Macrostomum hystrix. The sequence goes on along the minus strand of CATNEN010000038.1, from coordinate 34,715,284 downwards.
TTCTCTTTTTTATAAATTAAATTTATTTTTTCTTTTGCTATGTAAGTTTAATATTTACTTGACATGTTAACAACTTTGTATTTGAAAACACAGTTAAAAAGCATTGATTTCGAGGAAAACGATAATTTAAACTTGTTACTTTAGCCAAGTTCTGTTCAGGACTACGCGTAATTTTTTGAAAAGTATTTAAATTGTAGTTCCAAGTAAAATAATTCGTAAAAACCCGTGATATATACTATTTCAAGACGTACATTAAAAAAAATACTGACGTTACAAAAAACCGATGAGCATTCGGGACAGGTTAGTTTTTGTTTGGCCCTCCATTGCACAGTTATAAGCACAAAACAAAGGCGCACTACATTTTTAACGATAACTTCGACATCTCGTTTGGTTGAATGGAACGTATTTGAGGCGGCCTCTCTGTATCATTCGGATCAATGTGTTCTATCACATCAAATTTTATCCAATTACTTTCGGATATATTGTTGTATTCGAGTCGTCTCGGTTTCCAAGGAGCTGGGATTCTTTGTTCTTGCAGTTTAAAAAAGTCGATGTCTTTAAACCACATGTGCGATATTATTTCCATGGCTCCTTTTCCGGCACGATCTGGATTTCGTTCAATCATTATGGAGCTACCCAAACGCTGATACGGATCAAATCGCAGCAAATGGAATATTAAGTCTGACAGTAGTGAGCTAACCTTACTTTGCCTCTCAAAATTGTTTCGATCGAATTCTTCCCACGTGTACTGAGAGCTGCTGGAAATGACTGGATGGCGTTTGCTTAGCGCAACAGTCGGCATTAGATTGCGATACTCAAAGTGAAGCCCGTTTCCAGTCTTAGGAACGTGCTTGTAGGGTGGACAGCCAGCGACAAGTTGGTGCAAGATGCAGCCATAGCCCCAGAAGTCAGCGCAATATGAGTAGCCTTGACTCCGCAGAATCTCAGGAGCCATAAAATCCCATGTGCCGAGAATTGAATAAGTCCTGCAAATGAAAACATAGGGAGACAACGACCACTGTGAGTAGCAATTAGGACGGGAACTACCATACGTTTCTTAGAAAAATACTTAGGAGGCTGGTTTTCGATAAAATATTCAAAATCCGGCTATAGTTAGAAATGCTCACTTTTCACAATAAAATGGCGATTGCTTTCTGGTGGAAGCTCTTCTTTCCATATAAATTATCAAACATAATAATAATTTTTGTTACAGGATAACTGCGGGCAATGACGCATCATTTGGTGACACTGGACCCGCAGCCAGCGAGGAGGCAATTCTGCCCATTCCGCTGACTCCTGAGCACACATAAGTGTGTACATTCGCCAGCTGACTTTTCTCAATATCAGGCAGTGGTGCCTTGAAGGTTGCAGCTCTCAAGGGCGTTAATTGCACAACAAGCCCCCAGCCGTCTCTTCCGCTGCTTCGCCCCAAATAAATGCGGAATCGAGCTCAGGGACCTTGGTGCCAGACGTAAACGCGGAATCGATCTCCCTCCCCTTAGCTTGACAGAAATTTATGAAGCTATAAATAAGTAAAATTAAATTAAAATACGAGCAGAACCTCGTTTTTTCCACCTAGCTCCTATGAAAAACTTGTCATTAAATTTGTATTTCGAATTGAGTTATAGTCGCAGTTGCATTTCTTGGCGAAAGCCAGCATCAGTTTGTTTTTCTAAGAAACGTAGTTTCCCAGCACCTCCCTACTCCTATAGTGGTCCTTGACCGAATCACGTGACGGAACCTCGGCCAATGAGTTTCTTACCTGTGCTCATTGCGCATCAGCTTGGAGAATCCGAAATCGCACAGCACCAAATAGCCGTCCATCTTTAACAGCACATTGTGCGGCTTAATGTCCCGGTGCATGACATTAATTGAGTGCAAATAGTGCAGAGCCAGGATCAACTGGGCTCCCAAGAAGCGGGCCTCCTTCTCCGTGAGGATTTTTGCCTCGCGCAGGCCCGGAAACACGGAGGATCTGCGAATTAGAGCTGAGTTCAAATCACCGACCGGGAAGTCCTCCATCACTATGTAGATGTTCATGTAGTCTAGGAAGTAGCCTCTTAGCCTTTCGATGGGAGAGTAGACCAGAGTTGATGCTGATTCTCATGAAATACATATTTTCATGATTTCTTCTTCTAAATTAATCGTTGAATCACAACTTCAATGAATCATCAATGAAACGTGTTTTTAAGGAATTGATTCTTGTGTGAATCTGGATTTTAACGAATCTGGATTTTAACGAATCTGGATTTTAACGAATCTGGATTTTAACGAATCTGGATTTTAACGAATCTGGATTTTAACGAATCTGGATTTTAACGAATCTGGATTTTAACGAATCTGGATTTTAACGAATCTGGATTTTAGCGAATCATGAGTTTAACGAATCATGAGTTTAACGAATCTGGATTTTAACGTATCTGGATTTTAACGAATCATGAGTTTAACGAATCCGGATTTTAACGTATCTGGATTTTAACGAATCATGAGTTTAACGAATCATGAGTTTAACGAATCATGAGTTTAACGAATCATGAGTTTAACGAATCATGAGTTTAACGAATCATGAGTTTAACGAATCATGAGTTTAACGAATCATGGGTTTAACGAATCATGAGTTTAACGAATCATGAGTTTAACGAATCATGAGTTTAACGAATCATGGGTTTAACGAATCATGAGTTTAACGAATCATGAGTTTAACGAATCATGAGTTTAACGAATCATGAGTTTAACGAATCATGAGTTTAACGAATCATGAGTTTAACGAATCATGGGTTTAACGAATCATGAGTTTAACGAATCATGAGTTTAACGAATCATGAGTTTAACGAATCATGGGTTTAACGAATCATGAGTTTAACGAATCATGAGTTTAACGAATCATGAGTTTAACGAATCATGAGTTTAACGAATCATGAGTTTAACGAATCATGAGTTTAACGAATCATGAGTTTAACGAATCATGAGTTTAACGAATCATGAGTTTAACGAATCATGAGTTTAACGAATCATGAGTTTAACGAATCATGAGTTTAACGAATCATGAGTTTAACGAATCATGAGTTTAACGAATCATGAGTTTAACGAATCATGAGTTTAACGAATCATGAGTTTAACGAATCATGAGTTTAACGAATCATGAGTTTAACGAATCATGAGTTTAACGAATCATGAGTTTAACGAATCATGAGTTTAACGAATCATGAGTTTAACGAATCATGAGTTTAACGAATCTGGATTTAAAAAGAATCTGAAGGTGTCACTGAACCAAGATTTTGGGAAACAGCTGGTTTTAAATAGATTTCAGCAAGCACACACAGACTTACTTCAATATGAAGACATTGTCAGCATTAGCCAGTATCTGCAGTTCAGTCAGCACCTTAGACGAGCATTTCGGCATGCCGGACTCTCGCATCAGCTTCTTGGAGTAGATCTTCATCCTGTACAGCTTGCCAGTGCGTCTGTACTTCACCAGCGGAAAGATTCCGAAATGACCGTGCGGCAGTCGGTAGCCAGTGTCGATTGGCACAAAATCGTCCAGATTATCCGCCGGCACCTCGCAGCCAACTGGCGGACTCCAGAAGTCTTTCATGACACCGTCGGCTAGGCGTTGATTGAATCTGGACCGCCACTGACTGGCGCTGGCCTTGCTAATCTCGTAGTAGCGGCTGAAAGGTGTGGCCTGCTCATCGGGGTTTGTTGCCGAGTTGAGCAGTGGAGCGTCCGCTGACTTGCCCGGAATGTTGCCCATATCGCCGGCTGGGATCAGCGGCCAGACAATCCGGCCACAATTTTTTATCAGGCAGTTGAGAAATTCAATTGATTATTTAAATTTCAATTCCTATTAGTGGCAGTATTTTGCGGGTACTCAAGCAGTGTCTATGGTTAGACAGCGAAACACTATTAAAATGTCAAAAAAACAAGCGAATTATCGGCTCAAAGTGCCTTAACTTCATTTACAAAAAAAAATGCTTTAATGTGCGTTTCTTGGCTAAACTCAGTGGAACTCACGTAGCTAAACTTCGATTCTTAAATAGTTAGAATCGCAGCTAGATCTCAATAGCTAGAAACGCAGCTAGATCTGTATAACTAGAATCGCTGCTAGATCTGTATAACTAGAATCGCAGCTAGATCTGTATAACTAGAATCGCTGCTAGATCTCAATAACTAGAATCGCAGCTAGATCTCAATAGCTAGAATCGCAGCTAGATCTCAATAGCTAGAAACACAGCTAGATCTCAATAGCTAGAATCGCAGCTAGATCTCAATAACTAGAATCGCAGCAAGATCTGTATACCTAGAATCGCAGCTAGATCTCAATAACTAGAATCGCAGCAAGATCTGTATACCTAGAATCGCAGCTAGATCTCAATAACTAGAATCGCTGCTAGATCTCAATAACTAGAATCGCAGCTAGATCTCAATAACTAGAATCGCAGCTAGATCTCAATAGCTAGAATCGCAGCTAGATCTGTATAACTAGAATCGCAGCTTGATCTCAATAACTAGAATCGCTGCTAGATCTCAATAACTAGAATCGCAGCTAGATCTCAATAACTAGAATCGCAGCAAGATCTGTATACCTAGAATCGCAGCTAGATCTCAATAACTAGAATCGCTGCTAGATCTCAATAACTAGAATCGCAGCTAGATCTCAATAACTAGAATCGCAGCTAGATCTCAATAGCTAGAATCGCTGCTAGATCTGTATAACTAGAATCGCTGCTAGATCTGTATAACTAGAATCGCAGCTAGATCTGTATAACTAGAATCGCTGCTAGATCTCAATAACTAGAATCGCAGCTAGATCTCAATAGCTAGAATCGCAGCTAGATCTCAATAGCTAGAAACACAGCTAGATCTCAATAGCTAGAATCGCAGCTAGATCTCAATAACTAGAATCGCAGCAAGATCTGTATACCTAGAATCGCAGCTAGATCTCAATAACTAGAATCGCAGCAAGATCTGTATACCTAGAATCGCAGCTAGATCTCAATAGCTAGAATCGCAGCTAGATCTCAATAACTAGAATCGCAGCTAGATCTCAATAACTAGAATCGCAGCTAGATCTGTATAACTAGAATCGCAGCTAGATCTCAATAGCTAGAATCGCAGCTAGATCTCAATAACTAGAATCGCAGCTAGATCTCAATAACTAGAATCGCAGCTAGATCTGTATAACTAGAATCGCAGCTAGATCTCAATAGCTAGAATCGCAGCTAGATCTGTATAACTAGAATCGCAGCTAGATCTCAATAACTAGAATCGCAGCTAGATCTCAATAACTAGAATCGCAGCTAGATCTCAATAGCTAGAATCGCAGCTAGATCTGTATAACTAGAATCGCAGCTTGATCTCAATAACTAGAATCGCTGCTAGATCTCAATAACTAGAATCGCAGCTAGATCTCAATAACTAGAATCGCAGCTAGATCTCAATACCTAGAATCGCAGCTAGATCTCAATAACTAGAATCGCAGCTAGATCTCAATAGCTAGAATCGCAGCTAGATCTGTATAACTAGAATCGCAGCTAGATCTCAATAACTAGAATCGCTGCTAGATCTCAATAACTAGAATCGCAGCTAGATCTCAATAACTAGAATCGCAGCTAGATCTCAATAGCTAGAATCGCAGCTAGATCTGTATAAATAGAATCGCAGCCAGAACACTCTAAAGTCATGTTTAGCACATAAGCAGCCGCTTGTATTGATAATCTATGGCCAGAAGTGATTAAGGATGCATTTAACACGGTACAAGTAGAGTTTGACCAGCTAGAGTTCAATTAAGCATAAATTAGTTATTTAGATAGCCTCGGTAAACCCCGCCACTTTGATCTGCTCTTATGCGCCGAGTTAGTGGCCAGCGAGTTCCCTCGGCCATAGAGGAGTTCATCATCCCGCTGATCAATGAAGACGTCGGTCAAGTTGCCGACGATCCGAACCTACGACGAATCATCCAGCGTCACCGCTGTCGGATTAGCTTCCTGCCATTGTTAAGCGAGACACAACAAAAGCATGGTCGAAAAGGGTCGAGAGTGACCCCCGTCAACTTTGTGATGCCGCGGTGTCGAGTTCGAGTCGTCGGCGACAATGTCTTGGCTGTGCGACGCTGCTGCCGTCAGCTCGAATCCAGCATTCCAGCATTTGCTAGCCGTTTGTCAGCGAACATGCCTGGTGCTACTGCTGCAGCTAGCGCCAATAACGAGATGGTGGACGATGGCAGGCTAAGTCTACTCTGCGCCAGAAAGAGGTCATTGTTTGGGGGCGTTTTTGTCATTACTAGAAACTATTTTCTGTGTTCTGCCATTCCATCAATTGGTTCTTGGACAATTTGTTTTAGTATATCATCTGGTTCTTATAATGAGTTTCTCTCATTCCATCATCTGGTTCTTAATGAGTTTCTCTCATTCCGTCATCTGGTTCTTAATGAGTTTCTCTCTTTCCATCATCTGGTTCTTAATGAGTTTCTCTCATTCCATCATCTGGTTCTTAATGAGTTTCTCTCATTCCATCATCTGGTTCTTAATGAGTTTCTCTCATTCCATCATCTGGTTCTTAATGAGTTTCTCTCTTTCCATCATCTGGTTCTTAATGAGTTTCTCTCATTCCGTCATCTGGTTCTTAATGAGTTTCTCTCATTCCATCATCTGGGTCTTAATGAGTTTCTCCCATTCCGTCATCTGGTTCTTAATGAGTTTCTCTCATTCCGTCATCTGGTTCTTAATGAGTTTCTCTCATTCCATCATCTGGGTCTTAATGAGTTTCTCTCATTCCGTCATCTGGTTCTTAATGAGTTTCTCTCATTCCGTCATCTGGTTCTTTAGTAGGGAGATAGGGAGATAGACTAATGAGTTCTTTAAGTCTGTAAGACTTAAGTTGTCTTAAGTTGTCTTGGGTTAAGTTGTAGAACATAACAATCACGCCAGGAGCCCTCACTGGCTCACGCAAATATATTTAACGGCAAAGTTGGGGTGGGTGCAACCACCCTAAGCGAACGCACGCTGCAGCGCTAAACCCCCCACCCCAAACAAGCCGCGCGTGCACATCTAATTGCACGCGCACCAACAAGCCAGACTACACTACTTTCCCCCTAGAAGCAAAAGACAGTCCCAAGTCAAGCAAAGCCCGCCATGTACAAATCCGGTGGCCGCCGCTCTCTAGCCGATCGCCGCGGAACGATGACCGGCTCGGCCGGTGCCGCCAGCGGCTCCTCGTGTACCTCGTCTGCCTGCAGCTCGGGCCAGAAGGCCACCGCGTCGCCGCCAGGATCGGCCGCTTGCCCGGGCGGCTCTGCGGCGGTGCCGTCGTTGTCGGCGTCGGCGGCCGGCGGTCGACGGTCTGCAGCGGCTGGAAGCTCCAGTGACGCCCGCCGCTGCACGAAGCGCTTGAGGCGGTCGTGGTGCACCACCAGCCGGCGCCTGCGGCCAGCCTCGTCCTGGATGCGGTAATTGACCTCACCCAGGCGCCTCAGGACTCGGTACGGCCCCTTCCACTTGGCGCTGAGGCACCGTGTCTGGCCGCGCTTGATGACAGAGTTGCGCAGCATCACTAGCTGGCCCTCTTCGAACGGCACGAACCGAGAGTCCCGGTTGGCCAGCCGGTTGCGCTCGACCTGGGCGCTTCGCAGTCGGCTGTGCACCGTGTCGAAGGCGCTCTGCAGGTTCTCCTGAGTCCGCCGCAAGAAGCCGTGATGTTCACCGTCGGCTGCCGGCCGGTCGCCGCTTATCAGCCAACTGTCGAGAGCCAGCCTCGGTGGCCAGTCGTGGAGGACCTGGTATGGGCTGAGGCCGGTCGTGCTGTGCACGGAGGTATTGTAGGCCCAGGTAACATACGGCAGCTTGCTGTCCCAGTCCTGCTGGTTCTCGGCCACCGTCGTCGCCAGCATGTCACCGAGCGTCCGGTTGCCTCGCTCGACGATTCCGTTTCCGCTCGGATGAAACGGCGACGTGCGCGTCTTCTCGACGCCCAGCTGCTCGCAGAGCCGGCCGAACACGAATTGACGCCCCTGGTCACTGTGCAGCACCTGAGGAGCGCCGTGACGCAAAACTACCAACTTGAGCAGTGCATCTGCCACCGTCACCGCGTCGATCCCCGCCAGGGCTGCCGTCTCCATCCACTTGGAGAAGGCGTCGCACATGCTCAGGATGTACGCCTTGCCATCGGTCGTACGCGGAAGCGGCCCTTTGATGTCGATCTGCACCAGCTGCCACGGAGCCGTCGGCTGGCACGTCGACTGCAGCGGCGCTTTCTGCGGCTTGGTTGGACTCTTCTTGGCCAGGCAGACCGCGCAGCTGGCCACCCAGTTCTCGACGTCCCGTCGCAGACCAGGCCACCAGCAGCGCTCAGACAGCCTCGCTCCGGTCCTGTCGACGCCGAGGTGTCCGCTCTGGTCGCACGAGTGCGCCTGCTGCAGGAAATGTGGCCGCAGGTGACCGGGAATGACTGGCCGGCCACCCACCAGCAGGACACCCGCCGAGCTCACCGAGGCCCCGTCCAGCAGCTCGCGAACCTGCGCCGCCCATGAATCGGACAGGCTGTCGACCCCTTCGGTCAGCGCCTGGAACGCCTTGCTCAGCAGCGGGTCTTGCCGTTGCTCCTCGTGTAGGCTTCTGTCGTCCCACCGAGGCTGCAGGCGCGTGCCGGCCACCCGGCTCAGCGCATCCGGCACGACGTTGTCCCTGCCAGGTCGGTACAGCAGCTCGAACGAAAACTGCTGCAGCGTCGAAAGCCATCGCGCCAGCCGACCTTCGGGGTCCTTCGTTGTCAGCAGACCTTGCAGTGGCCGGTGATCCGAGTAAACTCTGAAGTTCGGGACACTCAGCAGGTACGTCCTGAAGTGCTTCAAACTCCAGACCAGCGCCAGCAGCTCACGGTCGGTCGCCGAGTAGTTGCGCTCGGCCTTGTTGAGGGTGCGCGAGGCGAACGCCACAGGCAGCTCGGCGTCTCCGTGCAGCTGGCTGAGCACCGCCCCGACGGCGAACTGACTGCTGTCGCAGCTGAGCACGAACTGCTTGGTGAAATCCGGCAGCCTCAGCACCGGAGCCGTCGTCAGCTGATCTTTCAACTCGTGGAACGCTCGCTCGCAGTCGCTGCTCCACTCGAAGTCCCTCGATTTCACGCTGACGTCATGCAGGACCCTCGCCGTCTGGCTGAAGCCTGGGATGAACCGGCGGTAGAACCCCAACATTCCGAGGAACCGCTTCACCTCCTCGGTCGTTGTTGGGCTGGGCATGCTGCGAATGGCCTCGACCTTGCCGGGATCCGGTGCGATGCCCTGCTCGCTGATCAGGTGTCCCAGGTACAGCACCCGGCGATGACCGAACGCGCTCTTGGCCTTGTGCAGCTTGAGTCCCGCGTCTCGCAACCGCTTGAAAACTTCCGCCAGCCTCTCTAAGTGGTCGTCGAACGTCCTTCTGAAGACAATGATGTCCTCGATGTAAGTCAGCACGGACTCCGAAGACAGGCCGGACATCACAAGCTCCATGAGCCGCTGGAACGTCGCCGGGGCGTTGCACATACCGAAGCCCATCTTGCAGAATTGCATCAGGCCGCGCGTCGAATAGAACTTTTTAGCGGGTCGGTGCTGGCCCCAGGCTGCCGACCCTCAGAAGTTTCCCTGCGGCTGTCCAGTTGGTGTCGGGCACACCGCGGCGGAGTGACCTTTGCCTGAGCACCGGCTGCAGCGGATGCCGGTCGCCTTTGGGCACCGCCTAGCGATGTGACCCAGCTCGCCGCAGCTGAAGCACTTAATGGGTCCCTTCTGACGCCTGTCTCTTCCGGGTGGTCCCGCTCGCACGCTGGCTGTCAGTTGCTGCATCTGCTGCTCCAGCTGGCTCAGCCGTCTATGTTCCACTGACACCGCAGCTGATGAGGCTGTAGTCGCGTGGCTCACCAGCTCAAGCCGCGCAGCTCTGTCGACGATGGCGGCCAGCGAACACGAGTCCACGTCCTGGTCCTTCAACAGCGCATCTCGCACGGCAGATGGCAGGAGGCGCATCAGGCGAAACTTTACGTCCTTTTCCCGAGCCGCCACGGAGTCGTCCGGGCGGGCCCGAAGGTGGAGAAGCTTCAGGCTGTAGGCCAGCTCCCTCAGCGACTCGTTAGGCTGTCGCTTACGCTCTTCAAAGTCCTCCATTGCTCTGTAGCAGCTTAGACTGTTGCCAAAGCACTCGATCAGCTTCTCCTTCAGCTTTTCATAGCTGGCTGACACGTCTTCTGGCTGCTCCCAGACGAAGATTTGTGCTTCTCCTGTCACCAGCAGTCTCAGCTTCTTTGCCTTCTTCTTGTCGTCCCATTCGCAGTCGTCGGCGAAGTCCTCAAACGTGCTGAGCCACGTTCTCACGTTGGAGTCGCCGCTAAACTTTGAAGGCAATAGACTGGCTTGCTCTGATTTGGCCATAGTGAGACCGCTGCCACCAGTGTAAGACCGTGGGTTAAGTTGTAGAACATAACAATCACGCCAGGAGCCCTCACTGGCTCACGCAAATATATTTAACGGCAAAGTTGGGGTGGGTGCAACCACCCTAAGCGAACGCACGCTGCAGCGCTAAACCCCCCACCCCAAACAAGCCGCGCGTGCACATCTAAGTGCACGCGCACCAACAAGCCAGACTACAAGTCTATAAACTTTTTCTCTCAAATAATGTTGTCAATTCTTTATCGAATGGCTGTTTGAGTCTGAGTTTGAGTCCTATTACCGACCGTCTTCTAATCGTGATGTAAACCGTCCGGCCCCTCTAGCAGTGTAGTTGATTGGCGCCAGAACCTGATGCTTAGGTGGTCCGGGCTTCGTTCACTTCTCCAAGAGCCTAGCAGCCACGTCGGTCAGAGTATTGTTGAACACAGCGACAACTGCAGCGTCTACTTTACTCAGACGGAACCATCTAGCGACAAGGAACATGTCGGCAGTGTCCACTCGTCAAGCTGTATGACGGCTTCTCAACAAGCTTCGAGTAAAGCGTCGGCTAGAACTCGACGACGTCGCACTGACAGGAAATCAATTGATAGCGAGTCGTATTACACAATTTGCAACACCACTGTCAGCGTCTCACTAGATGAAGATCATGGACGTTGTAGATTAGGTGAGCCTGTAAACATACATTTACACTGACTGATGGATGTACTAAACATCCATCATTAGGTTATCAGGTTTGGCCTGGGAGTACGCTCGTAGCTTTGGTGTAATAGCTCCTAGATAATCTTACCTATTAGGATTTATTACAAATGCATTACTACTGCCAGACCTCAGCCAGTGGGGAATCTATTTTGGTGTCGTATGGCAGAACTACGGGTTTAACGAGAGCAGCCTAACATACTCAGATCAATATTGATCTCATCGGCCTATAGAAATGAGAGAAAGATGAGAGAGCGAAATATGAGAGAGGGAAAGTTGAGAGAGAGAGGTGAGAGTAGGGAGAGAGGTGAGAGAAGGATGGGAGAGGGAGAGAGGTTAGAGAAGGATGGGAGAGGGAGAGATGAGAGAGGGAGAGAGGTGAGAGAGGGAGAGAGGTGAGAGAAGGATGGGAGAGGGAGAGATGAGAGAGGGAGAGAGGTGAGAGAGGGAGAGAGGTGAGAGAAGGATGGGAGAGGGAGAGATGAGAGGGAGAGAGGTGAGAGGGAGAGGGAGAGATGAGATGGAGAGAGGTGAGAGGGAGAGATGAGAGAGGGAGAGAGGTGAGAGAAGGATGGGAGAGGGAGAGATGAGAGGGAGAGAGGTGAGAGGGAGAGGGAGAGATGAGATGGAGAGAGGTGAGAGGGAGAGAGGTGAGAGGGAGAGAGGTGATAGAAGAATGGGAGAAGAAATGAGAGAAGAAAAGAAGAATTTTTGAACGCGAAAATACCAACGCGAGTAAATTTGTCTTCAAATCAGAAACTACGCCAGATGTGAGTCCGCAAGGCGCAGTCGGCATCCGGGATGTCACTGGCACTGGCGACAAAGTCGGCAGGCAGCAGGACGTGTGTGTACAAGCATCGCTCAGTTTGGCGCCAGACAGTGGCAACAATAATCGAATGGTTCAAGGCGCTGGTTCAACTCAAGCTTTCTGTCCTAGTAAAATTCGTCGCGGCAAAGTGGCCCACAGGCGGGTCTATTGGTTCCTGCGAGCGTCGGCTGCGAGACTGCGGGGTAACAACCGACAGTTGATAGGGGCTGCATTAGTGAGGCTGGAGAATGCGAGATAGTCAATGCAGACTTTTTATTGAAGTTTAGATAAATTTTAGGTTGAAGATCCCAGTGGTTTAAAAGAGATCAATTATTTTTTATTACCTGTCTTTTTGGCTTTGTTTTGTCAATATAGAGCTACACGATATTTTATTTCGCGAGGTCCGTGCTCTAGAAATAGAAATGCCTCTGTGTATTGAACCTCTGCTATTTGTGCTTTTTGTACCCATCAGATAAAATGAGTTAGCCTCATAAAATGAAGTGTGTACGCTAACCCTGCTTAAAGCACAGCTTGTCAAGATTTGGAGAGGTGAGATGGGGAGAGATAAGAGATGGGGAGAGATAAGAAATGGGGAGAGATAAGAGATGGGGGAGAGGTTAGATGGGGAGAGATAAGAGATGGGGAGAGATAAGAAATGGGGAGAGATAAGAGATGGGGAGAGATAAGAGATGGGGAGAGGTGAGAGATGGGGGAGAGGTGAGATAGGGAGAGATAAGAAATGGGGAGAGATAAGAGATGGGGGAGAGATAAGAGATGGGAGAGATAAGAGATGGGAGAGATAAGAGATGGGAGAGATAAGAGATGGGAGAGATAAGAGATGGGAGAGATAAGAGATGGGGGAGAGGTGAGATGGAGGAGAGGTGAGATGGGGAGAGATAAGAAATGGAGAGAGATAAGAAATGGGGAGAGATAAGAGATGGGGAGAGATAAGAGATGGGGAGAGATAAGAGATGGGGAGAGGTGAGAAATGGGGGAGAGGTGAGATAGGGAGAGATAAGAAATGGGGAGAGATAAGAGATGGGGGAGAGATAAGAGATGGGAGAGATAAGAGATGGGAGAGATAAGACATGGGAGAGATAAGAGATACTTACTTACTACTGGCGGGGGGCGAGACGCCGCGAATAGGCCGCGAGGCCCCTATCGCAACCCCAAGGTAAAAGGAAGGTGGCCTCAGCCTTGGGGGTGCGCCCACCCCACGCCAGCAGTCGGCAGGTTCGCCGGGGAGGCGTCGGCGACCTTCATCCGGCCGGTGTCACGGACGAAGGCGCGAAGGTCTCGGATGTTGTCCGGAGTGGTCAGTTCGTCCATCCCTTGCGGGTGGCCGAGGTGCCAGTTGCGCGCCTTATCGAAGTAGGGGCAGAATGTCACGTGATGCGCAGCGGTTTCTTTACCTATGCCACAGAAGGGACAGGTGGGGGAGCAGCCAGTTTGTAGCGAAATGTGTCTCTGGAAGAAGCCATGGCCCGTGATGACCATGCACATCTCCCTGAGGTCAGTTCTATTAAGTGAAATCAAAAAGTCAGAGACTTTTCGGTTAATGATCGGCATGGCCATACGGGTCTGCCTATAGTCGGTGCAGCTACTCCAGTGGAGCTGGTGTTGCTGATTTAGCCACCTGTCAACAGTGCGGTTGATGAGGGATTTAGGTACCGGTACCCTGATCGGGCGGTGGTTGTTGTCCGGGTTGCTGCCTTGGCGAGTTTGTCCGCGAGTTCGTTGCCAAGGATGTTGCTGTGGCCTGGGATCCAGATTAGGCTGATCCTGTTAAGGACCGCGAGTGACTGCAGGTCTCGGTGGCAGTCAGAGACCGTCCGAGTGGAGAGTTTGACGGCAGACAGAGCCTTGAGGGCGGCTTGACTGTCAGAATAGATGCAGATGTTGAATCTGCTGACGTTGGCATTGAGGAGGTGTTTGGCGCATTGGTTAATGGCGTAGATTTCGGCTTGGAAGACCGACGTGTTCTCACCAAGGTGAAGGCTCTCCTGAAGGAGCGCCTTACCCTCATGGAAGATGGCAATGCCTGCTCCGGCTAGGCCGTTGCTCAGCGAGCCATCGGTAAAGCAGTGGATACCCTGGCTGCGCTGGTTTACGCCGACGTCCAGCTGAGTGCTACCACGGTCAGGGATGACGGCGCTAAAACCCCTCCTGAGGATGAGGGAGGGAGGCTGGCTATCCACATCGTTGGGGTCGATGTGGATGTGTGCAAGGTCACGGCGGACATAGTCCAGATGCGGAATGAGAGATTTGTCAGGAATAAATCCGGTTGGCGTATTCTTAATGGATTTATCGCAGATAAGCCGGTAGGCGCACTTCATAGCCTCCGCCCTAATAAACAAATAGAGCGGAGGCATGTTTAAGATAGTATTAAGGCCCTCGTATGGGGTGGAGGGGTACGCACCTGCAATGGCACGGCAGATGCTGCCCTGCAGCTGGTAGAGTCGGTCGCGGGCGGTTTTCTGTTCCAGTACGCTGGACCAGATGAGGCTCGCATACGTAATACTCGGTCTAATGATACCGGTGTAGATCCAGCGGACCGTTCTCGGGGTGAGGCCCCAGGTCGGTCCAATGGCCCTACGAACTTGGGCGAAGCAGCGTTTTGCTCGTCCGATGATGTTTCCAAGGTGTTTTGTCCAGCGCAGATCGTGCGTGAGCGTTACACCTAGGTACTTGGTTTCCTTTTCGAAAGGGATGTTCCTACCATACATGGTGAGGTTTTGCATGTCCCACTTACGTTTTCGAGTGAAGACAATTGCTACCGTCTTGGTGACGCTGATTTTGAGGCCATGCTGGGTGGCCCAGTTTCCTGCCTTGTTGGCGAATTGCTGTAGCAGGTTACGCAGGGTGCTGGTGTCTGGCCCGCTGACCACCGCGGCGACGTCATCGGCATAGCCGGCCCTGGTGACACTGCTAGGTACATCAGCCGTCAGGAGCTCGTCCATGACGAGGTTCCAGAGCAGCGGGGTAAGCACACCGCCCTGGGCGCCACCTTTCATCACTGCGCGGGTGCAGGTGATGTTCATGAGCGTGGAGGTAACGGATCTGTTGCGGATCATGAAGTCGATCCAGCGAGTTATGCTGGGTCTGACGCCTCTGTCTGAAAGGGTATCTCTGAAGGAGCCAAAGTTGACGTTGTCAAAGGCCCCTTCGATATCAACAAACAGCCCGAGAGCGAGTTGCTTGCTAAGGATGGCTTTCTCAATAGCAGAAGTAATAACATGGAGCGCGTGCTCGGTAGTTTTACCAGGTTGGAAAGCGAACTGGTACTTACTAATGGGGGCTGACCGCAGGTCGCAGTCTCGGAGCCTCCATAGAATGAGCCTTTCCATCAGCTTGACGCAGAAGGAGGTGAGGCTAATGGGGCGGAAAGATTTCACGTTGGTATAGTCGCCCTTCGCAGGTTTGGGGATGAAGACAACCCTGGAGGTTCTCCAGGTGGTAGGTATGTAGCCTGTAACAAAACAGTCAATGATCAATTTTGAGAGAGCTTCAGAGAAACTCTGAAGTTTAAGCGCCTCCTGTAGGATACAGGGGCTGATCTTGTCCGGGCCTGGGGCCTTAAAAGGCTTAAAGGAGTCAGCCGCTAGCCCCAGCAGGCTCGGCGAGGCGCATTGCTGAAAGAGGTCGCGATCCTGTGGTCTGTGGTCGTTCACCACATTTTCGGGGTTTTCAACCTGTGGAAAACAGGTAGAGAATAACAGATTTAAGGATTCTTCTGCGGTGCTGGTGTAGTTACCGTCCAGATGCAGGAGAGAGTTGCACTGAGCGAGGTTGTCGTGCCTGAGTGACCTGATCAGCCGTGCCGTAGGGTGCTGACCCTCCAGGCTGGCACAGTAGGCCTTCCAGGTGTTCTTCTTCGCCCGTTGGATGCTGCTTTTGTAGATCCTTAGGGCAGAGTGGTAGTTCTCCCAGTCCACCGGGGTGTTGCTGCTGTGCGCAAGGCGTTGCAGCCGGCGCGAGGTCTTTTTCAAGCGGGTGAGCTCGGGGTTCCACCAGGGCGAATATTTCTTCCTGTGCTTTACCTTGGGGGCGTTTTCACGAATGGCGGTATGTAACAGGTTAGTGAGAGTATTGCAGCGGTTTTCGATGCTGGGCAGATCAGTTCCCTGCAGGGCCTCGGTTGCCTCGGCCAGGAGGTTGCTTAGGTCTCTGCGGAACCCGGGCCAATCAGCCTTCTTCAGGTTGGGGCGGTCGGCGCAGGGCAGGCGGGATCCTTCGGCGGAGATTCGGTACTGAATGTACGAGTGATCCGAGAGCGAGGGTATGTCGTCCCTGACCATCCAGTTCTGGACATGGTTCAGGGCGTTACTAGAGGCCAAGGTTAGGTCTATAACATCACGTCTGTTAGAAATAACAAAGGTGGGCTTTCTGCCTCTGTTGCAGATATGCATGGTAGAGGCGTTAATGAAATCAATGAGCAGGTCACCTCTCCTGTTTGTGTCACTGCTGGACCATGCAGTGTTGTGGGCATTGGCATCACAGCTAATGATGAGCTTCCTGTTCTCCAGGTTGCAGAAGTCAGCCAGCTCTTGCAAGCGTGGTGGCGGGACCTCCTCCTGGATGTCTAGGTAGGCAGACGCCAGAATTACGTCGAAAGCAGCGAAGGTACATATGTCCTTAGAGCAGTACATGGGCATCATGGTGACTGGTATGTCACTTTTCACGAGGGCAATAGCCCTAGGAGTTTCATCGGTACAATAATAAAGGGTTTGGTACCCGTTTGGCAAACAGGCCGGCTTGCCTCTGCGGGTATATGGTTCCTGAATGAGGTAGATATCAACGTCTTTTCCATCGAAGACGCCGGTTAGATTATTTGAGGCTGCAGTTGCATGATGCAGGTTGATCTGGACAATGTGCAGATTTAGCGCGTTACCAGTAAGCGAAGAAAGTGTATTACTGGTAGTATTGCGTGTTGAAAGATCATCACTGGGCTGGCCCGTGGGACCCGCCCTCAGACGATCACGCCTCATCATGTTTCAGATGGCATGATGCTGAGAACATGCTTACGCATCGTTCTCTGAGCCATCCGAGCTCTCGGATTCCCCTCGGCGTCGCTCGCCGCCGGTGTGCCTGCGCCTGGACAGGATGTGGAAAACGACCTTCCACGCTCCCATGTAGACGGCGAACTCGCTCCTCTGCAGGGCGGCCTCCCATTCGGCAGACAGTCCCATGTAGAGCGTCTTGCCGGCTGCATCCTTGGCGGGGACCTCCTTGAAGGCCCGGATTCCGTCCTGCGGTAGGTCGGGGTGTTTGCTGAGGAGTCGCGCACGGATCTCCTCGATAGTTCTCGGGCCCGAGTAGAAGGCTCGGTAACGCTTGCACGGTGGCGGGGGGCGGGCTCGCTCAACGACGATCTTGGGAAGGGCCAAGTCGTCGAGGTCCCACTCGATACACTGGAGGCAGGCGAGCGCCTTCTCCAGGTAAGCCTCGTCCTTAAAGGTGAGGATGATATTGCCGTTGGCGTAGCGAATCGACTCGATCTGAATGTCGAGTGTGTCATTGTCCCAGAGGAAGCTGTCGATCTTGTTGGTGGCAGCTGTCGTCTGGGTCTCGCTCAGCGTTCCGCTTTCGGCGCGGATGCAGATTTTAAACTTCGGCTCGGCCGCAACCTTGGCGTACGAGCCGGTGGTCTCTTTGCCCTTTGTTCTTTTCGGGTCAAGGGGGGTGGCGGTGCGGTCATCCGGCTGCTGCCTCTTCCGCTCCGAGTTTTTCACGTTGGGCCTATTCGGCCGTCGGTGGGTGACGAGGCGGTAGTCTTCGACGGTGGGCTCACCCCGTAGGGGGGTGGAGTTGAGTGCTCCGGGTTGGAGCTGAGAGTTTACCGCGGCGTTCGCGGCAGTTGGGTTTTCCTCCGGGTTGGAGGGTTGGGGGATAGACGGACCCCCGTCCGCGGGAATTGACGGCTCCCGAGCCGAGTCAGGATTTGTTGTAGTACTCATGCAGCGCTGGAAAGGTGAGGCGAAAAATATAGAAAAATGGGTGGGTAACCGGTCGGGGGCTAGATAAACCCCTAGCCAGCTTCCGAGGAAGCTACCCTCCGCCGCGGTAAACAGCATTGGGCTTTGGGTTGCCGTCTTTCGGTAGGGATTGCTCCCTTGCGAGGCTCGGGCGGCCCCCAGTCCACACTCTGCAAAATCAGGGGCGGGGGCTGGTGGCAGGTTTGGGATAACGGTGCCAGGTCGGGTTGACAGCCGGCACCGCTCACCCTCCCCTACTGGGCCAGCGCTCGTGAACCCGTGTGGTACCAGTTGCAACACAGGCTGTCGATGGGCGACTGACGCTTAGTCAGCAGTCAGACGCTTAGCAGCCACCTACCCTGCAAAAAAAAACAGCAGGGGGGAAACCGTCCGTCACCAGCAAAAGCGAAAGGGAAGAAGGGGGAAACCCTTCTTCGCGAAAAAAACGAAAGCGAAAAGCTGGTAACCGTCACAGATTCCCTCGGTTTAGGTTGCCTTTGCCCCCAGAGATAAGAGATGGGAGAGATAAGAGATGGGAGAGATAAGAGATGGGGGAGAGGTGAGATGGGGGAGAGGTGAGATGGGGAGAGATAAGAAATGGGGAGAGATAAGAAATGGGGAGAGATAAGAGATGGGGAGAGATAAGAGATGGGGAGAGGTGAGAGATGGGGGAGAGGTGAGATAGGGAGAGATAAGAAATGGGGAGAGATAAGAGATGGGGGAGAGATAAGAGATGGGAGAGATAAGAGATGGGAGAGATAAGAGATGGGAGAGATAAGAGATGGGAGAGATAAGAGATGGGAGAGATAAGAGATGGGGGAGAGGTGAGATATGGAGAGATAAGAGATGGGGGAGAGATAAGAGATGGGGGGAGAGATAAGAGATGGGGGGAGAGATAAGAGATGGGGCGAGAGATAAGAGATGGGGAGAGATAAGAGATGGGGAGAGGTGAGATAGGGAGAGGTGAGATGGAGAAAGGTGAAATCGGAAGAGAATGAGGTGGCCTTTAAACTTTACCTTTTACCTTTACCTTTACTTTTTATATATAACTTTTATCAGCAACAGCAGCAGCAGCAGCAGTGCATTACGCATAATAAGAATAAGTTTCTGAAAGCAGAAACCTAAATCTCGGTGTGAAGTAATTGAGCAAACCTCTGGTAGCACTTGCTCAATGGAAAGTTTGACTACCAGCCAACAAACTCGAAATTCACACTGGCAATTAAAAAGATGCCATAAAGCATCACCCAATACGGTTTTAGATAATTTCCAGCAGTTCCTGTTGAACAGTGCCGCATTGTGTGCAGATTCTGTCAATAACACTCACAGAAATTATGGACAAACAATAGGAACCTGTATCTGTCGACTGCACGTTGGACATATAAAACAATGATTGACACTTCCATAGCGAAAGCCCGGCTGCCGTACCCTATTCAGCAATGCGCTGGCTTTTTGCTGGGAGTTTCAGTTTCAGCAAATCAAGCGTGAAGGAAGGGTTTCTAGGAAATTGCGCTTCAGAGCTAAAATACATTCGAAATTAGGATTTACCAAATGGGCGACTGGGCAAGAAAAAAACACGGCATAGTGCAAGAAACCAGAGGGAAAGGACTGAGAGAGGGAGAGTGAGAGGCAGAGTGAGAGGGGAGGGGGAGAGGGAGAGGGAGAGGGAGAGGGAGACGCAGAGGGAGAGGTGGGAGAGGGAGAGGTGAGATAAGATATTTGAAGAGTGAGAGGGAGAGGGAGAGGGAGAGGGAGAGGGAGAGGGAGAGTGAGAGGCAGAGTGAGAAGCAGAGTGAGAGGGGAGAGGGAGAGGGAGAGGGAGAGGGAGAGGGAGAGGGAGAGGGAGAGGGAGAGGGAGAGGTGGGAGAGGGTGAGGTGAGAGAGGGAGAGGTGGGAGAGGGAGAGGTGAGATGGTGAGACGTGGGTAGAAGAATGATGAGATGGAGAGAGGTGGGTAGAAGAATGATGAGATGGAGAGAGGTGGGTAGAAGAATGATGAGATGGAGAGAGGTGGGTAGAAGAATGATGAGAGGAGAGAGGTGGGTAGAAGAATGATGAGATGGAGAGAGGTGGGTAGAAGAATGATGAGATGGAGAGAGGTGGGTAGAAGAATGATGAGATGGAGAGAGGTGGGTAGAAGAATGATGAGATGGAGAGAGGTGGGTAGAAGAATGATGAGATGGAGAGAGGTGGGTAGAAGAATGATGAGATGGAGAGAGGTGAGTAGAAGAATGATGAGATGGAGAGAGGTGAGTAGAAGAATGATGAGATGGAGAGAGGTGAGTAGAAGAATGATGAGATGGAGAGAGGTGAGTAGAAGAATGATGAGATGGAGAGAGGTGAGTAGAAGAATGATGAGATGGAGAGAGGTGGGTAGAAGAATGATGAGATGGAGAGAGGTACGTAGGAGAGAGGTGAGAGCGAGTGATGTGAGCAGCAGTGAGGTTGGAGTGAGAAACGCGGTTCAAGCATAAGGTGTGTAGATTAGAAATGAGACTCAGGCAGCATGGAGTATTAGGTGAATTTTCAGCCTGTGGTTTGAGTGTAAGAGGACATTGTTGAGCATGAGATAGCAGAGTCAAGTGCTGAGCAATAGCCAGACAGTAGGTAGAACGCAGGTGAGCAGTTGTAGCACTTGGGATGGAGCGAGTGAAATTGATTTCAAATTGTCAGACCAGACTTGTCTAGTATAGGCCACTAAAAAACTGCCTGTTAGTCTTGAGCAGTTGAAGTGGAAGATAGAGACGGTTCAGCCTCATTTTCTAAAGCTGATACAATCATTTCTTCCAGATCAATATTCAACGCTGCATTGAACACCAGGCAGTGGTCGCAGCCAATGAGAAGCGCGAGGGAGGGAGGGAGGTAGGAGTGAGTTTATAACAACCGGAGCCAGACCCTTGACAACGGATTTCGCTTTCGAAAAAGCTGTAGTCCGCATAGCAACTAGGCTCAGAGGATAACTCACGAACAACTCAACAGCAGCTGTGATCGCCGCTAACAATTAACACCGTGAGTGACATGATATTACCGCTTTTAGCTTTTTATCAATTTAACGAATTGAATCCCATAATTATAAGCGATGTCACATCATTGTTCGAAAACAGTTTGGTAGCTTATATAACACTCTGATAGCTTATCTAACACGCTGATAGCTTATCTAACACTCTGATAGCTTATCTAACACTCTGATTGCTTATCTAACACGCTGATAGCTTATCTAACACTCTGATAGCTTATCTAACACTCTGATAGCTTATCTAACACTCTGATAGCTTATCTAACACTCTGATTGCTTATCTAACACGCTGATTGCTTATCTAACACGCTGATTGCTTATCTAACACACTGATAGCTCATCTAACACTCTGATAGCTTATCTAACACGCTGATAGCTTATCTAACACTCTGATAGCTTATCTAACACGCTGATTGCTTATCTAACACGCTGATTGCTTATCTAACACGCTGATTGCTCATCTAACACGCTGATTGCTCATCTAACACGCTGATAGCTCATCTAACACACTGATAGCTCATCTAATACTCTGATAGCTTATCTAACACGCTGATAGCTTATCTAACACGCTGATTGCTTATCTAACACGCTGATAGCTTATCTAACACACTGATAGCTTATCTGACACGCTGATAGCTTATCTAACACGCTGATAGCTTATCTAACAAGTTGATAGCTTATCTAATACGCTGATTGCTTATCTAACACGCTGATAGCTTATCTAACACTCTGATAGCTTATCTAACACTCTGATAGCTTATCTAACAAGTTGATAGCTTATCTAATACGCTGATTGCTTATCTAACACGCTGATAGCTTATCTAATACGCTGATTGCTTATCTAACACGCTGATAGCTTATCTAACACTCTGATAGCTTATCTAACACGCTGATAGCTTATCTAACACTCTGATAGCTTATCTAACACGCTGATAGCTTATCTAACAAGTTGATAGCTTATCTAATACGCTGATTGCTTATCTAACACGCTGATAGCTTATCTAACACTCTGATAGCTTATCTAACACTCTGATAACATATCTAACAAAATGTTTAGTGCTAAGTTTATTTAAGTAACTTAGTAAAAGTGTGTATTTATGAAAATAATTTATTGAAATTTTTCGAGTTATAAAAAATGGCCTAAAAAGGACGCATTTCATAAATCAATACCTAATATTATAATTTATTGACTCTCATTCTCGCCATATCTGTACCTGTCTCATAATTTAAAGATAATATTGGCCAGAATTGTTTATGATTTGATTTGGCTCAGCTAAGTTAAGGCATAATTAACGATATTTTCATTTATTTTTGTTTCTTCCTAAGAAAATTAGTGAGTCTGCTAACTGTATTAAAAAACTGTATTTGAAAACTTTTTGAAGTGTTGAAGGGTTGATGGGTGAAGATTTTTGAAGGGATATTGAAAACTGACGTTTTGTATCATGGCGATAAAACATTTAAGTGATTAGAATGCAGATTAAACCTAACTGGGTTTTTCAGGAGTCTATTAAACAGGCAAACAAATAAGGCCAAGGGAAATAAGATATTTGAAGAGTGAGAGGGAGAGGGAGAGGGAGAGGGAGAGGGAGAGGGAGAGGGAGAGGGAGAGTGAGAGGCAGAGTGAGAAGCAGAGTGAGAGGGGAGAGGGAGAGGGAGAGGGAGAGGGAGAGGGAGAGGGAGAGGGAGAGGGAGAGGGAGAGGGAGAGGGAGAGGGAGAGGGAGAGGGAGAGGGAGAGGGAGAGGGAGAGGGAGAGGGAGAGTGAGAGGGAGAGGGAGAGTGAGAGGGGAGAGGGAGAGGTAGAGTGAGAGGCAGAGTGAGAGGGGAGAGGGAGAGGGAGAGGGAGAGGGAGAGGGAGAAAGAGAGGGAGAGGGAGAGGGGAGAGGGAGAGGTAGAGTGAGAGGGGAGAGGGAGAGGGAGAGTGAGAGGGGAGAGGGAGACGGAGACGGAGAGGGAGAGGGAGAGTGAGAGGCAGAGTGAGAGGGGAGAGGGAGAGGGAGAGGGAGAGGGAGAGGGAGAAAGAGAGGGAGAGGGAGAGAGAGAAGAAGAGGTAGAGTGAGAGGAATATGTGGTCAGGAAGTGAGGCATATTGTTTATTGCGCAGGTGCACATAAAACTTGATTAGAAAAAGTACGAGTTAATTGACGCTGAAGATTCTCATCTTATCAGATTCCACATTTACGAGTAGAGTCAAGGGAAATGAGTGAGAAGAGAGAGGAGATATAGCGGGGGATAGTAAGTCGGTCGAGTTGAATTATAGTCAGATAGACCAGTCAGTCGGTTGAATTAACGCAAAGAAAAACTAGTAGATCCTCAAAGGCGAATCCGGGGGACACTTTTGAGCAGTCCTGTGAGATGGTTGGGGGAGAGTCTGGGAAAATAAATCAAGAGTTTGAGTAGAGGCCGGAATGCAACGATTCCTGGAAATAGAGCCCCGATGAGGGGGCTGTCTTGACTTTCACACGGAGCCGCTGGCTGCAGCGCTGCGAGTAAGTCCACTTCTCCAAATGTTAATTAACAATGTGGACTCACCAGAGGGTATAAGAACTGTGAGATAGGGCGGGGGGGCTGCAGACACACAGAGATAGGGAAACCCATGCAGTCTCATTAAAAACAGCGAAGAGTCACTGGTACAGCTGGAGCCATTTTCTCTGTCTGTCTGTCTGTCTGTCTGATTTCTAACCGACTTTGGACTGAAGCGTGAGCTCCAATAGCAATCTAAAAAAAACATTTACTCGTAGGACTTCGCCAATTCCTGTTCCCAAGACGGCCCGAGGGTCCATAGGCGAGGAAGGTGCTAATATGGCACGCAAATTTCCAAGAACACAGACGTGAGGGATGTGGGAGGTCATTATCCTCTTCTTCTTCTTCCACACCTATATGTAGCTGGTCAGCGATAAGCTGGTCAGGTTGTATTTCTGACTGAATTCTGCAGGGTGGAAAGTGTCCCAAGTCACGACAGTGGCGTGTTGGTCGCGTGAGCTGCGCGCCAGCAACGGAAGGGCCAAGTTAGTTGGAGGGCTCATAAAAATATTTCACTTCTTCGCTGGGTCGGGTGAAATATGGCCTTACCCGCGCCACACGAGGAGTCGCGAACCGTGGCCTACTCACTCCATCGAGTTTGAGTGGCACTGCTAGCGACTGCAGGCTGCCAAAATCCCTTGGGGGGAAGCGAGGGGAGACACGACGGTAAATATCTGCCGTTTTACCAAGATTTTCTTGGCAGCTAGGAGTATAATGGATTGCTAGTCCATCATGCGAAAGGGGAATGTAGAGAATAGATTTGCTAGTCTGTTTCACGCAGAAAAAAAAATGTGCTAGGAAATAAATACATTGGATTGCTAGTCTATCTCATGGGTGATGGAAAAGAATGGATTGCTAGTCTATCCCATGGGTGATGGAATAGAATGGATTGCTAGTCTATCCGATGGGTGTTGGAATAGAATGGATTGCTAGTCTATCCCATGGGTGATGGAATAGAATGGATTGCTAGTCTATCTCATGGGTGATGGAATAGAATGGATTGCTAGTCTATCCCATGGGTGATGGAATAGAATGGATTGCTAGTCTATCCCATGGGTGATGGAATAGAATGGATTGCTAGTCTATCTCATGGGTGATGGAATAGAATGGATTGCTAGTCCATCCGATGGTGATGGAATAGAATGGATTGCTAGTCTATCCGATGGGTGATGGAATAGAATGGATTGCTAGTCTATCCCATGGGTAATGGAATAGAATGGATTGCTAGTCTATCCCATTCCATTTTATGAAATTTCCTGAATGAAAATGCAATCGTAAGGCACACCCAAAATCGCTCGAAATTGAGTAGCCGATTTGAAAGCTCAATCAATAATCCTTAGATATTTATATTTGAGCTGTCTTTGAGCAGTCATCCGCGAACTTTCTTTCATGCATAAAAGGTCTATTAAAGTCGATCATTTAAAACTTGGCTTGAATAAATCAGACAAAAGTTAATCAATAAGAAACTTGGTTTTCTTGGTTTTGATGAATTTTATAATACTTATCCAAGAAAGAATGCAAAAGTTTCTTCGTATTGTAATCTCAGGAAATCGTTTTTCAGGAGATAAAAACTAAAAAACTCGATTTCTAACATTTGCTACAGTTAAAATGTCATCCCCCCTGATGTGCCGCTTCTCACAGGTAAAACCAAATCCATCGTACCGACAGTAAAGGCACGGACGCCCTGAGACCATGCTGACGCAGCCTAAAAGTGTCTGGAGGAATGCCACACTTGGCTGCCTTCTGGTTCTCATCTGTGTCTTCTGCTGCCTGCGACCAGTTCTGGCTGAAGACGACGAGGCTGAAGAAATTCAAAAGCGTGGAGCGTATTCTGGATTTCTAGGAAAGCGTGGAGCGTATTCTGGATTTCTAGGAAAGCGTGGAGCGTATTCTGGATTTCTTGGAAAGCGCGGCGCTTACTCCGGCTTTCTAGGAAAGCGTGGAGCGTATTCTGGATTTCTTGGAAAGCGTGGAGCGTATTCCGGATTTCTTGGAAAGCGCGGCGCTTACTCCGGGTTTCTAGGAAAGCGTGGAGCGTATTCCGGATTTCTTGGAAAGCGCGGCGCTTACTCCGGGTTTCTAGGAAAGCGTGGAGCGTATTCCGGATTTCTTGGAAAGCGCGGCGCTTACTCCGGGTTTCTAGGAAAGCGTGGAAAGTATGCCGGATTTATAGGAAAGCGCGGCGCTTACTCCGGCTTTCTAGGAAAGAGAAGCGACAATTACGAAGATAACGACATTTGAAAAGTAATCATCTGATTCTGTTCTCGATAGAAATACAACAGCCAGTGCGAAAAAAACGAACCAAATAAATTTATTAATTCGCAACATTTAAAATTGAGCCCATAGAAAACTATTTCTGCAGTTTGTTTCAGCTTTTCGATTAAACTGCCGAATATCTAAAATATACAAAGAGACGAGAAAAATAAGCAAATAAGCAATTCAATCCTACTAGATACTAAATATCTAATAATTGTTTGCCTATTTATTTATTCGTACAAACGCTACAGTATAAACAAAGGCTAGACCAATTTTTGTTCTGTTTTCACTAAAAAGTGCCAATTAATCCAAGGATTAGACTGATCAAATTTCATCATTCTGTCTCATTGCCAAGGGTATTAAATATTCGAAAAACTGTTCTAGATAGGCTTTTCTAATGCCTTTTTTTGAGGCGCAGTGCAAATTCGTGTATAGGGGTGTATGAAATACACTAGCTCTTATGGGAAAAATAGGACCTTAACTATCAATCGGAAGCATGAATTATCGAGGGGGTAGACTTAATTATCAATGGGAAGCATGAATTATCGAAGGGGTAGACTTAATTATCAATGGGAAGCATGAATTATCGAAGGGGTAGACTTAACTATCAATGGGAAGCATGAATTATCGAAGGGGTAGACTTAGTTATCAATGGGAAGCATGAATTATCGAAGGGGTAGACTTAATTATCAATGGGAAGCATGAATTATCGAGGGGGTAGACTTAACTATCAATGGGAAGCATGAATTATCGAGGGGGTAGACTTAACTATCAATGGGAAGCATGAATTATCGAAGGGGTAGACTTAGTTATCAATGGGAAGCATGAATTATCGAAGGGGTAGACTTAATTATCAATGGGAAGCATGAATTATCGAAGGGGTAGACTTAACTATCAATGGGAAGCATGAATTATCGAGGGGGTAGACTTAATTATCAATGGGAAGCATGAATTATCGAAGGGGTAGACTTAATTATCAATGGGAAGCATGAATTATCGAAGGGGTAGACTTAGTTATCAATGGGAAGCATGAATTATCGAAGGGGTAGACTTAACTATCAATGGGAAGCATGAATTATCGAAGGGGTAGACTTAGTTATCAATGGGAAGCATGAATTATCGAAGGGGTAGACTTAACTATCAATGGGAAGCATGAATTATCGAAGGGGTAGACTTAGTTATCAATGGGAAGCATGAATTATCGAGGCGATATCATGTAAAGATAAGCAGAGTGTCGAAGTTGCATATTTAAAAGTATTCTCAGATCTTCTCCCCCCCAAAGGGGGTCTTGGTTGCTAGTACCACAATACTCTCGTTTCGAAAGCCACAACGGGCCATCAGCAGGACAAGGACTACTAGACTAGACTATAACGACGTATTCCAGTGGTCCTTGCAGCAGGATATTGTTGTCAATAAAAGTGTCACAAACAGCAACTGCACTACTGCAGAGAATATAACTTAGTGTTTTGGTATCTTTCGTTTTTTAAGTGGTTTTCAATTATTTATAGCTTTCATAATAGGTTGTAGCCTTGGGACCTGAGCATCGAACGCACGACACGTAGCTAATGTACACGTAGTTTATTAATAGGAAGGGATGTCACCTGAAAAATAGGACTGCGGGCAATGGCACATAGTTTGGTGACCTGCGGCCAGCGAGTAGGTGATTCTGTCCACTTCGCTGACTCCTGAGCACACACGCACGCAGATACTGTACGCAGGCACATGCTCACACAGGTGTGTACATCTCTCTCATCTTCAGGCAGTGTACAATCTCACTGAGACTTGGCCGTTGCCCCTATAATGTCGTAGATTCGCAGATTCGCGCCCAATGAATGTGACCTATGTGACACCTGTAAAAATATTCACAATGTTAAAACAATAATTTAGAAAATTTGCTTGGTTTCAAAGAAAGAAGGTGAGTATTTGAAAAATCT
The DNA here is from genome assembly GCA_950097015.1 of Macrostomum hystrix. Lineage (NCBI taxonomy): Eukaryota > Metazoa > Platyhelminthes > Macrostomidae > Macrostomum > Macrostomum hystrix. Next base: position 34,687,661 of record CATNEN010000038.1, on the reverse strand, counting down.
TTTTTTCCTTAAAGCATAATTTACACAGGTGAAATCGCTGTCATTATTATTTTATTGAAAAAGTACTTGAGTGAATCGAGACACACTTAAAAGCGACACTGAAAAAACTATCTGGTATTTTAAGTTTTGTTTTAAATCCAAAAATCAGTAGGCGTAAAATTTCTCCATTTCATTTAGAAGCACTCAAAATCGAAGAGCAGAAATGTGATTTTTGCAAAGCAAAATTTTGCATAATAGCACTCAAATGGATGCAAGACAAGGCTTAAAAAGGCATTTAATGTGAAAGCATGAATTGCACCGAGGTTTTAGGAACAACATTTCTTTCGAGAAGAAGCTTTTAACAATGCGATGAGGATTAATGGAATAGATTTAGTAGCATGCGGCTAATGCTATCATTGTCTGCTTTGATTACTTTGGGTGTTAAGGGGACTAGAAAAAATTCACTGGGAGAGACTATAGACTGAGGGGAGAGAGGAGAGGAGGTGGAATAGGAGAGAGGAGACAGGAGAGACGAGAGAGGAGAGAGGAGAGAGGAGAGAGGAGAGAGGAGAGAGGGGAGAGGAGAGAGGAGAGGAGAGAGGAGAGAGGAGAGAGGAGAGAGGAGAGAGGAGAGAGGAGAGAGGAGAGAGGAGAGAGGAGAGATGGGAGAGGAGAGAGGAGAGGAGAGAGGAGAGAGGGGAGAGGGGAGAGGAGAGAGGGGAGAGGAGAGAGGAGAGAGGAGAGAGGGGAGAGGGGAGAGGAGAGAGGGGAGAGGGGAGAGGAGAGAGGGGAGAGGGGAGAGGAGAGAGGGGAGAGGGGAGAGGAGAGAGGAGAGAGGAGAGAGGAGAGAGGAGAACGGTGCACAACGAAGGCTAGGAAAGCAGCCATCGGAAATAATTTCGCTCATTATTTAGCAATGAAGAGGCTTGAAACCAACGAAGACGAAGGATAAGATTAGAAAAGGAAAAAACGCATTTGGTAAGCGATACGAAGAATGTGACTCTGCTATTTTAGGCTTAATTATGATATCAACATTTAAGAAAAAGATTTTGCTTGGCCAGTCAGTCAGTCAGTCAGTCGACAAAGTCCTTAAAGCCAGCCCTCTGATATGCTCTGTGCACCTGCTGCAGCCATACTGAGACATGATCAGCCTCAGCTACGGTCAGGTAGCCGTGGCCCCAATCCTCGTCATCTCGGGAATATTCCGACGAAGACGATGAGGAACAGAGTCTGGGCTCTGACTCAGCGCTGGCGACATCCGCATCATCCGTGCTGTACTCGGTTCGGTAGCCGGTGGTTGTCGTGCGAAGCGTGTTGGAGTGCAGGCGACGCTGCTGCTGTTGCTGCTGCTGCTGCTGCTGCTGCTGCTGCTGCTGCTGCTGCAGAAGCGGATAATGAGCAGTCACTGACAGCCGCTGAGCCTGCCGCGGTGGAGCTCGGCTTCTGCTGCTAGAAGCAATGGTTGGCTGCAACAAACGCGATGCGCTCTTTGTCTGCTCCAGCTGCGGCGGTGGCTTCGGCGGTGGCGGCTGCGGTGATTGTGGGGATTGAGCAATCGGATACCGCAAACTAGGCAGCGTTCTGTGTGGCTTCTGATGATACTGCCTCTGGTCAGAATATCGATTAGTGAGTGGTTGTAAAATTCTTGGATGCTGCTGCTGCTGATGCTGCTTCGCCTGAATCTCGTCACTGTAACTTTGACGCACTCGACTAATGGTTGTTAGGTTGACTGATCGCGGCGTTGTCACCGAAGTCTGAAGCAAGCCCCTGTCTGTTCTGACCCTTTGAGTCATTTTTGAGAAGTTTTTACCACTCTGCAGGCTATTTTTGAACTGTCTGCTGTGTCGGCTGGCAAAGCAAGTCGACCGGAGCGAAGTATTTTATAGCTTTTATCTCTTGACGCTGACATTGTGCTTAAAGTCAGACACCGAAACACAGAGAGAAGAGAGAAATAGATATGCAAAGCTAAGCGTACACTGCTAAGCAAACTTTTTCTAAGAATGTACCTGAAGTTGTTGCCATGGTTACCAACCGACTTCCACTTTCCACTAGCTACCTGACTATTTAGTTTAGTCTAGCCTGTTGTCACTGAAACGTAGATAATTTTCATTGCAGTCCTAAATTTCAAATTTGTAGGTCGAGAAATCCGAAATTTTAAACAACAAGGATATCATAAAACGATGATCTACATCGTGTATCTACAAGGATTCAGAACCAATTCCATAGCTCTTTGTTATCCTTACTTAATTTTCTCGCCTTCTCGTCCTAATCTTCCACCCCCGTTCTCACCACCCTCCTAAAAACCTCCATTTCTCACTCCTTATTCTCAAATCACCCCTTACTCACCTTCCCTCTCTTAAATCTCTCCTTTCTCACCCCTCTAAAATCTCTCCTTTCTCACCCCTCTAAAATCTCTCCTTTCTCACCCCCTCTCAAATCTCTCCTTTCTCACCACTTCTCAAATCTCTCCTTTCTCACCCCTCTAAACTCTCTCCTTTCTCACCCCTCTAAAATCTCTCCTTTCTCACCCCTCTAAAATCTCTCCTTTCTCACCCCCTCTCAAATCTCTCCTTTCTCACCACTTCTCAAATCTCTCCTTTCTCACCCCTCTAAAATCTCTCCTTTCTCACCCCTCTAAAATCTCTCCTTTCTCACCCCTCTAAAATCTCTCCTTTCTCACCCCTCTAAAATCTCTCCTTTCTCACCACTTCTCAAATCTCTCCTTTCTCACCCCTCTAAAATCTCTCCTTTCTCACCCCTCTTAAATCTCGCCTTTCTCACCACTTCTCAAATCTCTCCTTTCTCACCCCTTTCAAATCTCCCCTTTCTCACTCTTCCCGTCTCAGATCTCCCCTTTCTCACTCTCCCCTTTTCAAATCTCCCCTTTCTCACCCTCCCACTCTCAAATCTCCCCTTTCTCACCCTCCCACTCTTAAATCTCCTCTTTCTCACCCTCCCCTTCTCAAATCTCCCGTCTCTCACCCTCCCCCTCTCAAATTTCCCCAAGATCTTTCTCATCCAGAATTTCGATATACTCGTGTTTGCCCTAAATTTGGCCCGAATGCAAATGTGAAAGCTGCATTCAAAGACTTTAAGTAAAAGCAGATAAAATTCATTGCACAGTAAATTTTACGACATTTTCTAACCATAAGTAGATAAATGTACCGCTTGAGTCTTTTAGGGGTTATCAGAAACTTTTCCAGGCATTTTAACATGCCTAATGCTTGTGCATAGTTTATGCAAACACGAACAGAAAAGTTAGAAGTTTTGACAAAAGTTCAAAACAGTCTCGTTTTCAAATTTTGTCTGTCATGAGTCCACGCGATTAAAAAAACATGCCAAGTCGATCATACAAGGCATGGACAGCTCAAAGTTCACCACGTAAAAGGGACCGACATTGTACGCGGATGTTCAATTTAAAACTGAATAAAAACTAAACAGATTACGGTTGTAATAATAATAACTGCAGGAGGGCTGCGGGCAATGGCACATCATTTGGTGACACTAGACCCGCAGCCAACGAGGAGGCAATTCTGCCCCGTTCCGCTGACTCCCGAGCACACACGCACACAGATACTGTACGCAGGCACACGCTCACACAGTTGCGTACATCTGCCCTGACTTTCTTTCCCATCGTCAGGCAGTGTACACTCTCACTGTGCCTTGGAGGTTGGCCCTCAAGGGAGTTAATTGCACGACAAGCCCCCAAGCCTTCTCTCCGCAGCCGCGTCCAAAATAAATGTGGCCTCGCCGCGCAATCGAGCTCAGGGACCTCGGTGCGAGAATCAAATGCGTTAACCACTCTGCCACTCGCCCCTAATAGATTACGATTCACATAAGTGATCAATGAGGCTTTAGGTCTGCAGCCTCGATTCTTTATAATTAGTTTAGTAATTCGGTAATATATTTTAATATTCAAGTCGTGTTATATTTCTTCAGTCAAAATACAAGCCTAAATAATTGGAGAGTATATTGTGTAATAAGTTATTAAAGTTGCAGATTAACGAATCAATAAATGAATTTGTTTTTTATTATTTAAAGGTGGAATTAAAACACGCGTTCGTTACTGTTAGTAGTAGGAAAATAATACGGAGCATGAATTGAAGTTGTTTAGGTGTTCTGAAACGTATCTAGCTTATATAAATATAAAAATAAATTTCATACAGAAATCTTAATGCACCCAGCCCGCAGTCACAGATTTCGCGGCGCATCTGAAGGCTGCGTCTGTTCAGTCCATGGACTGGGAGGGACGCCACACCCACCCGCAACCTTCTTCTACTAGAGGTTGCAGGTAGAGGCTACAAGGCTAACCAGAAGTGTACAGGTAGAGGTTGTAGCCTTGTGGCTAGAGCGTCTTACTCACGATATGAAGGTCGGGGGTTCGATTCCCGACTCCACAGGAACAATTTGTGTCCTTTAGCAGGACACTGAACTCTGCCTTATTTTAATTCATCCAGCTGTTAAATATGTACCAGCAATAGCTGGGATAATTGAGGGTAGGTGTGGCGTCCCCCAGTCCATGAACTGAACAGCCGTACGCAGCCTTCAGATGCGCCGCGCAATAGCTGCGGCTGTGCTGTCGGCTGCCATCTGGCCCAATTGGTGCAGGTGGAATCAATTATTATTTTTTTTATAATTATTATTATTATCATTATTATTATTATTATTATTATTATTATTATTATAATTATTAATATTATTATTATTATTATTATTATTCTACTACAAAAAGTGTTCGAAATTCTTTGACCATCGCTTCGACGTCCATAATCGACTCAATGATGCGACTGGCCGTTCAGCGCCGCTGCGATCTCCTGCCGGTGCTGACGATGCGAGGAGCGCGAAGCCGAGCGAGAGGCTGAGCTGGCTCGATCCTGCCAGCTTTCGCTGCCGCCCCGCTGGTCTGAGGACAGGCCGTCCTGCAGCTTCGACCGCTCCAGAGTCAGCACCGACATCAGCGAGCGAACCTCCTGAGGGTTCCGCTTCTTGCCGTCCAGGAAGTAGGTTTTGAAAGTCTTCTTGTTCTATGAAGAGTTTGGAGATCAGATCTGGGCTGTTTGACTGACGGACAGAACTGACAGACTGAAGTACAGAACTGACAGACTGAAGTACAGAACTGACAGACTGAAGTACAGAACTGACAGACTGATGTACAGAACTGACAGACTGAAGTACAGAACTGACAGACTGAAGTACAGAACTGACAGACTGAAGTACAGAACTGACAGACTAAGGGATTGACAGATTGAGGGATAGAACTGACAGACTGTCAGAACAGACAGGCTGACGGAACAGAAAAATTGAAAGAACAAACAGGCTGACGCAACAGACTGGATGACATCACAGACTGGATGACATCACAGACTGGATGACAGAACAGACAAAGACAAGATTACATTACAGACTGAAAGACAGAACAGACAGGATTACATAACAGACAGAAAGACAGAACAGACAGGATTACATAACAGACAGAAAGACAGAACAGACAGGATTACATAACAGACTGAAAGACAGAACAGACAGGATTACATTACAGACTGAAAGACAGAAAAGACAGGATTACATAACAGACTGAAAGACAGAAAAGACAGGATTACATAACAGACTGAAAGACAGAAAAGACAGGATTACATAACAGACAGCAAGACAGAACAGACAGGATTACATAACAGACAGAAAGACAGAACAGACAGGATTACATAACAGACAGAAAGACAGAACAGACAGGATTACATAACAGACAGCAAGACAGAACAGACAGGATTACATAACAGACAGAAAGACAGAACAGACAGGATTACATAACAGACAGAAAGACAGAACAGACAGGATTACATAACAGACTGAAAGACAGAACAGACAGGATTACATTACAGACTGAAAGACAGAAAAGACAGGATTACATAACAGACTGAAAGACAGAAAAGACAGGATTACATAACAGACAGCAAGACAGAACAGACAGGATTACATAACAGACAGAAAGACAGAACAGACAGGATTACATAACAGACAGAAAGACAGAACAGACAGGATTACATAACAGACAGAACAGACTTTAGTCGCTCTCTCACCGGCAGTACCATCTCGCTTCCATCGCTGATCTCATAAGCATTGTAGCGGTCTAGCTTCTCTTTGGTTGTGGCGCTTATGTGAACTCGCTGTGGCTAAAGATTGAACATATTTTGTTTGAACAAAATAGCAGATACAAAAAGTCTAATTAAAAAACTCGTACCTGTCCACTAGACTCCATTTTATTGGCCGTGTTGACAGTGTCGCCAAATAAGCAATAGCGAGGCATTTTCATACCGACCACCCCGGCAACAACCATGCCAGTGTGAAGTCCTAAAAAGGGCCGTTTTAGTAGGTATATGATTCAAGAGTCTCATTAGTTAATGGCCGTGTAATTGCTCACCGATTCGCATCATCAGGTGGGGATTAATACCGGACGGATCCTTGCAGGTGGCGATTGCCTTCACCATATCCTGCGCCATCTCGGACATCAGCGCTGCGTGGTGCTCGGTTTTAACTGGAGCTCCGGACACAATCATGTAGGCGTCGCCAACTGTTTCAACCTGATTGATTAGTGGGACAGCAGGAAAAATTTATTCTAGCCTGATGATGATTGTCTAACAGGTTGGGTTGCTTGTCTAACAGGTTGGGTTGCTTGTCTAACAGGTTGGGTTGCTTGTCTAACAGGTTGGGTTGCTTGTCTAACAGGCTGGGTTGCTTATCTAACAGGTTGTTGTCCTGTTCTAACAGGTTGGGTATCTTGTCTAACAGGTTGGGTTTTGTTGTCTAGCAGGTTGGGTTTCTTGTCTAACAGGTTGGGTTTCTTGTCTAACAGGTTGGAAATCGATCCTGGGTACCTTGTAGACGCAGTTCTGCTCAGTGAGCTTGTCGAAGACGCTGTACATATTGTTGAGCATGTTGACAACGTCCAGCGGAGTTATGGCGCCGCAGATGTTGGTGAAGCCGCAGATGTCGCTAAACAGAATCGTCACTTCGTCGAAGGTCTCGCAGGTGCTAACAGCGGAGTCGCCACGCCGAAGTCGATCGGCCACCGTCTTGGGGATCATCTGGTAGAGCAGCTCGTCTGTTTTCTTTTTCTCATCGTCCAGGCGTTTCATGCTCTCAGAAAGCTTTGCACTCTTCTCCTGCTCCTGAATGGCGATGTGTGGGATTTGAGGCGGATTGAGGATGTAGGATTTATGAATTGAGGATTTGGGATTTATGGATTGAGGATTTGGGATTTATGGATTGAGGATTTGGGATTTATGGATTGAGGATGTGGGATCTAATGATTGAGGATGTGCGATCTGATGATTGAGGATGTGGGATCTAATGATTGAGGATGTAGGATCTAATGATTGAGGATGTAGGATCTAATGATTGAGGATGTAGGATCTAATGATTGAGGATGTGCGATCTGATGATTGAGGATGTAGGATTTATGGATTGAGGATTTGGGATTTATGGATTGAGGATTTGGGATTTATGGATTGAGGATTTGGGATTTATGGATTGAGGATGTGGGATCTAATGATTGAGGATGTGGGATCTAATGATTGAGGATGTGCGATCTGATGATTGAGGATGTGGGATCTAATGATTGAGGATGTAGGATCTAATGATTGAGGATGTAGGATCTAATGATTGAGGATGTAGGATCTAATGATTGAGGATGTGCGATCTGATGATTGAGGATGTAGGATTTATGGATTGAGGATTTGGGATTTATGGATTGAGGATTTGGGATGTATGGATTGAGGATTTGGGATTTATGGATTGAGGATTTGGGATTTATGGATTGAGGATTTGGGATTTATGGATTGAGGATTTGGGATTTATGGATTGAGGATGTGCGATCTGATGATTGAGGATGTGGGATCTAATGATTGAGGATGTAGGATCTAATGATTGAGGATGTAGGATCTAATGATTGAGGATGTGGGATCTAATGATTGAGGATGTAGGATCTAATGATTGAGGATGTAGGATCTAATGATTGAGGATGTGCGATCTGATGATTGAGGATGTAGGATTTATGGATTGAGGATTTGGGATTTATGGATTGAGGATTTGGGATGTATGGATTGAGGATTTGGGATTTATGGATTGAGGATTTGGGATTTATGGATTGAGGAATTGGGATTTATGGATTGAGGATGTGCGATCTGATGATTGAGGATGTGGGATCTAATTATTGAGGATGTAGGATCTAATGATTGAGGATGTAGGATCTAATGATTGAGGATGTGCGATCTGATGATTGAGGATGTAGGATTTATGGATTGAGGATTTGGGATTTATGGATTGAGGATTTGGGATGTATGGATTGAGGATTTGGGATTTATGGATTGAGGATTTGGGATTTATGGATTGAGGATGTGGGATCCAATGATTGAGGATGTGGGATCAAATGATTGAGGATGTAGGATCTAATGATTGAGGATGTAGGATCTAATGATTGAGGATGTAGGATCTAATGATTGAGGATGTAGGATCTAATGATTGAGGATGTAGGATCTAATGATTGAGGATGTAGGATCTAATGATTGAGGATTTAGGATCTAATGATTGAGGATGTGGGATCTAATGATTGAGGATGTGGGATCTAATGATTGAGGATGTGGGATCTAATGATTGAGGATGTGCGATCTAATGATTGAGGATGTGGGATCTAATGATTGTGGATGTAGGATCTAATGATTGAGGATGTAGGATCTAATGATTGAGGATGTGGGATCTAATGATTGAGGATGTAGGATCTAATGATTGAGGACGTGGGATCTATTGATTGAGGATGTGGGATCTAATGATTGTGGATGTAGGATCTAATGATTGAGGATGTAGGATCTAATGATTGAGGATGTGGGATCTATTGATTGAGGACGTGGGATCTAATTATTGAGGATGTGGGATCTAATGATTGAGGATGTGGGATCTAATGATTGAGATGGTGTGATAACTATGTAGTGAGTTAAGCAATAGTAAAAGCGCAATTATGCGGAAATCTATTTTGAGCACCTGCTCCAGTGCTAGTTTGAGCTCAGCCGATTGCTGCTCTCCTGCCAGGATGAGGTCGCGGCTCGAGTCGTGCATGGACAGGTCGTTAATGTACAGGCCCACAGAGTACATGCTCTCTACGTCGCGAAGGCTGAAAGTTAAAAGGATATATATATATAAGCTAGATGTGATTTCTATCGATCAATCAAAGTTTCCAGCAATGAGCACAGACATACACAGGTGTGCCTAAGAAGACTATAGCATCCCAGGCTGGCATATACTTCATCTGGCCTTTGAGTCGGAGGCCGTTGTCAGCACTGCTGGAGGCTTTCTTTCGTTCTAGATAAAGTGCAGAGTAGTTCGGCTTTGAAATAAAGTTTACGTAGTTTTAATTTACTCAAAGTATTTAGGGTGGACGCACTGTCTTTGAAGTTCTGTCCATCAGCTGTTTTATTCTGCATTGAGACCAACTCGAAGACATTGTTCGTGTGGATGATCACCTGATGAGAATTGTGTGACAGCTCCTTTGATAAGTAAAAACTGATTTTTTTAACGACACATTTATAGCAATCCATTCTGTTCGTTCACCCGCGTGGCATGGACTAGCAATCCATTCTATTCCTTCAACCACATGGGATAGACTAGCAATCCATTCTATTCCTTCACCAGCATGGGATAGACTAGCAATCCATTCTATTCCTTCACCAGCATGGGATAGACTAGCAATCCATTCTATTCCTTCACCAGCATGGGATAGACTAGCAATCCATTCTATTCCTTCACCAGCATGGGATAGACTAGCAATCCATTCTATTCCTTCACCAGCATGGGATAGACTAGCAATCCATTCTATTCCTTCACCAGCATGGGATAGACTAGCAATCCATTCTATTCCTTCACCAGCATGGGATAGACTAGCAATCCATTCTATTCCTTCACCAGCATGGGATAGACTAGCAATCCATTCTATTCCTTCACCAGCATGGGATAGACTAGCAATCTATTCTATTCCTTCACCAGCATGGGATAGACTAGCAATCCATTCTATTCCATTCAACAATGAATCAACTCACAGCATCCCAGGAGAACTCAATCATGGGCCGGATTAGCAGAAAGTGCTCATTGATGAGCGTGTCGACTAGTGTTGGCAAGGTGTTGAATAGCCCGCGCCCGATGTTCAACACCCGCATGCCGCGGTTGAAGACAATGTTGAACGGGAACACCTCGAAGAAGACTTCCGATGGCACTTGGAGAGTGTCGTCCTCGTCAGCCTTGAACCTGTTTCAACCATAAGTATATTTGAATATTTTAACATCTCTACTATTAGTAGTGTAGTTGCACAGTTCTTAACGATTTTCACAGCTGTTGACAGGTCTACATGGTACCTGATCTACTTGGTAGAGATAGACTGATGTAAAAAGTGCATTCAATCTGATCCATATTCCAAAAGTACTTTTCTGGTGCCACACAAAGACATGGGATAATAAAAATACAGGAAATACCTCACCTGACATTATTAAAATGCAGCCGGAAGATGCAGTTGATGACTCCGGAGGATTCTGACGTCTTGCTGACGATCTCGATTCTCATGCTGGTCTTGTAGAACAGACGGGCGATCTCCGTGATCTGGCCGCGAACGTAGTGATGAAAGCCGCGTCTCTTCGATCGATACTGCAGCGTGATGCCCGTCTTGGACTCGTTGACGCAGAAGAACGACGGTGGCCTCATCTTCAAGTAGGTGAAGCGCAGGTACTCGTGAAGGTTATCAAGGCCGTTCAGAAAGTCGCGCAAATCGCGGCCCAGAACGCGCAGAATCGAATCGTAGCCAAAGTTGGACAGGAAGGTGATGAAGAAGACGCCATTTTCGAACATGATTTCATCGGTGGACATGCGCAGGATCTGGGCATAATGGCAGAGGGATCCTCAACATTCGGTAACTGCTCATTGGTCCAAACGCGGATGCGTAATAAATAAAAATAACGATTGCGTGAGGGCTGCGGGCAATGGCACATCATTCGGTGACACTAGACCCGCAGCCAGTGAGAAGGTAATTCTGTCTATTTCGCTGACTCCTGAGCACACACGCACACACAGGCGTATCGTCACATAGGTGTGTACAGCTGTCCTGACTTTCTCATCGTCAGGCAGTGTACACTCTCACTGTGCCTTGGAGGTTGGCCCTCAAGGGCGTTAATTGCACGACAAGCCCCCAAGCCTTCTCTCCGCAGCTGTGCCCCAAATGAATGTGGCCTCGCCGCGGAATCGAGCTCCGAACCGAATATGCGGATGCATTTGATGTGCATATAATATACGTACCTCGCTAGCAGAGTCTACAATCAACGATATGAGGCCATCGCTGTACACCTCTCGCGTGCGAAACGTTCGCGTGTCCGATTTAGCTCGAGCCAGCACCTGCTCCCAGACCTCCTCGGAGAACTTGCTAGTGATGAAGGCATGGATACCTTCGAGTATTAGGCCGTACATTTAGGTAAATCAGCGCTGTTCTTTGTCAAGCAGTCAAAGTGAAATTCCAAAGTGAAGTTGAGTCTTGGTTGGACGCGGTAGCAAGCTGGTCAAATAGTCTGATGAATCACAGCCGCGCACACTTACAAAAAAGCTTTTTTTTCGGCCTTTTTAAAAACATCGGGTGACTTCCCCGAGCCTCATTTGTTTCTTGTGTGGCAATTTCCTGTCCAATCTTTGCTTTTTCCTAACCTACCTCCGGCTCACGTGAATGAGTGGAGCGGATGAGACTAGCTAAGGATGACTAATTTGAGTTTTTCTTGTTCTCGCCGAGGTCTCCGATCTGACAGGCCGGCGAGACTCATTACCCTCGATGTTTAGCTCCTCGCCTGCTCTGCGTAACAACAGTCGGCTTCTGGAGGGAATCGGGAAATTGCGACTCAAACCAGGAAGCACCGTGAGTACCGATGCCGTGACTCTAGCATTTAGCCTGTCAGGACAGCCAGGTAAATCTCTGAAATGTGCGTTGTCGTGTCATGGGTCAGGACGGATTCTCGAATCATTGAAACACATCAGGGGTTGCAGCCAAGTTGTTAGAGCGTCGGACTCAAGACTCGAACGAAGGTTGGCGGTTCGATTCCCGATTTTATTAGAACGACTTGTGTTCTTTAGCAAGACACTTAAATTCGTTGCATTGCTTCAGTTCACCCAGCTGCCAGCTGGACTAAACAGCCGTCTGGCAATAGCTGCCAGATGCTAGCTGCATCTGGCCTAACTGAGGCAGGTGTTATTAATTATTAGTTTCCATATCAATCATTGCAACATTGAAGCTGGGAAGTGATATTCTTCAATTCTATATTTTATTTATTGAATTAAGAAAATAAATAAATCAACTTTCAGCTGGGGTAGAAGTTGCACACAGCCTGAACGTCGTTGTAAAACTTCTGCACGACATTGTTGTATCCTGCACGCCATGGTTTGTATCCTGCACGCCATGGTTGTATCCTGCACGCCATGGTTTGTATCCTGCACGCCATGGTTTTTATCCTGCACGCCATGGTTGTATCCTGCATGCCATGGTTTGTATTCTGCACGGCATGGTTTGTATCCTGCACGCCATGGTTTTTATCCTGCACGCCATGGTTGTATCCTGCACGCCATGGTTTGTATCCTGCACGCCATGGTTTGTATTCTGCACGCCATGGTTTTTATCCTGCACGCCATGGTTTGTATCCTGCACGCCATGGTTTGTATCCTGCACGCCATGGTTTTTATTCTGCACGCCATGGTTGTATCCTGCACGCCATGGTTTGTATTCTGCACGCTATGGTTTGTATCCTGCACGCCATGGTTTTTATCCTGCACGCCATGGTTGTATCCTGCACGCCATGGTTTGTATCCTGCACGCCATGGTTTGTATCCTGCACGCCATGGTTTGTATCCTGCACGCCATGGTTTGTATTCTGCACGCCATGGTTTGTATCCTGCACGCCATGGTTTGTATCCTGCACGCCATGGTTTGTATCCTGCACGCCATGGTTTGTATTCTACACGCCATGGTTTGTGTCCTGCACGCCATGGTTTGTATTCTGCACGCCATGGTTTGTGTCCTGCACGCCATGGTTTGTATTCTGCACGCCATGGTTTGTGTCCTGCACACCATGGTTTGTATTCTGCACGCCATGGTTTGTGTCCTGCACACCATGGTTTGTACACGCAGAAGAAAAAGTATAAAATAACCAGCTGCAAGCTTACTTGTAAACTTTCAGCATATTAAACGCGCTCGTGTTGTTTATAGATTTATTCAGCTAGTCTAACCAAACAAGGGGCTGTTGAACCCGTTAAAAAAATTTGGGCCAGATGTGCAGCAGACAGACAGCACATCCGCAGCTATTGCGCGGCGCATCTGAAGGCTGCGTACGGCTGTTCAGTCCATGGACTGGGGCGACGCTGTAGCCACTGACACGCAGAAGCCGTCGGACCCGTTCAAATTGGCCACCGATTCCAGTGTTGTACTGCTTGAACCTGTGCCTGCGTTTGGTTATAGTAGTTACTATTTATGTATGTATGTACTACTACCTGCTAATTTATGTATGAAAGCTTAAAAAATATTATATAGTAACTATAAAATATAATAAATATGTTTATTTATTTAATAGCGATCTGCAATGGAACGATTCTAAAACGCTAAATATTGCTTTTTATTTTCGAATTTACGTTCCATAATGCAGATAATATATTTATTAAATATAAATAGCTTATAAACAAAGCCATGTACCTAATCAGCAGAAAATCAATAATATTGACATTTTTGTGCTTCACGATAAATTTAATTACATAAAATGAAAATCAAATTCACACAGGTGTGTACATCTGCCCTGACTTGCTCATCTGTGCCTTGGAAGTTAACCCTCGAGTCGATCTGCCACTCACCTCACATTTTACTTGAAAATTAGAAGTAGTATGCAGAGAATATCTATTGTTAGGAGCCATGTGGGACGAACTCACGTGTGAGAGAAACCGCTTTTTGGGTCGGATCCCAAAGCACACCTCAGAAATCTAAACAAGATCGGACAGCAACTGGATCAAACTTTTTTCCTTGACCAATTTAGCTTGGCCGCATACGAGACGATATAGAAATCGATTTCTGTGCTTGATGGACAAGACTCATAGTGCAGTGGGCGAGCCTTTTTAGCCCCAGTTTTCTCACGCTGCTGACTCAGGTGCCTCCATCTGTATGCGAAGTGACGTTTTCAGGTGGGCAATTGATTCGATTTACAGCTGGCGCAGTCCCAGCTCAAGTCGCTGCTCACTCATCGATAATCTAACAACATCTGATTGCTGAGAATTCCGCCAGAGGGGCTGATAAAAAGTCACCTGGGCGCTTAGGAAAGAGAGATGTTCAAGTCGGGTTTTTCCTTGCCCTGATAGACTTCATATTTGCGAAGCTGGAAATCCGAAGTCTCCATGATGTTATTGCAGGACCATTGAGGGACCATTGGGGAACTAGAGATTAATTCTCAAACTAGGAACTGGGGCTCAAACTAGGGAACTGAGGTTCGAACTAGGGAACTGAGGTTCCAATAGGGAACTGGGGTTCAAACTAGGGAACTGGAGTTTAAACTAGGGAACTGGAGTTTAAACTAGGGAACTGGAGTTTAAACTAGGGAACTGGAGTTTAAACTAGGGAACTGGGGTTTAAACTTGGGAACTGGGGCTCTTACTTGGAACTCAGGCTCTTACTTGGGAACTGGGGCTCTTACTTGGGAACTGGGGCTCTTACTTGGGAACTGGGGCTCTTACTTGGGAACTGGGGCTCTTACTTGGGAACTGGGGCTCTTACTTGGGAACTGGGGCTCTTACTTGGGAACTGGGGCTCTTACTTGGGAACTGGGGCTCTTACTTGGGAACTGGTGCTCTTACTTGGAACTGGGGCTCTTACTTGGAACTCAGGCTCTTACTTGGGAACTGGGGCTCTTACTTGGGAGCTGGGGATCAAACTAGGGAACTGGGGATCAAACTAGGGAACTGGGCTCAAACTAGGGAACTGGGATTCAAACTAGGGAACTGGGGATCAAACTAGGGAACTGGGATTCAAACTAGGGAACTGGGGATCAAACTAGGGAACAGGGGTTCAAACTAGGGAACTGGAGTTTAAACTAGGGAACTGGAGTTTAAACTAGTGAACTGGAGTTTAAACTAGGGAACTGGAGTTTAAACTAGGGAACTGGGGTTTAAACTTGGGAACTGGGGCTCTTACTTGGAACTCAGGCTCTTACTTGGGAACTGGGGCTCTTACTTGGGAACTGGGGCTCTTACTTGGGAACTGGGGCTCTTACTTGGGAACTGGGGCTCTTACTTGGGAACTGGGGCTCTTACTTGGGAACTGGTGCTCTTACTTGGAACTGGGGCTCTTACTTGGAACTCAGGCTCTTACTTGGGAACTGGGGCTCTTACTTGGGAGCTGGGGATCAAACTAGGGAACTGGGGATCAAACTAGGGAACTGGGGATCAAACTAGGGAACTGGGATTCAAACTAGGGAACTGGGGATCAAACTAGGGAACAGGGGTTCAAACTAGGGAACTGGGGCTCAAACAAGGAAAACTGGGCTCAAACAAGGAAACTGGGCTCAAACTAGGGAACTGGGGATCAAACTAGGGAACTGGGATTCAAACTAGGGAACTGGGGATCAAACTAGGGAACAGGGGTTCAAACTAGGGAACTGGGGCTCAAACTAGGGAACTGGGCTCAAACTAGGGAACTGGGATTCAAACTAGGGAACTGGGGATCAAACTAGGGAACAGGGGTTCAAACTAGGGAACTGGGGCTCAAACAAGGAAAACTGGGCTCAAACAAGGAAAACTGGGCTCAAACAAGGAAACTGGGCTCAAACTAGGGAACTGGGCTCAAACTAGGGAACTTAGGATTTGGGAACTATGAGAAGTTTATGAGAACTCGGAATAGTTAAGGCTGTCGCATGAATAAATTTTGTAGCAGAACAATGTCAGAGAAAATAAAGTAACTTAAAACCATATCATGGCAAATAATGGACATGACAATGCTGCAGAATCAAGCGATTGCAACTGACTGGGTGACATCCGTCGGCTTGCGATGCGATTCCAAACTTGAAAAAAAACTGAATAAATGGATCCGCAAGTGAGAAAATAACTGCAGTGCTCACACAGTGTGCTCACGGAAAAGGCTGAATTTATGTTTGCTCCTGGCAAATTCTTCCGCACAAGGTGTGTGGGGTGTGTACACTACCCCCTCCCAAACCATCTCAGTAGTTCTCATCTTGCCTGCCAACACGTGCCGACTTCTCAGCGCTCAATCTCGGTGGAAATGTCTCATCGGTAATTCATCAGCAGGGTCGTTGCACATTATTTTCATCAGTTCCTTATCTCTGCGCCATACATGAAGTGGCCACACACCTGAACCTGTGCGAGCTATGTTCGTTTGCTCAACGAGCTCTTGTGGGGGAAGGGTCTCTCTCACTGAGCTAACTAGGCAAAGGAATTTCTAAATATATATTTAAAGAAACTTCGTGATATAAATGTAGAACTAATAAGGTGGGTTTAATTTTAAGAATAATAATAATTGCAGGAGGGCTGCGGGCAATGGCACATCATTTGGTGATACTAGACCCGCAGTCAGTGGGGAGGTATAGGTCTGCCCATTTCGCTGAGTCCTGAGCACACGCACACAGGTGTGTACATCTGCCCTGACTTTCTCATCGTCAGGCAGTGTACACTCGCACTGTGCCTTGTAGGTTGACCCTCAAGGGTTTAAATTGCACGACAAGCCCCCAAGCCTTCTCTCCGCGGCTGGCGCCCGAAATGAATGTGGCCTCGCCGCGGAATCGAGCTCAGGGACCTTGGTGCGAGAAGGCAAATGAATTACTTCTCATACTTAGCGCCGGCTTTATTTAATAAAAACAATTTTCCTCAAAACACAATATGGGACAGGGGAGCGAGCACTGCCTGTTGTCTGCTAGTGAAGTGAGCAGCCCTCTTCTGCAGTCTCTACCGCTAGAGCAGGTATTCTCTCGCTTCAATGAGCAGCTCATCTGGCGCACGAATAATAATAGCGAAAATCCCTTTGTTGCCGCCCGGCCCAGTCACCCTGCCTGACGAATGTCAATCAGTTTTTTTGCTTTTGAAATATAACAGCTTTTTTAATCAGGAATCCACGAAACACACTGGGTTGAAACGCATGAGCGAATAAATTAAATTAATGTGGTTTAAAAAGGAGCAAGCGCATAAAATACCAGGTAGGTAGGTAGGTAGGTGACATTTCTGTCACTCCACCTGGTCTCCCACACCTTGGCTGCAGGTAGTGAAGCGTTTAATAATTCAGCGACTGTAGGCTGTGCAGATTAGGCGTGTAATTATTTTCAAATTAAATTGAATGCACGCAGCTCCGGAGTGGCTGCTGATTAGGGGAGTGGGGTGGTTGGTCGCTTTACTTAGTTAGAATTATTTCGTTTCTTTTCTACGCACAGATTTTTATTTCACTGGCTCATTCATTCAATTCATCAGACAGGCACCCCTGGGGGTTACCGACTTACCATTGGAACCAAATTTTAGAATTGAATTTTTTCCTCCACCACTACCAACAAGAGAACCTCCTATACTATATAACTATAGTCTCTTCACTCCCAGAGTATGACACCCTTGGGAAATTAGGAAATAACATTTTCTGATACTGCTCAACTTGTTTGACTGCGACACTGAGTTCGGAGAACGCCCGAAGCAATGGTCTGGTTCTATTTGGTTGTTAAGTTAAAATCAGCCCACTGGAAGCGTTGTACCACTGGTTTTATTGTATTTGACTTGCTTCTGGTAACTTTGCGATCCTTTTGCTAGGGTTCCTTGTGTTGGCTGTGTATAGATAGCTATAGGAGTATATTTAGGAGTACATGTAAAACTAACTCTGATACTTCGTGCATCGTGAACGCTGGCCAAATTTTCTTCAGTCAAATCGTTGAATTTTGAAAAGAGGAACTAAAATTTGTGCGTCCCGAATTTCCAAAAATCGTGAGCCTAATGAGTATCTTGAGAGTGGTCTCAAAAATCGCGATTAGGCCCCGCGGGGCTGAGTTGCCACTGGAGTTGGGGACTAGGCGATCAACCAATGACACGCGGCGGCTGGTGCTCACGTGTGGGCCACATCATCGCTGCCTCATTGCTCAGAGAGACGGAGAGCCAATCTGATCGGTCCAAGCGTCAGGCGGCAATCACAGAGGAGATGAAGCTGAGGAAGCTGAGGCCAGCCTACCAACGGATAATGAGTATAAATAAATTTACGGAATGCGAACGCCGAAATGTAGAAAATTTGTCACTTTAACACTAGCCCACAGTTGTATTTCGTCAATAGGGTACTACTGAATTCGAAAATTTCACGATAGTTGCAAACAAATAATGTTAAACAGTTGCACAATGATACCGTGGACTAGCCAGGCCAAACTACTGACAATGACTTTGGCGTTCGCCGCTGTGGCGACAGCCGTCGGACTCGCAGCACCTCGAGTCGTCAGCCTGACGGTTGCCGAGGAGACAGCCTCGGGTCACGTGATCGGCAACCTGAAGAGCCGCTTCAGTCTTCCCGAGGGGAGCCGATTCTCGGCCAGTTATCCCACTGACGAGTTGCGGGAGCTGTTTCCCGTGAACCAGGACACCGGTGAAGTGACAACCGGCAGGAGACGCATAGATCGTGAGGCCCTGTGTCCAGGTACAAAGCGGACTAGCTGCGAGAGAGCCTTCAACGTAGAGGCGCGACACGGTGACTCTGGAGCGGAGGAAGTGTTCGCTGTACACGTGGCCATCACGGATGTTAACGACCAGCGGCCGGAGTTTCGTCAAGCGAATCGTCCATTCATTCTGAGCATCGCGGAGTCGGACCAACCGCCCGTGAAATATTCGCTGCCAATCGCCGAGGACGCCGATTCAGAGCGCTACGACGGTGTGACGTATCGACTATCGCCCAAAGGCGACGCCGGGCAGTACTTCAAGTTAGCGATGGAGGACCGCAGCGGACGCCGCGTGCCAATGCTGGAGCTGGTTCGTCAGCTGGACCGCGAAACCAAAGACAGCTACCAGCTGGAACTACTGGCCGGCGACGCCGAATTTCCTGACGATGGCGAGCGACTAGAGATTATTATTCGCGTTCTGGACACCAACGACAATCGACCGGTCTGGCGGCTTTCCAGCGGCCGGTTGGTGCTGTCCGAGTGCGGTCCGTTGCACCAGCCGCTGCTGCATCTTGTTGCCACGGATGCGGATGAGGACAAAAGAATCCGTTTTCGAATTGCCGGCACAGCCAATCCGGAGGTTACCAGCTCGTTTTACATTCTACGCGACCAGTTGATGCAGAACAGATCGCTAGACTATGAGACAGTGCGGCAGAGGGCGCTGTACCTGCCACTGTTAGCTGAGGATTCCGGCGGTCTAAAAACCGAGGCTGAAATTGAACTACGCGTGACAGACTGCAATGATCACTATCCAAACATCACAGTGCAACTGATCGACGGCAAGGCGTCGTCAGTAGTCGAGAACGATCCGAGCAAGGTGATTCTAGCTCGCGTGATTGTTCGCGACGAGGACGAAGGCGAGAACGGCAGCGTGAACTGCGCCATTGCCGAAGCGCAGCGTCACCAGTTCGAGCTGCTGCAGCTGCTGGCTGACGGGCCACATGTGACTTATAAACTGCGTAAATTGTCCGGCGTGACCTTTGATCGTGAAGCGTTGACGGTGCGCGATGGTCGCTGGATAGGCGTGGAGATCATTTGTCGCGATCGTGGACCGCAGCCAAAAGAGCGTCGCTCCGAGGTGCGGGTGGAAATCCAGGACCAGAATGACAACAGCCCGATGCCGGACCGGCTGCTGTACCAATTCAGGACGCCAGAGAACCAGCCAGCCGGCACTTTAGTTGGCCGCATCAGTGCCACCGATCGCGACTTGGGAGAGAATGCCAGGCTAACCTACAGGTTCGCCGATAGCATCGTGCAGCAGTTCTTCACATTGCAGGCGAGTCGCAACGTGGTGGGCGGAGCAGACTTGCTGACGCTTGTGAGCCTCGATCGAGAGATTCGCGACCAATTCAGCTTCTCCGTAATTGTCACCGACAATGGAAAGCCTCTCCAACAGACAGCGACTATTTCTATAGAAGTCAATGTCGAGGACCAAGACGACTCGGCGCCAGTCTTCGCCAACAAAGATTACAGCTTCAGCATTCTGGAGGATTACGGTCGGAACAACTCGGAGCGTTTCATAGGCGAGGTTCAAGCCACGGACGCGGATGTTGGCATCAACGCCAGGATTCGATACGAAGTTGGCGGTAGCAGCGGTGGCGTTACTGGGGCAAGCTTCTTTTTCGTCAATAACCGACTGTACGCTCGCGGCAACTTGGACCGCGAGCGTCAGGAGATTCTGAGCTTGGAGTTGCGCGCAGTCGGCGTCAACGACGGAAGCCGGATTGGCACGGGGCATGCAACCATCGTTTTGCTCGATGTGAACGACAATGCGCCGGAATTCATCGGCCTGTCCACCTGGTGCAACTTGAGCGCGGTGAGCCCAGCTGGCACGCAGGTGACGCAGCTGAAGGCCGTCGACCCAGACGCAGGAGCGAACGGCACCCTCACATTCAGCCTGGTCGGTTCTGACCACGGCCACTTCAGCGTGGACCCGATGCACGGTATCGTCACCCTGGTAAAGCCGACCATCAGGGTTGCAGATTCGGGCGCTGACAGTTCAGATGTACTACGCCTCGTTGTACGAGTGAGCGACCGCGGCCAGCCATCGCTGAGCAGCCGAGCTGAGGCATTGTACATCCGCGTCATTGATCCGTCCGTAGGCAGCGTTCCTGACGTAGGCGGCAGCGCCGGTGGAAGTGCGCCCGACGGCGGAACACTTCAAGGAGCCGGACGCCGCAGTCCGCCAGGCCAAGGCGCCGGCATGGAGGCCGAGCAGCATGTGCTCATTCTCCTCTGCCTGGCTGGGGTGGTGTTCCTAGTCTTTGTTCTGCTGCTGGGCGTGCTGGTCTATGTACACATTAGAGGTGAGCAAAAGTTCGAATCAATAGACAGCTCTTCTTTTTGCGTAAATTAGTTCCAACAATGTTTTTTGAAAAGGCCAGTCTTTTGTGAAATGGCCTATAGGAAATATTTTCTCTGTTGGCTCGTCTTTGATCTCAACTCAGCTCAAAAGCTCTTTAGTCGTATTGCGATGAGCGTACTAGCAAGTTTTCGAATATAATAGCCTACAACAATCCATTTTGCTTCTTTGAGATCGAATACTTTTCAGGACTGAGCAATTTGGCAATTGCCCGCACCCTACCTTAGAGCCGGCCGAAATTGACAGATGATACAGAAGCAGTTCCTGCATCCCAGCTCTTTGTCACCGACTCATTTTGACAAATCGAAGATCCTCTAGGCAATGTTTTGCGTTTCGAACGTTCATCAAAGCTACAAAATTTTCTTCCCCATCCACTCGTACAGGAAATAATTCGGCCCATTAACTAATCGATTTTCAGGTCGTCGACGAGACGAGCCAGCAGCAATGGCGGTCTCTAGCTCGGCTTGGTACGACAAGGCCAATGCGTCCAATGTCGAGATGGTAAGTTCCTTCGATAAAGTCAAAATAAGTTTCGATGTGCCCGCTCAGGTCAATCCGTGCACCTGCAAATATGAATCCAGGTGGACGACCCCAGTGAATCTAGCATGCTGCGCTGTCAGCCGGACATTCTCAAGTCATCCACAACTGGCCGAGTACAGCAGCAACCGCCACATGCGTCTACGTCCGGAGGCTTCTACCACTCGGCAACCATGGCCATAGACAATTCGAGACATGCAGGCAGCCGGCGAGGCACCGGGGCTGGCCGAGGGTCGCTAGTTCGATTCCCCAGCATTGGCTATCTGCAAACGGCCGCTGGGGCGCCTGTGGCAGCTTCCGCGGTGGACCCGAACGTCAGCAGCGGCTGCAGCTACGCCGCTGTCTATGGTAAAAACTACTCGGAACGCTTGCCACGTAAAGTCTACGGAACGGCTGCGACATCGAAACTGCCGCCGGAGAACCAGCAGCCGGAGTCGGCGAAGAGTCCCAACAAGTCTCTGCCAAAGATGGAAGGCCCGCAGCTGAAAGGCTTCGACCCGCAAGGCTACGCCATGCTGACCGAAGCGTCATCGTCTTCGCCAACAGCGGCCGCAGTGGTGGCAACTGTCTGCAAGACTCCCTACATGACATCTAGCTTTGTCTAGCTTCTTGCATAGAGGATATCAAGAATTTTTAAATTGCGACCGTTGAGAACTTAAAATCAACAACAACATAATAGAAAGTCGCCACTCGTAACGCTTCATAACATTGTATATCTTATCGATTGTGTCTTTCCCCTATAGAAGCTATAAATTGTCGTCAACATTTGTTGTGTATGTGCAGACTATCAGTAAATATTTTCTTCTAATTGTGTTCATTGTAGAAAATCTGAATTTCTCTAATTAAATTGCGTCTTTTCTATGAAATCTTAAACAAAAAAACGTGTGAGTCGTGAAATCTCTGACTTGTAAAAGCATTCCTTCAGGAGGTTAGTTATGGTGTCATCATAAAATGAAACTGCGCGAACAGTTTTTTGGCCAATTTTATTTATGGCCTTACATTGAACACACAACACACCCTGACCAACTGGGATTTAAGGCGGGAATTTATATTACCACGGGGCCTCAATCCGCAGACACATCCGCCGAGCAGAACAAACAATCAGGAGCTTTTTCCTGCTGGCAGTAAAAAAGGCAGTATCAAATCGGAATGCCTTCATCAGATAGATAAATTGCCGACAGAGTCAGCCAGACGACACGGCAGCTGAGCTAGAGTGGCCATGCAGTGCTCAACTTTCCAATCAGGAAAAATATGAATCCTTCTGCAGTTTTATACTGCATTTGGCAGAGACAAACAGCAGCGATCAAGATGATTAAGATGTGAGCAGAAGTTAGTCAGAGAAAATGAAGACAGATGACAGAGTCAAGCTCCATTGGCTCCCGCTAGTCAGGAAGTGCTTTAAGCCATTAACAGTAGAAAGACCAATCAATTCTATTGGATTGCAAACACCCAAACTTCTCTTTTACCCATATCTCCCAAAAATACTCAACCAATCGCCATGCATAAAAATCAAGAAAATGAGCTACAATATTCCGCTTTATCCGATGAAAAATCTTTCACAATCACTAAACATCGGCATCGTCAAGATGTTCAACGATTCTCGTCGGGCTGTGTGGTGGCGTAACCATGCTGGCTATAATTCTTACTATTTTAGATTAATTAAATGTCTTTTCTCTTCTCTCTAGTGGGGGGGAACTAGCGTGGTCTTCCTACTGACGGCAGTTGCGTTCGCCTCATTTATATAATTTCATCTGGACTCGCGCGCACCTGGGGATCTAAAGGCTGAGGTATCGATCCCGTAGGGAGGCCCTAGGGAAGGACAGGAGACTGTGTGGTGGCGCGCTTTAGCTAAGCGATAAAGTTTCTGCAGTGAAAAGTTGCATTGTGTGCAACTCCAAAGTCTTGCCCCCATTTCACTCTCTCTCTCTGACACCTTGCTGCAAGAGAACAAAAGAATAAAAAATGAGAGAGAGAGAGAGATGAAAACAGAGAGGCTGCAGTAGGGCAGTCGTGTGGGATTATGGCCATGCCAGAGCTGAGTTGAAGTGTGACTTCTCGTGCGTAGAAACAATGAGCCCCTTTATAACCAGAGCCATGGCAAGAGCTATATAAAATAGCATGAGAGATTCTTAAAAATATAGATCAAGGACAGACAGGTAGATAGATGGAAGGACAGATTGAAATTGAGATCTATAAATAGATAAATTTAAATTGATCAAGATTGGCTTACATGAATTTAGATAGATCTAAAATGATTTAGAATGACTTAGGTAAATCTGTAGATAATGTGTAAACTGATCTAGATAGGGGTAGTGAGTGGCAGAGCGGTTAACGAGTTTGCCTCTCACACCAAGGTAGCTAAGCTCGATTCCGCGGCGAGGCCACATTCATTTGTGCCCTTGACTGCAGTAAAAAAATTTTTTTTTTAAAGTGATAAGTGATATTTCAAATACCCATGCACATTGTTCTTTTTCTGTATGTTCCAAAATGTTAAACCAATTGCCATAAAAATACAGGCTGAAATTTTCCGCTCTAGCCGATGAAAACTATTTTACAATCACTAAACATCGATATCGACGAGATATTTTAAGGATTCTCGTCGGGGGGGTATCTGGTGGCAAAAACCATCAATATCGACATAATATTTCTGCTCAAAAGATTTCTTAATTTAACCATGACAGCTATTATTGTTTGCTAAATTAAACTAGCAAGGGGTTCTTCGCAGCCAGGTTCTTCGACAAAAATAGCTGAATAACTCGAAGATGCTGACGTCGGACGGCTTTGAATGTTAGTTCACAGTAAAGGGTGGACAATTTTATCCATATGGTGGACTTTGACGAAAATCGGTCATTAGGTTTGAGTAGGCAGCGGGTATTTGAAACACCCCCCGTGGGTCTTTCCCCAGGGAGGGGGAAATAGCGTATATAATAACAATATTATTATTATTAACTGATCTACGAGCTAGATAGATGTATATTGATCAGAATGAATCCAGGTAAATAATGGGCATAGAAAAACGCGAACTCAGTTGATAGTGATACCCGCTTCATCTCGCAACGATCTCAAAATTTCACTGACCAACAAGCAGTCCCAGTGCCCAGTTTGATGAGGGTGATAAAATTCCTAACGCCTTCACGCCGGTACCAGCAGAGGCCGAGGAAAAAACCGTCACCCACGTCCTCGTCACCTGCAGAACGGCGGCTCCCGACCCCCTCCGCTTCACCCCTAGGCAAAGCCGCGGCAGCTGTCACCGCGGCCAAATGGGCTTCATAAAAAAACAATGAACAGGAGAGGAGAGGCGTGAACGGCCGATCCAGCAGCTACCCAAAGCCCCCAAACTGCTCCGCAGCCAGGCCAACCCTTCATATTTCATCGCGCATTCAATTTGAGACAAAGGAGCACTCATAGAGTTGGAACTCATCATCTAGAATTAGCGCCTTCTCGTCACAATGCCCCTAAAGCTGATGTTGGGACTGGTTTGATTGTTGTTTGGGAATCGCCGACAGCCGCAGCGGCGCCTATAAACGAGCGTAGACAGTTTCGGATGGAAAAATCCCCATTCCCATGGCTGGCCGATGAAGGGGATTCCAGAACAGTCCGGCTCAAGAGTTTCAGCTGCTCTTAAATGCTTTTATTGTCAATTGTTTATACCCAATACTTTTTAACTAATCGAATTGCATCACTCAAAACAACATTCACAACTTTCCTAGAGGTTCATCGACTGGGAAATCCTGCGGTGCTGGAGATTTTTAGACTGGGAAATCCTGCGGTGCTGGAGATTCTTTGAATGGGAAATCCTGCGGTGCTGAAGATTTTTAGACTGGGAAATCCTGCGGTGCTGGAGATTCTTAGACTGGGAAATCCTGCGGTGCTGGAGATTTTTAGACTGGGAAATCCTGCGGTGCTGGAGATTCTTTGAATGGGAAATCCTGCGGTGCTGAAGATTTTTAGACTGGGAAATCCTGCGGTGCTGGAGTTTCTTAGACTGAGAAATGTCAATATTCTTTGATTGAAAATACCACAGGACACAAAAATCAGCTACATAGGAATTCTTCAAGAACAAAGGAAATCTGCTGGTTAGAAAATCTCTTAATAACAATTGAAGTCAGCTGATTGTGAAAAGCAAACCGATTTGGAAGCCAGTAATATTGTTCGGCTGTCATTTAGGCAAGCTCATAGTATTTAACATCTGCTAGCACTAGTGAATATACAAAATACGCAATGAAGCGAACAAAAAGCAGGACGTCACTCATCTAGCAGAGGCGGCAGTACAGCAGCCCTTGTCTTGTCTCTGCTGAGCAGTTCACATTGTCGAGAGTCAGCAAAAAATGCCACAGTAATAGGCAGATCGCATCTGGAGGACTGTTGTTTTCAAAGAAAAAATTAGTTTAAAAAGAACCTTAAACTGAATTGCGAATGGTCGCGAGGGTCCATGCTTGTGGGTTCCCCCGACTACTTGAGTCATAGCCTCAAAAAAACAAATCTAGATGTAGAAGGCCTGCTGCCGAAAAACCGATCCTCGAATCCCTACATCTAGCTTCTCAACTCCCTACATCTAGCTTCTAAACTCCCTTTATCTAGCTTCTCAACTCCCTACACCTAGCTTCTGAACTCCCTATATATAGCTTCTCAACTCCCTACACCTAGCTTCTGAACTCCCTACATCTATAGCTTCTGAACTCCCTACATCTATAGCTTCTGAACTCCCTACACCTAGCTTCTGAACTCCCTACATCTATAGCTTCTGAACTCCCTACATCTATAGCTTCTGAACTCCCTACATTCTACTTCTAAATCGACATACTTTCCGATTCTCTAAGTTAGCTCACAATCCTTAAGCGAAACTTTTTAATAAGTGAAGTGATGTGGCCATGCATTTAGTCCCAAATATATATTTAAAATGTTCACTTGTGTTTTCCATAAATTATAACTCTCACGGACTGCTGCTTCAACAAAATTTTCTGAAATTAATCCCACATCCAGTGAGGCTCTCTGATCCCAGTTTGCGCTGTCAATCATGCTTTCAATTTTCCCCCAATTTTTTTCCACAGCCGAAACAAAGCATTGCCAAAGGGACCGTTAATATTGTGTCTCATTGTCGGATGATTGACAACAAACTACAGAAAATAAAAAAATCAAGTAGTGTAGCATAGCAACAAAGAATATTTCTACATGTCTTCTTTTTTTTAAGGCAGTTTATACACTTATGTTAGACAAATCATTTAAGTCAACTTAAATGATTACTTTTATAACACTTAAATGGTTCAGTGTATTTTCTATCTTGCAGTGATAAGTTATTATCTTAGTAACAAAGTTAACTGCTAATAGAGTTAGAACAATGCTAGTTTTTATTCATATTGAAAATCTAGTGCAAGAGCTAAGCTAAGTTAGAAAATTATGATCTAAATAGCCTATCAAGCTCCTGCTTGTTAGAATAAAGATTCTGTAAAACCAACTACAAGACAAGGCAAGCAGGTTGAATTCACAGACTCAAATCGTAGTTTTTTCTTTCGTAATGCATGTCTTTTATATAAGTCTCATCTACATTAACCAATCGCTGAAATCCCCAAAAATATATCTAAAGTTTTCACAAGAGTCACTCCGTGAACTCACAAGAGTCACTCCGTGAACTCACAAGAGTCACTCCGTGAACTCACAAGAGTCACTCCGTGAACTCACAAGAGTCACTCCGTGAACTCACAAGAGTCACTCCGTGAACTCACAAGAGTCACTCCGTGAACTCACAAGAGTCACTCCGTGAACTCACAAGAGTCACTCCGTGAACTCAAAAAAGTCACTCCGTGAACTCACTAGAGTCACTCCGTGAGCTCACCGAAGAGTTACTTAAAAAGCAGTCAATTTTTTTAAATCCACGACAGTTTAAAAATAACAAAGTGAATAGTTAGTAGAACAGTAGCAGCATAAAGTGAGTAATCCTACAAGTCAAGCCGCACTACACGATCACTCCATCTCTTGAGGCACTCGCAGGTTAACCCGAGGATACGGTCGCAGCGGTAGCAGGCCCGGTTCAGTTGGGGGCTTTGGTAGGCGCTGCAGATTCGGATAAAACTTGTCGCGATAGGCGCGCAAATCGTCCCAATTATAGCCGGTAGCATTGTCCTCGTTGACTCTAACGTCCTGCGGCCTGACTACAAAGTAATACTGCCTGAATGGGATGATAGTCTCAGGCGCCATCTGCAGACAAGCGGCCCTCCTATAGGCGTAGAAGGTCAATCCGCCGATTGCTAACGGCATGAGGTAGAACAGTTGCGGGTGATTGATAGCAAACTTCTTCAACAACTGGTTGACTTGGGCCAGCATGGCTTAATCCTTCTGCAAGTTGTTCGAGCAGGTAGACTACTTAGCTAGAACCTTTCCACCTAGGTTCTGTAGTTTGGGAAATACCTAGATTGAGGATTCTGTAGTTTGGGAAATACCTAGATTGAGGATTCTGTAGTTTGGGAAATACCTAGATTGAGGATTATGTAGTTTGGGAAATACCTACATTGAGGATTATGTAGTTTGGGAAATACCTAGATAGAGGATTCTGTAGTTTGGGAAATACCTAGATTGAGGATTATGTAGTTTGGGAAATACCTAGATTGAGGATTCTGTAGTTTGGGAAATACCTAGATTGAGAATTCTGTAGTTTGGGAAATACCTACATTGAGGATTCTGTAGTTTGGGAAATACCTAGATTGAGGATTCTGTAGTTTGGGAAATACCTAGATTGAGGATTCTGTAGTTTGGGAAATACCTAGATTGAGAATTCTGTAGTTTGGGAAATACCAAGATTGAGGATTCTGTAGTTTGGGAAATACCTAGATTGAGGATTATGTAGTTTGGGAAATACCTAGATTGAGGATTCTGTAGTTTAGGAAATACCTAGATTGAGAATTCTGTAGTTTAGGAAATACCTAGATTGAGGATTATGTAGTTTAGGAAATACCTACATTGAGAATTCTGTAGTTTGGGAAATACCTAGATTGAGGATTCTGTAGTTTGGGAAATACCTAGATTGAGGATTATGTAGTTTGGGAAATACCTAGATTGAGGATTCTGTAGTTTAGGAAATACCTAGATTGAGGATTCTGTAGTTTGGGAAATACCTAGATTGAGGATTATGTAGTTTAGGAAATACCTAGATTGAGAATTCTGTAGTTTAGGAAATACCTAGATTGAGGATTCTGTAGTTTGGGAAATACCTAGATTGAGGATTCTGTAGTTTGGGAAATACCTACATTGAGGATTCTGTAGTTTAGGAAATACCTAGATTGAGGATTCTGTAGTTTAGGAAATACCTAGATTGAGGATTATGTAGTTTGGGAAATACCTACATTGAGGATTCTGTAGTTTAGGAAATACCTAGATTGAGGATTCTGTAGTTTGGGAAATACCTAGATTGAGGATTATGTAGTTTAGGAAATACCTAGATTGAGAATTCTGTAGTTTAGGAAATACCTAGATTGAGGATTCTGTAGTTTGGGAAATACCTAGATTGAGGATTCTGTAGTTTGGGAAATACCTACATTGAGGATTCTGTAGTTTAGGAAATACCTAGATTGAGGATTCTGTAGTTTAGGAAATACCTAGATTGAGGATTATGTAGTTTAGGAAATACCTAGATTGAGGATTCTGTAGTTTGGGAAATACCTACATTGAGGATTCTGTAGTTTAGGAAATACCTAGATTGAGGATTCTGTAGTTTAGGAAATACCTAGATTGAGAATTCTGTAGTTTGGGAAATACCTACATTGAGGATTCTGTAGTTTAGGAAATACCTAGATTGAGGATTCTGTAGTTTGGGAAATACCTAGATTGAGGATTCTGTAGTTTGGGAAATACCTAGATTGAGAATTCTGTAGTTTGGGAAATACCTACATTGAGGATTCTGTAGTTTGGGAAATACCTAGATTGAGGATTCTGTAGTTTGGGAAATACCTAGATTGAGGATTCTGTAGTTTGGGAAATACCTAGATTGAGGATTCTGTAGCTTGGGAAATACCTAGATTGAGGATTATGTAGTTTGGGAAACACCTAGATTGAGGATTCTGTAGTTTGGGAAATACCTAGATTGAGGATTCTGTAGCTTGGGAAATACCTAGATTGAGGATTATGTAGTTTGGGAAACACCTAGATTGAGGATTCTGTAGTTTGGGAAATACCTACATTGAGGATTCTGTAGTTTGGGAAATACCTAGATTAAGGATTCTGTAGTTTGGGAAATACCTAGATTGAGGATTATGTAGTTTGGGAAATACCTAGATTGAGGATTCTGTAGAACTACAGAAACTACAGAAATTCTGTAGTTTGGGAAATACCTAGATTGAGGATTCTGTAGTTTGGGAAATACCTAGATTGAGGATTCTGTAGTTTGGGAAATACCTAGATTGAGGATTATGTAGTTTGGGAAATACCTAGATTGAGGATTCTGTAGTTTGGGAAATACCTAGATTGAGGATTCTGTAGTTTGGGAAATACCTAGATTGAGGATTCTGTAGTTTGGGAAATACCTAGATTGAGGATTCTGTAGAACTACAGAAACTACAGAAATTCTGTAGTTTGGGAAATACCTAGATTGAGGATTCTGTAGTTTGGGAAATACCTAGATTGAGGATTCTGTAGAACTACAGAAACTACAGAAATTCTGTAGTTTGGGAAATACCTAGATTGAGGATTCTGTAGTTTGGGAAATACCTAGATTGAGGATTCTGTAGCTTGGGAAATACCTAGATTGAGGATTATGTAGTTTGGGAAATACCTAGATTGAGGATTCTGTAGTTTGGGAAATACCTAGATTGAGAATTCTGTAGTTTGGGAAATACCTAGATTGAGGATTCTGTAGCTTGGGAAATACCTAGATTGAGGATTATGTAGTTTAGGAAATACCTAGATTGAGGATTCTGTAGTTTGGGAAATACCTAGATTGAGGATTCTGTAGTTTGGGAAATACCTAGATTGAGAATTCTGTAGTTTGGGAAATACCTAGATTGAGAATTCTGTAGTTTGGGAAATACCTAGATTGAGGATTCTGTAGTTTGGGAAATACCTAGATTGAGGATTCTGTAGCTTGGGAAATACCTAGATTGAGGATTATGTAGTTTGGGAAATACCTAGATTGAGGATTCTGTAGTTTGGGAAATACCTACATTGAGGATTATGTAGTTTGGGAAATACCTAGAACGTGTTAGAAGTTAAATAAAATTAATTGCAGTCTTGGGTATTTTCAAGCTCTCTGTAGCAGCTTTTTTTCTCTAAACTAAACTTCACTTGTCATACATTTTCATTTTTGCACCGAACAATGGGCGTAAACTTGACTCGCAAATAAAATATCACACACAGAGCATCTGCATTATGCACACACAGATACACAAGAATGACTAGTTGGCCAACAAGTAGATGTACGTACAATAATATCAGTTGAATAAGAGAAGCACAACAAGATAAGAGACTGTCTCTTCTTTCACAATTGCTTGAGTCAAGTTTTAGCCTCAGAAAAATAGAGAAAAATAGCTGTTAGAACTCGCCCAGAACAACAAAAAAGGCTTAAAACTATTTTTTTAACAATCTATCATTTGAGTCTAGATTCCGAGACAAAATTGCCATGAGCGGAAAGCGAGGCGCAGGCAAGAAGCAGGCTCAGCAGCAGCAGAAGCCGACGCCAGATGACGTCATGAGCAGCTTGACTGAGGACCAGATACACGAATATTACGAAGCATTCTGCATGTACGATCACGACGGCAGCGGAACTATTGACACCTCCGAGTTGGCCGTGATTATGACATCTCTGGGACAGAACATTACCGAGCAGGAGCTAGACCGTCTGGTACACGAGGTCGACGCTGACGGTGAGAACACAGAGACCATAGAAATTCTAGTTCTAGTCATAGATACTAAAATACCTAAAATATAAGTTATTTTAGTATCTATGGTTCTAGTCTACCATAGTCGATGGGGGTGAGTGGCAGAGCGGTCTAACGCGTCTGCCTCACGCAACAAGGTCCCTGAGCTCCATTCCACGGCGAGGCCACATTCATTCGGGGTGCAGCCGCGGAGAGAAGGCTTAGGGGCTTGTCGTGCAATTTACGCTCTTGAGGGCCAACCTCAAAGGCACAGTGAAGTGTACACTGCCTGACGATGAGAAAGTCAGGACAGATGTACACCATGTGTGAGCGAGTGCCTGCGTACGGTATCTGTGTGCGTGTGTGCTCAGGAGTCAGCAGAATGAGCAGAACTGCGTCGTCGCTGGCTGTCACTAGTGTCATCAAATGATGTGCCATTGCCCACAGTCCTCCTGCAATTATTATTAATCAGGTGTCGATTACCATCGCCCATAGACATTCTAGTCTACCATCCAGGTATTGATTACCATCGCCCATAGACATTCTAGTCTACCATCCAGGTATTGGTTACCATCGCCCATAAAAATTCTAGTCTACCATCCAGGTATTGATTACCATCGCCCATAAAAATTCTAGTCTACCATCCAGGTATTGATTACCATCGCCCATAAAAATTCTAGTCTACCATCCAGGTATTGATTACCATCGCCCATAAACATTCTAGTCTACCATCCAGGTATTGGTTACCATCGCCCATAAAAATTCTAGTCTACCATCCAGGTATTGATTACCATCGCCCATAAACATTCTAGTCTACCATCCAGGTATTGATTACCATCGCCCATAAAAATTCTAGTCTACCATCCAGGTATTGATTACCATCGCCCATAAACATTCTAGTCTACCATCCAGGTATTGATTACCATCGCCCATAAAAATTCTAGTCTACCATCCAGGTATTGATTACCATCGCCCATAGACATTCTAGTCTACCATCCAGGTATTGATTACCATCGCCCATAAACATTCTAGTCTACCATCCAGGTATTGATTACCATCGCCCATAGACATTCTAGTCTACCATCCAGGTATTGATTACCATCGCCCATAGACATTCTAGTCTACCATCCAGGTATTGATTACCATCGCCCATAGACATTCTAGTCTACCATCCAGGTATTGATTACCATCGCCCATAGACATTCTAGTCTACCATCCAGGTATTGGTTACCATCGCCCATAAAAATTCTAGTCTACCATCCAGGTATTGATTACCATCGCCCATAGACATTCTAGTCTACCATCCAGGTATTGGTTACCATCGCCCATAGACACTTTTATTCTACCATCCAGGTGTTGATTACTATCGCCCATAGACATCCAAATCACCCAAACACTTGTGAAGTGTCTTGGGCTAATTAAACTTACTTAAGAAAGCCAAAAGGAAGAAAAAAAAGTTTTAGCAAATTAAAGCTTTCTAACAATGGCAGATGAATACATGCCATTCCCATGCTATTTGAGCCTGTTGTGAAAGCATATGGCACAACAGTGTGGGGCGGGAATAAGCAAGAATGCGATCCATCTAGATTGGGGATTACACGGTATGCGACAAAAGTTTTTCCCCTTACCCACCATTGCGATAAACCCAGATGAGAGCTAAAACAAAGGAGGCGAACATGAGACAAGGTTTGACTTGCCCAGTCAGTTATAGGCAAGCAGTTTCACCAAAGCATGGTAGAGAAGTAAATGCTTAGTGAATGATATCGAATAGCGGGATTTGGGACTTGAAGATGGGGCACAGTGCCAGTCAAGATGAGTATAGGAATTCTCAACAGAATTCTCATCTGCCCACCCAGCCACTTGCTATACTCACATGAACTCATGCAGACAAATGAAACACGAGAGCCATCTAAACCTGAGTTGATGCCACATAGAGGGGTCACGGTGAGCAGAACCATACGATAATAAGAGCTAAAGTATTGTCGCGAGCAGAAAAACAGGAAAGAGTAAATCCGCAGACGCGGATATGGAAATGAAATGCAACACGCAGAAAGAGACAGAAAAAACCTGCGCATTTAGATAGACAGGGTAGATTTGCAAACTCTCTTTGCCAGATTATTGCCAGGATGTCTAACACACACATACACACCTGCTATCAGCACAGGGGATTGCTAAACTGATGCCGGGGATAGAATCCGCCTGGACATTGCTAAATATGCATGCAATAAGGTAAGTTGCTTGGCTAAAACTGAAAAGCTTTACTCTCAGCTATTCCAAAATCACAATCTCTAATACTTTTTGCATTTCCTAGGACTAAAAAAACAGCATAGTGCTGATAGAAATGCTCACTAGCTTCCCTTGGGGATCTTGAGAATCATTCTAAAATATCATCTTTAGCTTAGCATCAGAATTTTTCGAACAATTTCTTATCCTTGCGTCTTATTACATGACGATAATAACTTTTTAATTCCTACGTCTATTTCCCCTTCCTATCTTTTCCACCTTCCTTCCCATCTTTCTCACCTTTATTCTCATCTTTCTCACCTTTCTTTCCCAACCTTTTCACCTTCCTTCTTATCTTTCTCACCTTTATTCTCATCTTTCTCACCTTGCTTCTGATCTTTTTAACTTTCCTTCCTATTTCTCACATTCCTCACCTTTCTCTCTCTATTTCTCACATTCCTCACCTTTCTCTCTCTATTTCTCACATTCCTCACCTTTCTCTCTCTATTTCTCACATTCCTCAACTTCATTTCTCTATTTCTCACATTCGTCACCTTCCTTTCTCTATTTCTCACATTCCTCAACTTCCTTTCTCTTTTTTTCTCACATTCGTCACCTTCCTTTCTCTATTCCTCACATTCCTCAACTTCCTTTCTCTATTCCTCACATTCCACAACTTCCTTTCTCTATTCCTCACATTCCACAACTTCCTTTCTCTATTCCTCACAGTCCTCAACTTCCTTTCTCTATTCCTCACATTCCTCAATTTCCTTTCTCTATTCCTCACATTCCTCACGTTCCTTTTTCTATTCCTCACATTCCTCAACTTCCTTTCTCTATTCCTCACATTCCACAACTTCCTTTCTCTATTCCTCACATTCCTCAACTTCCTTTCTCTATTCCTCACATTCCTCAATTTCCTTTCTCTATTCCTCACATTCCTCACGTTCCTTTTTCTATTCCTCACATTCCTCAACTTCCTTTCTCTTTTTTTCTCACATTCCTCACGTTCCTTTCTCTATTCCTCACATTCCTCAACTTCCTTTCTCTATTCCTCACATTCCACAACTTCCTTTCTCTATTCCTCACATTCCACAACTTCCTTTCTCTATTCCTCACAGTCCTCAACTTCCTTTCTCTATTCCTCGCCTTCCTCAACTTCCTTTCTCTATTCCTCACATTCCTCAACTTCCTTTCTCTATTCCTCACATTCCACAACTTCCTTTCTCTATTCCTCACATTCCACAACTTCCTTTCTCTATTCCTCACAGTCCTCAACTTCCTTTCTCTATTCCTCACATTCCTCAATTTCCTTTCTCTATTCCTCACATTCCTCACGTTCCTTTTTCTATTCCTCACATTCCTCAACTTCCTTTCTCTATTCCTCACATTCCACAACTTCCTTTCTCTATTCCTCACAGTCCTCAACTTCCTTTCTCTATTCCTCACATTCCTCAATTTCCTTTCTCTATTCCTCACATTCCTCACGTTCCTTTTTCTATTCCTCACAGTCCTCAACTTCCTTTCTCTTTTTTTCTCACATTCCTCACGTTCCTTTCTCTATTCCTCACATTCCTCAACTTCCTTT
The DNA here is from genome assembly GCA_950097015.1 of Macrostomum hystrix. Taxonomy (NCBI): domain Eukaryota; kingdom Metazoa; phylum Platyhelminthes; family Macrostomidae; genus Macrostomum; species Macrostomum hystrix. Next base: position 34,652,405 of record CATNEN010000038.1, on the reverse strand, counting down.
CTCTATTCCTCACATTCCACAACTTCCTTTCTCTATTCCTCACATTCCACAACTTCCTTTCTCTATTCCTCACAGTCCTCAACTTCCTTTCTCTATTCCTCGCCTTCCTCAACTTCCTTTCTCTGTTCCTCGCCATCACTGCCTCCTACTCCGAGCTAATTATCAGGAAGTGGATCTGCAGATAATCGGTGTGCAAAAAGATGATATATTTCACGTGAACGAAATATTTCAATTCAGAAATAAAATAGAGGCAAATAAAAATAGCCGGACTAAATTCTGACAACGTGCAACCACGAAAGAGAAAAGAAATGAATCGCATTTCGCTAATTTTAGAACGTCCCACACACGTCACAATAGATCAGAAATGTCTGCGGAACAAAAAATAAGGATAATATGAGACCTAGGCTGAAAATAAAACACTAAACTGACGTCAAATTGCGTGATTTTGCGAGAGAAAAAATATTTCGGTTTAATAAGGCAAAGTTAAACACGCCCGCATGCACTCTATCCGATTTCAATCGGGAAAAAACTTGTTGTCAACAGGCAGCGGGACTATAGACTTCCCGGAGTTCGTGTCGCTGATGGTGAATCACGTGAACAAGCCGGTGACGCGGGAGGAGATTAAAAACGCATTCATGGTGTTCGACCTTGAGAAGAGAGGCTACATCACGGCAGATGAGCTCAGGTGTGATAATTAGCACTTTTATTAGCTGGCTAATATTCTTAGTTGAGGCGAATACGAGAACAGACAGAGCACACAAGAGAGAAAGCTACTTAATCAGCTGAGTAGCTCTAGCAATAACTCTAGGATTAGAGTAGATTGAGGGATTAGTTCTGGGATTAGAGTAGATTGAGGGATTAGCTCTAGGACTAGAGTAGATTGAGGGATTAGCTCTAGGATTAGAGTAGATTGAGGGATTAGTTCTGGGATTAAAGTAGATTAAGGGATTAAATCTAGGATTATAGTAGATTGAGGGAATTAACTCTAGGATTAAGAGTAGATCGAGGGATTAACTCTAGGATTAGGAGTAGATTGGAGGATTAACTCTAGGATTAGAGTAGATTGAGGGAATTAACTCTAGGATTAGAGTAGATTGAGGGAATTAACTCTAGGATTAAGAGTAGATCGAGGGATTAACTCTAGGATTAGGAGTAGATTGGAGGATTAACTCTATGATTAGAGTAGATTGAGGGATTAACTCTAGGATTAAGAGTAGATCGAGGGATTAACTCTAGGATTAGGAGTAGATTGGAGGATTAACTCTATGATTAGAGTAGATTGAGGGATTAACTCTAGGATTAAGAGTAGATCGAGGGATTAACTCTAGGATTAGGAGTAGATTGGAGGATTAACTCTAGGATCAGAGTAGATTCAGGGATTAACTCTTTGATTAGAGAAGATTAATAAAGGATTGCAGTAGTGTTGACAGTTTATCTCTAGTATTAGTTTTTTAATACTACTTCACTTTTTTATGACACAAAAGGCGCATTTTGACAACCCGAGGCGACAAGATGACGACTGAGGAGGCCGACGAAATGATAGCGGCAGCCGATCTGGACGGAGATGGCATGATCGACTACGAAGAGTTTTCGGCCGCTCTTGGTGAAGATGCTTAAAATATTCATCTGACTTAGCCTACTAAGAGTAGAGTGTTAGCAAGTTGTGCTCACTGCTTGGAATAAAAGACGGTTTAGAAATTATTTTGTTGTTTCATTTTACACAGATTGTAAATAAAGTTGCAGACTGAAAGCTTATAAATGTAAGATTCAAATTTATTTTATTGTGATTATTGAAGGTCTAAAAATGGTCAAACGGAAAATTCAGAATTAGATTTAAATTTTAGAAAGCAGAATCTAACAATGGGATTAAGAACAAAGTAACTACGGAATTAAGGCGAATTTAAGAATGAGATTAATCAGAGAAATTACTAATGTGATAGTTAAGAATAAAAAGTGGGATATTCGAAACCAAATAATGGAATTTATGAAGGTCTAACAAAGGGATTAATGATGGTCTAACAATGGGATTAATGATGGTCTATCAATGGGATTAATGATGGTCTATCAATGGGATTAATGATGGTCTATCAATGGGATTAATGATGGTCTATCAATGGGATTAATGAAAGTCTATCAAAGGGATTAATCATGGTCTAACAATAGGATAAATGAAAGTCTATCAAAGGGATTAATGAAAGTCTAGCAATGGGGTTAATGAAAGTCTATCAAAGGGATTAATCATGGTCTAACAATAGGATAAATGAAAGTCTATCAAAGGGATTAATGAAAGTCAATCAAAGGGATTCATGATGGTCTATCAAAGGGATTAATGAAAGTCTAACAATGGGGTTAATGAAAGTCTATCAAAGGGATTAATCATGGTCTAACAATAGGATAAATGAAAGTCAATCAAAGGGATTCATGATGGTCTATCAAAGGGATTAATGAAAGTCTAACAATGGGGTTAATGAAAGTCTATCAAAGGGATTAATGAAAGTCTAACAATGGGATTAATGAAAGTCTATCAAAGGGATTCATGAAAGTCAATCAAAGGGATTCATGATGGTCTATCAAAGGGATTAATGAAGGTCTAACATAGAGATGAATGTACATCTAGCAATGGGATAATTTAAAATGTATAGAATCCAATGAATAAGGATTTAGCTAGTGTAAAAATATGACGACCACATGTTAGACTATACAACCTACAACTTTTTAAACAAAAGTAAGCAAATCGAAACAAATTGTGTTCTGGAACTCAATAAGACAATCGCATTAGCAATGCGTGCTCTATTTCATACCGATTGAATTATGAATTATAGCCACTCTCCAGAGAAATTATGTTATCATAAGGTAACATTCTTATTACTTTTTTAATCATTATTTTTTTCAGCATTGGTCACAAAAATGAACTGGTTAGATTAACATAGCATTATCGATTAAGTTATTTTTAGATTTGAATAACTACGCATGTTTCTTTAATTACGAGTAGCTCGCGCTTTTTCACTACAGTCCACAAAAAATAACACCAATACGCAAATAACGCTACTGACACCGATTGAGTAGCAAGTGAAGCATTTACAGATCGGAGTAACTTGAAAAATTATTCCGTTCCTAAACGGCCCAAATTTTTACCCAGACAAGCTGGCGATATTTAAAATGCACAGCACAACAGAGAAGACAAAAAAAATAAACAAAGTACGGTCACGGGATCGACTATTTAGCCACGAATGAAAGATTTCAATGCGTAGATTTCAAATTTCGAGGACACCAAAAGACCAGGAATTATTACGCGCGCAGAAAATAAACCAACAATTTAACTTTCCTTCTATCAGTTTTCGCGACAGAGAAGACAAAATAATAATAGAAGAAAATGAAAAATGCCATTCACAAAAACTATATTATCAGTGTTTTTTGCTTTAAAATCAATTAGTTTTAATTTGACAGTTAAGAAAGCAGTTTAAGGTTCAATGGCCACTGAAAAGAGGAATCAATATTTATCCTGTAAGTGGCGCAGACAGTACATATAACCAAATAGGCCAAGCAAAAATACAGACAGGTTTAAGACTATCGAGATCTAACTCGTTCAAATTAATGGGATAAGGGATAATGGCGATTTGAAAGTTTGAAACATGGAAGAAGGGGGTGTAATGACCAACTTGAAATGGTAGTTGAATTGGGGGTGTAATGACCAACTTGAAAGGTAGTTGAATTGGGGGTGTAATGACCAACTTGAAATGGTAGTTGAATTGGGGGTGTAATGACCAACTTGAAAGGTAGTTGAATTGGGAGTGTAATGACAACTTGAATGGTAGTTGAATTGGGGGTGTAATGACCAACTTGAAAGGTAGTTGAATTGGGAGTGTAATGACAACTTGAAAGGTAGTTGAATTGTGGGTGTAATGACCAACTTGAAAGGTAGTTGAATTGGGGGTGCAATGACCAACTTGAAAGGTAGTTGAATTGGGGGTGTAATGACCAACTTGAAAGGTAGTTGAATTGTGGGTGTAATGACCAACTTGAAAGGTAGTTGAATTGGGGGTGTAATGACCAACTTGAAAGGTAGTTGAATTGGGGGTGCAATGACCAACTTGAAAGGTAGTTGAATTGGGGGTGTAATGACCAACTTGAAATGGTAGTTGAATTGGGAGTGTAATGACCAACTTGAAAGGTAGTTGAATTGGGGGTGTAATGACCAACTTGAAATGGTAGTTGAATTGGGGGTGTAATGACCAACTTGAAATGGTAGTTGAATTGGGGGTGTAATGACCAACTTGAAAGGTAGTTGAATTGGGGGTGTAATGACCAACTTGAAATGGTAGTTGAATTGGGGGTGTAATGACCAGCTTGAAACGGTAGTTGAATTGGGGGTGCAATGACCAACTTGAAAGGTAGTTGAATTGGGGGTGTAATGACCAACTTGAAAGGTAGTTGAATTGGGGGTGTAATGACCAACTTGAAAGGTAGTTGAATTGGGGGTGTAATGACCAACTTGAAAGGTAGTTGAATTGGGGGTGCAATGACCAACTTGAAAGGTAGTTGAATTGGGGGTGTAATGACCAGCTTGAATGGTAGTTGAATTGGGGGTGTAATGACCAACTTGAAAGGTAGTTGAATTGGGGGTGTAATGACAACTTGAAAGGTAGTTGAATTGGGGGTGCAATGACCAACTTAAATGGTAGTTGAATTGTGGGTGTAATGACCAACTTGAAAGGTAGTTGAATTGTGGGTGTAATGACCAACTTGAAAGGTAGTTGAATTGGGAGTGCAATGACCAACTTGAAAGGTAGTTGAATTGGGGGTGCAATGACCAACTTGAAAGGTAGTTGAATTGGGGGTGTAATGACCAACTTGAAAGGTAGTTGAATTGGGGGTGCAATGACCAACTTGAAAGGTAGTTGAATTGGGGGTGTAATGACCAACTTGAAAGGTAGTTGAATTGGGGGTGCAATGACCAACTTGAAAGGTAGTTGAATTGGGGGTGTAATGACCAACTTGAAAGGTAGTTGAATTGGGGGTGCAATGACCAACTTGAAAGGTAGTTGAATTGGGGGTGTAATGACCAACTTGAAAGGTAGTTGAATTGTGGGTGTAATGACCAACTTGAAAGGTAGTTGAATTGTGGGTGTAATGACCAACTTGAAAGGTAGTTGAATTGGGAGTGCAATGACCAACTTGAAAGGTAGTTGAATTGGGGGTGTATTGACCAACTTGAAATGGTAGTTGAATTGGGAATGTAATGACAACTTGAATGGTACTAGAATTGGGGGTGCAATGGCCAACCCAAAAGACTGGATCGAAAAAACAGGAAAAGTTAAAGAGCTCAAGAGGATTAAAGTTGAAACCAGACGCAATAGAGAGAAATAAAATAAGATGGTTATTTTAGTAGACATTGAAGGCCTTCTTCAGATCGATAACCAGCTTCCAGTCTTCTTTGCTCAGGTCGTCGCGGAAGTACTGCTTCAGGGCGTCGATGCTCTCTCGACTAATGCGGCTCATCAGCAGGTCAGTGTGGTCGAAGTGCCGCCCGTATAACTTCGGCGCGTCGCCAGGCGGTGCGGCGATCTTGATGCAGACTTCGGCGCCTCGGCGGGCCTCGTCAACCTGGTTTGAATGGAGCCAATTTCAGTGACAGGCATACTACAGACTGACACACAGACAAACAGATAGACAGACAGCCACGCGGACAGACAGACAGGCAGACAGGCGGACAGGCAGACAGGCGGACAGAAAGATGGACAGACAGACAACCAGAAAAAGAAGGGCAGGTGGACAAAGACAGGTAAAAGTTCAGACCTTCTTATGATTGAGCTCCAGAGACTCCACGCGGCCCAGGTAGATGCACTCCTTTGATGGCACGGCAAGCGGGGTGCCAACCTTCAGGATGCCAGCCTCAACGTTGACGCCGCAGACGATGGGGTCGCGGCTATTGAAGATGAACTGGGGCAGGATGCGTAGCTTGCAGGGGAAGACGGCGATGTCTTTGAACTTTTCTCGTTCAGCTTTGACCCGATCGTCCCGCCATTTCATGAACGCGTCGCTCAGGTGATAGATGATGTCGGCTGTGAAGATCTTCACGCCGTGACTGTCCGCCAGCTCTTGAGCTTCGCGCTCCACTTTTACGTCGAAGGCTAGGATTACGGCCCATCTGGAGAGCGGAGTAGGATAATTGCTATCAGGGCTAGACTAGCAATCCATATTCTAATATCCAAGATATATCTAGGCTAGACTAGCAATCCATTCTAATATCCAAGATCCATCTAGGCTAGACTAGCAATCCATTCTAATATCCAAGATCCATCTAGGCTAGACTAGCAATCTATTCTAATATCCAAGATCCATCTAGGCTAGACTAGCAATCCATTCTAATATCCAAGATCCATCTAGTCTAGACTAGCAATCTATTCTAATATCCAAGATCCATCTAGACTAGACTAGCAATCCATCCATTCTAATATCCAAGATCCATCTAGGCTAGACTAGCAATCCATTCTAATATCCAAGATCCATCTAGGCTAGACTAGCAATCCATTCTAATATCCAAGATCCATCTAGGCTAGACTAGCAATCCATTCTAGTATCCAAGATCCATCTAGGCTAGACTAGCAATCCATTCTAATATCCAAGATCCATCTAGGCTAGACTAGCAATCCATTCTAATATCCAAGATCCATCTAGGCTAGACTAGCAATCCATTCTAATATCCAAGATCCATCTAGGCTAGACTAGCAATCCATTCTAATATCCAAGATCCATCTAGGCTAGACTAGCAATCCATTCTAATATCCAAGATCCATCTAGGCTAGACTAGCAATCCATTCTAATATCCAAGATCCATCTAGACTAGACTAGCAATCCATTCATTCTAATATTCAAGATCCATCTAGGCTAGACTAGCAATCCATTCTAATATCCAAGATCCATCTAGACTAGACTAGCAATCCATTCATTCTAATATTCAAGATCCATCTAGGCTAGACTAGCAATCCATTCTAATATCCAAGATCCATCTAGACTAGACTAGCAATCCATTCATTCTAATATCCAAGATCCATCTAGACTAGACTAGCAATCCATTCATTCTAATATTCAAGATCCATCTAGACTAGACTAGCAATCCATTCTAATATCCAAGATCCATCTAGGCTAGACTAGCAATCCATTCTAATATCCAAGATCCATCTAGGCTAGACTAGCAATCCATTCTAATATCCAAGATCCATCTTGGCTAGACTAGCAATCCATTCTAGCATCCAAGATCCATCTAGACTAGACTAGCAATCCATTCATTCTAATATTCAAGATCCATCTAGGCTAGACTAGCAATCCATTCTAGCATCCAAGATCCATCTAGACTAGACTAGCAATCCATTCATTCTAATATTCAAGATCCATCTAGGCTAGACTAGCAATCCATTCTAATATCCAAGATCCATCTTGGCTAGACTAGCAATCCATTCTAATATCCAAGATCCATCTAGACTAGACTAGCAATCCATTCATTCTAATATTCAAGATCCATCTAGGCTAGACTAGCAATCCATTCTAATATCCAAGATCCATCTAGACTAGACTAGCAATCCATTCATTCTAATATTCAAGATCCATCTAGGCTAGACTAGCAATCCATTCTAATATCCAAGATCCATCTAGGCTAGACTAGCAATCCATTCTAATATCCAAGATCCATCTTGGCTAGACTAGCAATCCATTCTAATATCCAAGATCCATCTAGACTAGACTAGCAATCCATTCATTCTAATATTCAAGATCCATCTAGGCTAGACTAGCAATCCATTCTAATATCCAAGATCCATCTAGGCTAGACTAGCAATCCATTCTAATATCCAAGATCCATCTAGGCTAGACTAGCAATCCATTCTAATATCCAAGATCCATCTAGGCTAGACTAGCAATCCATTCTAATATCCAAGATCCATCTAGGCTAGACTAGCAATCGCACAACACCTTAGATGCAGACACTCACTGTGGATCCTTCTCAAGCATGATGCTGCACTTGGTTACATCGCGCTTGTGCACCGGTCCAATGTTGATGCCGCAGTAGGGTATCTTCTCGGTGCGCAGAAACAATAGTAGAGCCTCAAGTGACCCTAGTGTGCTGGCCTGAACATAAACTCCACTGTCCTGCACTTCAATACTCTTCAGAACTTTGCTGAGCTTTGCGCTGACGTCCATCTGTATAACAGGCGGATTCAATTAGCAAATTCATTAGTAACTTTCTATGCCAGTAGTATACTATTAGTAGTATGGTTTGTTAATTAATTTACCTTTTTTACTAAATCAAAAAGAGTTAATTGATAATTAATAATTAAAATATTAAGTTACACCTGCCCCACTTGAGCCTTATGCGCAGCCGGCAGCATATGGAAGCTGCGTACGGCTGTCCAGTCCATGGACTGGTGGGACGCCACAGCCACCCTTTATTACCCCAGCTGAAGCACCGGGTGAACTGAAGCAATGCAGAGATAAGTATCTTGCTATAGGACACAAATTGTTCCAATAAAGTCGGGAATCGAGCTTCCGACCTCATGTCGTGAGTCCAACGCTCAAATCACTCAGCTACAACACCCAATAAAATATGCGAGACATAACTACCTTAATAATAATAATAGTAACAACAGTTGCAGGAGGCAATTCTGCCCATTCCGCTGACTCCCGAGCACACACGCACACAGATACTGTACGCAGGCACATGCTCACACAGCTGTGTACATCTGCCCTGACTTTCATCGTCAGGCGGTGTACACTTCACTGTGACTTTGAGGTTGGCCCTGAAGGGCGTAAATTGCAAGACAAGCCCCCAAGCCTTCTCTCCAAATGAATGTGGCCTCAAAAACGGAACAAACGGAATCGAGCACACGGACCTTGGTGTCAGAGGCAAACGCGTCAGACCACTCTGCCACTCACCCCCGGTATAACTACCTTTGATTTCTTAAAATAAGAAATTAGAAAGTGAACTAAAAAATAAGTGGTGGGAAAATTATAGGGAATGGTATAAGATAAGGGAATATAAAATGCCTGTAAGTTCCACACGCCTATGCAATAGATTATCCGACAGTGAGTAATGAACCATTAAGCTTTAATCCGCTAATCTCCGTAGGCATTTATGCGCTAAAGGGAATGAATCTGTGCAAGCCGCTATAGAGAGGTAAACTGCTTTTTCTAAAGAGATTCGACTCTTATAAGCTGAGCTGCTAGATGGTAGGGTTGGGAGCGCCAAGATCAAGCGCTGCGAGAAGGGATGGCTGAGTGAGAAGAGCGAGATTGAAGCACGCCCTAAAGCAGCGGTGACTTAGCCTAGAAGACAGACAGCTAGAGAGAAAGGACAGACGGAGAGTGCCGCGGACTGGGGACTAACGAATAGAGGAGAGAGCTGTTGGTACGGGGACTTGGAAGATTAAATTTACTATTCTCCATTTTCCTTATATTCGGTTCAATATTAACAGAAATGGAGAGTATCGCATAGTTTTTAGGCGAACTGATTTGCATTTGCACACACGATTTAGCCAGCTCAGCAGACTTCAATATATTCTGCGGTAAAGGGGAATGTGACAGTGTGAACAGTCAACACTAGACCTTGGCTCAAAGGCAGCTTAGTTTCAAAACTAGCTAGCACTGTTACTATTTATTCATAAAGTGAAAGCCAAGATAGAGCTTCGGACTTCTGGCGGAGAGTCGGGGGTTCGAATCTCAGCCCCAGCGAGAAACAATATCTCCAACAAGACAGTGGATTTCGTATTGCTTCAGTTCACAATGTGGTAATACGAGTACCAACATCAGCCAGGGTAGAAATTTGGGTGGATGTTATAGGAGGATGTTCCACAGTCAATGGACTGAACAGTTGTACACAACTTGTGAAAGGTGGCCATCGTGTAATTTCTATACGAGCGTATTGATTGTTGAATGTGCGAAATTCGTTTTGCAAAATATTTATCTAAATCAACTTGGACACATTTTTCTTTGACATCAGATACAATCTTGCCTTCATTTTCTTTCGTGAATTATCTTTAGTAGAATTAGATTATTAAAAACACGAGAGCATGATTAATAATTAAGAATTAATTCGTTATTTTAGCAATGCACGTAGAGAATTCAATGTAATATGAGCGAGTTCGCTCGCGTCGCAAAAATGTTGCTATGAGCATAGAAATGAGCACAGCTTATTTCAACAACAGATCCCCAGAGTAATAGGCACGCAAACAGAGGTTTGTGATTGGACTTGCTTGATAGATTCACGATTGGTCGATTATTAATTGAAGCTAGAGTAGGGCTTATTTGATTCTTATTTCATCATCAGTAATTTGCAAATAAAACTGAGCGACTTCAGAAATGATTAAATTCTAAAATTGATACTCAAACTAGACTGAAATTGCAGTGCAGCGACTGAAGATCAATGCCTAAAGGATATTGCTGTCGAAAGTCCACTGCTTTCTCAGAAAATTGTAACCTATTTGCTTTCGTAGAAAATTGTAACCTACAGTTAATTGCTTTCGTAGAAAATTGTAACCTACAGTTAGTTGCTATTAAAGACAATTGTAACCTACAGTTAATTGCTTTCGTAGACAATTGTGACCTACAGTTAATTGCTTTCGTAGAAAATTGTAACCTACAGTTAATTGCTTTCGTAGACAATTGTAACCTACAGTTAGTTGCTATTAAAGACAATTGTAACCTACAGTTAATTGCTTTCGTAGACAATTGTAACCTACAGTTAGTTGCTATTAAAGACAATTGTAACCTACAGTTAATTGCTTTCGTAGACAATTGTGACCTACAGTTAGTTGCTATTAAAGACAATTGTAACCTACAGTTAATTGCTTTCGTAGACAATTGTAACCTACAGTTAATTGCTTTCGTAGACAATTGTGACCTACAGTTAATTGCTTTCGTAGACAATTGTAACCTACAGTTAATTGCTTTAGTAGACAATTGTAACCTACAGTTAGTTGCTATTAAAGACAATTGTAACCTACAGTTAATTGCTTTCGTAGACAATTGTAACCTACAGTCAATTGCTTTCGTAGACAATTGTAACCTACAGTTAATTGCTTTCGTAGACAATTGTGACCTACAGTTAATTGCTTTCGTAGACCTACAGTAACCTACAGTTAGTTGCTATTAAAGACAATTGTAACCTACAGTTAATTGCTTTCGTAGACAATTGTAACCTACAGTTAATTGCTTTAGTAGACAATTGTAACCTACAGTTAATTGCTTTAGTAGACAATTGTAACCTACAGTTAATTGCTTTCGTAGACCTACAGTAACCTACAGTTAGTTGCTATTAAAGACAATTGTAACCTACAGTTAATTGCTTTCGTAGACAATTGTAACCTACAGTTAATTGCTTTAGTAGACAATTGTAACCTACAGTTAATTGCTTTCGTAGACAATTGTGACCTACAGTTAATTGCTTTCGTAGACAATTGTAACCTACAGTTAATTGCTTTCGTAGACAATTGTAACCTACAGTTAATTGCTTTCGTAGACAATTGTAACCTACAGTTAATTGCTTTCGTAGACAATTGTGACCTACAGTTAATTGCTATCGTAGACAATTGTAACCTACAGTTAATTGCTTTCGTAGACCTACAGTAACCTACAGTTAGTTGCTATTAAAGACAATTGTAACCTACAGTTAATTGCTTTCGTAGACAATTGTAACCTACAGTTAATTGCTTTAGTAGACAATTGTGACCTACAGTTAATTGCTTTCGTAGACAATTGTAACCTACAGTTAATTGCTTTAGTAGACAATTGTGACCTACAGTTAATTGCTTTCGTAGACCTACAGTAACCTACAGTTAATTGCTTTCGTAGACCTACAGTAACCTACAGTTAGTTGCTATTAAAGACAATTGTAACCTACAGTTAATTGCTTTCGTAGACAATTGTAACCTACAGTTAATTGCTTTCGTAGACAATTGTGACCTACAGTCCATTGTGTCCGTAGAAAGTTGTAACCTAGAATACAATGTTTTCGCAGATAATTCGCAGTCTATAGCTTTGTGAAGCCTTTTTATAATCGAGAACTTTAAGTGAACAATTGAACTAGCAATTTAAGGCGTAGTTTTAATTCGAACATTGAAGTTAAATAAAAACCGCCCTGTCTGGCTAGGCAAAGCCCATGATTCATTAGGCATACAGAAGCTCGGGTGCCTAGATTGTATGGAACATGGACATTTCTGCTAACATAAAGCATGCCAGTTAACAGCTGTTGTACTAAAACATGGAGCGAATATATATATATATATATATAGTGCACGTATGCAGACTATCAATTCAGTAAGTGAGTCAGTGCCACGAAATACAAATACACACATATTCGCAGACATAATAAAGGGCTTTCAATAAATCCAATTAGATAAACATATAAATTCTAATACATGACAAGCTCACTTGATGCAATTGGCGTTCTTGGGCAAAAAGGGGGTGCTTTCAAAAATTATAATTATTTAAAAATCAATTATATTAATAATTGATTATACCTGCCCCGATTGGGTCAGATGCGCACAGCACAGCCGCAGCTATTGCTCGGCGCATCTGAAGGCTGTTCAGTCCATGGACTGTGGGAGCCAAACCCAACCTCAATTACCCTATAGCTACTGCTGGTACCCATTTAACAGCTGGCTGAACTGAAGCAATGCAAGGTCAAGTGTCCTGCTAATGGACACTTACATTATTCCAACGGAGTCTGAAATCGAACCCCCGACTGTCAAGTCATGAATTAGACTAGGGTATAAGGCATTGTGTTTTAGCCAAACTCAAACTTTAGCCATCTCAAACTAATTCCGAAATTCTAAATAACATCCCTAATTTTAGGATAATAAAATTTGGAGAAAGTGAAACACCCATCAAGACACGTGATTCCCCATTTATTAAGTTTAGCTAGCTGTCAACTGGGGCCAATTTGTTTGAGTAGAAACTTGGGTAGGTATGGTGGCCTCGCCAGTCCATGGACTGAACAACTGTGCGGGCTAAATTACTCGTAAAATACTCGAAGATACAATGGAAGTTTGAAGACAAGTTGTCAAGCAGAAAACACTGTAGGGGAATGAAATAGATTATAGAAGACACTAAGCAAAGTAAGCGAGAAAGATTTGAGAAGAAAAACAGTGAAGCAAGAAAGTGAACTCGTCCCAAGTCCGGCCAAACCCGATAGAGGAGCCGGACGAGAGAACGAATGGAAACCTCGGAGTAGTTGAAGGAAGAAATTGAAACACAAGACGAAGAAGAGAGTAAGAGAGAGGGGATTTCTTAGTTTGGTCCTTCTTCCCACAGTGGTGGGCGGAGGCGAGTCACTTCAAATAATACAGATGGTCGCAGAACTGGCCGAGAAGGAGAAGGAGAGTGGCAGGAGAGGGAAAGAGGTGAAAAACACTGGGGGGTGTGGGGAGGCAGGCTTCCAAATCCAATAACAAGCTTTCCCACAGCCAATGAGACTGAGCCGAATGACAGTTAGGGCTTAAAATTTGGGAAGAGAAGAGAACGGGCTGAGAATGGCTCAAAGTTAGAAGGGGCGCTGTCTGAAAAAATATTGCCTCTTCAAATGCTACAGGGCCAACGGGCAAATCAACGGGGTTCCTCAGCTGGGGGGAGGAGAGAAGATAGAATGAGTCAGGGATGAGGCCTGGCTTAGATAAGAGAGGGACGAGAGTTAGATAGAGGGGTCAATGTTCTGAGGAGGCGTAGGGGGTGGCGGGGCGTGTACATTTGGGGCTACGTCACTCCCTCCCTCCCTCCTTCGCCTCCCAAAAACAGTAGGAAAGAGGAACACGTCAGGCATGCCAAGGCCAAAAAAATTCCTACCCCAGCCGCCCCTGTTCCAAATCCGTCCGCAGCCCGCTCGCTCATCCCCACCCCCCTCCGCAGCCCACAGCCGGATAATAATAATTTCTCTCCCTTAACTTCCCAGCGCACAGGGCGCACACAAAACCAGCCAAGCCATGGCCGAGCTCTCGCTGCCGTTTAACAAAGCACATTCGTATCATTATTGGAAATAAAACCGGTTTTTTAAATCTGTAATAAAAAAAGCGAACAACACCGGAGTCGAAGACTAAGCCAGAAATCATCATGATGCTCCGAGCCGAGTGTACACTAATCAGTTGGATAGCGTTATTAACACCGCAACTATTTGTCTATTTGCCATTGCGGGCCTATATTGAGTACGGCCTATGGCCGGTACTAGTACAGCTAGCAGGCATATTGGTACTAGTTCAACCGTTAGTATTCTGCGAACTAGCTCTAGGCCAGAGAAGCCAATTTGGTCCGGTGAAATGCTGGTGCTTCGGGCCCGCCTGGAAGGGCATCGGCCTTCTAATGCTAACCTGCAGTGCGCTAGACCTTCTAGCCACCAACGCGGACGTGCTGGATCATCTAAGACAGCAGCACGGCATTGAAGGCTTACAGTATACGGCTTATTTTCAATTGGCCCTATGGCTAGGCCTACTGCTACCGGTGCTAACCTGGTGGCCGAAGTACGCCAGCAAACTGTGGGTACTTGGCTCACTAGTGTGCATTGGTGCTCTAAGCTCGGTTGCCGTGCGAGCTCTGACACTGGGCCATACAGAGGCTTCACTGCAACGCCTGTGGCAACTGTCAGCCCGCCTACCAGATAGCCTACTGGATCTGCTGCGAGCCTCCCTACTGCCCTATCTGTACGCCTGCGGCACCGGCGCTTTAATAACCTTAGGCAGCTATAGAAAGCCTAGAACCAACGCTTTTCTAGACTCCGGCTTAACAGTTGGCTTAGTATTCATAATGCACGCGCTGTACACGGTGTCTACTAGTGCACTAGTAATGCAATTCTGTCAGGGCAAGCCGGCTCTGATCCCATTGTCTGGAGTGGCTGCGTCTACATCACTGCTAGCGTCAACCGATACTGCTGCAACAATTGATTTGCCCGTTACCGCTAACACCTGGACTGGCAGTGCCAATGACACCTGCAAATTGCCTCGGTAAGTACTTTAAACTCATCGACCACCGTGTTTTTTTTCTACCCCTCTATCTCGCAGTTTCCACTTTTCTTTCTAGCAATAAAGTTTAAACTTTAGACCGGGAAAAATAGCTGAAATCGTGGTCGGTGCGCGGTAGGCAATGGTGGTAAGACGGGAATATTTTAAGGGCGAATCGGAAGGAAAAGATGGGCGAGGTTTGGCCCAGTAAAAAACCTATTAAAATGATAAAACTAGCATGACTAGCTTTACATCCGTACGGCGATGGGTTGCGCGTCAAAAAAAGAATTAAGAAGCGAACCCAGGACCCTCATTGCGATAGCCGCATCTGTCTTTGTACCAGCAGTTGGTTCGAAGCAATAGAAATTCGGGTTGGTGTAGCGACCTCCCGAGTCCATGGACTGAACAGCTGTACACAGTACAAGGCATTCGGAGAAAGAGCTGCAGCTCTAGCTATCTAGTATCTAGTGATCCATCAATTTATAAAAGATGCAATCCTAAGATAAGCAATAAAAGTAACTAACTATACTACTAGTATAAGTTAAATTGTTTTCTGTAGTAATCGAATTAGTACTTTAACTAAGGGTCGAAGAGGTGGATTATCCTAAACCAGATTGAAGCCAGAAAAAATATTGTAGCAAGTTACTGACTGGCACAAGTCAAAAAGAGAATTTTTGGGGTCAACCCCAAAGGACTTGACCTTGTCAGATTGCTTGTTTAAAAAGAAGAAGAAAGTAACAATTCGGAGTAACGACATTTGCAGCTACAACATACGCCTGCCAGCTGTGCCATCAGCTAGCGCCAACCAACCCGGCTGGGCTATCGCGCCGCCCGAGGCTGACGACCGAGCCGGCGACGATGTTGTCGTCTATCTAGAACTGCTAAAAGGCCTACCAGCTAATGACATCTCGCCAGCTATCTGGCTGTGGTTCTGGCGGTGTGCCCTAGCCTGGCTATTCCTAACTCGCATGCTGGTTCGAGCTGACGCCTGGGTGCGCGCTGTATCGGACAAACTGCGCGGCTGTCAAGGACTGCGCAAACGGCAATGGACAGCGCGCCTTCTGGCTAGCCTGATTGTGTGCAGCTTCGGCGCCGGATTGGGCTTCGTTCAGCAGCACTTCAAACAGACTCTCAGCCTGCCAGATCTGTACAGAATGTCAACTGTGCGCTGGCTGCCGCTGCTGCTAACGGCACTGGCTTGCCTAGCCGTGGCACACGGCTACGGCGGAGTTCGCTTCATTAAGGAAGTAGGCGGCGGCGTCGCACTAAGGCCCTGGTTCCTGGTGCTGGTTGGCTTCGTAACGCCTGGCCTGGCCATCGCACTGGCAGGACTGCGAATGCACGTTAGCATCCAGTCGCTTCTGTGGCCAAGCGCCGGCAACCTGTTCTACCGCATCATCGACCCGTCTATCCAGGTGCCGATTTATACTAATCTAATACTAGCAGTAGCTGCATTCCTGTTCCTGCTAGCCGGACTGTTCAGCCCGCTAATCTGGCACGGATTGTGCCGCCGCCAGCGCTGCATAGATTTGGTGCAGCCAACTAAAAGTTGGCAGGGCGAACAGTTGCATAGGCCAAGCGAGCCTGGCGACGGTGCCAACGGAAGCGGCGGAGATTTGGGCTCGGATGATTTGGCCAATGGCGCTAACGGAGGCGGTGGTGTGATCGTCGTCATGGGGGGTGGCGGAGGCTACGGAGGCGGCGGCGGCCCGCACGGAGGCGACCTAATTCGCGATCTGGGTGCTACCACCATAGACAATGACAGTCCCGTGATGACGCACACTCTGCGCCAGCAGCAGCAGCAAAACTATCAGACAAACAGCGCAATTAAACTGGCCAATCCGAACTTGGCACCAGTCAGCGACATGGAACCGCCGCTGCCGCCTCCACCACCGCCGGCTGCGGCAGCCGCTCTCATGTATACCAACGCTAAGCCGACCCAGCCTGTAAGGCCCATGGTGGAGCAACAACAACAGCAATACAGCTTAATGGCCGCAGTATCTTCAGCGGCGTCGTCTGTTTCATCGACGCCTCCGCCACCGCCTCCGCCGTCTATTCTACCAATGTCGACAATAGCGGGCACAGCGGATGGCTACGGAACTGTGCGCTTTCAGCAGCAGCAGCAGCAACAACACCAGCAATATCCGCAGTATCAGAGCGTGCCGACATCTTATTCAACAGCCACACTGCCGGCTAGAGACCGTCAAAAAGGCGAGATTCGTTTCAATCTAACCGGCGGTGAAGACACCATCGGGGCCCAGGCGGGAGGCGCCGCTGGCGGTACCAAGACTCTGAATCGAGGCATCCTAAAAAACAAGCACCAGACAGCTGACGGCTATCAGAGGCCTCAGCAGCAGCAGCTTTATCCGGAGGAGTGCATTCCGCTGCGCGGAAATCACGGTGATAATCCTTACCAAGCCAGGGCCGAGATGTACAGAGGAGCAGGGGGTGATATGCTATGAGAAACTGAATGAGAAGAATTTCTGAAAAAAATTATTGTTTAAAAATGACTTTCTGGCTTCAAAGTTCCGGTTTTTAAGAAAACTTTTGATTATGTTTTTTTCTACCGTTTTATTCTGTCATTATAATTCTGAGCTTGAAAAGCAGTAAAGACTGAAAAACTAAAACTTAACTTGTCAATTTTTGTGTACTCATTTTACGATCATATTTAGAAAGATAGTTAATGTGTTGATTTTCCTAGACTCTTTAAGCCCATTACTTATATCGCCGGAGTTACATCTACTCATTAGATTATTTAAAAAAGGCAGTATACATTAATTTGAAAAACTATTACTTGTTTAGGCAACTCTAAACTTACAAAGTATCTTATCTAACCAATCATCGACCCATGAAGTTTATCATGAGTATTTAACAGACTCATCATACCTGAAGGTCGTTATTAAAAAAAAATATGGCAGCTACGGAAAGTTAGTAAAAATGCAAACTATTTAGCTAACAAGTATTTGTTAATTCTATCGATGGTATTTTTTCCTCAAATGTCGAAATTTGATAGGCCAAAAATAGTCTATTATTATTATTATATAATGCATATATATTGGTGTGTATAATTTTGTTGTTGTGCAACACATTAGCTACCCACCAACATTGCCATAAAAACTTCAGACAGATTAAAGTAATTTTTATGCTAGTCGCCACTTTCTGAATTACCAAATTAATTAATTGGATTAACTATGCCAGTTGAAATTAAAATGGTTACGCACTCTACTGTTAAAGAGGTATTAATAAAAAACGGACATGTACAATATAAAATTACAGTCGAAAACGTATTTTGTTATATTTCCCTTATTTTTTCATACTTTTTAGAAGAAAAATCTTGTTTGTATTTAATTTTATTTATGCTCTCTTATTTCTCTTTTCTGCTAACTTCTTTGTTGTATTTCGAGCTGTAAATCTAAATCTTAAAGTATTTATTTGTAACAAGTTTTACCAACTTAGAAAACGAACAGCAATTTTTTCCACGGTATTTCAGATAAAAACTCATTTTAGCTCGTACAATGCGCCATTACCTGGTATCCCTATCAGGACATCCTTATTATCATAATAAATTGCTAGGAATTAATCAGTAACAATGCGACATATTTGTCTTTTTTAAACTATGTTGTCTGTCTGTTGTTGTCCCTAACTTGCATTGTTATTTACTTAGTCGTTCATTGTGTTGTTTCCATGGAAAGTTTGCTTTGCAGAATTACATTTAGCTTTATAAATACTACATATTGATATAAATATAACACTTAATAATATACTTCTTGAGTTGTGCATTAAATTTGCAAAGCTTTGGTGAAACTTGTCCTTTTAATTAACTTCTCAAAACCTTTTTCTGCATCCTATACTGTTGGATACTGTAGTAAATACTTGCATTAAGCCAACACACACAAATCCACAATAGGTCAAACAAAATGTCATCAACTGCTTAGTCTAGCTAGTGTTTTCGGCCTTATACATCTACACATTATAGTACAGCAGACAGACGGTTAAAATATGCACTTTAAGTTCGGCTATAAATTCATACGGAACAGAAAAAAAACTCATGATATTCAGCACACTATCTATCTCTTCAGTCACTATATCTATTGAACCCTGTAAAGCAGGGGTCGGCAAACTCCGCCCCTCGGGCCAGATGCGGCCCTCGAAGCTCCCAAATCCGGCCCGTTGCCCCTTCTGACATCTACAGTGTCCTGTTTCATCTCTCTCGTGTCTAATCTCTCCCGTGTCTAATCTCTCCTGTGTCTCATCTCTCCCGTGTCTAATCTCTCCTGTGTCTCATCGCTCTCGTGTCCCATCTCTCCCGTGTCTTATCTCTCCCGTGTCTCATCGCTCTCGTGTCCCATCTCTCCCGTGTCTAATCTCTCCTGTGTCTTATCTCTCCTGTGTCTCATCTCTCCTGTGTCTCATCTCTCCTGTGTCTAATCTCTCCCGTGTCTAATCTCTCCCGTGTCTAATCTCTCCCCTGTCTTATCTCTCCCGTGTCTAATCTCTCCCGTGTCTAATGTCTCCCCTGTCTTATCTCTCCCGTGTCTAATCCCTCTCCTGTCTTATCTCTCCTGTGTCTTATCTCTCCCGTGTCTTATCTCTCCCGTGTCTTATCTCTCCCGTGTCTAATCTCTCCCATGTCTAATCTCTCCCGTGTCTAATCTCTCCCCTGTCTTATCTCTCCCGTGTCTAATCTCTCCCCTGTCTTATCTCTCCCGTGTCTAATCTCTCCCATGTCTAATCTCTCCCGTGTCAAATCTCTCCCGTGTCAAATCTCTCCCCTGTCTTATCCCTCCCGTGTCAAATCTCTCCCGTGTCTCATCTCTCCCCTATCTCATATTTATACAGTCAATGCGGCCCGCTGTCGTCTTTTAGGTTCTCTCTTTGGCCCGCCGGCAAATAAGTTTGCCTACCCCTGCTGTAAAGCGAACCAAAATTATAGGCAATAGTAGGAATTGAAAAGCAAACAAGCAGCCACTGACCTTGAACACTTCGATCTCATTGGAATCTTTAGTAGAGAAGAGCGGCAAGCCGGCTAGTGCCTTCTCCAGATCCTTGGCAATGATCTTGACAGCTTGTGCGCCTTTGACCTCCTTGAACTTGTCGTACTGATTCTTGACTCGCATCTCCTTCATTGGGGCTGGCATTAGCAGGCCTCGGATCTGTGTCACAATGGGACCCTCCTGTCCGGCTAGGACAATGGTTTCTGATTCGCGCAGTTTGCCATTCACCAGGCAAACGTCTATGGTTGTGCCAAGGCCTGTGATCTCTTTTACCTGGCGAAGGAAGGTGAGTGTGGCTAATAGATCACGAGTTCGAATCCACAGAAGTCACGTGATCACGTGAAGAAGTCACGAGTTCGAATCTACAGAATTTTTACGTGACTATGAGAGCAAGGCACGAGTTCGAATCCACAGTATGCTCATAACACAAGACTATAGCAACACGTCACAACCAATTAGATCAAAAGCGATAAAATGTCAGGAATCTACTACAAGAAGCAGAATCATAAGAATTTTTTTTAAGTCACAGAAACAAAATACATAGAGAATAAGCAATAGCAATTTTTGACTGGGCTTTTGAATGCCGGATTGAAATAGCGGATGAGAACAGGACTGGTGAGCTCAGGCTAGGAATGAACTCAGGCGGGAGGTGATCGGGGTGGCAAATAAGAGGAGGCGGAGCCTGGGGGAAGGATAAAAACAGAGAGAGAGAGGATAAGCTGCTGCTCCCGGGAGACGAGTGAGTTTGAGTAGTGTTGGAGAATGAAGGAACGGTAGCGGCGAGGTCTGTGGTGGTACGACTGTGGACAGGACACAGGCTGTCAGCAACAGCAGTTTGCATAGAAATAGTCAAGATTACATACAGAGCCTATCTATTTCTAATCTCCATCCACTTCAGCCCACCCACACAGCCGCGCACAGTCAGTTGCCAACCATAAGCTAGATGGGACTCTTTCACCCCTATACAGCCAGCCCAGTGCATTGCGGAAGGCAATTTGGAATTTAAATTTGCTCATTCACACATCAAAGCCCCGAAGGGTTTGGCTTATTCGCAATAGCTGGATAAAAATTTTGCAACCCTAACACTGCAGTTTTTGCAGCAGCAGCAGCCAATTTGGTGTGCAGCGCATTTCATTTATAGTTAGACAGTCAGACAGCATATAGATCAAAGATAGATTAGACAGGGCATTTATTATGTAGATTTATTCTAATTCATCTAAATAGCTTGACTAAAGGGCAATAATAAATTTTCTAATCTAATAATAATAATAAAATAATTGATTACACCTGCCCCAATTGGGTCAGATGTGCAGCCAACAGCACATCCGCAGCTAATGCGTGGCGCATCTGAAGGCTGCGTACGGCTGTTCAGTCCATGGACTGGGGGGACGCCCACACCCACCTTCAATTATCCCAGCTGATGCTGGTACCCATTTAACAGCTGGGTGAACTGAAGCAATGCAGAGTTAAGTGTCTTGCTAAAGGACACAAATTGTTCCAGTGGAGTCGGAAATTGAACCCCCGACCTTCAAGTCGTGAGTCCGACGCCCTAACCACTAATTCAGATACATGATCAGCTGAGCATTAGATAAGCGATGACGAAAATGATGTACAATTACGATTGGAATAAACTAATTGTTGCCAGTTTTATTTACCAAATAATCTAGGATTAAATCCAGTTTTATCCGAGAAAAAACAGGATTTAATTGTAGCGCGTGTCTGTAATTAGCTTCTGAATTCAACCAAAAGTACTGTAATAAAATAATTTACTAAATCGGTTCTTCGGTTCTTCGTTCTTTCCTAATAAATTAATATTTTAGACAAAGATAATACTTATTTTCTAATGCGCAACCAACTGATATCTATTTATTGCTTATATTAGACACACCAGCCAGGTAATACAGTATTGTTGAAAGCGCAAAAATCCTAACGGAGAAAGAGGATAGAGAGAGAGAGAGAAATAGACTGCAAGGAGTTATGAGAGATGCAGCAGATTGATAAAGACAAGGCCAGTAAAGAAGATGAAGGGCTAGGAAATAGAAGGAACTACACCAGAAGTTTCGCCAGTAGACTAAAAAATCATCGAGGTTACTAGATGCGCTTCATTGATCAGGCTTGTGTTAATCCCTTCAACCACTACGACCCGCTTCGAGCTAGACTAAAACCTAGCAGCAGCAGCATCATGATTCGTATGCATCAACATACAAGTGCACGAACAAGCTAGTAGTAGTAGAACGAAGCAAAGATTAATGATGGCGGCGAGGGCAATCTATTGTCGGGCTACAGTAAAAAAATAGATTCCTTCACGCATTTCCTTAATGATCAAAAAAATATCGCGTCAGCAAGAAGTTTGTGAGTGTATCACAAAAAAATATTTTTACTGTTTGTATATGTGTAATATTTGGCCCTATAACAATTTGCGTATTGGAGGGTCGCCCCGATTCGAAATGTAGGGTAAGGAATGTACATGTACAATCTAATACTACTACATACACATACATGTGTTATGTAAATATACCTTAGTGCGTCCAAAAAGTTCTTAGACACCCCTAATATCTGTGCATGTGTTCGACAGATTTTGATGAAAAAAGACACAATCATAAATTAATATGTAATAAATTCAGCGCTAAAGTTTTAAATTAGTCGGGTGGACAGAAAAAAAGTTATCGATCATTTACTAGAGAACCAACGAAATTGGCAATACGATTTTTTAAGAGCATCGAATCGGGATACCAAGTGGGATGTCGCATCTGGTGTTTAGAATGGGTCAGCAAAATATAGGGTGGTTAATTTTAAAGCTTTCGCTAGGTATTAATCATTAACTGCAAGCTGTGAGGGTTTAGTCATAGATTGATTGCTCAGTCGCTTTGGAGACGATGTCTGCTGTCGAGCAACCATCGCGAACTGGGTCCGGAAGAGAAAGGACGGCGAAACGACGAGCGTGCAGGACAAGCCGCGCTCAGGCCGACCAGCTACTGCTGTTAACGACAGCACTGCCATCCTGATCCAAGAGCTGGTCAGTGAAAACGGCCACATCACCATTGATGAGTTGGCCAATGCCGCCGAGATTTCGCGTGGCTCGGTCTCCCAAATTCTGCACGAAAATCTTGGTCTGTCTAAGCTGGTCTCTCGATGGGTGCCGAAACTGCTGACTCAGGAGCAGAAAAATCGCCGTTACGAAGTCTGCTTACAACAAAGAGCGGCAATTGCAGCTCTGGGAGACGAATTCCAGCGCAGATTCATCACGCAAGATGAGTCCATGTTCGCCCTTTACGACCCACTGTCCCGGCAGGAGTCCAGGGCCTGGCTTCCAAGGGGCGGCGGCGGCGGTGACATCGAAAGTGCAGGCACCTATCCCAAGAAGACCATGTTAAGTGTTTTTTGGGATGCGAGCGGGCCCCTCATGTTCACATGGTACGGCCAGGGCCAGACACAAAACAGCGAGCGGTTTTGTGAAGAGCTTGCGAGGCTGAGGCAGGAGCTGCTGCAACGGCGGCGAATCGTGCGCAAAGGCGTCCTGCTACACTGCGACAATGCCCGGCCGCACTCGGCAGCCCTCACTCGCTCTCACATCGCCAGCCTCGGATTCCAGCAGTGGTCGCATCCACCTTACTCACCTGATTTGGCACTAAGGTACAATTATGCATTAGATTTGCAAGCGATTTCCATTGAGTGTTGAAATTAGACCCGGCAATGCATTTTTAGCTGCAATAATAAAACGCAACGAGATTTGATATTTTATCGCTTTTATTTGTACATGCAAAACAATATTTCCGACATCATTACTTCACAGAAGAATGTTACTATGAACCCACTAACAAATCAGTCTGGAAATGGTTTATAATCATTGGGAGCCACAAAAAGTTATCCAAAAGATTTCAGCCAGCCCCATTGATTGTGGAGAGATGAGATTCAGGTGAGATGAGACACGGGTGAGATGAGACACGGGTGAGATGAGACACAGGTGAGATCAGACACAGGTGAGATGAGACACGGGTCAGATGAGACACAGGTGAGATGAGACACGGGTCAGATGAGACACGGGTGAGATGAGACACGGGTGAGATGAGACACAGGTGAGATCAGACACAGGTGAGATGAGACACGGGTCAGATGAGACACAGGTGAGATGAGACACGGGTCAGATGAGACACGGGTGAGATGAGACACGGGAGAGATGAGTCATAAGAGAGATTAGACACGGGTGAGATGAGACACGGGTGAGATGAGACGCAGATGAGATAAGACACAGGTGAGATGAGACACAAGTGAGATGAGACACTGGTGCGATCAGACACGGGACAGATGAGACACGGGTGACATGAGACACGGGAGAGATTAGACACGGGTGCAATGAGACACGGGTCAGATGAGACACGGGAGAGATGAGACAGAGTGAGATGTGACACGGGTCAGATGAGACACGGGTGAGATGAGACACGAGCGAGATGAGACACGGGTGAGATGAGACGCAGATGAGATAAGACACAGGTGAGATGAGACACAAGTGAGATGAGACACTGGTGCGATCAGACACGGGACAGATGAGACACGGGTGAGATGAGACACGGGAGAGATTAGACACGGGTGAGATGAGACACGGGTCAGATGAGACACGGGAGAGATGAGACAGAGTGAGATGAGACACGGGTAAGATGAGACACGGGTGAGATGAGACACGGGTGAGATAAGACACGAGCGAGATGAGACACGGGTGAGATGAGACGTAGATGAGATAAGACACAGGTGAGATGAGACACAAGTGAGATGAGACACGGGACAGATGAGACACGGGTGAGATGAGACGTAGATGAGATGAGACACTGGTGAGATGAGACACGGGTGAGATAGTAGAGTAGAGTAGGTGTCAGAAAGTTGGCAGGGACAGGTTTGGAAGTTTTTCAGTTCTGCAGGCTGTTAATCGCTGATTTAATAAAAAATTATATTAAATATGAAGTCAGAGGCAGTTGAATTTTTCAGAAGTGACAGAATATAAAAATATGAGACAAAAAATCTCTCGCACCTAAATCTCTAGGCAAAGCAATCACAGTTTACCCAAGAGAAACTAATTAGAACTGCTCAGTCGAAATCGCATTGCATTTCGCCTAAAATTATCCGAAAACTAAATTCGCAGATTTTCAGCGTTGCAGTCGGACAAAAATTGGAATCGATTTGTTTTGAAGAGAAATAACTTTTTTTCCGACGCGCCGGTTGGTCGCTTCCAAGAGCAGCAGCAGCAGCAGCAGCAGCAGCACTAACAACAGCGAAGCTGTGCTCTAGAGAAATCCCTTCCGTTTCGATTTTTGGAATCTATTCCCAAAATGAATTTCGGGGTGAAGAGACACGAAGGAAGCAAGGCCAGCTCTTGCTCCCTTGCAGGACATATGGGCAAAGAAATCGATTGTCACACAGGCCTATAAGATAGACAATAAAACAGCAGAGCTTCAGACAATGCTCAAATGCCAATTAGGTAACGGTGAGTACATGCACACATGCATATTAGATATTTAGGCTTAGAAACGATATAATAATGGGAAAAGATGATGACAAATGAGATTAGGGAGAATTAACTGAAAAAGGAAAAGTCAAAAGTACAAATGAGCGAAGCAAATAAGTAGCAAAAAAGTAGAAAAGCAAGCAGCAGCAGCAGCTAAACAGTAAATTGCATTTGGTTCAGCTCAAAAGAAATCTACAGTACAGAAGAGGATTAGAGAAAAGGGCACTAGGGAAAAGCTAAAATAGGGCTTGTATTAGGCCTCACAAAAGTGAACTACTGGCTAAAGGATAGGATAATAAATGATTGGTCAGGACTCAGGACTCATGGACTGGCATAAAAGGGGGTAGAAAAAAATGCCGATAGCAAGATAAATACTGACTGTGAGTAAATTGCACAAAACGATCACCCAAGCCTTCTCTACACGGCTGCATCCAAAATTTACGCAGACAAGTTTCGAATTCTAATTCAGAAACTTTGGTTGTCGTTCAGCTACTTAACCTACAAAACAACCTGCAACTTGTTTTCCCACATTAGGTGTCCGGACAGACAGTGCGAGGAGAGACAGCGGGATGTCAGGAGAGACAGTGGAATGTCAGGAGAGACAGTGTGATGTCAGGAGCGACAGAGGGATGTCAGGAGTGACAGAGGGATGTCAGGAGAGACAGTGGGATGTCAGGAGTGACAGAGGGATGTCAGGAGAGACAGTGGGATGTCAGGAGCGACAGAGGGATGTCAGGAGAGACAGTGGGATGTCAGGAGTGACAGAGGGATGTCAGGAGAGACAGAGGGATGTCAGGAGTGACGGAGGGATGTCAGGAGAGACAGTGGGATGTCAGGAGTGACAGAGGGATGTGTCAAGACAGACAGTGGGAGTGTTATTTCAGGAGTGACAGAGGGATGTGTCAAGACAGACAGTGGGAGTGTTATGGCAGGAGTGACAGAGGGATGTGTCAAGACAGACGGTGGGAGTGTTATGGCAGGAGTGACAGAGGGATGTGTCAAGACAGACAGTGGGAGTGCTATTTCAGGAGTGACAGTGGAATGTGACAAGACAGACAGTGGGAGTGTTATTTCAGGAGTGACTGAGGAATGTGACAAGACAGACAGTGGGAGTGTTATGTCAAGAGTGACAGTGGAATGGGACAAGACAGACAGTGGGAGTGCTATTTCAGGAGTGACAGTGGAATGTGACAAGACAGACAGTGGGAGTGTTATGTCATGAGTGACAGTGGAATGTGACAAGACAGACAGTGGGAGTGTTATTTCAGGAGTGACAGTGGAATGTGACAAGACAGACAGTGGGAGTGTTATGTCATGAGAGACAGTGGGTGTCAGGTGAGACAGTGGGATGCCAGGTGAGACAGTGGGATGTCATGAGAGACAATGGGGTGTCAGGAGAGACAGTGTTACGTCATGAGAGACAGTGGGGTGTCAGGAGAGACAGTGTTACGTCATGAGAGACAGTGGGGTGTCAGGAGAGACAGTGTTACGTCATGAGAGACAGTGAGGTGTCAGGAGAGAGTGTTGTGTCATGCGAGACAATGTTGTCAGGAGAGACAATAGGGTTTCAAATTGTTGGAGGTTAAATGGATTGTTGGGAGAGAGAGAGAGCTAAGCTAAAGAATATTTAATGAAGCCACTCACCTCCATAACAGTAGCTTCCAGATCCTCGTGATAAACTAGACGTTTTCGCAATTTCCTTAGCGACAATTCGCAGATGTGGGCCATCAGGTTGCCCATACCGTCGCCGGAGTGGGCGGATGTTGGCACTAGGCTAATATATTCGTCAAAGTTTTTGTTGTCGACAGACAGGCACACGTTCAACTCCTAAATAGGTTTCAAAGAAATATAATTTTTTACATCTTCAATATAGTTAAGACTTTACCTGTGCTGAGAAGTAGCTTTAATAGCAGTCCTCTATTATTAAATCGATTCGATATTTACAATTAGCTGTTTACAATTGTATTTATCATTAACTTGTTTATAATTCGAATAATATTAATTTGTTAGTCTTCATATTAATCAGATAAATCTTGTTACCTATTAGTTGATTGCTTTCACAATCGATTAGGTGTTTACTTTTACCCATGTGTTTCATTTTTTATCCATCAGTTGTTTACCCCATTATACATTTGTTTACTCATTTACTCATCAGCTGTTTACTTCCACTATCCATCAGTGGCTTATTCCACAATCCATCAGTTGGTTATTCCACAATCCATCAGTGGCTTATTCCACAATCCATCAGTGGCTTATTCCACAATCCATCAGTGGCTTATTCCACAATCCATCATTTGGTTATTCCACAATCCATCAGTGGCTTATTCCATAATCCATCAGTTGGTTATTCCACAATCCATCAGTGGCTTATTCCACAATCCATCAGTGGCTTATTCCACAATCCATCATTTGGTTATTCCACAATCCATCAGTTGGTTATTCCATAATCCATCAGTTGGTTATTCCACAATCCATCAGTGGCTTATTCCACAATCCATCAGTGGCTTATTCCACAATCCATCATTTGGTTATTCCACTATCCATCAGTTGGTTATTCCACAATCAATCAGTGGCTTATTCCACTATCCATCAGTTGTCTACTCTTTTACAGCAGACTTACATCCTTATCAATCACTTGTTTACTTAAATATCAATCATTTTAGTCTTGCTTATAGATTAAAAAACGAATTAAAAAAATAGCAATAAGCCCACCTGAACGGCAAACTGAGCCACAACTTGGTTAAGTCGATCCTGAAAGTCGTTTCTCGTCGCCTGGCTCTGCTTCTTCAGCGTTGTAAACACGTCAACATTAGCATTCTTCTGCCATTCGTATAGTCGATCAATCTTATTTAGGGCAACAATAAATGGCGTGCCGCGATCCTTCAACAATTGAATGCTCTCAATAGTCTGCGGCTCAATGCCGTGCATTATGTCCACAACTAGAATGGCCACATCGCATAGGCTGGAGCCGCGAGAACGCAGATTGCTGAACGACTCGTGACCGGGCGTGTCAATGATCAGCAGGCCGGGCAGTCGCATAGCTGCCGGATTCAGAGATTTCACCATGCGGGTGGCGGCCAGTATAGACGCTGCTGGCACATTGGTGGCGCCTATCTGCTGAGTAATGCCACCAGCTTCGCCGTCCTGCACGTGAGTTTTGCGCAATTTGTCAAGGATGGAAGTCTTGCCCGTATCTACATGGCCCAATACGCACACTAGCGGACAGCGGAATACAACATCGGGCGAATCGACTGACGCTTCTGCTGCGGCGACGGCGTTTTCCCGGCGCTGAGCAATGCGCTGACGAGCCCGATCGATCGGATCGACATCATCGTCCGAATCAGAGCTATCTTCGTCGGAATCTTTGCCGCCTTCGTCGTCCTCGCCGGAGGAGGATTCCACATTGGCGTCCTTTTCAGCGCCCGGCTTAGGACCAACAGCCTTTGGCGCTGAAACGGCCGTCCATTCGACTTTTGCCTCCATCCGATCCCAGGTCGTATCAGCGGCGTCTTCCCAGGAATCTAGGACAACGTCAGAAGCTTTGACACCATCGACAGTGGTTTCAGGCTTCTGTTCCGCTACCGCTGCGTCAGTGGCAGCCGGTTTGTGCCGCTTAAGCTTAGTATAAACTGGCTTCTTCTTCTGCTGCTCGCTTGGCTGCTGCTGCTGCTCTTGCTCCTGCTGTTCCCCGCCATCCTCGCCTAGCTGAACTCCGCCCAACTGAATCATCTGCTGCAACCGCTGTCTATCCTGCTTCTGCTTCTGCGTTAGAAACTTGCCCTCCTCTTTCAGGCGCTTCTTTTTCTCCTTCTCCTTCTGCTTGCGCCGCTCCTTGCGCTCGCGCTCGAGACGCTCCTCTTCTTCGCGGCGTTGGCGCTCTTCCTCGCGCTTCCGCTCGGCCTCCTCCTCCTGACGGCGCAGCTTCTCTTCCTCTTCACGCTGCCGTTCTAACTGCTGCTTAATCAGTTTGGCCACAGCGCTAGTCGGCTTCTTGGCCTCGCCGGCCGCGGCAGCTCCGCCTGCCGATGTGCCCGGCGCAGCAGCAGCTTTCTTCTCCTTCTCTTTCTCCTTCTTCTTTAGCTTCTTTTTCTTTGCTGCGGAAATTTCTTTTGATTCGCCTTTTCCATCGTCCTCATCTCCGTCTCCGTCGCCTTCAGCTTCCGGTTGATCGGCCGCCTTCTCCGCCACTGAAGGTTCTTTCTTCTTGTCCTCCTCAGGAGCTGTCTTCGGCTCGCTAGGCTTAGCTTCGGCTTCAGCTTCGGCCGCGTCAACTGGCTTTTTATTTGCCTCAGCCTTCTTGGCCTTCTCGCGCTCTTTCTTCTCTTTCCTCTTCTCGGCCGCAGTCCTAGTTGCTGAGGTGGCAGCGGCGGGGGCTTCCTCTTTAGCCAAGCCATTCTTGTCGCCACTGACGACCTTGCCGGCTGGTTTTTCAGCATTATTCGCCTTCTTATTACCGGCATCCTGCTGCTGCTGCTGATCTTGATTCTCATCTTGAACGCCGCCAGCAGCCTTGCCAGCCTTCTTACCTTTGGCAGCCTTTTTGGGGCCGCCCTTCTTTTTGTCATCGTCTGAGTACATGGCCTCCAGTTCTTTCATTCTCTGCTCTTCGTCGTCCATGACTTCGTTAACGATTATTACTAGACTAGTTCAAAGAAAGTAATCGATTTTAGAAGCTTTCGAAGCGTCAGTATCTTTTTTGCATAAAACCCAGAATACGAGTAATGTCTGTAGTAGTGTCTAGCGCAGTAGTTCTTTCCAACTACAGATGTTCTGGCAGCGTTTTAACAGCAGCTGAAGTAAAATTTTGCAATATTTTATTATGCTGGGGTTGAAGTAAAATTTAAAACTTTTTGACAGGATTTGAGGGAACTGTAGATTAGCCTGAGAATTTGTGGATAAGCCTTGAAATCCGAGGGGATTGTGGATAAGCCAGAGGACCTGAGGGGACTGACGACAAACCGGAGGACCTGAGGGTAATGAGTATAAACCTGAGGACCTGAGGGGAATGAGGATAAACCTGAGGACCTGAGGGGAATGAGGATAAACCTGAGAACCTGAAGGGACTGTGGATAAACCTGAGGACCTGAGGGATAAACCTGAGGACCTGAGGGATAAACCTGAGGACCTGAGGGATAAACCTGAGGAATTAAGGCGTATGAGGATAAACCTGAGGATCTGGGGGAATGAGTATAAACCTGAGGACCTGAGGGGAATGAGGATAAACCTGAGGAGAATGAGGATAAACCTGAGGGGACTGTGGACAAACCCGAGGATCCCCTGAGGGGACTGTGGACAAACCCGAGGATTTAACGTCCTGTGTTGCGGACATTGGGCAAAACAATTTCAAGACTGGACTAAATAACAGGTCAGTTAATCTATTAAAAAATCTTATAGTGAATAAAAAATCTGAAAATAGAACACAAGTCTTTGCTCTTACACAAAAAATTGTTCTCGTTTTATTTAACGGCCTAGTTCAAAGGATACTTAATTATTTGTAAATTAAATCAAATATCATTGCGTATAGTAAAAGCAAACAGAATTTTAGGAATTAAAATTTTCTAGATTGTTCAATTGAAGATATTTTTGCTATATGACCTGTCAGTAGTCTAATTAGGATGAAGTAATCTAAATATATCAGTGTCTTAAAAAGAAACCTACTAAAAATTAGGTAGACCTACAGACCTAAAGTCTTTTTGGAAAAAGACTTTGAAAATAAGAAAACGCGGTTTGTTTGGTAAAAAATGATAAAACTATGAAATAAAATTAGATCATACAAAATCAAAAGCAGCTATCATTTTTCAATAGTTGACTATTCAAAGGAAATAGCTAAAAATTCTTGTTTTGTAATTTGGCCACGAGCAATTTCTGCAAGATTTTATAAGCTTTAATCTCAAAGGTTCGTGATTAAACATTGTGGTTATTTAAAGAGACTGTCGGACTCTTTAAACATTTATTCTTGCAGTTTTTTCGAAAGCAAACACTTTCTCTGTGTGCATTTAGAAGAGAATTAACGCACACTCAGAGTCTGGCACTGGTCGGCTCTTATAAGGTCGTCAAATGTTCTGTACTCCCTATATTATTGTTTCTACTAAAATAGGATTAGAAGTAAATTACTAGCCACACCTCAAGTCAAGCCTGGTATCAATCGGTGTGCGGCCTAGAATCGTCGAGTCGCAGCATCTTCTTACGCTGGGCAAACATGTAACAATACAACTGGGGAAAGAACACCAGATAGGATAGCATAATGCCAATCAGGAAGTAGCCATAGTCGAATGCAAAATTGTAACTATTCGGCATAACAATCGAATAGATGCCCCGCTTAGCAATGATTGGCAAAGCCGAATAGATGCATAGCAACTCGCCCGTGACACCCATAGGGTAGAGTACGATGAATAGGCTATAACGCGCCCATAGCAACGGGAATAGTTTGATACGCAGCAGATTCAGAGCGTAATAACCGTAGCGCATTACTTCTGTGACGCTCCAAGCGATAATGAGCAGCATGCAGCCAAGGGACTCGGTAACGCTTTGATCTGGCACTGAGTACAGAATACCCCACACTAGCAATACTCGAGAGAACACCTGCACGATTAGGAGAGGAAAAATTGCGTCAAGGTTGTTATTTTCTTACACATCATTTTTTAAGATATAGGTTTAATTTATTTAGGTCATAAAACTAGAATGATAAATTCAAGGTGCGACTGTTTCATCCAAGTAACCCGGAAAGGTGAGGCTGTTCTACCTGATTAGGACACCAGGAAAGTGTGACTGTTTAATCTAAGTAACATGGGAAGGTGAGGCTGTTCTATCAGATTAGTACACCAGGAAGGTGTGACTGTTTAATCCAAGTAACCCGGGAAGGTGAGGCTGTTCTACCTGATTAGGACACTAGGAAGGTGTGACTGTTTAATCTAAGTAACCCGGGAAGGTGAGGCCGTTCCATCTGATTAGGACACCAGGAAGGTGTGACTGTTTAATCTAAGTAACCCGGGAAGGTGAGGCCGTTCCATCTGATTAAGACACCAGGAAGGTGTGACTGTTTAATCTAAGTAACATGGGAAGGTGAGGCTATTCTACCTGATTAGGACACCAGGAAGGTGTGACTGTTTAATCTAAGTAACCCGGGAAGGTGAGGCTGTTCAATAAGATTAGTACACAAGGAAGGTGTGACTGTTTAATCCAAGTAACCTGGGAAGGTGAGGCTGTTCCATCTGATTAGGACAGTTAGAACAGTCTCACCTTCCCAGGTTACTAAGATTAAACAGTCACACCTTCCACACACCTAACTAATTAACCTGGGAAGGTAAGACTGCTCAATATTTAAGTGGAGTTAAGAGTACCTGAATGGCGGTGGTGAACACAGGCGAGCGCACCAAACCAACAGCGCAGTGGAGAATCTCCAACACAGCCGCTGTCTGGAAGATTCTCAGCAGTATAGCAACAGAAGGATACGGGGCGGCTCCATTTAGAGCAGACAGTTCTGCTAGCAAAAGTATGGCAAGCCAGCCAATGCACTGTCCGCCATTGTAAAATAGCAAATAAGCTGCTCCTAGCTGCATGATTTCACAGTAAACTGCAATATTTTATGATAGTTGAAACTATTAAAACAAACAGCTTTCCTAATTTTTTTTAAACTTTGAGGACAGTAAGACATGGTACATTGCAGTAAAGGTTAAACATACATAAGAAATTAAAGTGCTGGTAATGGCACTGTGTGCTTTAGTAAATGTTAGGAATAATTGTATTGTCAAATAAGTTTTGTGTTGATTGTCTAACTATTCTATGCCACACAACATCAGCTCTATATATTTTGGCACTACATATTTTATGCAACATGATGAAGTTTACAAGTATACGGTCTGACTCTCCACAAAAAAGCACTCAGGCCCTTTCCTATTAAGTTGACAAGTCAAATCTTTAAGAATAAATGTGAGTCATGATATACTACCTGACTTTTCATTAGCTATCAAAAAAATTGAGCACACTTTGTTATCCTTAAGTAAAGAAAATACTAATTGTATTTGACATATAGTTAGGAAATTAGTGCTTTAGTTAGCCTGGTCCATTTGTTAAGTGTACAGCTAGTGCATATAAAATTAGAACAATATCCTTGCATAGCTACAACTTAAGGCATGGTCTCAGCAATTGGCAGACAATGCCTTATTAATAGGTATATAAAATTGTCCGAATTTGCTAAATTTATATATAGCTATCATTTTATAAATTACAATCTGTTGTTTAAATCAAAGCATTTTTAGTTTAAAAAGGAAAATTTTTAATTTATTCCTAACTATTAGACTATAATATTTCAGTTTTAACTAAACTAGAATAATATCCAAGGGACATTCCAAAATAGTTTTGAAGACTTATTAATAACTTGATGATCTAGGAAAACGACATTGCTAACTTGATGATCTAAGACAATGAGACTGCTAACTTGATGATCTGGGACAGTGACACTAATAGCTTGTAATCTAGGTAGGATGGTGACACTACTAATAATATATTTTGTTCTAGTGGTACAAATAATGTGATTTTACACTCACTTCTTATAGCTAGTCCCATCTTTATATTAACTCAAACACATTTTAAATAGAGAATGGAAACTAAAGTTATGAATGAAAAAGTAACATGACTTTAACCATAGACTTATAGTAAGTCAACAACCAACCAAATATTGTAATGGAACATGACAAACAGTTAATTGGTTGCAGTGAAAATGTGCATAACTTAATCACAGTTGTAACAAATGAAAAAAGTTATTTACCAGCACATCAGATTTTAAAAATCTATTGAAAGAGTGTAGGCCCCCTACTCAATCAAAAGCACCTTAGAGGCATTCCAGAGCTTGTCAATTTACTCTAACACTAGGCCTATACATACATGCCCAACTTCAAAATTTTACCCATCCAGTAGGACTTACTTTTTGTCCAGATTTGCAACTTAGTTCCTCCTGATTGCAGGAACTGCTGAATTGCAGCAATCAGCAGAAGTTTCTGCTAATTGCAACTTAGTTCCTTCTGAATGCGACTTAGTTCCTCCTGATTGCGACTTAGTTTCTTGTGATTGTTACTTAGTTCCTCCCAATTGTAACCTTGTTCCTCCTGGTTATGACTTATTTCCTCCTGATTACAACTTAGTTCCTCCTAATTGCGACTTAGTTTGTCCAGATTACAACCTAATTTTCAACTTGTATATGACTTTTCTCGCATTTTTTTCTTTTTTCTCCCTCCTTTTTTTCTCTTGCTCTTCCTCTTCTTTCTTTCTTCCCCCAATATGTGTTTTTTGCATTTTTTATTTTGTGACATACCTTGGCAGGTGGCCATTTCACCCATCTGGTTTGGATAGGGCCTAGGTCAGACAAGTGTTGTGTTGGGCATGTAATGAGGTCTATAGCTAAGGTTGTTACTTTTCTAATAAGAAATTTATTTTCTATAGGCCTAGTCTGTACAGTTTGTAGACAAAATAAATTTGATTTAATATTATTAGTACTAGTTCATCATATAATTTTTTACTTTGCTGAACTTTTAAGTATGCAAAATATAATTTTGCGCTTTGTATACTCTAGCCTTCTATTTTATTCTCGCATGCACCTAGGCCTAGCATGATCCAGACTATAGCCAAATAGGGCCCAGCAGTAGCAAAAGAAATTTATAAAATGGCCAGCACCATATGACAATAGCTCTAAGCCTATTATTAGACCCAATATTATATAGGCCCTACAAAGCATAAAATATTATGTAAAGTAGCTCTCACTAGTATTAGGGCCTAGGCTAAAGTGAAGATTTTATACAAGTATAATAAAACTTAAATTTGTTGACTTTCTCTATTGAGGTTAGACACTTGGGCTATATCGGACCTATAAAACAGAATTTTAATTATTATATGGTCACGCAAAAATAAAATGAAGCGCGTTACTTGGTTGATAACTTTTATACAGTTCTTACGTGTCTTAAGTTATGGCGATATAGTTAAAACTAAAGCTTTACGTGACGTTTTCGAGTTTGAGCCATTTCGATGGTAGGCTAGGCTTACACGGTAACAAAATGTGTGATTAGGCCCCCTACTGATTGATTCGTCGAAGTCCGAAAGTAAGATGTGTTTTTAAGCACGGAAATAGATTAGAAAAACAATTTTTTTAAAGTGAAAAAGTACTGTACCTGTTTATGCCTGTAAAAAAGACGTATTATAAAATTCGTCATAAGTTATTCACGACCTATTTAAACATACTTATTCGGAATTTTTTATTCAAGCTATTTCGACAAATTGTGCAACAAACACATTTTTTAAACTGATTCGTTCTCCTCACGTTGAATTCATATATAGAGGGCCTAGTTAAAATGAATTGCTAACTTGTTCGTATTTTAAACATTAAACTGTAACTCTGAAAGTAATTTGCAAGACAAACAGATATGCATAGGGCTATAGGTTCCTGGATTGTTAATATTGGTACTAAAACGTTAAACTTTTTAAGAAAAGCGCTTTGCTTTCAAGAAGTAGCTGGTTAGCTATAAGTGTTTGAGATCTTACTAGGCCTAGGCATAGGCCCTAGTCAGCTTTAAACTGCCATTAGGCCTATTATTTAAAGCATTTTATAAGTATTTATAGTTAGCTAATTAGGCCTATATACTAATTAATTCACTTATGAGTCTAATTGCATTCATAAAAATGACCCCTAACTCTTTGAGTTTACGCTTGATTCTATAGCACAGAAACACTCCATGAGCAAGGAGTTAGGACACTCATAATGATTTAGGAGTCAAGAAGAGTATTCTATAGCATGAGATCCAAAGTAACTCAAACTGGCACCAGCTGGGCCTCCATGTACGTACAGAAGGTGGAGAAGTGGAGAGTGTCAGCTGCAGCTGTCTTTGGGTCCCCGACTGAGTGTCTCACAACTTGAGGTCGATAGTCGCCTTGACCCACCCAGCCAGCACCGGTTGTTCTGCCATGTACCAGTGTTTTTAAGGTACACCCACATCTTGTCCTCCACCACGTACTTGTTGCAGAAGCTGGTCATGCCCTCGGTATGAAAAATCCGACGTATTTGCTTGGCACAATTGACGTGAGCAACCTTGTTCTCCTTGGAGAGAACATGCGGGACCCACACGGCAGACACATTGCGAAGTTGCAGGTCTTCAGTCAATATTTCAGTTGATTTCCCAACCTCCATGAAGTCAGCAAGATCTTTGACACTCACTTTTGGGTCTTCTTTCACGAGATTTCTGCAGGTCTCGATCAGCTCTGGTGTTCTCGTCAATCCCGGCCGGCCAGTACAGGCAGCTTGGGCCAGTGGGTACAACTCGTCATGGAACCTTGTGTATACCATTGGTACACTGATGACAGACCAGGCACCACATCTCCATGCACTTTCAGCAGTTCTCCATGGCAATCAGGAGCAGATATACCAAGCTTATACCTGGTATAAGCATAAGCTTGAAACACGTCCATCTCAAAGCAGCAGCAAGGATCAATGAAGAAAAAAGTAACGATAGATGCTTGCTTTGCCTCTGCATTGCAGTGGCCTAGACTTCTAAGTTATAACCATCAGCCTGCCCTTACCCCCAAATTTGAAGCTAGAATCTAGCTCTTTCAGCCATAGACATATATTAAGTCAAGTGTTAGAATGGTACAGTATCTTGTCAATAGCTTGTGTCAAGTAACTACTGGGTCAAGTAGTTAGAATAACACATTCTCATGACTTTCCGGACACCCAAAGTATCTAGCAATTTTTAGTTGTTTATTTTTTTACTTTGAAATTCATTTGATTCCTGCCTTTTTTTACCCATCACTCCAATGGAAGTTATAACAATATTTTTAATTTTCTAATATTATCTTATCTTTCATTGATGTTTTATTCTTTTCTAGAATTAAGCATTGGAATTAAACTAGATTTAACTTTTATAGAAATTGAAGTTATAATTTTATGTCTAAAAAAATCACTAGCTAACCTAAATTGCTTCAGTCAAGGTTAGATTATTACTTGCTTTCATGTTTCATTGTGCTTTAGGGTTTAAACCTATTCTGACTCTCTTATAGGCAAATGTTACTTCTAATCCAGCAACCTATTCTAATCCAGAAACAATAAGCAAAAAGGATAGAAAATTCCATTAAGAAACTAGAAACCTATAATTTTTTTAACCTTTCATACAAAAACATTTTCGTTTCAGCTGAAAGCTGTCAACTCACTCTGCACAAACATGCCACTAGCCAGGGATCTTCTACACCCTTCTATGACACAGGAGAAACGCAAGCACAAGAAAAAGCGTTTGGTTCAGTCGCCCAACTCCAGCTTCATGGACGTGAAGTGCCCAGGTGAGCATAGCTTATCTATGTTTGTTTGAGATGGCTAACTAACATAATATGAGAAGTACTCATATTTTAGCATCTTACCACCCAATCCCTTTCCCACATAATCGCTACCTAACAATCTAATTAGCCTCTCAAATGCCTAATTTCAATGCAGGCTGTCTGAAGATCACAACGGTATTCTCTCACGCGCAAACTGTTGTTGTCTGCGCCGGCTGCAGTACCGTTCTGTGCCAGCCGACTGGTGGCAAGGCCCGCCTCACTGAAGGCTGCTCATTCAGAAACAAGACCTATTGATCTAACGATTGATGGATTGAAATTTAATGATTTATGTATCTAAGGCTATTTGAAGTTAACATTTAAACTTTAGGGTGATTTTCGTATGATTAGCTAAGTGGACAGGAAAGTTTAAACTTAAGCTGTTCGTTTTTCCTGTTCCAACAGACAGGTGTTATTGAATTCCGGACTGCTAACTAACTGTTAATTATGTCGCATTGTTCCGCATTAATAAACTTATGTAACAATTAGGAATTGTATTGTTTTGAATACAGAGGGATGATGAAAGAGGCCAGAAGTTGTGTATGGACTTGCGTCTTTCCGTGTCGCCTCTTGGAGTTGCCGGATCTGGGGCGAATCTGCCTCGGTCTCAAAGAACTAGACTCGCGTCTGATTCGGATGAGACCGGGTGATTGCTTCGATCATTGGCACTCTAATTTGATTCTGGATTCTGGATAAAAAACATTTTTTGTTTGCTTTTTAGTCTGCTTTTTTATTTATTTTTGTCCTAACTAGTTTGTCTAATTGTCCAAATATTATTATCACTAGGATTAGCCTGTATAATAATAATAATTGCAGGAGAGCTGCAGGCAATGTCACATAATTTGTTTGGTGACACTAAAACCGCAGCCAGCGAGGAAGCTCCTGAGCACACACGCACACAGATACCGTACGCAGGCACACGCTCACGCAGGTGTGTACACCTGCGCTGACTTTCTAATCCTCAGACAGTGTACACTTTCCCTGTGCCTTGGAGGTTGGCCCTCAATGGTGGAAATTGCACGACAACCCCCCAAGCGTTTTCTCCGCTGCCGAGCCACATTAAATGAATGTGACCTCGCTGCAGTACCGAGCTTTTGAGACCTGCAACTCACCCCCACAGGATCATCCTGTAACATTGTGTGGTAATACTCTCGTTATTTCACTAGTACTACTGATATCTGTTGAAGAAGTAGCATATTTAGAGCCTAGACATGTATGTACGAAGTACAGCGCTACTTAAATACTACTAAAATAAAATGGCTTGAAAGGATTTCGAATGTGTGAAAACCTTAACTTGTGAAAAGCGATCAGCTAGGCTTCAAAATGGTTGCAGAAATATTGTATTAACGCTGTGATATTGACTGATGCAGCCCCCTTAAAATCCTGATCTGACATCAATATAAAACCTTGTTTGGTTGTGCTGATGCAGTGTTTGATCTAACTCAATCAGGGTGTTATCAAGGCACCGTCATCGTCAGTGTCCTATAGC
The DNA here is from genome assembly GCA_950097015.1 of Macrostomum hystrix. Lineage (NCBI taxonomy): Eukaryota > Metazoa > Platyhelminthes > Macrostomidae > Macrostomum > Macrostomum hystrix. The sequence continues at coordinate 34,613,102 of CATNEN010000038.1, read as the reverse complement.
CGCATGTTCGCTGCCAATCTACGTATTCCATGGAGCTTTAGATTGCTGCATTTTGCCCTGCGGTTATTGCTTGGAAAAATTGTTTTTTGCAGCTGCTGTTCTCTTGTCTGGAGAAAGCTGATTGGGTTTTCTTGGCCCAGTTATCGATTAGCCCAAGACCTACTGCTGCATAATTAAGGGGCGTGGCTATGCAGGGGGTTCAAAAGGGCCGACGGCTCCCATAATACAAGGTGGCGGGCCTCTCAAATCCTATAGATGGCGGGACCCAACAATCCAAGGTGGGTCCCTCAAATCCGAGGTGGGCGGTCCCCTCAAACCCAAGCTTTCGGCCCCACAAATCCAAGGTGGCGGGCCCCTCAAATCCAAGCTTGCGGCCCCTCAAATCCAAGTTTTCGGCCCCTCAAATCCAAGGTGGCGGCCCCTCAAATCCAAGGTGGCGGCCCCTCAAATCCAAGGTGGCGGCCCCTCAAATCCAAGGTGGCGGGCCCCTCAAATCCAAGTAGCAGCCCTACAAATCCAAGTTTTCGGCCCCTCAAATCCAAGGTGGCGGGCCCCTCAAATCCAAGCTTGCGGCCCCTCAAATCCAAGTAGCAGCCCCTCAAATCCAAGTAGCAGACCCTCAAATCCAAGTAGCAGCCCCTCAAATCCAAATAGCAGCCCCTCAAATCCAAGTAGCAGCCCCTCAAATCCAAGTAGCAGCCCCTCAAATCCAAGTAGCAGCCCCTCAAATCCAAGTAGCAGCCCTACAAATCCAAGGTGGCGGGCCGCTCAAATCCAAGGTGGCGGCCCCTCAAATCCAAGGTGGCGGCCCCTCAAATCCAAGGTGGCGGCCCCTCAAATCCAAGGTGGCGGCCCCTCAAATCCAAGGTGGCGGACCCCATAAATCAAAGATGGCGGCCGACAAATGATGATTAGATTCTGGCTCGTAGCTCCTATGAGCCAGCATTTTAACGACCATGAATTCTTATCCACCGATTGAGCTTTCGTATTTTTCTTAGTTCTAGTTTGCTCACTATTCTTTCAAAGAAGGACGCTGGCTTCTTGGATGCCTAACTTGTCAATACTGTCACCCGAGATCATGCAGTGACTTTTCGGCCAATCGGAAGACATAAAACAGAACACGTCTTCTTATAACATATGAAAGTGGACCGCTGCTTTGCTTTCTATCGAAGCACAAAACTTAGATACGATAGCATATAGTAGCTAGCAACAACAGAATGTTCGTGTGGAAGCTTTGCAACCTGATCCACAAGCGGAAGCTGCTAGTTGAAGAGGAACGACGCCTGAACCGGGTCAGCCAGGACCCGATCACTGTGGAGCACTTTGTTGACGAATTTCGCAGGCGATGCAAAACAAAAGAATTGCAGTACGAATTCAAGGTGTGAATTGCATACTTTTTGCCCGGAATCCCATCGTACGGCTCGTATACTAACTTTCCAGACTCTGAGAATGATTAGTACACTATATTCCTAATTGATCTTGAAAAAAGTTTGCACTAAACTTACAGAATCTTGTTGTAAATTTATGGTAAGCTTAGGACTTCTGACTGAGAAGTAAAATGTTACCTAATTGAACAATGCACTTTATTTTTCTAGTGCTTCAGTTCACCCAGCTGTAAAAATTCTTGAAATAAATAATAATAATAATAGGTTATTAACTCATCCCCAAATTGCCGAAGCTGTTCAGTCCATGGACTGGGGAACGCCACGCCCACCCTCAATTACCCCAGCTAATGCACTGCATAGTTAAGCGTCATCCTAAATGATACATATTTGTTCCTGTGGAGTCGGGAATCGAACCCCCGACCTTCAAGTTTTGAGTCCGACGCTCTAACCGCTAGGCTTCAACCCTAGTAATCAATTAAACTAGAAATTTATTGAAATCCTCAGTATTCTATAGATCTTCTGAATCGATAAGTCAATCTCTAATCAATGAAGGAAAGCAAAATCTTATTGTAAAACTTCAGGCCATCGAACTCATCTCGGTGGGAGACAAGCAATCGGTGAGTATCTTCGAGGGTGGTGCTTTTTGTACTTGGACGCTGTAATTTAAATTCGTGTCCTTGTATCTAGCTCGTATGCTTTTTGAGTTATGATTTTAGTGTGAGCTGCATTGACAATATCTTCTGCCGGGAATCAATGAATGCTGAAATTTGATTCCCGGCCAAAGAAGATCATCTACTCACTGAAGAGATTTCCTAAACAATGTTCTAAAACGGATGTGTAACACAAGCCTCACATTTTATTCGTATATTGTACGCTTATAGACGAAAATTCGCAGCGAAGGCAAGCACAAAATTGCATCGGCTGCCAAGCAGGCCTGCAATCGAAACAAGAATCTGACCGAGCGGGTGCTGCCATGTGAGCTGTCCATCTCATTGCGATGCGATCAAAATTTACAATTGATTTTTTTAATGCCGATCTATTTTAATCAAGTGAACTGTTTATTCCATCTATAGACCAGCGCAATATTGTCCGTCTCAAACCGCCCGATGCCAGCGACCTACCTGGAGACGACACTGCCACCTGTACTGGTTGCCAGGCAGATGAGCCTTACATCAATGCCAGCTGGATAGATGTAAGTTGAAGTTTTTGGTTGGACTTTGTACTTACTTGACATCGTTGATGCCGTATACGTCGATGTCCCAGATCCTTTGTGGTTGTTTGTTAAAAAATTCTGACAACCCAAGTTATCGTCACCTAATCAGACACTTCTTATGCAGGCGTCAAAATGATGCCAAAAGTTTTCTTTGAGCTCGCGATAATTTTGTTAAGATAATGGTAGGTGTGAGTTTAGAGTAGTACATGCAATGTCGTTTCAAATATATTTTAGGAACCTCTCGCCATGGTCACATGTCGGTTTTTATTTCATGCCGACACAGATTTCGACAAAGCTTTGCCTTCTAGATTGGTCTTACCAGTTTCTGGAGTCGACAATATATGAAAAATCCTCTCAATGCAAAACATTATAAACAATGTTGAGAGGCTGCGAAAACGTGCTTGATATGCATTCACACTCTTAAGGTTCTTTTCTACTCGTACATGTTCGCCAAATATTTGTTTGAAAAGTTCTTCAATTCGTGTTGGCGCTGGCCCAGTTTTTTAAGAGGCTGCAGCTACACAGTTCGATGCATGGGCCAGACAAACTTCTATTTTCTTTCGGGTTTTGATTATGCGAATTGTCAATAATCAACTTGTGATCTACTTCTCAATCCTTTATTTTTTCTTCGCTTTCTGATCAAAATGTCAATGGAAGTAGTTTTTGTCATTGAGCAAGACACTCCCGTTCTTCTTCTTCTATAGTGTTCTTTGAATCCTGCACCCTCAGGAATGAAATGATTTGCCATAGACATCAAGTTAATTTGAGGGATAGCCAATCATGGCAAGCCTAATCAAACGAGAATGAACTGTTTTAACCTCTGACCTCTAACTTTGAGCACCCTATGTCTCCATTTCAAGGGATACAATCACCCGAAAAAGTTCATAGCAGCCCAAGGCCCGCTTGCCACCTCCAAAGCTGACTTCTGGCTGATGGTGTGGCAGTATCGCGTTCAGTGCATTGTCATGACAACCAACCTGTTTGAGCATGCCAGGGTAAGCAGCGAAGGTGAATTTAAGAAATACTACAACTGTTTATTGTTGAAGCAAGTTATCTTTTATTTCTAGTAGAAAATTTTCTCGTTTTTCGCTAAGGCTTAAATCAATCGGCATTTTTAAAAATTAAAGACAGACTTGACCGGCAAGTTTCAGCTTTCGTTCAGGACACAATTTTTTCGATACATTTGACGCTTGCAGATTAGGCGGGAACAGATGTCGGGATTGTGACAGAATCGAGCCACTTGACCAAATCCCAATGGATTTCAAACGTCACTAGGTTGGACAAATTGATCGTGAACTCGGGGGCATGTTTAGAGAATTCGAATTAGCATGAAAACTACTTGAAACGACAGCTGCTGTGTAAAGATGGTGGCTGCTCTGCTAAATTTATCTTCCAAAAATTTCGCCTATTCATTCGCTTCTGTGTATAGTGGACTGTGCTCTGTTCTTGAACATATTTTATCTCTCAAAATTATATTATAATAATATTATAATAAACAATAGTATTAGGATGTACAAAACTCTATACAACTCATCGCAATATTTTCTAATGCTTACCAAAGTAATAGATTTACTTTTAAGGCGTAATTTCTCGATAAAAACATTGACAGTTAAACTTCTGTGAATCGATCCTGTTTATAAATTAGACTTAATTTGACATTAGTATTCTTCCAGCAACAATGCGACAAATATTGGCACAATGTCCACGCGAGATTCAACAATTTAGACGTCTGGCTTGACGAACTGTACTCTACGGCCGAATATGAGATGCGCCTGTTTAGACTGCAGATGGTGAGGCATGCAGTGTCGCTGATCTCATGTGTTCTCAGCCCTTTCAAAAACTCTTTGTAGAGATTTACTCTTCTGATGAAATAGTAGGACTGGGGGACGCTAGTCGTCGTACATAGCGTGTGTTCACTCGCACTTAGCGGCTAAAGAACACGAGAGAGAAAAAATAGAACGACCAATCACGAAGCAGGGAGAGTGTGATAGAGAAAGTCAGTCAGAGGTTAACAAATACAAATAGATTGGGCAGCAACAGAAGCAAGGGAAAGTCGCGAGAGAGGTCCCGGAGTCGTATCTAAGCCGAAGGCAAAAAGTTTCGTTGTTTGTGTCCCCATTCGGTTGTAAATTGGCTGGGCCCTCATCTCATTTATAGACTCACGAACTTAATGAATCAATGGAACTGGCTGCACATCTGGTCCAACTAGAATAGGTCTGGTTTCTAGTCGAATCATTTTTTACGATTAACATTTTTCGATTTTTTTTCAGGGCGAGGACAGAAGCGACGCCAGAATAATTCGTCAATTCCAGTTCAAAAACTGGAGCCACTTTGACACGCCGCTGCCAACAACGGTTGTGGAAATACGCCGGAAGGTCAACGATTGGATGCTGGGCAAGGATGCACCGATTGTCGTCCATTGCAGGTGATTTTGGTCAATAAATCTGAATCTAATTTTTAGATTTCGCTAACTCCTGCGCACACACCCACACATATACTGTACGCAAGCACACATAAACTATGTACACACTCTCTCCGTGCCTAAGGGGTTGGCCCTTTTAATAATAAAATAATAATAATAATAACTGCAGAGATAATGGCACATCATTTGGTGACAGTCGACCCGCAGTGAGCGAGGAGTCAATTCTATAAATTTCGCTGACTCCTGGGCACACACCACACAGATCCCGCACGCAGCCACACCTAAGGCTCGATTCCGCGGCGAGGCCACATTTATTTGGGGCGCAGCCGCGGAGAGAAGGCTTGGGTGTTTGTCGTGCAGTTTACGCCTTTGAGGGAAAACCTTAAAGGTACAATTAAGAGCGTACAGTGCCTATCGATGAGAAAGTCACGGCAGATGTACACACATGCCGTGCAATTAAAATTATTAATATTATTTTTATTACCGTCACTGTGCCTTGGAGGTTCACCTGAAGGGCGTTAATTGCACGACAAGCCCTCAAGCGTTCTCTCCGCAGCTGCGCCCCAAACGAATGTGGCCTCGCGTTAGACCGCTCTACCACACTTGTGCATGCTAACTCACCCCCCTGGGGTTGGCCCTTACGGGGCATGAGTATTAATGCAAGTCCGGTAAATTAATATGGCCTCGCGGTGTAGCTTCGAGCTCATGCTCTTCGGATGCATTAGAACCCTGAACTGCACGTCATCTACCTTACTGACCGGTAAAACACAAATCAACAGCGACGGTGCTGGCAGAACCGGCACTTACATCTGCATCGACATCGAGCTCAGCAAGGTTGAGAATGGCAAGCCAGTGGACATCCTGCAGCAGACCCTGGCTCTGCGCAAGTCTCGCTCGGGTCTGGTTGGCAACATGCACCAGTACAGGTTCATCTACGAGACTATCTGTAGCTTTGTCACCTGCCGGCCGACCACCATAAAAGCATTTGAATTTGCTCAGCTAGTTGAACAGATGGCGGATGCGGCACCGGCGGGTAATTCGAATAGAACGCCTGCAGCTGCTGTGAGACTTAACGATTTTTTATTCCTATTCCTAGAAAACTGTAAGAACTGTAAGATATTCCGCCAACTCCCGATACCTGGTCACAGGCCAGCAGCAGCAACAGCAGCAGCGGCTACCAACTTGAGTTCGCCAACCTGTCGGCCATTGTGAATCCGCTGAGTGTTGGCGAATGCGCCGGCGGGCATCGAGCTGAAAATCGTTGGAAAAGTCGCGACGTTATGGTCCAGCCACGTGAGCGTTTTTTCTACTTGTGCATGTACATTCCCTTTTTTCTACTCTCTAAATTATACATTCCTTAACTTGCACATTCCTAAAATTGCACTGCGAGCCGCCCGGGTAGAATGTACATGCCTGCGTGCGTGCTGGCGTGGCGTGATTGGGGGTGGGTGCGAGCCGCCCGGGTAGAATGTACATGCCTGCGTGCGTGCTGGCGTGGCGTGATTGGGGGTGGGTGCGAGCCGCCCGGGTAGAATGTACATGCCTGCGTGCGTGCTGGCGTGGCGTGATTGGGGGTGGGTGCGAGCCGCCCGGGTAGAATGTACATGCCTGCGTGCGTGCTGGCGTGGCGTGATTGGGGGTGGGTGCGAGCCGCCCGGGTAGAATGTACACGCCTGCGTGCGTGTTGGCGTGGCGTGATTGGGGGGGGGTGGGTGCGAGCCGCCCTGGTAGAATGTACACGCCTGCGTGCGTGTTGGCGTGGCGTGATTGGGGGTGGGTGCGAGCCGCCCGGGTAGAATGTACACGCCTGCGTGCGTGTTGGCGTGGCGTGATTGGGGGGGTGGGTGCGAGCCGCCCTGGTAGAATGTACACGCCTGCGTGCGTGTTGGCGTGGCGTGATTGGGGGTGGGTGCGAGCCGCCCTGGTAGAATGTACATGCCTGCGTGCGTGCTGGCGTGGCGTGATTGGGGGTGGGTGCGCTCACCCCAGTGTTGCTACAAAAACTTTTGCTACTACAAACTGCACCATCCGTTAATTGTTTATTCCCTCAAACTAACGACCTAACAACTTTTCAGTCGCATGTCAGTTATTTTGATTCGAACCGAATCATTCGTTTATTACTTTCAGCCGAGCGGGCGCGACCCTATTTGTTGACGCAGGACTGCGCTTCAAGCACAGATTTCATCAACGCCGTCTATATCGATGTGAGGCCGATACAATAGCGGTAAAACAGTTTGTACTAAATTAATTTGAACAACTGCATGTAAGATAACTAAAAACATTGTTTAGGGCCACAGTCGAGCTAACCAGTACATTGTCACCCAGTGGCCACTGAAGAACACAATCTGCGACTTCTGGAAGGTCGTTCACGACCATCACGTGGCTATTGTGGTGCTGCTGGTCGACTATCAGAAGAGCACCCGGGTAAACTAATCCTTTGTTTAATTGTCCTTGTTAAAATTAGAATAAAAATAAAAATAATAGCAATAAAAGTATAATGAATAATTGTAGGGGGGATGCCGACAACGGCAATTTAGTGGGTGACACTAGACCCACAGCCAGCGAGGAGGCAATTCTGCCCATTTAGCTGACTCCTGAGCACACACGCACACAGATACTGTACGCAGAAACACGCTCACACAGGTGTGTACATCTGCCCTGACTTTCTCATCGTCAAGCAGTGCGTGCACACTTTCACTGTGCCTTGGTGGTTGACCCTCAAGGGCTTAAACTGTTGCACAAGTCCCAAAGCCATCTCTCCGCACCTGCGCCACAAATGAATGTGGCCTCGCCCGGGAATCGAACTCATGGACTTTGGTGCGAGAAGCGAACGCGTTAACCGCTCTGCCACTCACCCCCTTGTTATTTATTCTCCATTCTCTGTTTGTTTACGCTTGTGAGCCCTCTTATTGTACTTTCTCCTTCTTTCCCGAATTGTGTTTAACTTCTTAGCTAAGCTTCACTTATGTATCCTCTCCCTCGTCTCTGATTGGCCGGCTAGCTGTTCGTCTCTCTTTCCTCACCCCCTCCTTTTCAGCTCTTACCCTCTGGCCCATCCTCACTCCTTTTACCCTTCACCCCTCCTTATCTCCTGGTTAAATTATTTGATTCGCAGCCGCTTTTAGATTCGCTCAGTGCCTTAAACTTAAAGTATGTCTAACTGCGAAGACTCAAATTTATTTAACAACTAAACGCGGCACGCTATTTATTTCTTACTCTATTCTGCAGTGCTACCCTAGATTCTGGCCAGCCATGGCGAACACGGAAACTGGCTACGGCTCTGTTTATGTCATCCTGCAAGACGAATTTCGTGTTGGAAGCTGCGTCAAATGCCGCATGCATGCCGTTGCTAAGGTAACATTTTTAGCTATTAAAATTGAAAATGGAGCAATTTATCACACAAATTGGCAAATTGTTTTAAAATGAACTCTTGCTTACCCTTGAACCCTATGTTGCGAAATAAGGACTATGAAAGTGTAAGAACGCGCCACTCAAAGTCTAAACAGAAATTTAAAAAACGCTTTAAAAACTTTTCTGCTGCCTCTCTGGCAGCTGAAGGACGTATTTTTCTCTATAGTAGATACAGTAAATCCTTCTGTTATATGTAGTAATAAAAATAACACGAAAATTAATAACTGCAGGCGGGCTGCTGGCAATGACACATTACATGGTGACACTAGACCCGCAGCCTGCGAGGAGGCAATTCTGCCCATTCTGCTGAATCCTGAGCACACACGCACACAGATACTGTACATAGGCACACACTCACACATGGTGTGTACATATGCCCTGAATTTCTCATCGTCAGACAGTGTTCACTGTCACTGTGCCTTGGAGGTTGGCCCTCAAGGGCGTCAATTACACGACAAGCACCCAAGCCTTCTCTTCGCGGCTGCGTCCCAAATGAACGTGGCCTCGCCGTGGAATCGAGCTCAGGGACCTTCGAGCGAGAAGGAAGCGCGTTAATAGCTCTGCCGTTCACCCCTCATCATATTTAGTACTTGGCACTCGATTGTAGATGCTTGAAGACGTCAAAATCGTTAAGCTTCTAGAAACCTACATAAAATACATAGAAGACACAGGGCGAGACTTTGACAATTGCCTTGACTCCTGCGAGTACACGAGTATACTCGTAAATGTTACTGTAGTAGTCATTCGGCTGCCTGTTTCACGCATCCGACCCCAAATCGTCAAGCAGCAGGCTGGTGGCTGCAGCTCAACCGGCCTGTCTCAGCGGGCACGTCACGTGGCCTTTCTCTGTCTGGACGGCGCCAGTTGGCCGGCTGGTTCTCGAGCGCCAGCATCCGGCCACGGTCTGCTGGAGTTGGTCTGTCTAGCAGAGGAGACCAACCAGTCCATGGAGTGTGCCAGTCCCATTCTGGTTGTTAGCAGGTGAGTAGTACTAAAAAAAAATAATAAGAGTATTATTTTGTGTCATTTTGCGATAGTAAGACGCACAGCGAGGAGGCAATTCTGCCACTTCTGTCGACTCCTGAGCACACAGGTACTCAGATACTATACGCAGGGACACGCTCACACGGGTGTGTACATCTGACTTTCTCACCGTCAGGCTGTGTTCACTTTCACCTTGCCTTGGAGGTTGGCCCTCAAGGGTGTAAGTTGCAAAACAAGCACCCAAGCCTTCTCTACAAAGGAATATGGCCTCTCCGCAGAATCGAGCTCAGGGACCTCAGAGAGAGAGAGAGAGAGGCAGACGCGGTATCCGCTCTGCCACTTATCACCCTCATTTTAGTTTAAAATTGGAAGTAACGTGTATAGTTTAACAAATTAGCAATTCAAGATGTGTTCAGTTTAGGGAATACCAGAATCACAACACATTTGCATGGTCGAGATATTCAACGATTCTAGTCGGCTGTGTCTGGTGGCAAGAACCATCTACAGGCATAAATTCCTGCTTACAGGATTTAATCATGTAACCATATCGGCCATTATTGTCGATTATATTGTATTGATTAATAATTAGTAATATAAAAAAATTATTATTTATCGATATGGATTTGTCATAGAGGTTAATCAGAGCATTGTTTGTTCCCTTGCCACCAGGGTCTTCGACGCTAAATATGTTGACCATGCTGACGTCGGACGGCCTAAAGAGTTAGTTCATCGTAAAGTGCGGAAAAAAGTGATCCGTATTGTGGAATTTTACGAAAATCGGTTCGGGAGCTATCGTGAATTAGGCAGTGGGCATTGGGAATACCCCTGGCCTTTCCTCTTTTAAAATACGAGCTACGAGAAAATAGCGAGAAGTATTGTTAAATGAAGGATTTGGTAAGTCTTTGAGTCCCGCTCAGCAGCTGCAGACACTCCTTAGCTGGTCAAACTGGCTCATGCTCAGGGCGTCAGTCAGCAGACCCCAGCACTGCAGCCAGCCATCGAACGGCTGGACTCCACTTGTCAGGCAGCGGCCAATCAACAGGTCATTGTGAATGGTGGGCCAGGTGGTGTTCAAGGTTCTTGGTCGATAGCTCGCACTATTCTCGCCAAGAGCAGAACCGTTGAAATACATTGGTGAAGCGAATTTGAAACCGTCGAAATTGATTCCAATGCTGATCAGTCGCTCGACATTGTCCAGTATCAATGCGATTTTACTGATCGACTGTCTGTACTCATAGGTGCCATTGGTTAGGTACATCTTCACAAAAAGCGAGCCACCTGATTGAGTTTGTATCCAGCTGTGATATTGGTTGTTTGTGCTCAGATCAGTGAAAGTACTGATGCATTTGTTTCTAAAATTGAGTCAATTATTCACTGAACTCGTTAGAACCTGATAGTAAAACTTTATTAAGACTCGAGGAAAAATAATATAAATGACTCAAAACCAGTCCGTTAATAAAGTACTCACAAGGCATTGGATGAAAATTTGCTCTGAAAGAAGACGCTAAATTTCTGACCGTTAAAGAAGAATCGACTGAATCCCGGCGTGGAAACCCTAAGGTAGGATTGGCTCGTGCCGCGAAGACGAACACCATCAATGCCGTTCTGCTCAGTGATGTTCACGGGCCGTGCTGTGTACAGAGACGAGTCCACGAGGTTCTCGAAACCTTTCTTGAAGTTATAAAACAAAGTAATCCGCGGCCAGAAGCTCAGGGTAAACACACTTGGTGATGCATTGGGCGGCAGTCTTCGTCGCACGATCTTTGTCCTCGTGTTGCAGGCTCCGGGTGATGACGTGGCTGCAGTCAAGCTGTAGCAGGCGCCACTGACAGTCAGGAATAGAGAAACTCGGCAGTCACTAATGAGAGTGCATCGGAGAATACATTCAGCTTCGTTGGCTGCAGTGGCAGGCGCTGTCCCTACAGGTACAGCCGGACAGTCGGTGGTCAGAAGTTCGAACACAGATGAACACTCGATACACGCGTCTATTGAGACCGCAGATACCACTAGAACCAGGGATATGATGCGGCAAATTGGGATTTTCATTCTCTATTCCTAGAAAAAGTTTCCGTTAACGCGCTGCTGTGTTGATATTTTGAACACACACTTGTTATACTGGATTGACGCACATACGGGGGGCAGGTGCCGGAAGGAAGGAAAGAAAGTTTCTTTTTGCAGTCTTTCTGTATTTCCGTGCAATACTGCAAGGCTTATTTCCTGCTGCAAATTAAACGTTTCTGCTCTCGATTTTTGCTAAAGTAACCATTTTCATAGTCTTCTTTCGTTTTTGATGACGGATGTTGCACCAACTTTCACAATGCGAGGAAGAAATCAGCAGTTTCGCTGATACCGGTGAGGCAAACTAGGCAAAATGCATCCGCCCATAAGTGGTCTGATAATACCTATAAAAAATTGACAATGCCACCCGTCTTCCTGCCATACCTACTGCTTTTGGACATGCAAAAAATATTGTCCGACACTGATCAACATCGAATGGACTATGAGAAATTTTTTTCATAGACAAATTGACTGTTACTTTTAAAGGCTGTGTAAAGCTGTTCAGTCCATGGACTGAGAAGGCTGCCAAGCGAATCTATTAATCTTTCGGTTACATGTCCGAACCTAAAACCATTTGAATGCCACGCCAAAGCAAGTCAGTCGATATAGTGTTGCTAAAAATCTTTATTTTGACGTCTCTTTTCTACGAAGATATATTCTTGGGTCATTCATATTTTATATGGTCTCATTCTCTCCTGCGTGTGCTGCTCGATTTTCTGTCAAGATCTAGCAACATACTATCGTACTGTCGTATTAACAGCGTCGGGTGGTTCAACCGAAATCGAAACGGGATAATGTTACTGGGATATCTTTCTTAGTGGCGTGTTTCACAAATCGCAGCCCAGAACAAATATTCACTATTAATAGTAGTATGGAATGTATAGTGCCTGTGGTTAGTTGGATTCCACAGAGCAGAAAGCTGCATAGTCTTAGCTAGCCAATCCGCGATCGGAACGGGGGTAGAACTAGTAGCTGGAACACAACCCCCCACCCCACGCCCTGGAGGAGCAGGGCGCCCAGAGAGCTGATTGGCGCAGCGGCGGGGGTACAGCCATGAGTGTCAGGAAAATGAGTGTCGCAGAGAGCGAAAGGGCCAGCCAATCATGCTAAAGAAAGGATTTTGTTCAGTTTTGGGCCAGCCAATCATGCTAAAGAAAGGATTTTGTTCAGTTTTGGGCCAGCCAATCATGCTAAAGAAAGGATTTTGTTCAGTTTTGGGCCAGCCAATCATGCTAAAGAAAGGATTTTGTTCAGTTTTGGGCCAGACTGGTAAAACAGTGAGGGCTGGTTATCTGTCACAAGATTAAAGGAATTGTAGCAGCCTTTGTGGCTGGAAAGACCGTACATGGCCGGAGTGATAATTGGGCAGAAAATAGATAATTTTTATACCAAGGGGGATTAGAATTTTTTTGGCAGCGCCTGAATGCTAACAGCGTTGGGTGGTGACTGATTGGTTGACAGACTAGGCGATGGTGTACTGTGGTTGAGCTGCGCCTTATATTTAAGGCGCATTTAGGCTTGATCAGCGAAATCGGAGAAATTCGCGTCAGGGTGTCCATAGTGGCCTAGTTCCACCCGTTGTAGCCCTTGAAGGTCCAACAAATCCGTCTAGATAAAGGTTGGTGACCACCAAAGATGGAGATGATGCAGGCACATTCGACACGCTGATAAAGTTTTAAGGACTGGCAAGGCCACACTGAGGCGCAGTGCTAATTCATGTATAGGGGTATAAGAAATACACTAGCGCTTATGGGAAAAATATGAGCTTCGGCCAGAAACATTGAATATCTGGATGGTCCGAAGAGCTGGCGACTTGATTCTTGTTTCAGAAGATGCGCAACAAAAAGTTGGCCCGTGTTCTTAAGTTTCGTGTGCTTGCGTTGTTCCGTTTGGGTGCAGCACAGAAAATTTTCTGGGGGGAATCTCCCTTGGTAGTTCTACTGTTAACAGTATAGGAGTACAGTACTTTACGGTACGGTACAGTACAATACAGTACGAGTACGAGTTAACAGTACTCGTAACTTTTGCTTTCCAGCAATGGTGTCTCGCGCTGTGGTCCGTTCTGTGTGCTGCACATGACAATGGACAAGCTGCGCTACGAAGGCGAGATCGATATCTTTCGAGCTGTTGAAAAAGTCAAAAGGAATCGGCCACAGTTGGTGGAGAATGCGGTGAGTATGCTCAGGGAGTTGTGAGTATCAGAGCGGTCGAACACTAGCTTCAACCACACAGGTCCCTGAGCTCGATTCCGTGGCGAGGCCACATTTATGTGAGGCGCAGCCGCAGAGAGAAGGCTTGGAGGCTTGTACAATTTACAATGATATTGTCAGGGCAGATGTACACGCCTGTCTGTGTGTCCCTGCGTACGGTCTCTGTGTGTGTGAGTGCTCAGGAGTCAGCGCTATGGACAGAATCGTCTCTTCGCTGGCTGTGGGTGATCAGTAACTGTCAACTGAACTTTTATTTTTAATCCACCTGATTCATCGCAGACCGAATACGAGCTGTGCTTCAGCCTCACTCACCTGACTCTGAACTATTTCTACTCGGGCCGGCTGCAGATCCTGCCCGACCAGTCGCTGCGGCTGCGGCTCGACGGTGAGCCGGACCTCGCCGACCTGGCTGGTCAAGTAATTAAGCCGCGGATTCGCCCAGGCCGACTAGCATCACTGGACGACTTCCAGTTCCCGGTGGCGAAGCGAAAAAATCGCCGACGTCGGCTAGCAACATCGGCTGGCGACGGGCAGAGAGCGGCGTCGGGGCAGACTGTGGTTATCGAGCCCGAGCTGTCCACCACAATGTGACCCAGGCACATTAGTCTAAACTAAGCCTATTAGTTATAGCGGAATTCAGAATCAAAGTTCGGGAGTTCGAATCTCAGCCCATGTGCAAGACACTGATTAGAATAGACTGGTCTAGATTAGAATAGACTGGTCTAGATTAGAATAGACTGGTCTAGATTAGAATAGACTGGCCTAGATTAGAATAGACTGGTCTATATTAGAATAGACTGGTCTAGATTAGAATAGACTGGTCTAGATTAGAATAGACTGGTCTAGATTAGAATAGACTGGTCTAGATTAGAATAGACTGGACTAGATTAGAATAGACTGGACTAGATTAGAATAGACTGGTCTAGATTAGAATAGACTGGTCTAGATTAGAATAGACTGGTCTAGATTAGAATAGACTGGACTAGATTAGAATAGACTGGACTAGATTAGAATAGACTGGACTAGATTAGAATGGACTGGTCTAGATTAGAATAGACTGGACTAGATTAGAATAGACTGGACTAGATTAGAATGGACTGGTCTAGATTAGAATAGACTGGTCTAGATTAGAATAGACTGGACTAGATTAGAATGGACCGGCCTAGATTAGAGTAGACTGGTCTAGATTAGAATAGACTGGACTAGATTAGAATAGACTGGTCTTGATTAGAATAGACTGGTCTAGATTAGAATAGACTGGTCTTGATTAGAATGGACCGGTCTAGATTAGAATAGACTGGTCTAGATTAGAATGGACCGGCCTAGATTAGAATGGACCGGTCTAGATTAGAATTGACTGGACTAGATTAGAATAGACTGGACTAGATTAGAATGGACCGGCCTAGATTAGAATAGACTGGTCTAGATTAGAATAGACCGGCCTAGATTAGAATAGACTGGTCTAGATTAGAATAGACTGGTCTTGATTAGAATAGACTGGTCTTGATTAGAATAGTATCTTAGATTGTAGCTTAAAATTAGCTTAAAAACTAAACTGGTTTTCAACTTTGTCTCAATTGAAACGAAGCTCATAACTTTTTTTATTAAGCAGTTAATCATAAAGTTGATGCGCAGAACATCCTACTGGATAGTAGTCTATAAATATGTCTTCATATAATAATGCGAAACTCATTGACTGCTGTAATTTCTGGCTATTAATCTTCTGTTTTATACCTAGCTGTTTTCTGAAGCTTTTAAACAGAACCATGCAACTCAATAGAAACACACTTTTTCCAATCCTATTGATTCAACGTTTCCTCAATTTGCACACTCATTCCTCTCCTTCTTTCCCCCCCTCACGATGCTGTATCTAATTTTCGCACCCTTTCCCTCCCTTCACTAAACTGCGTCTCCCTTCCCCTCCCTTCACTACCCTGCATCTCCATTTCCCTCCCTTCACTACCCTGCATCTCCCTTTCCCTCCCTTCACTACCCTGCATCTCCATTTCCCTCCCTTCACTACCCTGCATCTCCCTTTCCCTCCCTTCACTACACTGCATCTCCCTTTCCCTCCCTTCACTACCCTGCATCTCCATTTCCCTCCCTTCACTACCCTGCATCTCCCTTTCCCTCCCTTCACTACCCTGCATCTCCCTTTCCCTCCCTTCACTACCCTGCATCTCCATTTCCCTCCCTTCACTACCCTGCATCTCCCTTTCCCTCCCTTCACTACACTGCGTCTCCCTTTCCCTCCCTTCACTACACTGCGTCTCCCTTCCCCTCCCTTCACTGCCCTGCATCTCCATTTCCCTCCCTTCACTACCCTGCATCTCCCTTTCCCTCCCTTCACTACCCTGCATCTCCCTTTCCCTCCCTTCACTACACTGCATCTCCCTTTCCCTCCCTTCACTACCCTGCATCTCCATTTCCCTCCCTTCACTACCCTGCATCTCCCTTTCCCTCCCTTCACTACCCTGCATCTCCATTTCCCTCCCTTCACTACCCTGCATCTCCCTTTCCCTCCCTTCACTACACTGCGTCTCCCTTTCCCTCCCTTCACTACACTGTGTCTCCCTTCCCCTCCCTTCACTGCCCTGCATCTCCATTTCCCTCCCTTCACTACCCTGCATCTCCATTTCCCTCCCTTCACTACCCTGCATCTCCCTTTCCCTCCCTTCACTACCCTGCATCTCCATTTCCCTCCCTTCACTACCCTGCATCTCCCTTTCCCTCCCTTCACTACACTGCGTCTCCCTTTCCCTCCCTTCACTACACTGCGTCTCCCTTCCCCTCCCTTCACTGCCCTGCATCTCCATTTCCCTCCCTTCACTACCCTGCATCTCCCTTTCCCTCCCTTCACTACCCTGCATCTCCCTTTCCCTCCCTTCACTACCCTGCATCTCCCTTTCCCTCCCTTCACTACCCTGCATCTCCATTTCCCTCCCTTCACTACCCTGCATCTCCCTTTCCCTCCCTTCACTACACTGCGTCTCCCTTTCCCTCCCTTCACTACACTGCGTCTCCCTTCCCCTCCCTTCACTGCCCTGCATCTCCATTTCCCTCCCTTCACTACCCTGCATCTCCCTTTCCCTCCCTTCACTACCCTGCATCTCCCTTTCCCTCCCTTCACTACCCTGCATCTCCCTTTCCCTCCCTTCACTACCCTGCATCTCCCTTTCCATCCCTTCACTACCCTGCATCTCCCTTTCCATCCCTTCACTACATTGCGTCTCTCTTCCCCTCCCTTCACTACCCTGCATCTCCATTTCCCTCTATTCACTACCCTGCATCTCCATTTCCCTCTATTCACTACCCTGCATCTCCCTTTCCCTCCCTTCACTACCGTGCATCTCACTTCCCCGTCCCTTCACTACCCTGCATCTCCTCCCTTCCCTGATATTCTCTTTCTTATTGAATTCTTCTTAAATAATTTACCGAGTCTCCCAGCTTCGTGACCAGAATTAAATAAAATCAATTTGTCTCCTAGAAAACTGGGACTTATCAAGTCACGAATGAATCTGGGCCAACCGCTGTTAAAATTCAGCAGCATGAAAAATGAATTAGAAAGAAGCAGCAGCTGCTGCAGCCTCTGCTTTACACCATGCGTCTCTGACGTGGCCACAATTAAAATCTATTCTCATCTATCCTTTCTATTCCACGTAGCAGCAGCAGCAGCAGCTTTTCAAAGAGGTGGACTTCTAGATTAATTTTGATTGACAATGGCCTATTATGCTCATCCAACTCTTCAATTTTTTAAAATGCTCTTTGAGAATTTTACTGCTCCAAGTGTGAGCCAAGTCACGCGATCGCGCCAGGAATCAAAAATATTTTTTTGCGGTTTATTTCGTGTTTTTATCTATAATTTTGACAATCATATTATATTTCGATACATATAGGCGTCTTTTGAGATCTTAGCTCAGATTAATTAATAATACTAAATAATTTGGAGGCCAATTTGAGTTATAGTCGGGCGAAGACTCGGAATCGAACTCCTGACCGTTTGCGTAAACGATCAGGAACATATTACTAATTGTTATTTTTATTTCACAAGCATTTACATAAATCAATAAAGTTACAAATTGAGAATGGTCTCATTACTCAAGCAACTCAAGCTAACTGATGCAAAATTTGATTGACACACTGAAGATCACTCTCTGACTGAATACAGAATCGTAAGAGAACAATGTGTCAGTCAGAAATGATTGAGATATGCTTCTATTGTTCAGTGTAAGGCTCTGTTCCACTTTCTCTATGTTCTGCAGCTCTGCAAGCTCTTTTGTCTGAGTCCACATGCGGGACTGACAACTATTGGGCAAGAGCAGCTTGAGTCGTTCGCACCAGGTCTCTGAGCTCGATTCCGCGGCGAGGCCACATTCATTTGGGGCGCAGCCGCGGAGAGAAAGTATAAGGGGGTTGTCGCACAATTTACGCCCTTGAGGGCCAACCTCCACGGCACAGTGACAGTGTACACTGCCTGACGATGAGAAAGTCAGGCCAGCGCGTGTGTGCTGAATATTTGCAGGAGGGCTGCTGGCAATGGCACATCATTTGGTGACACTAGACCCGCAGTCAGCGAGGAGGCAGTTCTGCCCATTTCGATTACTCCTGAGCACACACGCACACAGATACTGTACTTCTCATCGTCAGGCAGTGAACTGTTCCCTGGCTGCGGGTCGGGAGTCGTGCAAATTTTAATTATTATGAAGAAATTATTATTATTATTATAACTTTTACATTTAATATTACCAACAACCTAAAGTCTTGTCGACTTCAATAACGTGTCCAACTTATTAAGATGAAATTGATCAATCTATGCGCCTGTAAAACATTAGACAATCTTTTTGGCTAACACTGATTCTGACAGTTTCATCCGTGAGCATCTGCTCAGCGTCTCGACCTGCTGGCCAGGTGAGCCAGACGCTCCCTGAGGCGCTCCTCAGCCTGACATTGGGCGAACCTTTCAGACCGCTGCGGACAACAATGGCCGTCAGGCGGAGCGTGGCTGCGGTGATCTCCGCGACTTGACTGCGTTGACTGCCGTCCCGACTGCTGAAGGATCCGGCGGCCGGCTGTGAGAATAGGCAAAATGGATTGCTAATCTATTTCACTGATATAGAAATAGGGGACAGAAGACCTTCAGCCAATTCGCGGACTCCTGAGCAAACGCGCACTCACACAGGTGTGTACATCTGCTCCGACTTTTTCATCATCATCCTTAATTAAGGGCTTGAGCTGCACGACAAGCTTCCAAGACTTCTCTCTCCGCGGCTGCGACTCAATCGTATGTGGCCTCATCGCTCAGGGCCATCGAGAGTCTCCAAAGACTGTCGCTTCACCACTCAGACCCCAGGTTGATCAAGAGAGAGAATGGATTGCTAGTCTATCGTATTTACCCGATCCTCGCCCAAGAAGTAGCCCCGCTGAGCAGGCAGCCGAATCACCGGCAGCGGCGCAATATCGATCGGCGCCGAATCCTTCGGCCAAGACGTCGCCAGGACTAGATTCGCCGAGGCTGGCAAATCCAAATCGGCAAACTGTTCAGAGTTGAGCACAGTGCGATTGAGCAGACTCTGCGAATCCGTCACTGGTCCAAGCCACGAAAGGGAATTGGCACCGCAGTCCAGTGGAATTATTCGGTAGCCGCAGCTGCCGCATTTAGGGTTAGGGTTAGGGTTAGGGTTAGGGTTAGGGCTAGGGTTCGGGTAAGGGTTTGGAAGCTGGTGAGTATAGCATGAGCACGATCGCTGCATTCCAATAAGTAGCATGCTGAGGCATCGAATCGGATCTGAAATGTTGTTATTAAAAGTTTCATAATTAAGCCGACGCGCAGGTGCAGCCTTTTAAAAACAATCCACATGCAATCGTTGAAGTGCGAAAATCTAAAGATGGACAGGTGGTACAAGGGGAAATCAGTAAGAGGAAGCTATTGAGGATCTAGAGGTTTTGACTGACAGATCTTAATATTTTATCGAAAACATGCAAATGATATGACTCACCTTGAGGCATCGAAGGCACGATATTAGTAGTTAACCAAGTTCGATTCCAGTCGACGTCTTGTTGATCTTCTGGCTGAACAGATGAGCTGAGAATTCTTTGACGCAGCTCAAGCAAAGCTCGATTTCCCGGAACGAAAATATCTCTGAAGTTCGAGAATTTTCGACTAATTGCTTGCCTTGTGAGGTTTTTTGAGATTCAGCAAACGAAAATGATTTACAAAAGCGCTGAAGGCTCCGGTGGGAATCGACAGAAACACTGAAGAAGCAGCTGGGAATCGACTGAAACACTAAAGAAGCAGTTAGGAATCGACTGAAACACTAAAGAATCAGCTAGGAATCGACTGAAATACTGAAGAATCAGCTAGGAATCGACTGAAACACTGGAGAATCTGCTAGGAATCGACTGAAATACTGAAGAATCAGCTAGGAATCGACTGAAACACTAAAGAATCTGCTAGGAATCGACTGAAATACTGAAGAATCAGCTAGGAATCGACAGAAACACTGGAGAATCTGCTAGGAATCGACTGAAATACTGATGAATCAGCTAGGAATCGACTGAAACACTGGAGAATCAGCTAGAAATCGACTGAAATACTGAAGAATCAGCTAGGAATCGACTGAAATACTAAAGAATCAGCTAGAAATCGACTGAAATACTGGAGAATCAGCTAGGAATCGACTGAAATCCTGGAGAATCTGCTAGGAATCGACTGAAACACTGATGAATCAGCTAGGAATCGACTGAAATACTGAAGAATCAGCTAGGAATCGACAGAAACACTGGAGAATCTGCTAGGAATCGACTGAAATACTGATGAATCAGCTAGGAATCGACTGAAACACTGGAGAATCAGCTAGAAATCGACTGAAATACTGAAGAATCAGCTAGGAATCGACTGAAATACTAAAGAATCAGCTAGAAATCGACTGAAATCCTGGAGAATCTGCTAGGAATCGACTGAAACACTGATGAATCAGCTAGGAATCGACAGAAACACTGGAGAATCAGCTAGGAATCGACTGAAAATTTAAATAGTCAGGTCGTTGTATCCATTGAAAAATCAAAGTATTCTCGAAATACTGTTTTTAAAGAGAAGATATGTGAACAGCTTCTAAAGCTGCTGTCTTTATAAAAAGCTGATTAAGGGACATCAAGCAAGATGAATTAGCCAGTTTTCTCTGGAATCCTGTGAAATGCAGCCCTCGCTGATTATTTTGTTACTTCTACTTTTTACAGAGGCTTCTTCAAAGTCCTCGATCTTTAACTATTTCTTTTGCTCTCTCCCTCTTTCGCCTTCTTCTAGTAGATTGAGTCTGGCGCGAGTCTTAGAGCGATAAGGGTTTAGTACCCGTCTAAAGGTGAGTCAATGAGACTAATCCTGATTGATTTATCTGTTCCGCTTCTCATGCTAGACTCAGTCTTTCGCTTTTAATCTCTAGAATTTCTGGCAGAGCCAAAAATTAGGATTTGTAAGAGGAAAAAGGATTGTTGAAAATATAAAAGTACGAATTAAAAATTCCCGTGGGATAGCATCTCTCACTCTCAGATCTAATGGGTCGGCATCTCTCAGATCTAATGGGTCAGCATCTCTCAGATCTAATGGGTCAGCATCTCTCACTTCTAATGGGTCAGCATCTCTCACTCTCAGATCTAATGGGTCAGCATCTCTCAGATCTAATGGGTCAGCATCTCTCACATCTAATGGGGCAGCATCTCTTAAATCTAATGGGTCAGCATCTCTCACATCTAATGGGGCAGCATCTCTCACATCTAATGGGGCAGCATCTCTCAGATCTAATGGGTCAGCATCTCTCAGATCTAATGGGTCAGAATCTCTCACATCTAATGGGTCAGCATCTCTCACATCTAATGGGTCAGCATCTCTCACATCTAATGGGTCAGCATCTCTCAGATCGAATGGGTCAGCATCTCTCACATCTTTAAATCGGCATGTTTGCAGTTTCTTGAACGTGTAAGCTGTAGCGTGAACCTGTATCTAAGCAAAGTACATACTAGCTAGTGGACACAATCTTACCATCAATCAAATCATTTTATTCAATCATTGGCTAGCTCTGATTTGTTAGTGCATTGTGGTGAATCGCGACAACAACTGGATTTGTAAATGTGTCGCTTTGCCAATATCCGTGTGACTCATTGAACACTAGGAATATGTTTCCGTTCCTTCTAGTGCCAAGTAGACAATCTACCCCAACCTCGAAACATTTTTTCCGACACTAGGTTCCAGATCAACTTTGGATTCCATAAGATTATAGAATAAAAAGGAGGAATCGGAAATATTGGATTAGAAATGGGATTTGAGTGATGGCATTAAAGATGGGATAAGAGAGATGGGGCTAGAGAGATGGGACTAGAGAGATGGGACTAGAGAGATGGGACTAGAGAGATGGGATTAGAGAGATGGGGTTAGAGAGATGGGGTTAGAGAGATGGGACTAGAGAGATGGGACTAGAGAGATGGGACTAGAGAGATGGGGTTAGAGAGATGGGACTAGAGAGATGGGACTAGAGAGATGGGACTAGAGAGATGGGGTTAGAGAGATGGGACTAGAGAGATGGGACTAGAGAGATGGGACTAGAGAGATGGGATTAGAGATCTGGGACTAGAGAGATGGGACTAGAGAGATGGGACTAGAGAGATGGGATTAGAGAGATGGGATTAGAGAGATGGGACTAGAGAGATGGGACTAGAGAGATGGGACTAGAGAGATGGGATTAGAGATCTGGGACAAGAGAGATGGGGTTAGAGAGATGGGATTGGAAACATGGGATTTGAGAGATGGGATTAGAAAGATGGGATTTGAGAGATGGGATCTGAGAGATGGATTCAAGAGGTAGGTTAAGGAAGGAGTTAAGATGATGAATAAAACAAGAAAGTCCAATGAAGGTTGCCATAGGAACTGTGGATGACAAGCTAACCAATACAATACTAGGTAATTATAATTTGCAGTCAAAGACCTATTATACGCTTTCTAGGTAAATGTCGTGTAGTCAATTATTACATTTTGTTAAGAGACATGGAGAATATCAACATTCTTTCCTATTTTACCCCTAGATAATAATAGAAAAAATGCATTAACAAATTAAGAGAGATATAGAATATAAGATAATGGTACAAGTTTTCTCTCAGTTTTATCCCACTGGCTGAGTAGCTACATCTGCTTGGTATAAATGATTAATTTCACAGCATTTGGCGTGCATTAGCTGAACAGCTAACAGCTGTCCATGTTCCCTAGGCAGCCACATCATGTTGTGCTAGGTCCAGTAGTCCAAGTCATCACTGTCAGTTCCCTGGTCGCATCTGGTATTTCTGTGCTAAATTTTTAATGCTAAGTTTTGTTAGAACTGTTGAAACTAGAAGTAGCGAGATATGGGAGAAATTGTTGCTCACAAAAGACGTGTCTTGTAAGCAGCTCTATTTACAGGAAATAACTGTTACTGAGGCTGATACTGCTTACCAGATGGTTGAAAACAGACTTTGATGATGCTATGTAAATATTTCCAATTCACTTGACAGTTAACAAATCTTCCCACACGATGACAGCTGACTCACTCAATCTCGCTGACGCCAGCACAATTCACAGCTGACTCACTCAATCTCGCTGACGCCAGCACAATTCACAGCTGACTCACTCAATCTCGCTGACGCCAGCACAATTCACAGCTGACTCACTCAATCTCGCTGACGCCAGCACAATTCACAGCTGACTCACTCAATCTCGCTGACGCCAGCACAATTCACAGCTGACTCACTCAATCTCGCTGACGCCAGCACAATTCACAGCTGACTCACTCAATCTCGCTGACGCCAGCACAATTCACAGCTGACTCACTCAATCTCGCTGACGCCAGCACAATTCACAGCTGACTCACTCAATCTCGCTGACGCCAGCACAGTTCACAGCTGACTCACTCAATCTCGCTGACGCCAGCACAATTCACAGCTGACTCACTCAATCTCGCTGACGCCAGCACAGTTCACAGCTGACTCACTCAATCTCGCTGACGCCAGCACAATTCACAGCTGACTCACTCAATCTCGCTGACGCCAGCACAATTCACAGCTGACTCACTCAATCTCGCTGACGCCAGCACAATTCACAGCTGACTCACTCAATCTCGCTGACGCCAGCACAATTCACAGCTGACTCACTCAATCTCGCTGACGCCAGCACAATTCACAGCTGACTCACTCAATCTCGCTGACGCCAGCACAATTCACAGCTGACTCACTCAATCTCGCTGACGCCAGCACAATTCACAGCTGTCGCATCGCCGTTCTGTCGCCATAGGCACGGAAAGTTGCCCCTAGACAGCAGGGCCACCAACAGGCAGTCAAGGAGGTCACCAGCGGGCGTCGCCGCTTCCTCATGATCGGTCAGTGCTGCCTGATCCAGAGGATTAATTAACATCCGCATGCCGCCGCTGCCGCATCCTCCGCTGTCATTGTTCTTCAGTTTTCCCTGCTGAAAGCCGGTGAACTTGTACAGCGCCGCCTCGCTCTCAGAGATGGCCACAACTGACGCCGTGGAATCCGTCGTCGACCAAGGATTGTCGCCGGCGAAACGGGCTGACGTCACCAGCGTCTGCTTCTGCTGACTGCCGCCGTTGACATGGCGACCGACAATTCGTTTTTTGCACGCAGGCAGACGCGAAGATGACGAAGCCATCCTTGTCCAGATCAGGACTGCTCGCTCAAAGATATTTAAACCAATCTAAAAACACATCGCGTCAACGAGATTGGTTAACAAATCAGCAATCTGGTTTGATTTTACACACCACACTACTGACAAAATCTGTGAGTAGAATTTTAAAGATAGCTGATAAAAAATCCAAAAAAACGAATAAATAAACATAATGAGTGTCATGCTTCTTCGAACACAAACAGAAAAGTTGTGAAAAGCGCCAGTTCACAAGCTATAGTGTCCAAATTTATCGCACTGGAATTAAATATTGCGACAGGAAATCTGTTTCTGTCTCTTTCTCTTTTCCAAACACTGAGCGATGCGATTTCCGGTGTTTTTGGCGCACAAATCGGACAACCGCAGAGAGGAGGCCATTTTGGTTAGAAGGCTGCACCAGTGTTTTCGATGTCCAAGTCTCAGATTTCTCAAATTTCCAATGTCCATCGGGCATGCTTTAAAAGAACACAGGCGAACAACTAAACAATTGTACAGACACGCTTGCACTACTTCTCTAAAGCGATTTTTTTACAAAAACAACTTTTGTGTCACGTCACTGCTATCTGGTTGTGCCATAGACACCACGAGTGCAAAGTGCAACCAAGAACAACTAGAAGAAGAAGGATGAGACCCTCCGTTTCCTGGAAAATGTATTGAAGGCTGATTATCACGGAAAAATGCACTAGCGAGATACATTAAAATGTTGATAACTTTTTATTGGAAGCAGATATTGGATTTTTATTGGATTTATTTAAGCACCAATGAAGCAACCAATAAAAATTAAATTAGCCAATATCTTGGCCTACTAAAAAATCTTTTTCTAAGAAACTAAGTGTCCTGTCCTTCTTCAAACGGTCCTTGTGCGCAACCTGCCGCGAAGCCTTCTCTCCGCGGCTGCGCCCCGAATTAATTTGCGGTCTCGTCACGGATTCGAACTCAGGGACTCCAGTGCGAGTTACTTCCCGGATCTATAAAAACCGGATTTTAAATATGTTTAATAGTCATGTTTAGTCCATGTTTAGAAGTCAGTGTAAGTGAAACTAATTCGTTAGGTAACCTATTCCGAATGTTTAAATGATAAGCCCTGGTTTATATACCAGCGGGTGAAAATATAGGCTGTCAAATGTTTTGTCACAATGGGAAAGGGAGTTTAGTTGCCACCCGTTCTTGCATAAAAATGCAAGATAAGGTGAAAGATTCAGACAGTTAATCTGTTATCGCGAAATGCTCCTGTGGCGCCATTAATTTCTGATATCTGAACATCAACTTTAATACCCATATTCTGTGGCAGTTTCTGTCTTGGTAGCGGAATCAATTGCTATAGGGGCTGCGGGCAATGGCACATAATTTGATGACACTAAACCAGCAGCCAGAGTGGAGGCAATTCTACCCCATTTCGCTGACTCCTGAGCACACACGCACACAGATACTGTATGCAGGCACACACTTACACAGGTATGTATTGCAGTTTCTGAAGGGAATGTATTGCAGTTTCTGAAGGGAATGTATTGCAGTTTCTGAAGGGAATGTATTGCAGTTTGTGAAGGGAATGTATTGCAGTTTCTGAAGGGAATGTATTGCAGTTTCTGAAGGGAATGTATTGCAGTTTGTGAAGGGAATGTATTGCAGTTTCTGAAGGGAATGTATCGCAGTTTCTGAAGGGAATGTATTGCAGTTTGTGAAGGGAATGTATTGCAGTTTCTGAAGGGAATGTATTGCAGTTTCTGAAGGGAATGTATTGCAGTTTCTGAAGGGAATGTATTGCAGTTTCTGAAGGGAATGTATTGCAGTTTCTGAAGGGAATGTATTGCAGTTTCTGAAGGGAATGTATTGCAGTTTCTGAAGGGAATGTATTGCAGTTTCTGAAGGGAATGTATTGCAGTTTCTGAAGGGAATGTATTGCAGTTTCTGAAGGGAATGTATTGCAGTTTCTGAAGGGAATGTATTGCAGTTTCTGAAGGGAATGTATTGCAGTTTCTGAAGGGAATGTATCGCAGTTTCTGAAGGGAATGTATTGCAGTTTGTGAAGGGAATGTATTGCAGTTTCTGAAGGGAATGTATTGCAGTTTCTGAAGGGAATGTATTGCAGTTTGTGAAGGGAATGTATTGCAGTTTCTGAAGGGAATGTATCGCAGTTTCTGAAGGGAATGTATTGCAGTTTGTGAAGGGAATGTATTGCAGTTTCTGAAGGGAATGTATTGCAGTTTCTGAAGGGAATGTATTGCAGTTTGTGAAGGGAATGTATTGCAGTTTCTGAAGGGAATGTATTGCAGTTTCTGAAGGGAATGTATTGCAGTTTCTGAAGGGAATGTATTGCAGTTTCTGAAGGGAATGTATTGCAGTTTCTGAAGGGAATGTATTGCAGTTTCTGAAGGGAATGTATTGCAGTTTCTGAAGGGAATGTATTGCAGTTTCTGAAGGGAATGTATTGCAGTTTGTGAAGGGAATGTATTGCAGTTTCTGAAGGGAATGTATTGCAGTTTCTGAAGGGAATGTATTGCAGTTTGTGAAGGGAATGTATTGCAGTTTCTGAAGGGAATGTATCGCAGTTTCTGAAGGGAATGTATTGCAGTTTGTGAAGGGAATGTATTGCAGTTTCTGAAGGGAATGTATTGCAGTTTGTGAAGGGAATGTATTGCAGTTTGTGAAGGGAATGTATTGCAGTTTCTGAAGGGAATGTATTGCAGTTTCTGAAGGGAATGTATTGCAGTTTCTGAAGGGAATGTATTGCAGTTTCTGAAGGGAATGTATTGCAGTTTCTGAAGGGAATGTATTGCAGTTTCTGAAGGGAATGTATTGCAGTTTCTGAAGGGAATGTATTGCAGTTTCTGAAGGGAATGTATTGCAGTTTCTGAAGGGAATGTATTGCAGTTTCTGAAGGGAATGTATTGCAGTTTCTGAAGGGAATGTATTGCAGTTTCTGAAGGGAATGTATTGCAGTTTCTGAAGGGAATGTATTGCAGTTTCTGAAGGGAATGTATTGCAGTTTCTGAAGGGAATGTATTGCAGTTTCTGAAGGGAATGTATTGCAGTTTCTGAAGGGAATGTATTGCAGTTTCTGAAGGGAATGTATTGCAGTTTCTGAAGGGAATGTATTGCAGTTTCTGAAGGGAATGTATTGCAGTTTCTGAAGGGAATGTATTGCAGTTTCTGAAGGGAATGTATTGTAGTTTCTGAAGGGAATGTATTGCAGTTTCTGAAGGGAATATATTGCAGTTTCTGAAGGGAATGTATTGCAGTTTCTGAAGGGAATGTATTGCAGTTTCTGAAGGGAATGTATTGCAGTTTCTGAAGGGAATGTATTGTAGTTTCTGAAGGGAATGTATCAGAGTTTGTGAAGGGAATGTATTGCAGTTTCTGAAGGGAATGTATTGCAGTTTCTGAAGGGAATGTATCGGAGTTTCTGAAGGGAATGTATCGGAGTTTCTTTAGGGAATGTATCGCAGTTTCTGAAGGGAATGTATTGTAGTTTCTGAAGGGAATGTATTGTAGTTTCTGAAAGGAATGTATTGCAGTTTCTGAAAGGAATGTATTGTAGTTTCTGAAAGGAATGTATTGTATAATTTTATATTTTCTGACGGGAATGTATTGCAGTTTGTAAAGGGAATGTATCAGAGTTTCTGAAGGGAATATGTCTGAGTTTTAAGAGGGAAAGTGTCTGACTAGCATCACATTAAAAGTGCTTGAAAGGGATCTGAATATTGGTGTAGGGGTTTAACATGAATGCAACAGCCGCAGCTACAGATGAAACGTGACCTTTTCTCAGATGAAGCTACAGTAAATTCATAGAAAACATGCGACAACACTTAAAGCAGCGACTTTGCTTTAGAATTGAAGAACATTCTTCCCAAATCAAGGATGAACTATGCGTCTGTGCTTGACCAAAAATTATGGTACAGGATTGACTGCCTGGGTTTCGCATCAATCGGTCAGTTTCTGTGTCATTTCTTGGAAAGGCTCCTTAGAACCCAAAAAGCCGAAACTAATATTCCCACGGAAACCAAACATGTTCAGCAGACAAAATATAAAGCAGAGGCTTAAATAAACACTATAATTATGCATCAGGCTTCAAGCTGTGCCGCTTGGATGCTGTCGCAGTGAGTGGCAATTAAGCAGCGAGTTTATTTAACCCCTACTAGATTCTAACCAAGGTATTATTCAACACATAGTTCATCTGCATAAATGCTCGTAGCAAATACTTTAGATATTGTTTATCTAATAATTTTGATGACAATACACATGTTTAAATTATGCAACTTTGTACTTTTAACATGCATCTAATTAACTGCAACAGCCATCACACCCCTGACAGTTGGGTTACTTTCAACAGCTGTCACACCCCTGACAGTTGGGTTACTCTCAACTGCTGTCACACCCCTGATAGTTTGGTTACTTTCAACTGCTGTCACACCCCTGACAGTTTGGTTACTTTCAACAGCCATCACACCCCTGACAGTTTGGTTACTTTCAACTGCTGTCACACCCCTGACAGTTTGGTTACTTTCAACTGCTGTCACACCCCTGACAGTTTGGTTACTTTCAACTGCTGTCACACTCCTGACAGTTGGGTTACTTTCAACTGCTGTCACACCCCTGACAGTTTCGTTACTCTCAACTGCTGTCACACCCCTGACAGTTTGGTTACTTTCAACTGCTGTCACACCCCTGACAGTTTGGTTACTCTCAACTGCTGTCACACCCCTGACAGTTGGGTTACTTTCAACTGCTGTCACACCCCTGACAGTTTCGTTACTCTCAACTGCTGTCACACCCCTGACAGTTTGGTTACTTTCAACAGCTGTCACACCCCTGACAGTTGGGTTACTTTCAACAGCTGTCACACCCCTGACAGTTTGGTTACTTTCAACAGCCATCACACCCCTGACAGTTTGGTTACTTTCAACAGCTGTCACACCCCTGACAGTTTGGTTACTTTCAACAGCCATCACACCCCTGACAGTTTGGTTACTTTCAACAGCCATCACACCCCTGACAGTTTGGTTACTTTCAACAGCCATCACACCCCTGACAGTTTGGTTACTTTCAACAGCCATCACACCCCTGACAGTTTGGTTACTTTCAACTGCTGTCACACCCCTGACAGTTTGGTTACTCTCAACAGCCATCACACCCCTGACAGTTTGGTTACTTTCAACTGCTGTCACACTCCTGACAGTTGGGTTACTTTCAACTGCTGTCACACCCCTGACAGTTTGGTTACTTTCAACTGCTGTCACACCCCTAACAGTTTGGTTACTTTCAACAGCCATCACACCCCTGACAGTTTGGTTACTTTCAACAGCCATCACACCCCTGACAGTTTGGTTACTTTCAACAGCCATCACACCCCTGACAGTTTGGTTACTTTCAACTGCTGTCACACCCCTGACAGTTTGGTTACTTTCAACTGCTTTCACACCCCTGACAGTTGGGTTACTTTTAACTGCTGTCGCACCCCTGACAGTTTGGTTACTTTCAACTGCTGTCACACCCCTGACAGTTTGGTTACTTTCAACAGCCATCACACCCCTGACAGTTTGGTTACTTTCAACTGCTGTCACACCCCTGACAGTTTGGTTACTTTCAACTGCTGTCACACCCCTGACAGTTTGGTTACTTTCAACTGCTTTCACACCCCTGACAGTTGGGTTACTTTTAACTGCTGTCGCACCCCTGACAGTTGGGTTACTTTCAACTGCTGTCACACCCCTGACAGTTTGGTTACTTTCAACTGCTGTCACACCCCTGACAGTTTGGTTACTCTCAACTGCTGTCACACCCCTGACAGTTTGGTTACTTTCAACTGCTGTCACACCCCTGACAGTTTGGTTACTTTCAACTGCTGTCACACCCCTGACAGTTTGGTTACTCTCAACTGCTGAGTTGGCGAGACATTTTTTAATGAATGAGTATGCGAGAAATGAATTAAATACGACATGTTGGTACAAATTCACGCAAGGGACGAATGTACATTTTACTTCTGTACAATGGGGCGAGCTGTTGTCAGACCTGTCATTCTCTCGGCTTTCTCCCTCGCTTTCTCTCTTTTCTTTTTTTTCTGGTTAGAAAACACAGGCGCCCGTCACCCTCAGTACATTCTTCTACTCTTAGTCGAGCCTCTACAAGTTGAGGACAAGGTCTCTCGTGTAGTCTCCCTAGCAGCAGAATATTTGGGATTTGCTCGAGGGATAAGAGAATGGGGAAGAAAATTTTAAGTACATTTGCATATAATGTATAAAGAAGAATCCCAAACGTGTGTTCTGTGTCCTCCGCCATATTTCCGTTTGTTTCTAAGCCATGCCGGGACTATATTTTGTGTATGTACTAGAATTATATATTTCCCTGTCTGTTATTTCCTGTGCCCTCCCATAGCGCCAAGCCATTGACCACTATGGAAAGAAATACGCTGACAGTGGTAGAGAGAAAACTGTACTGAATGGCTGAATACGACTATTGGCTGAGGGTCGCCAATCGTAGAATAAAATCTACCGCATATATTAAAAGCCTTGCCTGGTCTAGTGCATATGTCTAGTGCCATTTGTCAGTCTGGCTAATTAATCATGTGCCCAACAGCCTGGCTACTCGTGACAGTCGTCACGCTCCGTCTAACGTTGTCGAGCGAAGCGGCCGCAGGCCTTGCGGACAGCACCTGCCTCACCCAGAAGATGCTGGTGTCCTGCTACCAGAGACACAGAACTTCCGCTTTTTCTCCTGGCGGCGTCATTCATTGCGGCTCCATTGCACCTTCAGCTTCCATAGCAACCGAAGTGTTGCTCGACTGGAATCACAACGCCAGCCAGTTGGCACTGCCGGCTTCGCCGCGCACAGCCCGGCTGAGTATTCAGCTGAGCAAGCCGCCAATCGATCTCAGCCTGGTCCTCCTAGACCTGACTGGCACCCGGCTCTGCACCGCGGCCAGTTCTGGCGCGCGGCTGCTGATTTCCTTCCCCGCCTATACCGGCTCCACCCGGCTGGCCATTAGAGGCCTGAACCTGCCCGGCGTCAGTTGGGTCATCCTCCAAGGCGGTCTGGTGATCAATGCCGAGCTGCTCGACGGCCTGCCGAACATGGAACGACTGGCAGTCAGCGGCAACAATGTGACAATGAGCCCGGAGGAGCCTCTACCCAGCTATGCAGTCAGCAAGGCCAGTCAGTTGCGAGAGATCCAATTATTGGCTTCGATCCACTCCGCCGCCTATGCCGCGCCTCTGTTAGCCTCGCTGCCTAGCCTGAAGTCAGCCAGCATCAGCCGCGGGAACATGCTGCTACTCCGCGCCGGCAGCTTCGTTAACCTGCCCGCTCTGCGCTACCTGCGCCTCAACCAGAACAACATTCGGCGCCTGGAGACCGGCTGCCTAAACAACCTCAACAGCCTGCAGTATCTCGACCTGAACAGCAACGGCCTCTTTAAGCTTGAAAGTCTGATCTTCGCCGATCTGGTCAGCCTACGAAGGCTCAGTCTAGCGAACAACCGCATCTCCGACATCGACGACTACGCATTCAACGGCCTGGGCCAGTTGACCGAGCTTGATCTCAGCGGCAACCAGCTGACTCGCCTGTCCGAGTCCGTGTTCGCCCAGTTTCACAGCCTCCAGGCTCTAAAACTAGAAATCAACAACCTGAGCGGCTGGACTGCCAACGACACTTTCTGCCCGCTGCAGTCCCTGAAGGCACTGTGGACCGATGCTCCGCCAATTGACTGCACCAGATTTGGTTCCGAGCAGTTTGAGCAGCATGTGAGACAGAGCGGCGAATTCAACAGACCAAAGATTTATAGCTGTGAAATTGGCAAACTGCCACAGGAGCTGCGACCCTGTCACAGGTAGTGTTACAGCTACCTTTACATATAAAAATAGATTAGCAATCCTTTTTTCTTTAACCAGTAGGATAGTTTAGCAATCCAAACTATTCCTTAACATATGAGATAGACTAGCAATCCATTCTGTTTCTTTACCAATGGCATAGACTAGCAATCCATTCTGCTTCTTTACCAATGGCATGGACTAGCAATCCATTCTGTTTCTTTACCAATGGCATAGACTAGCAATCCATTCTGTTTCTTTACCAATGGCATAGACTTGCAATCCATTCTGTTTCTTTACCAATGGCATAGACTAGCAATCCATTCTGTTTCTTTACCAATGGCATAGACTAGCAATCCATTCTGTTTCTTTACCAATGGCATAGACTAGCAATCCATTCTGTTTCTTTACCAATGGCATAGACTAGCAATCCATTCTGTTTCTTTACCAATGGCATAGACTAGCAATCCACTCTGTTTCTTTACCAATGGCATAGACTAGCAATCCATTCTGTTTCTTTACCAATGGCATAGACTAGCAATCCACTCTGTTTCTTTACCAATGGCATAGACTTGCAATCCATTCTGTTTCTTTACCAATGGCATAGACTAGCAATCCATTCTGTTTCTTTACCAATGGCATAGACTAGCAATCCATTCTGTTTCTTTACCAATGGCATAGACTAGCAATCCACTCTGTTTCTTTACCAATGGCATAGACTAGCAATCCATTCTGTTTCTTTACCAATGGCATAGACTAGCAATCCACTCTGTTTCTTTACCAATGGCATAGACTAGCAATCCATTCTGTTTCTTTACCAATGGCATAGACTAGCAATCCATTCTGTTTCTTTACCAATGGCATAGACTAGCAATCCATTCTGTTTCTTTACCAATGGCATAGACTAGCAATCCATTCTGTTTCTTTACCAATGGCATAGACTAGCAATCCATTCTGTTTCTTTACCAATGGCATAGACTAGCAATCCATTCTGTTTCTTTACCAATGGCATAGACTAGCAATCCACTCTGTTTCTTTACCAATGGCATAGACTAGCAATCCATTCTGTTTCTTTACCAATGGCATAGACTAGCAATCCATTCTGTTCTATTCAACTGTGAGATCGATACAGTGTCGATAATATTTCAAAATGAAAGCACTACTTAGCTACTTATATTTGGATGTAGACTTTTATCAACTTCTGGATGTCGCAAATCGACAAAGAGCTCTCGAGACACCAGCTGCTGATTGCTGTTGTTGCCTCGGCCAGAGACTTGCTGCTTATCCGCAGTGTTTTGGCCTGCTAGCTGGTATCGACTTACCAAAGCTGCTTGCTGATTACACTTACTGTAGCAGTAGCAAAACATTTGTCGAAGGAAAAGGCTGCAGTGGTATCCATGCAAGCGATTAGGAAACAGTTTTTTATTCAAAAAACGTTACCTCCATTATGCGACTTACATGACTATAGAAGCAAAGTCTTTGCTGGGCAAGGTCAGGGGTTCGATTCTAGGTCGTTTCTAAGAAGCAGTTAATTTTCAATTTAGGTGGTTGGACCGCCTGTCAACTGGGGAGGCGAAAGAGCGCTCAGCTGTTGCCAAAGCGGACAATGGTCAGCAGTCGCAGCAGCAGCAGCAGCAGCCAAATAAGCTGACAATAATCTTGCTGATAATATTCAGCTTAGTCTGTTTAATCCACGTGCTGACCACCGGAGTGACAATCTACGTTTGTCAACGGATGCGTCGTCAGAACGGCAGCGGTGGTCGCGTGGTCGGCGGCCGTGGCGAACTCGGCCGCGGCGGCCAACACCGGAAGTGGAACAGCTCCCGCCAGGTGCCCAGAATGACATCGCCGATGGAGGAGGACGAAGACGCCCGTCGGTCATTGAAAACAGTCGGCAACGAAGTTGGCGTCACCAAAGACGGCGTCCTTCTGAGCTTCCAGTCCGGCTGCGGCGCCGGGTCATCGTCAGGGCCACCGCTGACGTTGAGCTCCGGCAACGAAGCGAGGGCTGGAAAACTGGCCGCAGGTGAGTTGGCTTTGAGGGATCAGGCACGCTGAGGCAGTCAGATTGGTACTGTGACCGAATCAGGGACAGGCGGAGACAAACTGAGTGACAATTCGACAGAATAAGATAATAAGATAGGTAGAGAGAGACAGGTAGATAGAGACAGACGGAGACAGGTAGCGACACAGACAGAGGCAGGTAGAGAGACAGGTAGAGACACAGACAGAGACAGGTAGATAGACAGGTAGAGAGACAGGTAGAGAGACAGAGACAGGTAGAGACAAGTTAAAAAGTAGGAAAGTTGATAAGGGAAAAATGAGAATGAAGATTTAGGAAGCATGTGTTAAAGTTTTTAAAGAAAATATCAGCACCCCAAAGCAAATGAAGATTTTCGCTAGCATTTTCTTTTTTTTATCCCTTAAGTAGGTGAATTGTTGACTCATTGTGGCCAGATACTGTTTTACAAAAAAGCGGGTACTTGCCGCATGTTTTTTTGTTGGCATTCCTTTCTTTAGTATATGGTCTGTGCTTTACAATGGGACTAACATTCTTGTGAATAGGAATAAAGCCTCAGAAATACTTTATTCCCAAATCCAACCCCCCCTTAGAAGGGTTTCTACCTATTTACAAGACAAACACTATATAAATGCAGCTATGTGGCTTTACAAAAATAAACTATACAGCATGAGTCACTGGTGGAATACACTCACACACATTCGCACAAGAATAAACTGTAATTCCCCATGGCCACTCCACTAGACTGCTCTTATTCAGTCAATTTTGGTACGGGAATTGGGATTATTCATGTGGGAAAATTAATATTCTTTGTATAATCTATAATCTATAATGTGTGTTAACGAGAGCTAGGCATATAAAGTTAGCCAAAAAAGCAATAGTTTTCAAAGGTCTTATCTAGCCTTAGCTAACCCTTGTCTTTTGCCTTTAGTTTACACTGAAGAATTTGGCTTGCCGTCGGAATTACAAATGTTTATGTAACTTTCACTGCCGCAAGCACGGAGGCCATAAATATACAGTTGCGATATGTTTCGATTCACCATTTTATGAAAAAATTAACGAGCAAAACTGTACCTTAAAGTTAGAGGTGGGAAGTTAGGTGGGTCATTGGGGAGTTAGGTGGGTCATTTTGGAGCTTGGTGGGTCATTGGGGATCTAGGTGGGTCATTGGGGAGTTAGATAAGTCATTGGGGAGCTAGGTGGGTCATTGGGGAGTTAGGTGGGTCATTGGGGAGCTAGGTGGGTGAAGGGGGAGCTAGGTGGGTCATTGGGGAGCTAGGTGGGTCATTGGGGAGCTAGGTGGGTCATTGGGGAGCTAGTTGGGTCATTAGTGAGCTTGGTGGGTCATTGGGGAGTTAATTGAGTGACTGAATGAAGCCTGAGGGAGTGACTGAATGAGGCCTGAGGGGAGTGACTGAACGAGCCCTATGGGAGTGACTGAACGAGGCCTGAGGGGAGTGATTCAATGAGGCCTGAGAGGAGTGACTGAACGAGCCCTATGGGAGTGACTGAATGAGGCCTGAGGGGAGTGATTCAATGAGGCCTGAGAGGAGTGACTGAACGAGCCCTATGGGAGTGACTGAATGAGGCCTGAGGGGAGTGACTCAATGAGGCCTGAGGGGAGTGACTCAATGAGGCCTGAGGGGAGTGACTCAATGAGGCCTGAGGGGAGTGACGGAATGAGGCCTGAGGAATTGACTTGAATTAACTTAAGTTGTTCATAACGGCAATTTTTTCGCAAATGTTTTAAAAGTAGCTGTCACCTTATCGAAGACACCGGAAGTTTTTTGTTCAATTGGATGTAAGCTATTATTTTCTTATCATGCACTGCGAGCGAGCTCGCTTTTAGTTACAGTAGTAGGTCTGGGATAGTAATGTCTGGGGTTGTAGGTCTGTGTTGGTAGGGTGGAAGACTGATAGGTTACCTTAATGTTCCTTAAAAGTAATATTTTATCGATTACATTCTATTTTCAGGTTCCGGGCCCAACAGCAGCAGCGGTAACAACATCAACAAACTGAATGTGAGAGAGAACAGTTATGACTTCAACGAAGACGAGCCGCGAAGCTGATTTCAATGCGGGATCGACAAATTTCAATTCTTTCTAAAGAAAGAAATCGGGTTGTGCAAACTTTAACGATTTCTGTGCGCTCTTCATTGCCAACCCGTCATACCCGAGACATTCACTTGTCTCCATTTTATTGTACTGATAGATTTGCCGCCTTCGCTGATTGGCCGAGAAGCCGAGGGGTGGTCTAAGCGCAAGCCATTGGTTGGCTTAGGGGGTAGAAAGTATGCTCCACCGCTCATTGGTCAGATGAAATGAGTGTCCAGGCGGGAGGTGGGCGTACATAGCGTTGGAGAAAGCTTACTGACTAATTACGTTGTTAAATTAATGACTTCAAACATTGTATTTCGGAAAAATGTTATGCTTGATTCAATTAATTGTATTTAGCCCAACTTGCTTAAAACGGTTTTGTTATACTGCTATTATAACTGATTATTCATAAAACTCCGAAAATAGGCTTCCAGATCTTAGATTGGCAATAAAATTTTCTTAGCTAGGCTAAAGATTCTTGATTTAGATTTTCTCTTTGCAATTTTTTAATTATTCCTCTCCACAATAGAGTTTTGCACTTTATAGCGTTCGTCTCAAGTTACCACTACTGAACGAATCTCTATTCTTTTTCTATATACGACATATATAGCATATTCCCTTTTTTCTACGGAATTACCGAAAGAGTACTCAGTACTCATCAATAAATGCTTCTGCTATTCATTCAGGAGGATAAGTCATACATACCGTAACCATTTCCATTGCTATATTTTTAATGCCAAGCCATGCTCTTGTAATTATTTATGGTTGACACTGGAAATATTTCGTCCACTCTCTACCCTTTGAAAGATGCCACCATTTTCAAATGACTAATATTTCTTCAAATTGACAATCAATTGCTGCGCTGCATGCACTGTACTTGCTACTTATAGTAGGACAGTAGTGTAGCACGATTTGTCACTGATATAGTATGTCTAAATAAAACTGTTCTAATTAGTGCACCTGTCTAACTCTGCGCTTATCCGGTGCTGCCGTCTGGCTTGTACCCATATTTAAAAAAAATCAATAAACATTAATTTAATTCGGTCTTCAATCATAACATCACGAACGGTAGACCATTATGATTGGACAAATCAAAATAGGTCACTCTCTGAATGGACCAACCATAATAGGTCACTCTGAATGGACCAATCAAAATACTCGTAGTTCACTCCCTGTATAGACCAATCAAAATAGGTCACTCTCTGAATGGACCAATCAAAATAGGTCACTCCCTGAATGGACCAATAATAATAATAATAATTGCAGGAGGGCTGCGGGCAATGACACATAGTTTGGTGACACTAGACCCGCAGCCAGCGAGGAGGCAATTCTGCCCATTTCGCTGACTCCTGAGTACACACGCACACAGATACCGTACGCAGGCATACGCTCACACAGGTGTGTACATCTGCCCTGACTTTCTCATCGTCAGGCAGTGTACACTCGAACTGTGCCTTGGAGGTTGGCCCTCAAGGGCGTAAATTGCACGACAAGCCCCCAAGCATTCTCTCCGCGGCTGCGCCCCAAATAAATGTGGCCTCGCCGTGGAATCGAACTTAGGGACTGTGGTGCGAGTGGCAAACGCGTTAACCGCTCTGCCACCGACCCCCCAATGAATGGACCAATCAAAATAGGTCATTCTAAATCAACAAATCAGGAAAGTTCGTTTGAAATAGATTAAAACAGGCTATTTTTATAAGCGAATCATAATAAACGCATTCTTAAGAGATCAACCATATGGATTAATCCACAATTGACTAGATGAACTAATTTTCTAAAATTACTTTTGTTTTTTTCCGTCATAAAATAATTTTAACTTTGTAGAAAACATGATAAAAATTGATACAGACAACCGCTATCTGTTAAAGACAATTTTAATTAAAAAAGGACATCTGTGCATTTAACGATATAGAGACAAGTATGGTCTTACTAAAGTACACGTGTAATTTTGTGTACTAAAAAATCACAGAAATAATTTAGAGAAAAAAAACTAGATAAAAAGTTCAAACTAATAAATATATTCAATATAGAATTTTTTTACCAAATAAGGATTTAGATGGGACGAACTGTTTTTATTAAATCATTCAGAAACAAATGTCCATGGACTGAATAGTTGTACAAAGCATGATAGTTAGTATCGAATAACAATTTAACTGTTAAAGAAATCAGTAAGTAGGATTGCATTTTATTTCAAACAAATACAACAACTGCAATTAACTTTGACGACTTTCTCAAATTACGAACTAAAAATGACAGTTATGCTACTATCAGTATATGGCTAGGGCCTCTATAGCTAGCCAAACTAAATTAATAGTAGCTTAGCTAGTACAGCTGTGTTCATTTCATAAAATATATATTTGATTACTATATACCACAACTATATGACTATATATGTATGTGCATACTTAAAAAAAAGACAGATTGTGCAGCAATTTTACAACAGCCAAGCAGAAATTTACCTAAAAAGTAATTGCGCGTTTTGCAAATACTGGACAAATTTCATCAATGATTTTTCTTTTCGTCAGCGCAAAGAAAGAATTATTTAAAATCGATTAAATTCTTAAAATTATAAAAATTAATAAACAGGACAGGCAGAAATAAGCATACAGTAACAGCAAGCAATGACGTAAGCTGCCAAGTTGGTCCACAGTCATGTCTGGCCTCTTTAAGTCTCGGAGACACTTTTGTTGGCGGCACCGCTCACTCTGCGCTCCTTCTGCAATCGACAGAGGGGAGTGATGGGTCAGGGGAATGGGTCAAGAGTGTCGGCTGGGGTGGCTGATGGGTCAGGGGAATGGGTCAAGAGTGTCGGCTGGGGTGGCTGCTGCGTCAGGGGAATGGGTCAAGAGTGTCTGTTGCGGTGGCTGATGGGTCAGGGGAATGGGTCAAGAGTGTCGGCTGGGGTGGCTGATGCGTCAGGGGAATGGGTCAAGACTGTCTGTTGGGGTGGCTGATGGGTCAGGGAAATGGGTCAAGAGTGTCGGCTGGGGTGGCTGATGGGTCAGGGGAATGGGTCAAGAGTGTCGGCTGGGGTGGCTGAAGGGTCAGGGGAATTGGTCAAGAGTGTCGGCTGGGGTGGCTGATGGGTCAGGGGAATTGGTCAAGAGTGTCGGCTGGGGTGGCTGAAGGGTCAGGGAATGGGTCAAGAGTGTCGGCTGGGGTGGCTGATGGGTCAGGGGAATTGGTCAAGAGTGTCGGCTGGGGTGGCCTTACCTTGCCGCCGAACAGCTTGGCGAAGAGGCCCTTCTTGGGCGATGGCGGGGGCAAGTCTGGGTTCAGCGAGTCGACAAGTGCGCCGCTGGAAGTGCGGTAGGCCTCGAGGTCGGAGAAGCACTCGGTCTCGATCATCTCCTCCTGGAATGGTATGCTCACAGCGCCAGTGTTGAAGCGGGCGTAGAAATCCTGGTCCTTCTCGTCCAGGTGGACTCCTTTCACCTGCAAATGGAAAAGGTAGAGCAAGGTACACACTTGAAATACTCGATCATATGCTTCTACCAGAACTTCTATTCCAATTACAAACAAAACAGCTTAATAAATACTTTTCGAACCCTGAACCTTTCTTCACTCTCAGAACAGTCCCCCAAAAACAACAACCCGAAAAACTCGCCGAAGCACGCCCATCGAAAAATTCCTACTCTTTTAGCACACCCACACACAAAAATTTCTACCTCTCTAATGGAGAACCACCTTAAAAACGTCTACCACTCTTTATACACCCATCCCAAAAACTTCTACCCCTCTAATGAACACGCACCCCAAAACTTCTACCCCTCAAATGAACACGCACCCCAAAATTTCTACTCCACTAATGAACACACACCCCAAAACTTCTACCCCTCAAATGAACACCCACCTCAAAAACTTTTACCCATCTAATCACACCCGCCCCGAAAACTTCTACCCCTCAAATGAACACCCACCTCAAAAACTTTTACCCATCTAATCACACCCGCCCCGAAAACTTCTACCCATCTAATGAACACCCACCCCAAACTTCTACCCCTCTAATGAACACGCACCCCAAAACTTCTACCCCTCTAATGAACACGCACCCCAAAACTTCTACCCATCTAATGAACACCCACCTCAAAAACTTTTACCCATCTAATCACACCCGCCCCGAAAACTTCTACCCATCTAATAAAGACCGACGCCAAAAACTTCTACCCCTCGACAACCATCCCAAAATTCCTACTCCTCTCATATACAATCACCTTAATACTTCTACCACTCTAATAAACACCCACCCCTAAAATTTCTACCCATTTTAGGATAACCCCAAAAAACCTTTTCAGCGCACGCTAAGAACTTAAAAAATGCTTTTTAAATAGAAGAATAATTTTACAAACCGTTGAGAACTGCTCAATGTCGAGTACATCCTTCGCGTAGACAGCGTGCGGATCCGGCGTGAACGGCACCGGCTCGACGCCGGCCTCCAATCGGCGCCAGTTGATAGTGCCGCTAAAGAAGGCGTGCTCTCGCAGCTCATTGGCTCCGCCGTTGGTGCCCAGTCGATCTGACGGCTCCTTGGCCAAGAGTGCCCGGCAAAAAGCTTCCGCGGCCGGGCTGAACGGCGAGTCGCCGTCGCCGCCGCTATAATCTTCAACATCTTCGCGCACTCGCCGATCGATTTCTTCGCGTTTTACGCGCTCCTTACGTCGACGAAACGGCGACCGACCGGCTAGCATTTCAAATACAATGCAGCCTAGGCCGAACCAGTCCACTGGGAATGAGTAGCGGTCGCCCCTGACAACTTCTGGCGCCATGTAGCCGAGGGTGCCAACTTTGCCTTTGGCGGCGCCGCCCTCCTCAAGTTCGATGGCCAGGCCGAGGTCTGAGATGCGCACGTGACCTGCAGCAGTTTTGATTGGATGCGTAGATCGAGAATTCTAGCATTGTCAAAACATGAATCGTAGCTATATACATACATGGAACCGAATAGGAGTCAACAGCAGGAATCGAAGCAAGAATTACAATAGCAGGAAACGTAGCAGAAACAGCTGAAATCAAAGCAAAAACTGTAGCAGACAAACAGTTGGAATCGAAGCAAGAACTGTAGCAGATACAGCAGCTGGAATCGAAGCAAGAACAGTAGCAGACACATCAGCAGGAATCGAAGCAAGAAATTTAGCACACACATCAGCAGGAATCGAAGCAAGAACTGTAGCAGATACAGCAGCTGGAATCGAAGCAAGAACTGTAGCAGATACAGCAGCTGGAATCGAAGCAAGAACTGTAGCAGACAAACAGCTGGAATCGAAGCAAGAACTGTAGCAGACAAACAGCTGGAATCGAAGCAAGAACTGTAGCAGACAAACAGCTGGAATCGAAGCAAGAACTGTAGCAGACAAACAGCTGGGATCGAAGCAAGAAATGTAGCAGACAAACAGCTGGAATCGAAGCAAGAAATGTAGCACACACATCAGCAGGAATCGAAGCAAGAAGCGTAGCAGATAATCAGGAACGGTAAGAATCGTAAATGAAGCGTTTACTTACGGAATATTTATTAGATCGCTCATTAGATCATTATTGATGGAAAAAAGCGTAGTGTGCGAGTGTACTATGAAGGCTTTACAGGCATGAGATTGTGCTTCAATGTTCTTGACAAGAGAATTTTAACTAACAAAGCCCTTGATTTTAATGATCCCGCAGTATAGATGGGTTGAGGGCAGTATGACAGCCCATGAAATCTCAGATAAGTCACGATGGCAGAAATAGCATTCCTGTTTCGTCCAAATCAGAATTCAACACTAAAATAATATGTAAGTCCTAGATTCTATATAAGGTGTAGTAAAATTTAATTAACAGCAGATGGTAGGACAGGAACACACACACGCGCTCACACAAGAGCAAGATAAAACTCGGTGGGAATATGCAAATCTGTTGCTATAGAGTGTATTGCGATTAAAACAAAGTGCTCCGCGCTAAAAAAACACCCTCAGGGAAGGTTGAGAGACGGACAGATGACAGTTAAGACAAGAGCAAACCCAGTCGGATTAGAGAGCACTTTGAAATTAAAAAAAGTACTGAGAATGATGTTTTTTATGACATCATGATAATGGCATGAAATTGCAGAGACGCCAGATAAAATCCTAGCTAGTAGTCGTAGCTAGAATCGAAGCAGGATCTGCAGCAAGAATCGAAGCAGGATCCGCAGCAAGAATCGTAGCAGGATCCGCAGCAAGAATCGTAGCAGGATCTGCAGCAAGAATCGTAGCAGGATCCGCAGCAAGAATCGAAGCAGGATCCACAGCAAGAATCGTAGCAGGATCCGCAGAAAGAATCGTAGCAGGATCCGCAGCAAGAATCGAAGCAGGATCCACAGCAAGAATCGTAGCAGGATCCGCAGCAAGAATCGAAGCAGGATCCACAGCAAGAATCGTAGCAGGATCCACAGCAAGAATCGTAGCAGGATCCGCAGCAAGAATCGAAGCAGGATCCACAGCAAGAATCGTAGCAGGATCCGCAGCAAGAATCGTAGCAGGATCCGCAGCAAGAATCGAAGCAGGATCCACAGCAAGAATCGTAGCAGGATCCGCAGCAAGAATCGTAGCAGGATCCGCAGAAAGAATCGTAGCAGGATCCGCAGCAAGAATCGAATTAGGATCCGCAGCAAGAATCGTAGCAGGATCCGCAGCAAGAATCGTAGCAGGATCCGCAGCAAGAATCGTAGCAGGATCCGCAGAAAGAATCGTAGCAGGATCCGCAGAAAGAATCCTAGCTGTTCTAGTCGCTGCTGCGAAAGCGAAAGCCTGAATTATAAACATATTTTTTCAGGAACAGAAATTCGCTGATTAACGCATCACTGACTCTGTCTTACCTGAGATCACTGATTGCCGAATCAGACGATCGGGTACCGCAGTTTTATTGTTTCACATCAACATTAATCAGCTAAAAAATATAGGACTGGGTGCAGGAAAGAGGGCTGACTGGCAGGGGGGCTTAGATTAGGGATTCTAACTAGTTAGCTGATTAAGCTGATAGTTAAGCTGATTTACTTCCCTGGAACTCAAAAGAACTTTGACAGACACCGGACAAAAACGTTGGCTAATGACAGTCTACAAAGAGTGTATCTGATTTAGCCCTAAATTATACTCGTATCTTTAAACCTCGTTGACGAAAAAAGTAATATAAAAATTTATGCATTAATTCGTACAAAACATAAATTCGCTGTTTAAAGTACAACTATTTAATAGTATGATAAAAAAATCGCGGATTCTCAAAGTTTTTTTAATGGGAATAAAATCAAGAATCGAAGCACGTAAATAATCTGGAATCGAAGCAAGAATGGTAGAAAACAAAGCAGCTGGAATCGGAGCTAGAATGGTAGAACTCAAAGCAGCTGGAATCGGAGCTAGAATGGAAGAACACAAAGCAGCTGGAATCGAAGCAAGAATTGTAGAACACAAAGCAGCTGGAATCGCAGCAAAAATCGTAGAACACAAAGCAGCTGGAATCGCAG
Organism: Macrostomum hystrix; assembly: GCA_950097015.1. Lineage (NCBI taxonomy): Eukaryota > Metazoa > Platyhelminthes > Macrostomidae > Macrostomum > Macrostomum hystrix. The sequence continues at coordinate 34,569,340 of CATNEN010000038.1, read as the reverse complement.
CAAGAATGGTAGAACACAAAGCAGCTGGAATCGCAGCAAAAATCGTAGAACATAAAGCAGCAGGAATCGAAGCAAGAATCGTAGAACATAAAGCAGCAGGAATCGAAGCAAGAATCATAGAACATAAAGCAGCAGGAATCGAAGCAAGAATCGTAGAACATAAAGCAGTAGGAATCGAAGCAAGAATCGTAGAACATAAAGCAGCAGGAATCGAAGCAAGAATCGTAGAACATAAAGCAGCAGGAATCGAAGCAAGAATCATAGAACATAAAGCAGCAGGAATCGAAGCAAGAATCGTAGAATCGAAGCACTTTTCAGAGAGGCTTTTTCGGATTTCTGCAGGTAAGAAAACAAAGATTTAAATCTAGGACTATAATGAACACTTACCAACATCATCGATAAGAATGTTCTCGGGTTTTAGATCGCGGTAAACTATCCTCATGCCATGCAGGTGCTCCAGGCCGCAGGTGATCTCGGCAGCGTAGTACCTGGCCCTGGCCTCCTCAAAGCCGTAGATTTGGCCTTTGTTTGGCCCATTAGAATTGCCGCAGTTTGCCATGTTGTGAATGTGAAACTTCAAATCGCCTCCGTTCATGATGGTCAGCACTAGGCAGAGCGCGTCCTTTGTTTCGAATGCGTAGGCTAGGCTCACCTGTGAGGGTGGGTATTTTGTACTTTTTAGGTTAGGGAAGTGCGTAAAAATTTGGTGATGGAGGCTGGCGGAGGTAGGCGCCGGAATGACTGTACATTACACAAAGAAAGGAGTGGCGGATGTTTTCTGGGGTTGGCGTGAAGACGAGTGTGAAAAAAAACTGGGGTGGTGGGTGTTTTTAGGGGTTGGCGCGGGGACAAGTGTGCATATAAAATGGGGTGGTGGGTGTTTTTAGTGGTTGGCGCGGGGACAAGTGTGCATATAAAATGGGTTGGGGGGTGTTTTTAGGGGTTGGCGCGGGGACAAGTGTGCACATAAAATGGGGTGGTGGGTGTCTTTTAGGGTTAACGCGGGGAAAGTGTGCATATAAAATGGGGTGGTGGGTGTTTTTAAGGTTGGCGGGGGGACAAGTGTGCATATAAAATGGGGTGGTGGGTGTTTTTAAGGTTGGCGCGGGGACAAGTGTGCATATAACATGGGGTGGTGGGTGTTTTTCAGGGTTGGCGCGCGCAGGGCCCAGACTGCATATAACATGGGGTGGTGGGTGTTTTTAGGGGTTGGCGCGGGGACAAGTGTGCATATAAAATGGGGTGGTTGGTGTTTTTTAGGGTTAACGCGGGGAAAGTGTGCATATAAAATGGGGTGGTGGGTGTTTTTAAGGTTGGCGCGGGGAGAAGAGTGCATATAACATGGGGTGCTTGGTGTTTTTTCAGGGTTGGCGCAGGGCCCAGACTGCATATAAAATGGGGTTGAGGGTGTTTGCAGGGATGGATGAGTGTAACGGGGGGATGAGTGTTTTATTGTATGAGAAAGTACAGAATCTATTTAATGACATCCTATATCTAATGAGAATATTCTGATATTCCACTTATGCGGGAGCCAATCAGAATCAGCCATCGAGTTGCAAATCGGATGAGGGCATGAACAGCGAGTTTCAGCGGATCAAGTCAGCTGGAAATGCCGCAGAGCAGAGAGCTAACAAATTTTGGGAGCCCGGGAATTGAGCACGGGGAATCGGAGTGCAGACTAAAAGAAGCAGTCCAAGCAGAAGATCTGCAGAACAAGAATTGCCCTGAGTCCACAAGTAGGACTGGTGCACACACATACACACACACTCTTCTAGCTAGCTCTAATTAATGTTAGGCTGGGGATAAAAGTGTGATTGCTGAGCAAGAGAATAGTTTCTGCTCAGCGAGTGAGAACACTTGTCAGGTCTAGAGCACACGAATAACATGCCCTTGGGGGGTAGGACACGGTGGGTTGGCCTCTTTAGGTAAACGCAATATAAATAGTCCAACAATAGATATAGCAAGGCATTAAAAGGACAGTCTTCAACGCACAATCTTCGGTAATATTCTCAGCGTCAATCAGCAATGGGATTAAACACCCGGCGCACTTTATTAGGTTTCGTAACGCAAAAAAAGAAATGGCGATTTCTAGAACGGAAAAGTTTTTAGAGATTGTGATTCGGGATATCATAGACTGAGATAAATGGGATATCATAGACTGGGATAAATGGGATATCAAAGACTGGGATAGATGGGATATCAAAGACTGGGATAGATGGGATATCATAGACTGGGATAGATGGGATATCATAGACTGGGATAAATGGGATATCATAGACTGGGATAAATGGGATATCATAGACTGGAATAAATGGGATATCATAGACTGGGATAAATGGGATATCAAAGACTGGGATTTATGGGATATCAAAGACTGGGATAGATAGGATATCAAAGACTGGGATTTATGGGATATCATAGACTGGGATATATGGGATATCAAAGACTGGGATAGATGGGATATGATAGACTGGGATAGATGGGATATCAAAGACTGGGATAGATGGGATATCAAAGACTGGGATAGATGGGATATCAAAGACTGGGATTTATGGGATATCAAAGACTGGGATAGATGGAATATCAAAGACTGGGATAGATGGGATATCAAAGACTGGGATAGATGGAATATCAAAGACTGGGATAGATGGGATATCAAAGACTGGGATAGATGGGATATCATAGACTGGGATAGATGGGATATCAAAGACTGGGATAGATGGGATATCAAAGACTGGGATAGATGGGATATCATAGACTGGGATTTATGGGATATCAAAGACTGGGATAGATGGGATATCAAAGACTGGGATTTATGGGATATCAAAGACTGGGATAGATGGAATATCAAAGACTGGGATTTATGGGATATCAAAGACTGGGATAGATGGGATATGAAAGACTGGGATTTATGGGATATCAAAGACTGGGATTTATGGAATATCATAGACTGGGACATATTGGATATCAAAGATTGGGATTTATGGGATATCAAAGACTGAGATTTATGGGATATCAAAGACTGGGATATATGGGATATCAAAGACTGGGATTTATGGAATATCATAGACTGGGACATATTGGATATCAAAGATTGGGATTTATGGGATATCATAGACTGGGATAGATGGGATATCAAAGACTGGGATATATGGGATATCAAAGACTGGGATTTATGGGATATCAAAGACTGGGATTTATGGGATATCAATGACTGGGATTTATGGGATATCAAAGACTGGGATATATGGGATATCAAAGACTGGGATTTATGGGATATCAAAGACTGGAATTTATGGGATATCAAAGACTGGGATTTATGGGATATCAATGACTGGGATTTATGGGATATCAAAGACTGGGATTTATGGGATATCAATGACTGGGATTTATGGGATATCAAAGACTGGGATTTATGGGATATCAAAGACTGGGATTTATGGGATATCAAAGACTGGGATTTATGGGATATCAAAGACTGGTGAAAATCAGATTTCAGAGACTAGGAAAATAGGGCCAATAAAGAATTGTTAAAATGGGATAAAATGGAATGGGAAATATGGGATGTCCAAGACCTGTCTCTAAGAAACTACAAAGCGCATTTCCATAGAAAAATCTTTACCACAAATCTGGAATTGGCCCGCTGCAGAATCTGCTTCTCGTTTAAGGCCAGGCGTTCCCCGCCTCGCTTCTTAACTCGCTTCTTCTCCAGCTTCTTGCAGGCGTAGAGTTTGCCGGTGCTGCGCACCTGGCAGGCGCACACTTCGCCGAAGCCACCTTTGCCGAGGACGCGGTACATGCGGAATGTTCGCTTGGTGATTGGCTGGCGCTCCAGCCACTTCCACTGCAGATAGCGCTTGAAGTAGAGGCTTTCTAGGAATCGGCTGAACGGCTCCGCGCTGAGGTGGCTGCACACGGATCTGCGGGGGCATGGATTGCCAGTCTAGCCTATCGGAGAAGGAATATTGGATTGCTAGTCTAGCCTATCGGAGAAGGAATATTAGATTGCCAGTCTAGCCTATCGGAGAAGGAATATTGGATTGCTAGTCTAGCCTATCGGAGAAGGAATATTGGATTGCTAGTCTAGCCTATCGGAGAAGGAATTTTGTATTGCCAGTCTAGCCTATCGGAGAAGGAATATTGGATTGCCAGTCTAGCCTATCGGAGAAAGAATGGATTGCTAATCAATCTGATCGGATTGCTAGTCTATCTGATCGGATTGCTAGTCTATCTGATTGGATTGCTAGTCTATCTGGTTGGATTGCTAATCTATATGATTGGATTGCTAATCTATCTGATTGGAATGCTAGTCTATGTGGTTGGATTGCTAATCTATCTGATTGGATTGCTAATCTATCTGATCGGATTGCTAGTCTATCTGATCGGATTGCTAGTCTATCTGATCGGATTGCTAGTCTATTCAATCTAAATAAGCGCAAAGTCTGCTCACTTAGCGCAGGCATTAAATAGCCCTTTAGACGAAGCAGTCAAGCTTTTATCCTCGGGCAGGGCTGCTGCTGTGGCCCCTTCAGCTACGGACACATCTGCGACAGAGTTAGCAGCTTCGGCGACGTCAGCAACAGCGGCGGCGGCTTCGTCGCCGGACTGGCAGGAGTTTAAAGTCGCATGAACAATTTCGCAGTTCCCTCGCCCAATGTAGTCTATTATAGTACTGCTGCCACCGTTTAGCTGAAAAGAAGAAAAAAGACAAAAAAATATTTACATAAATTTTTGCTGCATAATATTGAAATAGGAAATTTAATCTGCTCACCCGCAAATAGATGCTGCAAATTTCTAGGGCCAGCGACAAACGTTCGTCATCTAAGGCCAGCTCGTATTCAGCCTTTAAAACAATTAATTAAGAGACAAGCTTTACTGGCCCGAATGAATAGATATTCGAGGGGAGAATTTGAGCATACAAAACTTATTCGAGGACTCACCACTCTGTCCAGAAATTCCACGGACTTTCTTAGTGTTGCCTCGGCGTCGAAACAGAAGGACCAAAACAATTTCTTGCCTATGGGCTGCTGCTCAACAATGTATTCAAATGTCTTCTCTGCGAAATATGCGATTGTGGGAATAAGTATAGCCAATAAGTACGATTCCAAATGTGCTTACCCCCACTCTCTGCCTGTCCTTACCCCCCACTCCCTGCCTGTCCTTACTTCAATTATTTTACACATTTTATCCTAAGTCTTACAGGCCCGAATGAATAGATATTCGAGTTTTGTTCTCTGATCTCTTGGATTGCTTGGATTGATAACAAATATATTTGTTCTTGACAAATTTGATTTGTCTGGAAATGTATAGTCTTACCAATTTCATCAGCAATAGGCAAGCAGACACTGATATGTGGAAACTGTAGTATCTTGCGCCACTTCTTACTGCGACCCTTGTCTTTGTCATAACCACCTGACAAAGTATTGAAAATAATTTGGATATGAATAGAACACTGGGATTTTATTTCTAGCTTTATGAAAAAAATAGTTTAGCTATTAAAATATATTTGTACTTCTAGCCTCTTAGCTATTTTTTGTATTTGATTTTCAGCCTCAATAACTTGTTTGATACATTTTCTCTTTTTAATTACAAAAAAGCGCATTTTGTAAAAGCTACACCCATTCTGACTGATTCATTCTTATTTAGCTATAGATTTAAGGCAGCTACATACTTCTTTCTGATTCAATAATTGATACCAAAACAAGTGTTTAATTACCATTTTGCTAGCAAAAAACGAAACTAAAAGCAATAATTATGTTTGATAATATACTATTTCTTTCATAAGCTAAACCTCAAGATAAAAACGTCTTTATGCAGAATAAAGAAAGAGTTTAAAAGACTTCTTGCTACATAAAAGATGAGTAAAATACTAAAATAACTAACTATTTTTAGAATGTTTTTGTTAAGCAAACTATTAAGAAAAATGATTAAATAATGTCTTAGAAACTTACTTTCTTTAGCCTTTATGTATATAGTATTAGCAACTATATTTTCTAGTTCCATTGCGAAAACACGACAATATAGTATAACTTAAGTGACAATTTAGTAAATGCTTGGGCACGTGCAGCTACTTAAAAGAAATTTTTGACTAGTAATGATGTAAATGCAAGACATTCTACGAAGAACAAATATTTTTCTGGAGGAACAAGAGGGATAGTAACATTTCCTACCTTTCAAGCGTAATATATAGCAGAATATGTTTCAAAGAAAATGAAAGGTTTAAAAATGTACAAAGATATGTTGAAAACGAGATAACAAATTAGCGAAAGCATTTTGATTTGCAGAGAGTGTTTAAAATAAGTACGTATTTTATTTTTTATTTTTTCTGTGCTATTTTTGATAAAATTGACATGAATTTATGTAAATTTCCTGAAGTTTTTGCAAAAAAAATTTTTATGCTAAACAACAGAAAGTTGAAGCTTAACTCGTAAAAATAATACTTCAGGTCAAGCATGAAAACCAAAGGCTACCTAGATTAGACAGCAAGGGTCTAGGGAGCCCTGCTGCTTTAAACTCAGATCCTTAAACATAACTGCGTAAATGTCTAAGTAGCTAACCTTTCTAAAGACATAAACAAAATACAAGCAATTAGTTTTAGAGTAACGATGCGCTTTTTACCTATACGATATTTATTACTGTCTTGTGTAAAGTAATAATGTATTTTTTAGGAAAGTTATGCCTTTTGCTTTGAAATTCACATAGGCAGCACCGGAAACAATAAAACTAATTTAATTTAGCAAATCATGCCACTTTAACATGCCCGCTGACCGATGCCAAGCCAGATAACAGTTGTTCTCAACGGCTCTATAGGCCTATTATTCGTGACGCGTGAGTTAGTTATTGATTGAACATGCAATCCGAATTGTTAAGACCTACTTGATTATAATTAGATTTAAAAGAAATCTTTATTTTCAAGGCTATAGATAATAAATTTGTGTGTGATGAATGATTAAGCACGGCTTAATACGCCAATCAAATTTCTTAAATTTGATTCTCCTGAACTAGAGAGCTGCATAGGCCTGAAACGTTTTAACTCTAGTTCCAAAGAAGTGTTGTAGTTCTCTTTTATACAAATCTAAACTTCTGCTGTATTTATGGTAACCAACTTATAACACTAGTTATCAATCAAGAGTAGCCTAGATTTTACTCCTATGGTAGCAAGCCAGTGTCCAAGTGGCAAGACACTATTAGGCCTAACACGAAATACTCATACATATATTATTTATACTGGTTAGGCTTTCTTGACCCAGTCTTATTTATTTCAAGTCTTACTATAGGCTACTAGTAGATTAGAGGGTGTCCAATTGCACTTGCACACACCTTTTAGGCCTAGGCCTAGGCCTACTTTTAGATTTAGGAATTACTTCTTATACACAAATTCCCTTACAGGTTTATAACATATGCTCCCTCTCTGGGTGATGAATAAATGTGATCCTTTATTATTTGTGATAAATGTAAACCTTTATTAAAATTACAAGTTCAATACAAGTTATTTCTCTTTCAGCATACAAGTCTCAGCTTGTAGAGTTCTTGCCTTTCTGCTAAAAAAGCACAAACACTCTTAATTTGTTTAAACTGCTTCTTTCAGAACTTTTTGAGGACACAGATTTTCCTTGACTAAACCTTTCATATTTATATTTTTTGGATAGGAAACACACATTGGGTAAACACACACAAGTGTCAGTCAAACAAAATCAACTAAATTTATGTTACAATTTACATTTCTAGGAAATTAGGCATGAATTAAATTTTAACACTGCTACAAAAGTTAATTCCATTCCAAACCTACTAGGCCTATGTCTTCCTAAGATGCAATTTGCACCATTCCAATTTCCCAAATGTACATATCAGCTTATATAACAGAATCAGGATTCTGATAATCTACTTTGCAGATTAGCCACATGTTTGTAAAGAGCTAGTTTTTTACTTAGCTTACCTATGTAGGCTAGCAAGTTGCAATATAATGTAAGTTATAATTTTAGGTGAAAAATTTTATTACTAAGCTGTACTGGGATATGTTGCTTTTGATAGGCCCTAAGCACAGGTACCTTTGTGTACATGCTTATGTTTATTTTGCCCATTTTTGTATCCTTTTTTATAGCCTAATATGGTAATTTTAACATAGGAATGGCTATAGTACTTACCTGATTTTTTATTATGTTTGTGTAAATTTATCATAAACTAATTACTTAGCATTGTACCTTAATGAATAACAGTCAAACAATTTTAGCAAAAACTTGCTTGAAAAAATTCAGGCCTACTAAAGAATTGTTACTGTTAGTTAGGCCTTTCTAGGCTTAGGCTATCATTATCAGATTTATTTATCAGAAATTTGTTGTTCTATTTATTTTAAATGCTGCATGTTATAGCCTTTGGCCTACTTGATTAGACATTAGAAATTGGCCTATATATCAGCATATATAAATTAGAGTTATACTAGTAAAAGAAGCAGTAATTTTATTTTAGTCACTAGACAATAAGGTAGAGCATTGTCTATTTTTGTAAATGTGTTCATTGTGTCATAAAATTACAAAAGATCTGAATTCTCATTCCACATCAGTCTCAAAGTCATAGACACAGGGTAATGCATTGATTTCACATGACACAACTATTTAAGTACTTTTAAATAACCTATTCTTTTTAGAAATAAACAGGTAGCTTTTTGAGCCCAGGTTTTGATTGACTCATTTTTGCAGCATGAAGCCATGAAGTTAATTTCAAGTTTTTTTATGTTTCAATTTTAACATTTAATTATAATTTATTTTTTTATAACTGTTTGTTTGTGCTATATTTTAAAATACAAGTTGTAGTTAATGCATAAACATTTAATTAATTAACTTCAGAAGTGTTATTACATAAAGTTTTTTACTGCTTTTTATCTGTCTTAAATTCTTAAATGTAAGTTAATGTTTGCACATATTTTATAGAAAAATATCTTAATATATATTGCTTTTGGTGTATAGACTTGTGTATTGGGTAATAATTAGTATGCTTGTAATATACTTTTATTTTTAAAACTTCTGTATTCTACAGCCTGTATTAAAAGTAAGTGAACACACAGAAATATATATTTTACATTACAGAATGAAGCTACAATATCTAAACTCCTTCTGGCACTCAGCAGCATTTGTGTCCAAATAATAAATCACCGCTCTAGGTTGAGCCAGTTAAGTATTTTTATTATTCAAGCAGAAAACATTTTCAAAAGTGAATCAACAATAAAATGCTTGGCACTGTGCACGAAGGCTTTGTAAACAATCTAGTAAGTACATTTGTTAATTGTTTTTAGTGTACTTAAAATATTGTTTTCTTGCTTGTGTACTTAAAATAGAAAGTACATGACGCTCCTGTTTGTTACTATTTTTAGGACTCGCGAGATGGAGCCGCTATATCCACAACGCGTTCAACTACTGTCCGACCTCGCGTCACCAGCAGCGGCGGCGGCGGCGGCGGAGTTGGGGGCGATGAGCCCCAGATAGGCAAATACCGTCTACTGAAGACCATTGGCAAAGGCAACTTTGCTAAAGTCAAGCTGGCTAAGCACGTTGTCACTGGCCAGGAGGTGGCTATTAAGATTATTGACAAGACCCAATTGAATCCGCCTAGTTTACAGAAGGTAATTCTTGTGCTGCCTATTGTAAAACTAAGGGGGTAGCTGGCAAAGCGGTCTAACGCACCAAGGTCTCTAAGCTCGATTCCGCGGCGATGCCACATTTATTTGGGGTTCAGTCGGGACTTATGTGTTATCAGGAGTCAGCGGAATGGGCAGAATTGCCTCGTCGCTGGCTGCAGGTCTAGTGTCACCAAATGATGTGCCATTGCCCACAGCCCTCGTGCTATTATAATTATTTAAAAATAGATTCTTTTGAAACTAAACATTATAGCCATAATAACCCATACTTTCTAATCTCTAATCTTGAGTTAAATCTCTATATCTATAGAGTCTATAGTCTATAAAGTCTTTAGAGTCTATATCTAAATTTTAGTTTCATATTCACGTTTTTTGCTATTTTCGTAAAAAAAAACTGTGAAACAGCACCTAAACAAAACTTTTTTGTAACCTAATTTTCATTCTTGTCTGTCTGTTTCTCATTTTCTTTGTCTATCTCTCCTAGGTTCTCACTACTACTGTCTGTGCTCTCTTTGCACATTCATTTTCTTATTTAACTTGTAGAAGACTGGAGAAATGTACGGTTAGACTTAAAGAAAGAGCTGAATAATACTAGACCCATCCAGTGTTATGTCTCTGTGTGCCTCATTAGATAGTGACTGTGTGTTTTCTCTGTCTGCAGTTTCATTACTTTACCAAAGATCTCATTGTCTAATTGTCATTGTCTAGCCTAGAGTATATTTCAAGCAATTCTCATTTTTTCTAGTTGCCTGTCTGTCTGCTGCTGGCTCCATCTTTGACAGCTAGTTTAGCCAGTCTAGTGCTGCTTAATATTATTTATTTTTTATTACTAAATTGTGTATTAGACACCCCTGCCTTGCAAAGGTAGCTAGCCTATTGCTATGGTATGGTATTAGCTATTTCACCTATACTAATTATAGTCTGAGTCTTGTTTTTATCAGCAGTGTTTTGCGATGCGAAGTGTGAAATCTGTCTTTTTGCAATTTTTGCAATTTACTGCATGACACAGGACTAACAAGTGAATTTTAGAGATGGAAATCTTCTTTGAAATTTCTTCCATTTCCTCTTCCACGCTTTCTCTTATCCTCTTCCGCCTTCTCTTTCCTCTTTCGCCTTCTTCTCTTTCCTCTTCCGCCTTCTTCTCTTTCCTCTTCCGCCTTCTCTTTCCTCTTCCGCCTTCTCTCTTTCCTCTTCCACCTTCTCTTTCCTCTTCCGCCTTCTCTTTCCTCTTCCGCCTTCTCTTTCCTCTTCCGCCTTCTCTTTCCTCTTCCGCCTTCTCTTTCCTCTTCCGCCTTCTCTTTCCTCTTCCACCTTCACTTTCCTCTTCCACCTTCTCTTTCCTCTTCCACCTTCACTTTCCTCTTCCACCTTCACTTTCCTCTTCCACCTTCTCTTTCCTCTTCCGCCTTCTCTTTCCTCTTCCGCCTTCTCTTTCCTCTTCCGCCTTCTCTTTCCTCTTCCACCTTCACTTTCCTCTTCCACCTTCACTTTCCTCTTCCGCCTTCTCTTTCCTCTTCCGCCTTCTCTTTCCTCTTCCACCTTCACTTTCCTCTTCCGCCTTCTCTTTCCTCTTCCGCCTTCTCTTTCCTCTTCCGCCTTCTCTTTCCTCTTCCACCTTCACTTTCCTCTTCCGCCTTCTCTTTCCTCTTCCGCCTTCTCTTTCCTCTTCCGCCTTCTTCTCTTTCCTCTTCCGCCTTCTCTTTCCTCTTCCGCCTTCTCTTTCCTCCTCCGCTTTCTTCTCCTTAATGTCTCCTCTCCTTATCAGTCAGTGCCTTGTCCAAAACCCAAATGCTGTAAAATCATTTTTCGCTTTCCATGTGAGTATTTTTCTCTAGCCTTTTACGGAAGTTTTGCTCTTTATTAAATTTCAGCTTTCCCGGGAGGTAAAGATTATGAAAAAGTTGGATCACCCTAATATTGGTAAGAAGTGTACTTTAAGTAGATTTTCTTATAGTACTTAAAATATTGCAGTTATAATACTTACCCATGCATAATATGTGACTTGCAGTGAAACTTTACGAGGTGATTTCACATGAGAAGACCCTGTACCTAGTCATGGAGTACGCAAGTGGAGGTGAGTCACCAAGGCGTCAATGCTATTTTAGGAAGGACTTTGTGTACTTTGCTAACTCCTTGCCTATAGGTCTGACTTTTCTAAATTTTCAATTTTCCCAAAAATGTACTAAAATCTGACTGATTCCTCAGTTTCAGACAATGGGATCTGACTGATTCCTCGGTTTCAAACAATGGGATCTGACTGATTCCTCAGTTTCAATCAATGGGATCTGACTTATTTCTTAGTTTCACACAATGGGATCTGACTGATTCCTCAGTTTCAAACAATGGGATCTGACTGATTCCTCAGTTTCAAACAATGGGATCTGACTTATTTCTTAGTTTCACACAATGGGATCTGACTGATTCCTCAGTTTCACACAATGGGATCTGACTGATTCCTCAGTTTCAAACAATGGGATCTGACTGATTCCTCAGTTTCACACAATGGGATCTGACTGATTCCTCAGTTTCACACAATGGGATCTGACTGATTCCTCAGTTTCAAACAATGGGATCCGACTGATTCCTCAGTTTCACACAATGGGATCTGACTGATTCCTCAGTTTCACACAATGGGATCTGACTGATTCCTCAGTTTCAAACAATGGGATCCGACTGATTCCTCAGTTTCACACAATGGGATCTGACTGATTCCTCAGTTTCACACAATGGGATCTGACTGATTCCTCAGTTTCAAACAATGGGATCTGACTGATTCCTCAGTTTCAAACAATGGGATCCGACTGATTCCTCAGTTTCACACAATGGGATCTGACTGATTCCTCAGTTTCACACAATGGGATCTGACTGATTCCTCAGTTTCACACAATGGGATCTGACTGATTCCTCAGTTTCACACAATGGGATCTGACTGATTCCTCAGTTTCACACAATGGGATCTGACTGATTCCTCAGTTTCACACAATGGGATCTGACTGATTCCTCAGTTTCACACAATGGGATCTGACTGATTCCTCAGTTTCAAACAATGGGATCCGACTGATTCCTCAGTTTCAAACAATGGGATCTGACTGATTTCTCAGTTTCACACAATGGGATCTGACTGATTCCTCAGTTTCACACAATGGGATCTGACTGATTCCTCAGTTTCACACAATGGGATCTGACTGATTCCTCAGTTTCAAACAATGGGATCCGACTGATTCCTCAGTTTCAAACAATGGGATCTGACTGATTCCTCAGTTTCAAACAATGGGATCTGACTGATTCCTCAGTTTCACACAATGGGATCTGACTGATTCCTCAGTTTCAATCAATGGGATCTGACTGATTCCTCAGTTTCAAACAATGGGATCTGACTGATTCCTCAGTTTCAAACAATGGGATCTGACTGATTCCTCAGTTTCACACAATGGGATCTGACTGATTCCTCAGTTTCACACAATGGGATCTGACTGATTCCTCAGTTTCAAACAATGGGATCCGACTGATTCCTCAGTTTCACACAATGGGATCTGACTGATTCCTCAGTTTCACACAATGGGATCTGACTGATTCCTCAGTTTCAAACAATGGGATCCGACTGATTCCTCAGTTTCACACAATGGGATCTGACTGATTCCTCAGTTTCACACAATGGGATCTGACTGATTCCTCAGTTTCAAACAATGGGATCTGACTGATTCCTCAGTTTCAAACAATGGGATCCGACTGATTCCTCAGTTTCACACAATGGGATCTGACTGATTCCTCAGTTTCACACAATGGGATCTGACTGATTCCTCAGTTTCACACAATGGGATCTGACTGATTCCTCAGTTTCACACAATGGGATCTGACTGATTCCTCAGTTTCACACAATGGGATCTGACTGATTCCTCAGTTTCACACAATGGGATCTGACTGATTCCTCAGTTTCACACAATGGGATCTGACTGATTCCTCAGTTTCAAACAATGGGATCCGACTGATTCCTCAGTTTCAAACAATGGGATCTGACTGATTTCTCAGTTTCACACAATGGGATCTGACTGATTCCTCAGTTTCACACAATGGGATCTGACTGATTCCTCAGTTTCACACAATGGGATCTGACTGATTCCTCAGTTTCAAACAATGGGATCCGACTGATTCCTCAGTTTCAAACAATGGGATCTGACTGATTCCTCAGTTTCAAACAATGGGATCTGACTGATTCCTCAGTTTCACACAATGGGATCTGACTGATTCCTCAGTTTCAATCAATGGGATCTGACTGATTCCTCAGTTTCAAACAATGGGATCTGACTGATTCCTCAGTTTCAAACAATGGGATCTGACTGATTCCTCAGTTTCACACAATGGGATCTGACTGATTCCTCAGTTTCACACAATGGGATCTGACTGATTCCTCAGTTTCACACAATGGGATCTGACTGATTCCTCAGTTTCAAACAATGGGATCTGACTGATTCCTCAGTTTCAAACAATGGGATCTGACTGATTCCTCAGTTTCAAACAATGGGATCTGACTGATTCCTCAGTTTCAAACAATGGGATCTGACTGATTCCTCAGTTTCACACAATGGGATCTGACTGATTCTTAGTTTCAAACAATGGAATCTGACTGATTCCTCAGTTTCACACAATGGGATCTGACTGATTCCTCAGTTTCACACAATGGGATCTGACTGATTCCTCAGTTTCAAACAATGGGATCTGACTGATTCCTCAGTTTCAAACAATGGGATCTGACTGATTCCTCAGTTTCAAACAATGGGATCTGACTGATTCCTCAGTTTCAAACAATGGGATCTGACTGATTCCTCAGTTTCAAACAATGGGATCTGACTGATTCCTCAGTTTCAAACAATGGGATCTGACTGATTCCTCAGTTTCAAACAATGGGATCTGACTGATTCCTCAGTTTCACACAATGGGATCTGACTGATTCCTCAGTTTCAAACAATGGGATCTGACTGATTCCTCAGTTTCAATCAATGGGATCTGACTGATTCCTCAGTTTCAAACAATGGGATCTGACTGATTCCTCAGTTTCAAACAATGGGATCTGACTGATTCCTCAGTTTCAAACAATGGGATCTGACTGATTCCTCAGTTTCACACAATGGGATCTGACTGATTTCTCAGTTTCACACAATGGGATCTGACTGATTCCTCAGTTTCACACAATGGGATCTGTCAGTTTCACTCCAGTGGGATCTCTCAGTTTCACCTGTGTGTCATATCCCTGTGATTTGCAGGTGAGGTGTTTGACTACCTAGTAGCTCACGGTCGCATTAAGGAAAAAGAAGCGCGAGTTAAATTTCGTCAAATAGTTAGCGCTGTGCAGTACTGCCACCAGAAGAGCATTGTTCATCGAGATCTCAAAGCTGAAAATCTACTACTAGACGCAGATTTGAATATAAAAATAGCCGACTTCGGATTCAGCAATGAGTACAATCTCGGACAGCGATTGGACACATTCTGCGGCTCACCGCCCTACGCTGCGCCCGAACTGTTTCAGGTTAATTAATTGTGTTTTTTTATTGCTACTCATAGTAATAACTATCTAGTTAATAGTTCTTATGATCGTGTGATAACAGTCTTAATTGTATGAGGCTACGACTTGTTTGTAGTATTAGACGACAAAGATAAAATATATACATTTCAACAGAGAAAACTTTTGTTCAAGTAGTTTTGATTCCAATCTTGATAGATGATAGATAGATGGTTTCGAGTGTATAATATTCTGGTTTGAGCAAGTAGGATTCTGGTTTGAGCAGGTAGGATCCTGGTTTGAGTAGGTAGGATTCTGGTTTGAGCAGGTGGAATACTAATTTCAGCAGGTAGGATTCTGGTTTGAGCAGATGGGATTCTGGTTTGAGCAGGTAGGATCCTGGTTTGAGTAGGTAGGATTCTGGTTTGAGCAGGTGGAATACTAATTTCAGCAGGTAGGATTCTGGTTTGAGCAGATGGGATTCTGGTTTGAGCAGATGGGATTCTGGTTTGAGCAGATGGGATTCTGGTTTGAGCAGATGGGATTCTGGTTTGAGCAGGTAGGATTTTGGTTTGAGCAGTTAGGATTCTAGTTTGAGCAGGTAGAATTCTGGTTTGAGCAGGTAGGATTCTGGTTTGAGCAGTTAGGATTCTAGTTTGAGCAGGTAGGATTCTGGTTTGAGCATGTAGGATTCTGGTTTGAGCAGTTAGGATTCTAGTTTGAGCAGGTAGGATTCTGGTTTGAGCATGTAGGATTCTGGTTTGAGCATGTAGGATTCTGGTTTGAGCAGGTAGGATTCTGGTTTAAACAGGTAGGATTCTGGTTTGAGCATGTAGGATTCTGGTTTGAGCATGTAGGATTCTGGTTTGAGCAGATGAGATTCTAGTTTGAGCAGATAAGATTCGATTTTGAGTGCATAGGAATACTTTTTGAGTTGATATGATTCAGTTTAGTGCACATAAAGTTAGGTTTAAGTATATAATATTCTTGATTGAGTAGGTTTAGTGTAACAACAAAATTCGCACTGCATTGGTACAGGGCAAAAAGTACGAAGGTCCGGAGGTGGACGTGTGGAGTCTGGGCGTCATTCTCTACACACTGGTGAGCGGCTCGCTGCCATTCGACGGCCAGAACCTCAAGGAGCTGCGAGAGCGCGTGCTGCGCGGCAAATACCGGATACCATTCTACATGAGCACAGACTGCGAAGCCCTGCTCAAACGCATGCTAGTACTAAATCCAACTAAGCGGCACTCGTTAGACGCTATTATGAAAGACAGGTGGATGAACATTGGATTTGAGGACTCACCTCTGAGTGAGTTTAGCCCGTGTTCTGAAAAGAAGCTAAAAGAGGCTATAGCTTAGTAGTTATAGCTTCGGATTTACGACATGTCAGGTCCGGGGTTCGAATCTTGACTCTAATTTACTGATTTGTGTCGCGTTATTAACTGACTGATTATTAATAATTGGATTAATAAATTTAGAGTTTAAATACAATGCAATTAAAAATCCCAATCCTCAGTGCCCTACATCGAGCCGGAGCCAAACTTTGAGGATCCTGCAGTGCTGGACCTCATGCAAACTATGGGCTTCAGTCGGGAGCAGGTCAGCGACTCACTGCGCAACGATAAATTTGACAACGTCACGGCTACTTATTTTTTGTTGAGCCGGCGCGCTAGTGACGCGGTTGATAATAGCCGCACTATGCAGCCGCAGCAGCAGCAGCAGCCGCATCATCATCCGCCAGCTCCTAATCGCTCAATGTCGGCCAATCCTGCTCCGCCGCCGCCGCCATCATCTTCGTCTCTGCCGACTCAGCCGCGTACTCAGACGCGGACACAGTCTCCGCCAAAGCAACAACAACAGCAGCAGCAGCAACAGCCGTCTCCATTTCAGCGATCAAATAGCGGCAGAAATGGAGGCTCTTCCAGTGCCGCCGCAGCCGCAGCGACAGCTAGTAGTCGACGCAGTCAGCAACCGCCTCCGCCTCTGGTACTGGATGCCAGTCCTTCGACTCCAGCCAGCCGGCATCAGCAGCAGCATCAGCAGCAGCATCAGCAGCCTTTGTCTGCTGGCGGTCCATTGAGCGCGCGAAGTGCGCCTCGTCAAAGGACTTCAGCTGCTCCTACCGGCGCCCCAGCCAACACCTCCACATTTGCGGACGATCCCACTGGAGGGTTGAGCGTCACGTGAGTCACCTATTCAGGAAATTGTCTGCTTTGGGCTGTTGAATAATCACGTTTTACTAGAAAAACTATTCTCTGATAATGCGTCCCATTATCATAAATTAGATTTTTTTAATCTCACACAAAATATGTTAAAATCAGACAAACACCATGAAATCTTTCGCAATTTGTTTAAATCTCACCCAAAATCTATTTGAGTCTCACCCTGAATTTACGCAATCTCAGCGTAAATCTTGTGTTACTTGTGTAAAGTCTCACTTAAGGCCAAAAAAATAATTGCAGGAGGGCTTCGGGCAATGGCACATCATTTGGTGACACTAGACCCACAGCCAGCGAGGTGGCGCTTCTGCCCTTTCCGCTGACTCCTGAGCACACACGCACACAGATACTGTACGCAGGCATACGCTCACACACGTGTGTACATCTGCCCTGATTTTCTCATCGTCAGGCAGTGTACACTCTCACTGTGCCTTGGAGGTTGGCCCTCAAGGGCGTAAATTGCACGACAAGCCCCCCAAGCCTTCTCTCCGCGGCTGCACCCCAAATGAATGTGGCCTCGCCGCGGAATCGAGCTCAGGGACCTTGGCGCGAGAGGCAAACGCGTTAGCCACTCTGCCACTCACCCCCACAAAAATGCCTCCCGAAGTCTATCGCAATGTCATTCCGCCACAAACCATCTTGCAGCAACGGTCGCGATACCTGGCTGCTACAGTCGATGCGCGAGAATCGCACCCGTCCATTGTACACAACAGCCGCCGATGTTGCCACCAAGACAAGTGTCAGCAGTAGCAGCGGCGGCAACCAGACATCCGGCCGCATGCCGACGTCGACTAGCGGCGGCGCTGGAACCGATTTTCTTCGCGGTACAACAGCTAGGCGAACGGTTCAGGGCACGGGCGGTCTGGAGCGAAACCAGATGGAGTCCGCTGCTGCTGCTGCCGCCGCCGCTATGCCAACTAGCAGCGGGGTGTCGACCTACTCATCCTACGGGGCTGCTAACATCACCGGCCTGTCTGTTAGCAGCTCAGCCGCGGCTGCCGCGGCCGCTATCAATAACGCCAACGCTGCCGACAGCTCCCTGCTAGCTAAGCTGACAAAGACATTCAAAGTTGGAACTTTTAGACAGCAGATGGTGGTGTGAGTTTATAGTCTTGTTTTCTAATAACAAATTAAAGTCTGAAATCCCTAATTATCCACAACAACATTTTTATCAGCCGCGGATTTATCCCAAATCCGCTATTCCCAAATCCAGGTCCGGCCACTCTCCGAATTCCTTAATCAGCCACTCCCAAATCCTCAATCCGCTACTCCCAAATCCTCAATCAGCTGCTCCCAAATCCCCAATCCGCTACTCCCAAATCCTCAATCCGCTACTCCCAAATCCTCAATCCGCTACTCCCAAATCTTCAATCCGCTACTCCCAAATCCTCAATCAGCTGCTCCCAAATCCTCAATCAGCTGCTCCCAAATCCTCAATCAGCTGCTCCCAAATCCTCAATCCGCTACTCCCAAATCCTCAATCCGCTACTCCCAAATCCTCAATCAGCTGCTCCCAAATCCTCAATCAGCTGCTCCCAAATCCTCAATCCGCTACTCCCAAATCCTCAATCAGCTGCTCCCAAATCCTCAATCCGCTACTCTTCAATTCTGAATCCGCTACTCCTAAATCCTCAATCCGCTACTCCTAAATCCTTAATCAGCCAATCCCTAATCCTGAATCCTTTATTTCCAGAATCCCCAATCTACCACATAAAAATCCTCAACCCGCCGCTTTCACAAATCCTCAATTCGCCAGTCCTTTATCACTCCTTCAAATCCCAGCAATCGCTTACAAATCTCCCATTTTTACCTATTCCCAGATCTCCTAGCGGAGGTGCCCTAGGCAGTTACGGCGAGTCTCAGCCGACTCCGATGCCGTCGCTGCCAGCTGACGAAGCCAACGGAGCTGCAGCCGGCTCGCCATCAGGTGTTAAACCCCGGTCACTCAGGTTCACCTGGTCAATGAAGACCACCTCGTCAATGGATCCAAACGAAATGATGTCGGAGATCATTAAAGTGCTGCAGCACAACCAATGCGATTTTGAGCTGCGCGAGAAGTACCTTCTGTTCTGCATCTATGGCGACCCGCATACCGATAGCATTGTGCAATGGGAAATGGAGGTGTGCAAACTGCCCAGACTGTCATTGAATGGCGTTCGTTTTAAACGAATTAGCGGCACCTCCATTGGCTTCAAGAATATTGCCAGCCGCATTGCTGACCAGCTGAAATTGTGATGCTTGTTCAGTGTTCAATTGGTCTGTAAATTTATCTGGCTTCGTGTTTTCTTGCATTCCCGCATATTGCGATTATAGATTAAAGATATTTGATTCGTTTATATTAGCTCGTTGATGTACACCTGCCTAGGTAAGGTAGTTTAATTATTTAGGTACTCTGTTTTGTTTGTATGTCAGTGTTTTTATTCTGGTTAAATTTCGTTTGAAATATTGATATTTAATATACCAAAGAGAATTTCATACTAAGCTACCACTAGATACCGAAATTTTTCTAATTAGCTACCTAAACATACCGGTGATTAGGTATCTAGATACCCCGGTGATTGAGTATCTAGATATGTCGATAATTACGTATCTAGATATGTCGGTGATTACGTATCTAGATATGTCGGTGATTGGGTATCTAGATATGTCGGTGATTGGGTATCTAGATATGTCGGTGATTAGGTATCTAGATACCCCGGTGATTGAGTATCTAGATATGTCGATAATTACGTATCTAGATATGTCGGTGATTACGTATCTAGATATGTCGGTGATTACGTATCTAGATATGTCGGTGATTAGGTATCTAGATATGTCGGTGATTAGGTATCTAGATATGTCGATAATTAGGTATCTAGATATGTCGGTGATTGGGTATCTAGATATGTCGATGATTGGTTATCTAGATATGTCGGTTATTAGGTATCTACATATGTCGGTTATTAGGTATCTACATATGTCGGTGATTAGGTATCTAGATATGTCGGTGATTAGGTATCTAGATATGTCGGTGATTAGGTATCTAGATATGTCGATAATTAGGTATCTAGATATGTCGGTGATTGGGTATCTAGATATGTCGATGATTGGTTATCTAGATATGTCGGTTATTAGGTATCTACATATGTCGGTTATTAGGTATCTACATATGTCGGTGATTAGGTATCTAGATATGTCGGTTATTAGGTATCTACATATGTCGGTGATTAGGTATCTAGATATGTCGGTGATTGGTTATCTAGATATGTCGATAATTACGTATCTAGATATGTCGGTGATTGGGTATCTAGATATGTCGGTGATTAGGTATCTAGATATGTCGGTGATTAGGTATCTAGATATGTCGGTGATTGGGTATCTAGATATGTCGGTGATTGGGTATCTAGATATGTCGGTTATTAGGTATCTAGATATGTCGGTGATTGGGTATCTAGATATGTCGGTGATTAGGTATCTAGATATGTCGGTGATTGGGTATCTAGATATGTCGGTGATTGGGTATCTAGATATGTCGGTGATTAGGTATCTAGATATGTCGGTGATTAGGTATCTAGATATGTCGGTGATTGGGTATCTAGATATGTCGGTGATTAGGTATCTAGATATGTCGATAATTACGTATCTAGA
Organism: Macrostomum hystrix; assembly: GCA_950097015.1. Classification (NCBI taxonomy): domain Eukaryota; kingdom Metazoa; phylum Platyhelminthes; family Macrostomidae; genus Macrostomum; species Macrostomum hystrix. Next base: position 34,548,363 of record CATNEN010000038.1, on the reverse strand, counting down.
TATGTCGATAATTACGTATCTAGATATGTCGATAATTACGTATCTAGATATGTCGGTGATTAGGTATCTAGATATGTCGGTGATTAGGTATCTAGATATGTCGGTGATTAGGTATCTAGATATGTCGGTGATTTGGGTATCTAGATATTTGTGAACTAAATATTTAATTTATATATTTCACAATTATCTGTTTTTAACATCATGAATCGATTGTCGAAAATCTAATTAACTCTAGTCCGTACAGTGCGCGTCCCAAAATGTAGTTTTGTTTCACTCTGACACCTGTTCATTTAGACTGATAGTGTCATTTCATTTAATTTAAGCAGAGCAGTTAGAAGTTGATTGCACTTATTTGCTTTTGTCCAAATAATGAAATTTAAAATATCAATTGTCTCAATTGTCAAGATAAATGTTCTATTGTGCTTTGTGCTTTCAAAATTTTCCAATCATTGTTATTCTGTTTGTTTCTGCTTTGTTTTGGTTGCAATCGATCGTTTAACAATCAGCTCAACACCAGAGACCTGTGACGTCATCGATTGCGCCTAACTTGTTCTGCCTTTGATTTCATATTTGCGTCTAAATACGTCTTCTAGCTGGTACCTCGTATGCTTTTTAAGCGTTGTGTGTTCATTCTTCTCTTGTCTTCTGCTTAGCTCATCTATATATTATCAATATCCGTTACTTCTTTATCAATCTCCGCATCTTATCTATCAATCTCTGCATCTTATCTATCAATCTCTGTTTCTTATCTATCAATGTCTGTATTTATCTATCAATCTTTAGGTCTTGTCTGTCACTCTATATGTGTATCTTATCAACAAATTTTGTCACTCGTTAAACAATTGTCATCTTTCATATATCAACTCCAGTTTTTTACTAATGAGTTTGTCTTCTATCCAAAAGTTTATATCAATCAATTGACTTGTCAATCAGTCTGTAATCTAGTACAAAAGGCTAGAATTTCCCAATTGGCTTTTCGTTTTTTATGCTTTGCAATTTGCTTCATTGAATGCTTTCCTCTGTTGCATATATTTTATTCGTGTAAAATTTAGCATATATTATATAATATTGCTATTGTGAATCTAAATGATAATTTGGACATTCAAAATGGTAATGTCTGTGGTCTCATGCTATCGGGTGGGTCTCCCGCGCGCAGCTCAGCTATTCGGCCATAGAGTTAAGGACATTCAAAATGATAATGTCTGTGGTCTCATGCTATCGGATGGGTCTCCCGCGCGCAGCTCAGCTATTCGGCCATAGAGTTAAGGACATTCAAAATGGTAATGTCTGTGGTCTCATGCTATCGGATGGGTCTCCCGCGCGCAGCTCAGCTATTCGGCCATAGAGTTAAGGACATTCAAAATGATAATGTCTGTGGTCTCATGCTATCGGATGGGTCTCCCGCGCGCAGCTCAGCTATTCGGCCATAGAGTTAAGGACATTCAAAATGATAATGTCTGTGGTCTCATGCTATCGGATGGGTCTCCCGCGCGCAGCTCAGCTATTCGGCCATAGAGTTAAGGACATTCAAAATGATAATGTCTGTGGTCTCATGCTATCGGATGGGTCTCCCGCGCGCAGCTCAGCTATTCGGCCATAGAGTTAAGGACATTCAAAATGATAATGTCTGTGGTCTCATGCTATCGGGTGGGTCTCCCGCGCGCAGCTCAGCTATTCGGCCATAGAGTTAAGGACATTCAAAATGAGAATGTCTGTGGTCTCATGCTATCGGATGGGTCTCCCGCGCGCAGCTCAGCTATTCGGCCATAGAGTTAAGGACATTCAAAATGAGAATGTCTGTGGTCTCATGCTATCGGGTGGGTCTCCCGCGCGCAGCTCAGCTATTCGGCCATAGAGTTAAGGACATTCAAAATGAGAATGTCTGTGGTCTCATGCTATCGGATGGGTCTCCCGCGCGCAGCTCAGCTATTCGGCCATAGAGTTAAGGACATTCAAAATGAGAATGTCTGTGGTCTCATGCTATCGGATGGGTCTCCCGCGCGCAGCTCAGCTATTCGGCCATAGAGTTAAGGACATTCAAAATGATAATGTCTGCGGTCTCATGCTATCGGATGGGTCTCCCGCGCGCAGCTCAGCTATTCGGCCATAGAGTTAAGGACATTCAAAATGAGAAAGCGGCAATCAAAACGAGAATTTGAAAGGCAATCTAACGATCAAACAGGCAAACATGTTTCTATTTACAGTATATGTAATCATTTTTGCACGATTCCTTTTTTACCACCTGCATGGTAACGCCTGAACCCTTCCATCCTGCGTATATGCTCGCATAACTCTATACGCAGCTGCAATCGACCTGTCGACTGAGGATATTGGTCGGGGCATTTGAAAAACAGCAACAAGAAATAGCACTGAAAGAATCGAGAGAAAACCAAACAGGCGGAGAGCAAGGCAAGGGGAGTTTTTTAGTCTATGGTCGAAAGGGTGGATCTTCTGAGTGCCTGAATTCATTCTCGTTTTGGTTGTCCAAACGTCTATGTTCTCTAGTTATCTAAATCCATAGTCATTATCGTTTTGAATGTCTAAATTATCATTTTGATTGGCTAAAGCGATGGTTTTTTCCTTTTAATCTTTGCTGTGTACATGTCTGTCTTATTTAATAATTTGCAGTGATATCATATTTTGTATTCCTTGTTAGGGGACCATTGTGACAATCCTAAAATAAGGCCAGAGTATTCTAGATGGAGTATGATTACCTTATCAATGACCCCTGCTAGATAGGATGAAAATGTGGTTCTTTGTTTATAACGGCATCGTCTTGTGATGTTTTTGGCTCTTATTAAATGTTATAATGGTTAAAAAGCAACCAATCATCGATGAGATTTTTGGTTTAAATAAAGAATAGAGACAGAACTCTTTATTCTTTACTGTTCAGTGTTTTGAAATATAAGCTGATATTAGTAAGATTGCACAATTGATTTTTATGATGTTCCAAACTGTTTACATTAATTACGAGCGTATCTTTCCTGCAGACTTGGACAGATCGAATTGTTTCGTAATTAGTTTTTTTTCACTGGGATTCTAAATACCTGAGTTACCACATTCCTTATTAGCAGAATTCCTGATTTAAAGGGGGTCGGTGGCAAAGCGGTAATTGCGTTGGCCTCTCACACCAGGGTCCCTGAGTTCGATTCCGCGGAGAGGCCACATTCATTTGGGGCGCAGCCGCCGAGAGAAGGCTTGGGGGCTTGTCGTGCAATTTACCCAATTTAAGGGTCAACCTCCAAGGCACAGTGAAGTGTACACTGCCTGACGCTGAGAAAGTCAGGGCAGATGTACACACCTGTGTGAGTGTGTGCCTGTGTGCTCAGGAGTCAGCTAAATGGGCAGAATTGCCTCCTCGCTGGCTGCGGGTCTAGTGTCACTAAATCACTAAATGAGCCCTCCTGCAATTATTATTATTCCTGATTGACAGAACTCCAGATTCACAGAACTCCTGATTTGCATAATTCCAGATTCACAGAATACCAGATTCACAGAATTCCAGATTCACAGAATACCAGATTCACAGAATTCCAGATTCACAGAATTCCAGATTCACAGAATACCAGATTCACAGAATTCCGGATTCACAGAATACCAGATTCACAGAATTCCAGATTCACAGAATTCCAGATTAACAGAATTCCTGATTCACAGAATACCAGATTCACAGAATTTCTGATTCACTGTATATGTGTTTCACTAATTTTCACTCATTTCAATATTCCGTTCGTCTTGATATCGTATTGAATAAAAATACAATTGTTCTACTATTCTTAGTAGGTAGATCTGACAATATACACAAATTTTCCAATTCTAAACCTGCTGATGTTTTATTTCACAAACTTTTCTGCCCAAATGCCGAGTGCAACTCTATTAAATTAGGCTTGTTATTTTGTTAGCGCTTGCTGTAAATAAGTTGCCGTTTTAACATTCAGACTGTTTATTAAAAAGCAAAACATCGTATTTATCATTTGGCAAGACTTGGAAGAAATCAATCAATGTTCCTCACCGAGCGAATTCTCACATTCGGCTGCTCACATCACGCAACACCGCTGATATTTGTAATTCAAGACGCGAGTGAAAATCCCCGTGTACAACTCGAACCACTCAGAATTTTTACTCTTCAATCCCTCCTCTCCGCCCTCTCCTCTCCGCCCTCTACTCTCCGCCCTCTACTCTCCGCCCTCTACTCTTCGCCCTCTCATCTTCACTCTCTCCTCTTCACCCTCTCCTCTTCACCCTCTCGTCTTCACCCTCTCCTCTCCGCCCTCTCATCTTCACTCTCTCCTCTTCACCCTCTCCTCTTCACCCTCTCCTCTTTGTCCTAATCGTTTTCGTCGCCTCAACCCTCCCACTGACACTTTCTTCTCGTCACCATTGCCGCCTCCACTCCCATCTATATCTGTCTCTCTACGGCTCCCATCTTACAGTGTACCACTCGACACCTTCACGTTCGTTCTGTTATCCCCAAATATTCCCTCCCTTCCTCGCTCCTTCCTCACCTTTTCCTCATCAGCCTCGACTCTATTCGTGTGTCACTCCTACTTATTTATTCTCGAGTTGGTTGCGTACAATTTTCCCTTTAATTTCACTATCCAAACAGAAAAATGGCGAGTAAATGTCTAATTTATTGCTTTTTGGTCGCATTTATTGCCAGACAATTTTCAACCATTTTTCCGTGCCTTCAGCCGCTACTATTAATGGAGAAACTTATTTTAGAGAACAAATTCAGCCAAGCGCATGCGTGTACTTTCATCGCTTTTCTCATCATCTGGTGGGCCCAGTTTTCAAGCCGCAGTACGTCTCAACTCCTTACCCCGATCCCAGTGCCCACACCTTCCAGCCAATCGGATTAGTGCTGAGCCTACTAGACAGCTCAGACAATCTGCCCATTTCTTTACCTTGGCTATTTTGAATATTTTTGTCTCTTGAAAGATACCAGCTGGGCTGTTGAGCTCTGTTTGCTGCTCAGGGATTTGGATCAGATTTATTTTCACACCTAATTATACCTGCTTTAGAATATAAAATGACTCTACCAGAGGAACTGGTTGTGGTTGTTGGATCCGACTCGGATGAGTTAAAGTGAGTACGGTCCATTTTTCACCTGGTACATATTCCGCTTATAAATATTGAAACTGAACTTTTACCTACTAGTTAGATAAAGGAAACGTGTCTGTTCACAGAAAGTTAGACAAATTTTACATGTTACAGAAATTGATCGATAACTGTTAGACACGTTCAGGAATAGATCGATAACTGTTAGACACGTTCAGGAATAGATCGATAAATGTTAGACACGTTCAGGAATAAATCGATAACGGTTAGACTTGTACAGGAATGGATCGACAACTGTTAGACACATGTGTGACATGTGCATTAATGCATCAATAACTGTTAGACACGTGTGTGACATGTGCATTAATGGATCAATAACTGTTAGACACGTGTGTGACATGTGCATTATTGGATCAATAACTGTTAGACACGTGTGTGACATGTGCATTAATGGATCAATAACTGTTAGACGTGTGTGACATGTACATTAATGCATCAATAACTGTTAGACACGTGTGTGACATGTACATTAATGCATCAATAACTGTTAGACACGTGTGTGACATGTGCATTAATGGATCAATAACTGTTAGACGTGTGTGACATGTACATTAATGCATCAATAACTGTTAGACGTGTGTGACATGTACATTAATGCATCAATAACTGTTAGACACGTGTGTGACATGTACATTAATGCATCAATAACTGTTAGACACGTGTGTAACATGTGCATTATTGGATCAATAACTGTTAGACACGTGTGTGACATGTACATTAATGCATCAATAACTGTTAGACACGTGTGTGACATGTACATTAATGCATCAATAACTGTTAGACACGTGTGTAACATGTGCATTATTGGATCAATAACTGTTAGACACGTGTGTGACATGTACAATAATGCATCAATAACTGTTAGACACGTGTGTGACATGTGCATTAATGGATCAATAACTGTTAGACACGTGTGTAACATGTGCATTATTGGATCAATAACTGTTAGACACGTGTGTGACATGTGCATTATTGGATCAATAACTGTTAGACACGTGTGTAACATGTGCATTATTGGATCAATAACTGTTAGACACGTGTGTGAGATGTGAATTAATGGAGCAATAACTGTTAGACACGGGTGTAACATAATATTTTATTATGTCAATACATCAAAATTTTATTTAAGTTTATTTGCTTTTTAACTAAAATAAGTCACGCAATCCACAAAAACTCAGGCGAATAGAAAAAGTATATGCGCATTGTACTGCTTTCCTGCGAATCGAATGGATGGATTTGATTTGTGGGGCCAATAAACAATGGGTGGATTTGATTTGTGGGGCTAATAAACAATGGGTGGATTTGATTTGTGGGGCCAATAAACAATGGATGGATTTGATTTGTGGGGCCAATAAACAATGGGTGGATTTGATTTGTGGGGCTAATAAACAATGGATGGATTTGATTTGTGGGGCCAATAAACAATGGATGGATTTGATTTGTGGGGCTAATAAACAATGGGTGGATTTGGCAGGTGGGGCCAATGAATGGATGGATGGGTGGGGCTAATGAATGGATGGATGGGTGGGGCTAATGAATGGATGGATGGGTGGGACTAATGAATGGATGGAAGGGTGGGGCTAATGGACGGATGAATGGGAGGGGCTAAGGAGTGGATGAATGGGTGGGGCTAATGAATGGATGGAAGGGTGGGGCTAATGAATGGATGGATGGGTAGGGCTAATGAATGGATGGATGGGTAGGGCTAATGAATGGATGGATGGGTGGGGCTAATGAATGGATGAATGGGTGGGGCTAATGAATGGATGGAAGGGTGGGGCTAATGAATGGATGGATGGGTAGGGCTAATGAATGGATGGATGGGTGGGGCGAATGAATGGATGAATGGGTGGGGCTAATGAATGGATGGAAGGGTGGGGCTAATGAATGGATGGATGGGTGGGGCTAATAAATGGATGGATGGGTGGGGCTAATGGACGGATGAATGGGAGGGGCTAAGGAGTGGATGGATGGGTGGGGCTAATGAATGGATGGATGGGTGGGGCTAATGAATGGATAGAAGGGTGGGGCTAATGAATGGATTTGATGGGTAGGGCTAAAGAATGGATGAATGGGTAGGGCTAATGAATGGATGGATGGGTAGGGCTAATGAATGGATGGAAGGGTGGGGCTAATGAATGGATGGAAGGGTGGGGCTAATGAATGGATGGATGGGTGGGGCTAATGAATGGATGGAAGGGTGGGGCTAATGAATGGATGGAAGGGTGGGGCTAATGAATGGATGGATGGGTGGGGCTAATGAATGGATGGAAGGGTGGGGCTAATGAATGGATGGAAGGGTGGGGCTAATGAATGGATGGAAGGGTGGGGCTAATGAATGGATGGATGGGTGGGGCTAATGAATGGATGGAAGGGTGGGGCTAATGAATGGATGGAAGGGTGGGGCTAATGAATGGATGGAAGGGTGGGGCTAATGAATGGATGGAAGGGTGGGGCTAATGAATGGATGGAAGGGTGGGGCTAATGAATGGATGGAAGGGTGGGGCTAATGAATGGATGGATGGGTGGGGCTAATGAATGGATGGAAGGGTGGGGCTAATGAATGGATGGAAGGGTGGGGCTAATGAATGGATGGAAGGGTGGGGCTAATGAATGGATGGATGGGTGGGGCTAATGAATGGATGGATGGGTGGGGCTAATGGACGGATGGATGGGAGGGGCTAAGGAGTGGATGGATGGGTAGGGCTAATGAATGGATGGATGGGTGGGGCGAATGAATGGATGGAAGGGTGGGGCTAATGAATGGATGGATGGGTGGGGCTAGTGAATGGATGGATGGGTGGGGCTAATGAATGGATGGAAGGGTGGGGCTAATGAATGGATGGAAGGGTGGGGCTAATGAATGGATTTGATGGGTAGGGCTAATGAATGGATGGATGGGTGGGGCTAGTGAATGGATTGATGGGTGGGGCTAATGAATGGATGGAAGGGTGGGGCTAATGAATGGATGGAAGGGTGGGGCTAATGAATGGATTTGGCAGGTGGGGCCAATGAATGGATGGATGGGTGGGGCTAATGAATGGATGGAAGGGTGGGGCTAATGAATGGATGGAAGGGTGGGGCTAATGAATGGATGGAAGGGTGGGGCTAATGAATGGATGGATGGGTGGGGCTAATGAATGGATGGATGGGTGGGGCTAATGGACGGATGGATGGGAGGGGCTAAGGAGTGGATGGATGGGTAGGGCTAATGAATGGATGGATGGGTGGGGCGAATGAATGGATGGAAGGGTGGGGCTAATGAATGGATGGAAGGGTGGGGCTAATGAATGGATTTGATGGGTAGGGCTAATGAATGGATGGATGGGTGGGGCTAGTGAATGGATTGATGGGTGGGGCTAGTGAATGGATTGATGGGTGGGGCTAGTGAATGGATTGATGGGTGGGGCTAATGAATGGATGGATGGGTGGGGCTAATGGACGGATGGATGGGAGGGGCTAAGGAGTGGATGGATGGGTAGGGCTAATGAATGGATGGATGGGTGGGGCGAATGAATGGATGGAAGGGTGGGGCTAATGAATGGATGGAAGGGTGGGGCTAATGAATGGATTTGATGGGTAGGGCTAATGAATGGATGGATGGGTGGGGCTAGTGAATGGATGGATGGGTGGGGCTAATGAATGGATGGAAGGGTGGGGCTAATGAATGGATGGAAGGGTGGGGCTAATGAATGGATTTGATGGGTAGGGCTAATGAATGGATGGATGGGTAGGGCTAATGAATGGATGGATGGGTGGGGCTAGTGAATGGATTGATGGGTGGGGCTTAATGAATGGATGGAAGGATGGGGCTAATGAATGGATTTGATGGGTAGGGCTAATGAATGGATGGATGGGTAGGGCTAATGAATGGATGGATGGGTAGGGCTAATGAATGGATGGATGGGTGGGGCTAATGAATGGATGGATGGGTGGGGCTAATGAATGGATGGAAGGATGGGGCTAATGAATGGATGGAAGGGTGGAGCTAATGAATGGATGGATGGGTGGGGCTAATGGACGGATGGATGGGAGGGGCTAAGGAGTGGATGGATGGGTGGGGCTAATGGACGGATGGATGGGAGGGGCTAAGGAGTGGATGGATGGGTGGGACTAATAAATGGATGGATGGTCGGGGCTAATGGATGGATGGAAGGGTGGGGCTAATGAATGGATGGATGGGTGGGGCTAGTGAATGGATGGATGGGTGGGGCTAGTGAATGGATGGATGGGTGGGGCTAATGAATGGATGGATGGGTGGGGCTAATGAATGGATGGATGGGTGGGGCTAATGAATGGATGGATGGGTGGGGCTAGTGAATGGATGGATGGGTGGGGCTAGTGAATGGATGGATGGTCGGGGCTAATGGATGGATGGGTGGGGCTAGTGAATGGATTTGATGTGTTGGGTTAGCAGATTACAGATTTTTAGAAGGAAAAACAAAAGTCCGTGAACAGACGGACGAGATCGACTGGCAGATAATGTCCTTCTCTTTTGAGTTTGCTCAATCGATCCTAGCCCCAGCCCTCTTAGCCAGTCAACGATTTTAGATTTCTCTCTGCCGAATCTCGGACTTAATATGCTAAGGAGATGCGATGCAGCTTATAGCATCTGCAATCGAGCTCCTGACCTAGTTCTCTGTATTCCGCGGGCCCAGTGATCATTCTGGAGTGGCCAGCATACACTCCAACTCGATTTCTAACATCCGGCCCTTCGTTCTTATCCCAACAGTTCGCCAGTCCTCTTATCCACAGCCTACTTTGGTTGCTAGTCTGCACTTTGGCAATGGCCTTCCAAAGCCAGTCAAATGAAGTCACTCTTCACTCATCTCAGCCTATCTGTATTCAAACTGGCCTTCTTAGTTTGAGCTGTCTTGTTCGATTTTTTCGTCCAAAAATATTTCCAAGTTGTTATTTTGGCGGCTAGCGATGAAGACTTTTTATAATATTTCTAAAAGTACGTTTGGTACCTTAAATATCTTGGAGACAAAAATTGAAAGGGACAGATAGACACAGACCCAAATAGACAGAGGGTGAGAGAATTAGTCAAAGGGGGTGAGGGAAGGAGACACAGTGGGTGAGAGAAGGAGACACAGTGGGTGAGAGAAGGAGACACAGCGGGTGAGAGAAGGAGCCACAGTGGGTGAGAGAAGGAGACACAGTGGATGAGAGAAGGAGACACAGGGTGAGAGAAGGAGACACAGTGGATGAGAGAAGGAGACACAGTGGATGAGAGAAGGAGACACAGAGGGTGAGAGAAGGAGACACAGTGGGTGAGAGAAGGAGACACAGAGGGTGAGAGAAGGAGACACAGTGGATGAGAGAAGGAGACACAGTGGGTGAGAGAAGGAGACACAGTGGATGAGAGAAGGAGACACAGTGGGTGAGAGAAGGAGACACAGTGGATGAGAGAAGGAGACACAGGGGGTGAGAGAAGGAGACACAGTGGGTGAGAGAAGAAGACAGAAGGATGAGAATGACATAGAAGGGACAGAAGAGAATGGAGAAGAAGAAACACCTGGAATGAGTAAAAATCTATCGTCAGCTGGAAAATACAAGAACACTCAAAAATTATGGATGGCAAAGAAGCAGGCCATGATAGTCTGGAAAATTCAGTCATTCAATGAGCGAATGATTTCAGCAACTCTCACTCATGAGCTTGAAGCGTTCCACGCAATGCACTTTTATTGGTCACGGTGGCAGCTAGACAGTGCAATTCCGCCCTGCCTCCACCAGCAACATCTCATCTCATGTGGCTGAATGGCTGAAAGGCGTATTGAATGAAGTCATGAAACATTCAGAGGAGGAGTAGCTGAGCTGTTTTGTGTACAGGGTTCTGATGGACGCGGGCACGCCAGTTGCACTTTCGTCACCGTGGGAAGGGGGATGTCCTCAGCCATTTTTATTATAGAGGACAAAAAGTTTTAGTGCGTATACAATATAACAAAATAATGATGTAGCTTGCAAAAATTAAAAATTAAATAATTAATTAAGTTCTTTTGGAGAGAGACTTGCTCTAAAGTAGAAGCGAATTTTACTGCCAACAAGCTAGAATTTTGCCGTCCAAAAATACCAAATCAAAAAAGCAACGAGTTCTTAAAAGTAACGCATTTCACTTAATAAAATACTGCCGATAAGGATCGAAAATTGCAGTCACGGTGATCATAATTATCCTAAGTAACGATCTAAGGTCTTTAAAAGTGCCTAAAGTTTCTGAATAATAAACGAATCTGTTGCGATAAAAAGTTAATAGTTCTCTAAAACATTTAACGAACTAAAAAGTAACGATTTCTTCCACAATGAATCAAAAGCGCTGATTTTTTAGTAACTTGGTAATGAATCTTACATAAAAAACTCAATCACGACATAAGCTTTAAAAGTAACTAATTAGTAACGAATCAATAAGTAACGGATTAAAATGTATTAACATTTCGATTTAGCGAAAAAGTAACGAATTTTTTTCACTTACTCTCTGCTTACCCGCAGCGCCCGGGCAAGGCCAACTTGTGACACCGAAAAGTCTGTCGACCAGCAGCTGTATGCCGACCAGCTGAATGAAGATGACGCCAGCCGACATGCCGCCGCAGCCGACGCGGACGCCGACGCCGCCGCCGGCGCCGGGGGTCCTCAACGTCACGTGCTCGGTTCGCTAATCATCCTATACGGCATCAGCCTCACAATGCTTGGCGTGGTGATCCCAGTTAGTGACGGACTTGCCAGCGGTACACTGAGGCATCAGACCTACGATCAGGTGAGCTCTACGGTGAAGGAAACAAGAGTAAGCAGCGCCTTCATTAAAATCATAATTAACCAACTGCTTCACTGCCTTCCTCACTACCTACCTCACTAACTTCATTTATCAACTTCAATCACCATCGCTTATCTTAGTCCTCCATCTCGCACATCTGTTCTCAATTATTTCTAATCTCTATCCTCCATTTCTCATCTCTATCCTCCATTCTCATCTCTATCCTCCATTTCTCATCTCTATCCTCCATTCTCATCTCTATCCTCCATTTCTCATCTCTATCCTCCATTTCTCATCTCTATCCTCCATTTCTCATCTCTATCCTCCATTTCTCATCTCTATCCTCCATTTCTCATCTCTATCCTCCATTTCTAACCTCTATCCTCCATTTCTAACCTCTATCCTCCATTTCTAACCTCTATCCTCCATTTCTAACCTCTATCCTCCATTTCTAATCTCTATCCTCCATTTCTAATCTCTATCCTTTACTTCTAATCTCTATCCTTTACTTCTAATCTCTATCCTTTACTTCTAATCTTTATCCTTTACTTCTAATCTCTATCCTTTACTTCTAATCTCTATCCTTCATTTCTAATCTCTATCCTGAATTGTGATTCGCGATTAATAAAATTAAGCTACACTCCGTACTGTACTTTTTATTTGAAACTCGACCGGAAAATGGAGGAATGGAGAAAGTATTGGACCCGGGGTAGGCAATCGATCTCTGCGTTCTCTATATTGCTGTCCTTATATAGGGGAAATTTTAGAGTAACGATTGGTTGTCAGAAAATTCGGTTGATAGTTGAAAAGCTGAATGGCAAGTTGTTTTGAAGATCAGCCATACAGACAGACAGACAGACAGACAGACAGACAGACAGACAGACAGACAGACAGACAGACAGACAGACAGACAGACAGACAGACAGACAGACAGACAGACAGACAGACAGACAGACAGACAGACAGACAGACAGACAGACAGACAGACAGACAGACAGACAGACAGACAGACAGACAGACAGACAGACAGACAGACAGACAGACAGACAGACAGACAGACAGACAGACAGACAGACAGACAGACAGACAGACAGACAGACAGACAGACAGACAGACAGACAGACAGACAGACAGACAGACAGACAGACAGACAGACAGACAGACAGACAGACAGACAGACAGACAGACAGACAGACAGACAGACAGACAGACAGACAGACAGACAGACAGACAGACAGACAGACAGACAGACAGACAGACAGACAGACAGACAGACAGACAGACAGACAGACAGACAGACAGACAGACAGACAGACAGACAGACAGATAGACAGACAGACAGACAGACAGACAGACAGACAGATAGACAGACAGACAGACAGACAGAGAGACAGACAGGCAGACAGACAGACTGGTATGTCAGGGAAATATTTGGGCATATTAGTGAAATTTAAGGGAAAAGGGAAATAAATTTCCGTGTCATGAAATATTCAAATATTGTCAGCAGAATTGAGCTGATCATTTGCTGTCTCCGGAGCAGTCGCAGCCCTCATAGTCAGCGTTAGGAACTACTTCAACGGAAGAAGGATGCCTACATCTCGTACTTGCATAGCAGATGATTGGAACTAAAAGTCCGGACTAAAGGGAAATATCAGTGAACCAGATGGGAACTGCCAATGAGTTTTCCCACAACTGGGCACCAGTCCGAACGTAGATTCTGTAGCAAAATCAATTTGGCTTTTTTTGGCAGCCGAGCGGTTCGAGCGGATCGATGCGAATCGAGCGGTTTGTCAGATTTTGTTTTTGCGCTAAGACCTTTTTAGTGTTGTCTCTCATGCCATCTTCAAGTCTATTTTCAGGAATTGAGTTATACCCAGAGTGTGGCCGATTCTTCTCGTTTGCTGCTTATTTAGTTCATTTAAACATGTCAAAGCTGATAGGGTTTTCACAGCTGATAGGGTTGTCACAGCTGATAGGGTTTTCACAGCTGATAGGGTTTTCACAGCTGATAAGGTTGTCAAAGCTGATAGGGTTGTCAAAGCTGATAGGGTTGTCAAAGCTGATAGGGTTGTCAAAGCTGATAGGGTTGTCACAGCTGATAGGGTTGTCACAGCTGATAGGGTTTTCACAGCTGATAGGGTTGTCACAGCTGATAGGGTTTTCACAGCTGATAGGGTTGTCACAGCTGATAGGGTTTTCACAGCTGATAGGGTTGTCACAGCTGATAGGGTTTTCACAGCTGATAGGGTTGTCACAGCTGATAGGGTTTTCACAGCTGATAGGGTTTTCACAGCTGATAAGGTTGTCAAAGCTGATAGGGTTGTCAAAGCTGATAGGGTTGTCAAAGCTGATAGGGTTGTCACAGCTGATAGGGTTGTCACAGCTGATAGGGTTTTCACAGCTGATAGGGTTGTCACAGCTGATAGGGTTGTCAAAGCTGATAGGGTTGTCAAAGCTGATAGGGTTTTCAAAGCTGTTGGGCTACCAGGTCTAGTTCCAAGGTTTGGTGCTAAAAATTTGTGCAAAGGCCTGTAATCGTATTTCATTCCCTAAACCCGCCGCTATAGAATGTTGGTTCGGTCTAAAAATACACACTGTTCTGTACTGTATCAGGCCTTCAGGCAACTTCCGTTAAAATGCAGGTATATAGTGATTTGTGGGCTTGGAGCAAATAAAATCTGCATAAAGGATTGGAGAAAACTAATTTGTTAGAAAAAAATTGCCTTTTACTTGCCACACTAGATTTCTACGCTCAATAGTTGCGCACTATAACTAAATTCATTTTTCCATTCTCTTGCCCTCATCACTCTTTCTATAATTTTCTTGCTCAAATCTTTCCTTCCCTTCCTTGCCAGATTTTGACTACCCTCGGTATGGGCTGCCATGTCAAATTAGGATCTTTTCTGATCTTGCTCTTTTAGTTTATTCATTTTGCTGCTCTCACTCTCTGAGCTGATATTTTCAAAGCTGATAGGGTTGTCACAGCTGATAGGGTTGTCACAGCTGATAGGGTTGTCACAGCTGATAGGGTTGTCACAGCTGATAGGGTTGTCACAGCTGATAGGGTTGTCAAAGCTGATAGGGTTGTCACAGCTGATAGGGTTGTCACAGCTGATAGGGTTGTCACAGCTGATAGGGTTGTCACTGCTGATAGGGTTGTCACAGCTGATAGGGTTGTCACAGCTGATAGGGTTGTCACAGCTGATAGGGTTGTCACAGCTGATAGGGTTGTCACAGCTTATAGGGTTGTCACAGCTGATAGGGTTGTCACAGCTGATAGGGTTGTCACAGCTGATAGGGTTGTCACAGCTGATAGGGTTGTCACAGCTGATAGGGTTGTCAAAGCTGATAGGGTTGTCACAGCTGATAGGGTTTTCACAGCTGATAGGGTTTTCACAGCTGATAGGGTTGTCAAAGCTGATAGGGTTTTCAAAGCTGATAGGGTTTTCACAGCTGATAGGGTTGTCACAGCTGATAGGGTTGTCAAAGCTGATAAGCTTTCAAAGCTGTCAACATGGATTTGCCATAGATGTTTAAACTCGTACACAGCAATGTTAGTTGTCCTTGTCAACAGGGATTTGCCATAGATGTTTAAACTGAAAATGTTGATTCATATGGTGGAGTTTTGCGAAAATCGGTCATTCGGTTTGGGAGCTATTGTGAAGTAGGCAGCGGGAATTTGAAATAACCCCCTGAAATTTCCTTTTGGGGAAAAATATCATGGCCTTTCTACTTTTAAAGCATCCTTGCGAGATCCTCATTCTTGTCGGGAAAAGTTCCCCCAAAAACAACTCGCATCTGCCAAACTCTCTCTTCCGCTGACAGAAAGCTGAAGAGAGAGAGAGAGTGACCAGAGGACCAGAAGGAGCACTTGAGCAGGGCTAAAAGAGCAGAGAATACGGTCAGCATGAAAACTAGGAAGGTGATGGCACTCGTGAGTTGGTCTGAGGTTGAGCTCCTGATCGCATGGGAAACAGCATTAATGATCTGTGTTTGCTAGTACATTGGTTGCTTTGAACAAGTGGATGCCAAGATAGGAAATCTCATTGCAAGAGAAATGCAACGTAAAAGCTATCTTATTGATTGCTAGCCTTTTCTACCAGTCTGCAAGAAATTTTTCTTTAGTCTGTTCGTATAATTTCTTACGATTTCGATCGCTTAATTTTGACAAGAAGCAAATGACTTCGTTGAATGTCTATTTGGAATTTAGGAGAATTCTAAAGCTAATCCCTCCCATGGGTCTTGGCTGAATCTAATGAGAGTGGATTAATGTTTCATAAAAATGGAGCTATTACTAACAGGCCTCTCCAAATTTCGCTCTCTGAGATTTTGTATTTGTGAACTTTCCCAAGCATTAGAGGGTTCTCAATCATTGCTTCCTGGCGGGTACTTTTAACTGCACCCAGACCCAGCAACCAAACGGACAGGAAAACAGATTTGAATCTCTATTTTTTTCGGCGTAAAGTATACCTAAATTGTGTAATCTCATTGTTCAATTCAATGTATTTTGATTGCCATGCCTTGGACAGAAAACTTTAAAATGTAAAAAGGAACAGTTCTCAGTGGGGAGTGAGTGGCAGAGCGGCTAACGTGTCTGCCTCTCACACCAAGGTCCCTGAGCTCGATTCCGCGGCGAGGCCACATTTATTTGGGGCGCAGCCGCGGAGAGAAGGCTTGGGGGGCTTGTCGTGCAGTTTACGCCCTTGAGGGCCAACCTCCAAGGCACAGTGAAATGTACACTGCCTGAAAATGAGAAAGTCAGGGCAGATGTACACACCTGTGTGAGCATGTGCCTGCATACAGTATCTGTGTGCGTGTGTGCTCAGGAGTCAGCTAAATGGGCAGAATTGCCTCCTCGCTGGCTGCGGGTCCAGTGTCACCAAATGGAACTCTCTTGCAATCGCTAACTATTATTATTAACAGTTCAGAGTTCCTTGCCCAGTCTTCCCTGCCCCTCTTTGACCACCGTGACGTTTACAAAGCAAGCCAGTTAAGATCAGTTTGGGATCAAGGCGGATGCACTTCCTTCCCGTGTCCAACAAGCACCATATTATTCTTCTCATAGTCCATTCTATATAGTAGCCTATTCCTGTCCAATTTATTTTAGTCTCCCTACAGTTCTCATTGTCAAGCGTTAGTCCTTGGATAGAAGTTAAATTAGAATGCAGAAAACCGCAATCACTCAGTGAATTGAATACAAAATATTCTAGTTGCAAAAGTCCAAGAAAGAATTGGCACACTTGACTCACAGAATATGCCCACAAAACAACCCCATTTTCAGATATTCTACCTGTACATGCACTTCGCTGGCCTAATTTTTCTCGCCTTCATCAGTCTGGTGATCTACCGCTTCAAAGAGCCGCGCCGGGCCGTGAAGCTGACAGCAGATGGCGATGACGGTCTATCCGGCGACAGCGATGACAACGAGGCTGACGCAGCTCCTCAGCAGCTTCGGAGTCCCGACGGCGAGGAGGCGATACCGCTAGCAGCCATGACGTCACACCGTCAGGGAAACAACAACTGCCGATCGGTGGGACACAATGAGACAACTGGTAAGTCGCATTGTTAACAGCTTTAAGATCCTTAAATCTGACTTCTCTGACGACTGGCGACTCCCGCTCAGACGGCAGTGCTCGAAGCGGCCGACGTCGGCGGACAAAGTCGCTGCGGTTTGACGCAGCCGCCACGGAGCAGACGCCGAAGGCCGGCGACGACGACGGCAAGTTCTGCGAGCAGCAGCCGGCTGTCTGGGTGTCCGTGGAGGGCATCAATCTCTACCTGAGGCTAGGTGCCATTAGTAAGTCTTATTCACACTTATAACTAACCGTTTAGCCTGTCGAGTTTGTGGCTAAATCTTTGGAGCAACCAGCAACCAGTACCATCATTTTTGACGATACTTCAACGTCAAAACGCAGGACCCTCGCATTATCATTCAATAATTTGTAGCCAAGTTGTTGTAGGGATTGTAGGCTAGCGGTTTGAGCGTCTGACTTAACGACTTGAAGGTCGGGGTTTCGATTTCCGATTCCACTGGAACAATTTGTATCATTTAGCAATAGAATATCGTTAACAATAGAACTATTAAGGAGAAATTCTCCCCTTTGTGCTGCACCCGAACGGAGCAACGCAAGCACACGAAACTCAAGAACACGGGCCAGCTTTTTGTTGCGCATCTTCTGAAACAAAGAATCAAGCCGCCAGCCATTTCAGACCGTCGAGATATTCAACGGTTCTGGTCGAGGTTCTGATTTCTCCCATAAGAGCTAGTATATTTCATACACCCCTTATGTACAAACTTGCACGGCGACTCAGTGCGGCCTTGCCAGGCCTTCAAACTTTATCAGCACGTCTCCCGATGAGCCAAGTCAATCCAAGATGACTTGGAGGATCATCTCCAAGTTCGGTGGTCTGACCTTTGTTTAGTTAAATGGCACCAGCCAAACATGGGCGGCAAAATGGCTTGGTAGTCCTACTGTTAACTCATAGATTCAGTTCACCCATCTGTTAAATGGGTACCAGCCAAACATGGGCGGCAAAATGGCTTGGCAGTCCTACTGTTAACTCATAGATTCAGTTCACCCATCTGTTAAATGGGTACCAGCCAAACATGGGCGGCAAAATGGCTTGGTAGTCCTACTGTTAACTCATACGAGCGTATTATCAATATTTTGCGATCGTACAAGTATTTTTACAACAGGCCAGTTCGTGTTTTATTCCCAGACGAAATCGGGGCATTGTGCGCTGGGTTAGAGATTTCTGTTTAGTTACTTTCACTGGAGAAAATTTTTTTTAAATGTGTAATAAAACTGGCTGAGCTCAGCAGAATTTCCTACCACCTGACTCCCGTGTCTTAGCAACTCCGCATTAGGAACATGACAGTTTACATTCGTCACGTTCAAACTGTCCATGCTATTACGGAGCAGGGATGCTATTATTTTTGTGTGACCTGGGGCAACGTGATGCCCTACAGGGGGGAATCTGGCGTGCCCAACCCCAGGCTCAGGTGTCAACCTCATGCACACCCTTATCTCAGGTGAAGATCTCAGGTAACTCATAATATGCAGCTTTAAACTGGCAAGGCATTGTTTTAGGCTTCTCTGTCCAGTAAGATACTACTTATACCAGTATCATGAGTGGAATGAGTTTATCATACATTGAAACAGAGTTTTTAAGCAGCGAATGTTTTGCTCTAACACTGGGAGCACTCACATTTATTTGGTAGATTATGTATTCTACTCGCACGGGGTTGAGTGGCAGTGCGGCCTAACGCGTTTGTCTTTCGCACCAAGGTCCCTGAGCTCGATTTCTCGACGAGGTCACATTAAATTGGTGCGCAGCCGCGGAGAGAAGGCTTGGGGGCTTGTCGTGCAATATATTCTCTTGAGGGCCAGCCTCCATGGCAATGTGATGTGTACACTGCCTGACGATGAGAAAGTCAGAGCAGATGTACACACCTGTGTGAGCGTGTGCCTGCGTATGGTATCTGTGTGAGTATGTGCTCAGGAGTCAGCCAAATGGGCAGAATTGCCTCTTTGCTGGTTGTTGGTCTTTTTTTACTTAATTGCAGGGGGCCTGGGGCACTTGACGCACAAGCGCAGGAACGGCATGCCCCCAGGCCGGCGAACGAGGAACGAACCAGCGACCATTGGAAAGTGAGGCAGCGACATTAGCCTCTGACCCACTCACCCCCTTTGGTTGTTGGTCTAGTGCAGGGGTCGGCAAACTTTTTAGCGAGCGGGCCACGGAGAGAACCTATAGGACGACAGCGGGCCGTATTAACTGTAGGAATATGAGAAAGGGGAGAGATGAGACACAGGATAGATGAGAAATTGGAGAGATGATAAATGGGAGAGATTGGACACAGGATAGATGAGAAATGGGAGAGATGAGACACCGGATAGACGAGACAGGGGAGGGATGAGCCAGAGATGAGAATAGATAAGACTGGAGAGAGACGGGAGACACGGCAGAGATGAGACAGGGGAGAGATAATTAGACACAGGACAGATAAGACACTGGAGAGATGACACAGGGGAGAGATAATTAGACACAGGACAGATAAGACACTGGAGAGATGAGACAGGGGAGAGATAATTAGACACAGGACAGATAAGACACTGGAGAGATGACACAGGGGAGAGATAATTAGACACAGGACAGATAAGACACTGGAGAGATGACACAGGGGAGAGATAATTAGACACAGGACAGATAAGACACTGGAGAGATGACACAGGGGAGAGATAATTAGACACAGGACAGATAAGACACTGGAGAGATGACACAGGGGAGAGATAATTAGACACAGGACAGATAAGACACTGGAGAGATGACACAGGGGAGAGATAATTAGACACAGGACAGATAAGACACTGGAGAGATGAGATAGGATACTATAGGTGGTGGAAGGGGCAACGGGCCAGATTTAGGGGCTTCGAGGGCCGCATCTGGCCCGCGGGCCGGAGTCTGCCGACCCCTGGTCTAGTGTCACTAAATGATGTGCCATTTCCTAGATTACATTACTTAGATTACTTAGATTATGTATTATACATAAATTCGAACCACTGAACTACAATGTCTCAGGTGCAGAACAAAGTTCTTTCAATGTTATTCCAGTGGTAAGTTCTTTCGTTAGGCTGTGCTCCGATACTAAACCTGCAGCATCATGCGAATCGTCTTGACAGCTTGTCGTCCGTCAGCGCCAACCCAGTGCATCGCCCGCTCAGAATCGATCACTGCCGACGGGTAATAGATACCGTTGGGGTTGCTGTACAGGCAGCTGTGGAACCACCAGCCGCCGTTGCCGCCAAGAGTTTGAGAGCAGGATGACGTGGACCGGCTGTCATTGTCAACATCCAGGGTGGAGAACTTCATTCCCTTGTGATAGTTGAGCGAGTCGCTTGACATATTGGAACTGGCAGACAGATACGAGGCGAATGTCATTGTGTAGCTGGTGTTGGCGTTGCCGACACTGAAGCCGGAGTACTCGCTGATGTACAGAACATTCGTCCAAGTGACAGCTTCCACTCGCAGCAATCTTGGCGTGCTACCCGTCATCGCTGTGATCGTTTGCAAGCCTAAAATAAAAACGACCGCATGCGACTGAAAAACTTTGAGTTTGTTTATGAAATTAGCTTTTTATTTTACTGTCCTCAATAATTACCAATCCAGAAGTCAGTATCGTCACCGAATCCTTTCTCATAATCGGCCCAGTTCTTCTGAAAGCTTAAAACGCCCTTTGAACGGTGCTGAATAATGCGAAATAGTCGGTCGCCCACCTGAGTGTAAGTAGCTAAAATGCGATTGGCGATTTTTAAGGTTAGGCTCTGAGTGGCAGAGCGGTTTCGCAACAAGGTCCCTGAGCTCGATTCCGCGGCGAGGTCACATTAACTTTTCCTGACAGTGGAAAAGTCAGGGCAGATGTACACCCGGTTGCCTATCGGCGTATCTGCGTAGCTTATTGGGTCAGCGCAATGGGCAGCATCTCTAGTGTCCAGTGTCTCTAAATCATTCGCAAGTGTCACGAGTATAGTACTCATTGCAATTAGGAAGAAGCCATGCTTAAACCCATGCAGGTCCGCCATGTTTGAATAAGCTTTCAACTAAAAAATGTGTTTTCCTTGTAAAATAATTTTATCTTAAAAATAATCGAGCTAAAGCCGATCTTCATGCGGGTGTCCGCACCCTGGGCTAGCCGTGACAAATCCGGGCGATTCTCTATTGATTTACGATTTTCTACCCGTTGCCCCTACCGACTGCAGAGTAAAATGCATCAAATATTAACGACAAGCAATGGCTAACCGTTGCCGGCCTCGAGTTGCCTCCTGTAGACAGTCCTTCCCAAAGCAGCACCAGCAAAGTCCACATTCCTGTCACTTGAGTACAGGCAGGTTTGGGTCTCGGTAATGAAAACGGTTGCTGAGCAGCGGCTGGGCTCAGTATGGCCGCACTTTGAGGCGCACTCGATGTCGCTACGGCCAGACACTTTGAGCACAGAGGCCGCCATGTTAGTCGGAGACACTGGCTCAGCGGAAAACTCAGTTTTTTCCACAAAAAAGGATAAAGATAAAGCTTTTCAATGAAAGCGTATCTGAACAATAACCGCTTAGCAACAATACAGGTTGTAGCCTTGTGGATCGACTTGATGGTCGATGGTTCGATTCTTAACTTCAATGAATTGATTTGAGTCGTTTAGACAGACACCTAACTCTGCATTGCTTTAGTTCACCCAGCTGTTAAATGGGTACCAGCAATAGGTGGGATAATTGCAGGTGGGTGTGGCGTTCACCAGTCCATGGACTGAACAGCTGTACGCAGCCTTCAGATGCGCCCCGCAAGAGCTGTGGCTGTGCAGTCAGCTGTATATCTGGCCCAATTGGGGCAGGTGTAATCATTTTTCAACAAAGTTGAGGGTTGCACTTTGCACACAATTTTAACCTTTTTAGTTGGTCACGGGTGTATTAAGAAATTACATGAAACAATTCATTGTGATGAAACGGATATAGCTACCTGTGGACGCGGCTGCTAGTGGTGCGAAAAGGATGTAGACAAGGCCCGCAACGTAGATCACTAAAAAGTTCATCTGCAACGCTAAACGAATCTGCTAAAAATCACTAGAAAAGTCAAATTACAGAAATCAGCCCACCAGAATTGGGTCTAAGCTGAAGCTTTGGAGCATAAAAACTGTCCCTGCAGTGGATATAGGGAAAGCTATTCAGTAAGTGGGGCAAGTTTTTGCTGCTATTGGTTGTTCAGGCTTTTAACGCATTAGAAACCATTGGAAACGCAAATGCATTGGTAGAAGGTCTGTCCTGGCTTGTAGCATGGTGAAAGTCAGTTATTTTATTTGTTTAATAGTTTTCTGAATAATTCAGTCTCTAATTCACAGTGTCTAACTCACAGTGTCTAATTCACAGTGTCTAACTCACAGTGTCTAATTCACAGTGTCTAACTCACAGTGTCTAATTCACAGTGTCTAACTCACAGTGTCTAATTCACAGTGTCTAACTCACAGTGTCTAATTCACAGTGTCTAATTCACAGTGTCTAATTCACAGTGTCTAACTCACAGTGTCTAACTCACAGTGTCTAACTCACAGTGTCTAATTCACAGTGTCTAATTCACAGTGTCTAATTCACAGTGTCTAATTCACAGTGTCTAATTCACAGTGTCTAATTCACAGTGTCTAATTCACAGTGTCTAACTCACAGTGTCTAACTCACAGTGTCTAATTCACAGTGTCTAATTCACAGTGTCTAACTCACAGTGTCTAACTCACAGTGTCTAACTCACAGTGTCTAACTCACAGTGTCTAATTCACAGTGTCTAATTCACAGCGTCTAATTCACAGTGTCTAATTCACAGTGTCTAACTCACAGTGTCTAACTCACAGTGTCTAATTCACAGTGTCTAATTCACAGTGTCTAACTCACAGTGTCTAACTCACAGTGTCTAATTCACAGTGTCTAACTCACAGTGTCTAACTCACAGTGTCTAACTCACAGTGTCTAACTCACAGTGTCTAATTCACAGTGTCTAACTCACAGTGTCTAATTCACAGTGTCTAATTCACAGTGTCTAACTCACAGTGTCTAACTCACAGTGTCCGGGTTTCTGGTGGCAAAGAAAACCAATATAGCATAATTTTTCTGCTCACAAAACTTCTGTATGTAACCTTGTCGGCTATTATAGTTGATTATTTTACTGAACCAATATGCGAGAGTGTGCCCTGTACTAGTGAGGAAGTTTGTGCTGATGCACAGTCGGATCTTTGATTTGTGTGTCCTTCTTGCTGCTTGACCCACAGTTTTTGGCTTCGGCGTGATGATTCACGACGCCTTCAAGCTGGCAGACGCTATCGAACAGCCCAGCAGTGCCGACTGTCGGAGCCTGATGTGGCAGATGCAGCTGCTGGTACACCTGCTGTTTATTCTTCTGCAGACTTTCCACCTGTTCAAAAACCATCGCGTGAGCAATCCTGTGAATGCTCTGAACGTTGTTGAAATATCACGCACTGTTCAAATAAATCCAGTCAATGATTTGAAAGTTAATACGAGCCGCAACATCGAATGTCAGCCAAGAAGATAATAGTGTATACTTATCACCAAGATAATAATTTTATAGTATCGACTGAAAAACTTACGCACTTATCCAAATCCAGAAGCTGAAAACGCTTTTTCGGACGTCATAATGATCTGATTAACAGAATGCCAGATTCCAGATGCTATATCTGAATATTTTAAAAAAATTAAGAACTTTACAAATTTCATCCAACATAACACAAACTTTCCCCGAATTCCTGACTAAAAATTTGACGTAATGTCGTCCCTAAAGCCTTCACACGTTATGTCCCGAAAACCATGACGCAGTGACGTCCCGAAAACCATGACGCAGTGACGTCCCGAAAACCATGATGCATTGACGTCCCGAAATGCATAACGGAATGACCACCCTGAAAACCATGACGCAGTGACGTCCTGAAATGCATAACGCAAAGACGTCCCAAAAACAGTGGCACAATGACGTCCTGAAAACAGTGGCACAATGACGTCCCGAAAACAGTGGCACAATGACGTCCCGAAAACAGTGGCACAATGACGTCCAGAAAACAGTGGCACAATGACGTCCTGAAAACAGTGGCACAATGACGTCCCGAAAACAGTGGCACAATGACGTCCTGAAAACAGTGGCACAATGACGTCCCGAAAACAGTGGCACAATGACGTCCCGAAAACAGTGGCACAATGACGTCCCGAAAACAGTGGCACAATGACGTCGCGAAAACAGTTGCACAATGACGTCCTGAAAACAGTGGCACAATGACGTCCCGAAAACAGTTGCACAATGACGTCCCGAAAACAGTGGCACAATGACGTCCCGAAAACAGTGGCACAATGACGTCCCGAAAACAGTGGCACAATGACGTCCTGAAAACAGTGGCACAATGACGTCCCGAAAACAGTGGCACAATGACGTCCCGTAAACAGTGGCACAATGACGTCCCGAAAACAGTGGCACAATGACGTCCCGAAAACAGTGGCACAATGACATCCCGAAAACAGTGGCACAATGACGTCCCGAAAACAGTGGCACAATGACGTCCCGAAAACCGTGAAGGAATATTTAGCAAAGTTACGCATAAAAGTTCGTTATTGTATAGCAGCATTTCGGAGTTCAAACTGTCTTTAACTTTAAACTAATGGCTGGTTCACTCATCGACAGCGCCCCAAATCTCGATGCCTCAGGTAGTTGTCACGGTGTACACCAGCGCAGTTCGCTTTGCACTCGCTCACTTGATTGTCACCAATCTGTGCATCTGGATGAAGGCAGTCATCTACGAGGTGAAAATGGCGCTCAGTGTCACACAGCAGTCAGAAACCAGTGTTTTTGGCAACGGGACAGTCGGCATCGAAGGTCGTAACTGGCCAAATCGATCTGCCGCTTCGTCAACTTCTCAAACTGGTATTTTTGGACTCTATTATTCATAGATTTTGGATGAAATCTCATAATTAATAAGGGGATTCAACACTTTCACAGTCCTAAATTTCTTAGCCTAGAAATCAGGGGTCAGATTCTTAACGACTACAATAGAGTTCAATAACGAACAATGGAGTTTCAATGTCCAGGGCTCCCCATGACTTTCTGATCAATGTTAAGTGTCACAGCAACCAGGTCTGCATATTTCCATGGACTGGCTGACTTTCGCTGCGCAACAAAAAACCGTCCGCAGAGTGCGCGCTGACCCTGGCAACCTACGCCGGCTCATCACACGCTCTCAGCCCCTTCCTGTATCCATGCGCCGTTGAGTACGGCCTCATCTCGGCGGCTGTCTGCTTCAAGCTGTTCCGCAAAGTCGGAGCTCCCTGCTCAGACCGGGTCAGCCTGCACCGACGCCAGCCACAGGCGGTGCGGTCCTTCAAGATGTTCACCACCTGTCACAAGTCGCACAAGGGCCTGTTCTTCGGCCTGCTCATTGTCATCCTCATTGTGGTGCCCCTGGCCACGCTGGTGCTGCTGCCGAAGCCGGACAAAGAGAGGCGCGACGCCTACACAATCGCAGTGCTGGGCGCTGAATGCTCAGTGCTCCTCATCACAACAGCCCTCTGCTGCGCTGGCGCCTGCAGGTACGAGAGTGTCAGAAGCAACCAAATAGACATTCAGTATATGAATTTGATACCACATGCTTCATAAGAGAAATTCGCTTCGCGTACCCAGAGATCCTTGACCAGCACCTGATCTCTAAGCAGTATCAGAAATCCCACCGCTTCCCAATCCAACCCAGATCCCTGAGCAGGATCTGAAATCCCACCGCTTCTCAATCCAACCCAGATCCCTGAGCAGGATCTCAAATCCCACCGCTTCTCATTCCAACCCAGATCCCTAAGCAGGATCTGAAATCCCACCGCTTCTCATTCCAACCCAGATCCCTAAGCAGGATCTGAAATCCCACCGCTTCTCATTCCAACCCAGATCCCTAAGCAGGATCTGAAATCCCACCGCTTCTCATTCCAACCCAGATCCCTGAGCAGGATCTGAAATCCCAAAGCTCCCATTCCAACTCAGATCCCTGAGCAGCATCGGATATCCCATTGATTCCCATTCTTTTAATCCAAATCCCTGAGCAGCATCAGATATCCCACTGATTCCCATTCCAAACCAGATCCCTGAGCAGCCTATCCGTAGACACATCCCGCGGTCGCGAAGACCTTGACGGCAAGCTGCTGCTGGTGGGCTTGTCAGGGCTGCTATGCTACAACTTGTTCGTGGTTGTGTCGTCGGCATCCTGTCTGATGGACGAGCATGCGGCTCTGAAGGGCACGGACCACTGCCTGTTTGGCATCGGCCGTAGCGGCATCGTCACGAAGCTAAACGGCTTGAAGTCGCTGCTGGACGGAGCCCAGGCTCTGGCGCAGACCTTCCTAATTGCGCAGTTCTCTCGGAGGAAGCTCAGCCGCCGGCTGTATTTGCAGGGCCGCAAGCCAGCCAGAGGCATCCTGATCGCCCTGCTAGTGGCCAACCTGGCCATGTGGGTGGCCGCGATCTTCGAGTCCAAGCGGCGCATCTCCGTGCACTTCTACGAGAACTATTTCGGCGCCAAGGGCTGGAAGATCATCAAGTACACCACCCTGCCAATGATCATCTTCTTCAGGTTTCACTCCACCGTGTGTCTGTCTGAGATCTGGAAGAACGCCTATTGTCACAAGGAGCCGATGAGGGAAGAATCTCGTAATCCAGCTGGATCAGCAGCTTGACATCGGAGATGATCCGCATAATATTTTTAGCTTTTGTTTAAATTAGAACGTTTCCAAGAAATATTCAGATTTTATTTTTCGTTTCAATTTCTTTCTAGGTTTATTATTTCAGCAAAACTAAAAAACTCACAAAACGAATCAATCTTGCTTAGAATGGAAACGTGTCACATTGTACTTTATTCAGGAAACATCTATCATGATTCAGGGTGCATGGAATCTGCCGAATCCATCATGATTCAGGGTGCATGGAATCTGCCGAATCCATCATGATTCAGGGTGCATGGAATCTGCCGAATCCATCATGATTCAGGAGGCATGGAATCTGCCGAATCCATCATGATTCAGGGTGCATGGAATCTGCCGAATCCATCATGATTCAGGAGGCATGGAATCTGCCGAATCCATCATGATTCAGGGTGCATGGAATCTGCCGAATCCATCATGATTCAGGGTGCATGGAATCTGCCGAATCCATCATGATTCAGGGTGCATGGAATCTGCCGAATCCATCATGATTCAGAGTGCATGGAATCTGCCGAATCCATCATGATTCAGAGTGCATGGAATCTGCCGAATCCATCATGATTCAGGGTGCATGGAATCTGCCGAATCCATCATGATTCAGGAGGCATGGAATCTGCCGAATCCATCATGATTCAGGGTGCATGGAATCTGCCGAATCCATCATGATTCAGGAGGCATGGAATCTGCCGAATCCATCATGATTCAGGGTGCATGGAATCTGCCGAATCCATCATGATTCAGGAGGCATGGGATCTGCCGAATCCATCATGATTCAGGGTGCATGGAATCTGCCGAATCCATCATGATTCAGAGTGCATGGAATCTGCCGAATCCATCATGATTCAGGAGGCATGGGATCTGCCGAATCCATCATGATTCAGGAGGCATGGAATCTGCCGAATCTATCATGATTCAGGAGGCATGAATCTCGTTTTTGTATCATGTGAAATTTTAAATTGTCTACTTTAAGTAATCAATAGTGAATGGAGACTCAAATCTAATTCACTAATTAGCTACAGAAGAACTTAAACATATTTTGTTTATACTTTAACTTGACAAAGCCAGCCCTAATCACGCACCCACCACTTTCTGTCTTTTAGCGCCGACTCAAACTGTTATGTAGTGAACGAAGGGAACAACGGATTTGTTGGCAGTTCCAAATTGAGAAGTTATCCTTTTTGTGATAGCTTTGTGTCCGTAAATTCATAGGTAGCTGATATGTTAAATCGAAAGTTCTAGAAAACACGGACTATATAGAAGGTTCTAGAATATTCTGGCTACAGAAGGTTCTAGAAACTACTAGCTTCCTCACTGCACTACTCATAGTGGCAGTATGCGTAAATTAGCATTCAGTCAGTCAATACACAACACAAACGAATTTACATAGCCTGAAAAATATTTACTTGTATATCTAAAACTTCAAAACGAATCATTTTTCAAATATACCTTTATGACTTGTTGCATTTTCTGTGCATATTAACAAATCAATTGTTAATATTCGTGATTTTTCTGAAGGAAACAATGCTATTAAAATAGTCTAGTTTTGTTTTATTTCTGTCGTTTTAAATTGCGCAAAATGCCTCCATGTAAGTTCTCAATTGAAATAGTTAATGTAGAATGCACAAAGCCAGCTTTTACTCCAAAGACTGTGTTTTTGCCATCTAAAATTGCATAGCAACCAGCAGAAATAGAACGGGCAGGTATTTGACAATAGGCATTGCCTTTTTCTCTCTGTGTCATGGGATTGGATGCTCAAAGTGAGGATGCCGCAGTCGCCGCTACGGTTTGGGGGCAAAATGATGGGGCTAAAGAGGCTGACAAGTTTCAGTCAAGTTTAGTTTCCAGCGTTACCAACGAGTTATAGCTGTTTTCTAGGAAAAATGCTTCTGAGCTGCCTTCTGTCGGTGCTCTGGGCCCCTTTGTTGGCGGCGACCGTTCCGTGCAGCTCAGGCGGAGTTCGGTTCCATAAAATCTCAGGTGTGGATTGCGTTGGCTCAAACTTCTCAAGAATGTTACCTGGCGTGTGCACTCCGGAACAATGCAGCTTTTATTGTGCGCCAGTGCCGAATTGTCAGGCATTCGCTGTGCTAACTAACGACACCTGCCAGTGCAAGCTGTTCCTGTTCGATGCTTGCAGCCACCGAGTGCAGTCGGAGCCTAACTGTACCCGGCAGATCACCGTGTACGTGAGGTCCCTTGCAGGAGTGCCTCCGGGTCGCTTGTGCCCCGATGGCTACATCCACACAAGGTACGGCACATCGTACAAGGTTGTCACGAGCCCAATAATCACTTCTTTCACTGCCAACCAGAGCTGCAGTTCCGAGTCTGGTCTATCAAAGTACGCCGATGCAATCGATAACCAAGAAGCTGTGTACCTCCGCAGCCTGAAGCAGCGCACTGGCTTATCCAACGATTTCTACCTTGGCGGCTTTCTGAGAGCCGGTCTCAACGCGTTGACCAAGGCAAACTGGTACTGGGCTGCTTGCAATCTGACCATCGATCCTAATTCCTGGCATCCTAGCGAACCAAATGGTGGATCGACTGGCTGCACGAACCTCTACAACGGGTACAGCACCGGAGGCATTGCTGATGATCCGTGTACCAGGAATCAGCCATACATCTGCGAGTGCCAGTCTGTGTTCTGATGCTCAGGAATCAGCCATACATCTGCGAGTGCCAGTCTGTGTTCTGATGCCTCTGTCGTTGTCAGGATCTAAAACGTTGGGGTTGGTTGGAGCTAATTGTGTTACAACTTTTCGTTATTATGACTAAAATCTCATAAAATGCGTTTCCTCTCTGCTTTTATTTTAGTTTTATATTTTACTTTCTATAATACTTAGAGAAAAAAACTTATCTGCTATCCTTCTATTTTATTATAATGAAATAAAGCTTAAAAAATCGATGTCCAGGCCGTTTCAGCGACTACCCACAGATTAAACATTAGGAACTGGGCTGATTTTCTTAAAGTATTTATTTTAATTAGCAAAACTTTCAAAATTATAACTTTAATTTTTCAGAACACACAACAGCATGTAATTTTAGAACCTCAAATACTTAAGCAGAATGGGGTATCGACTGAAGCACAGTTAGGTCCAGGTTGGTATCGACTGAAGCACAGTAAGGTCCAGGTTGGTATCCACTGAAGCACAGTAAGGTCCAGGTTGGTATCGACTGAAGCACAGTAAGGTCCAGGTTGGTATCGACTGAAGCACAGTAAGGTCCAGGTTGGTATCGACTGAAATGCTGAAGCATAAGGTGGGTATCAAATTATGCACTGAAGGATTCTGTCGTTATTCCCTTCATCTCGCCTTTGTCATTTTCACAAAAAGCTGAATAATGAACATTAGTCATGCAAAAATATTTTTTGGCGTACTTCAACGCGCTCCGGAAGTAAGAGGGAGAGAGGGAGAGAACATAAGCAGACGGCACAGACTTCGGAGAGGCTGAAAGCCTGGCAACGGTCAACAGTCTCCTAAACAAAATTCAAGAAAGTACGACGTAGAAAGAGAACTCCAAATTCTTATAATGCGTTCCACAAGGGTGCATTTTAGAATCGCATTTTGCCTGTTTAGCCCAGGTGCTTATGCAGCTGCTGCTTCCCCAACACTTCTGCTGAGAACTCAAGCCTTTAGGGAGTCGCTTTGTTTCGAAGAATTTTTTAGTCTCACACAACTCAAAATTGCAATAAAAACTGCCTAAAGCAGATGTGGAGGCTTGTGGCTTTGGAACTGCTCATGTATTATTCACGAAGGATTAATTAGCAGATGGAAAATATATACTCAGAAACAGCAAACCCCCCCAACTCACGCTGTCATACGGCCCAAAAGTTTTGTATGCCATCGGTGACTCAGAAATGTGTAAAGGCTGCCGCCGCCAGACGCGAGCGCAAAGTGCGGCATGGGGGATTTGGGGAGGGGTGGCGCAACTCAACCCACTGGTGGCTGCATTGCGCAATGGTAAACCATCAGTAGTTAAAGAGCTCATTCATTTGTCATGATGAAAGAGTTCATCAAAGAACTGCATGCTTCAAGACGACAACGCTGCGCCACACCGAGCAGCACACGTGCAGCTGCTGAAGGAGCAGCTCGGCATTCGCACATTGAACTGGCCGTCAAAGTCTCCAGACATGAACCCCATCGAGCATGTCTGGGACTTTGTAAAGCGAAGAGTTCAGCAGGATGCCCCACAGAATGCTGAACAGTTGCGACTGGCG
Organism: Macrostomum hystrix; assembly: GCA_950097015.1. Taxonomy (NCBI): domain Eukaryota; kingdom Metazoa; phylum Platyhelminthes; family Macrostomidae; genus Macrostomum; species Macrostomum hystrix. The sequence continues at coordinate 34,517,009 of CATNEN010000038.1, read as the reverse complement.
GTGCTGAATGCCTGGCAGCAGCTGCCCCAAGAGATCATCAACCGGCTGGTGATCAGGATGCCACGACGAGTCACGGCACTTTAGCATGCTCGTGGTTCCTGAGCACACACGATACTGAGACTAGAATTAAAGACATTGCTTAACTTTTGTGCCCGTGTGACAGCGTGAGTTGGGGGGGTTTAGCTGTTGCTGAGTATAGATACGATAAAGCTACAGTGGCAGAACGGTTAACGCGTTTACTTCCTGCACCAAGCTAGGTTCCTTAACTCAATTCCGTGGCGAGGCCACATTCATTTGGGGCACAGCCGCGGAGAGAAGGCTTGGGGGCTTGTCGTGCAATTTACGCCCTTGAGGGCCAACCTCCAAGGCACAGTGAGAGTGTACACTGCCTGACAATGAGAAAGTCAGGGCAGATGTACACACCTGTGTGAGCGTATGCCTGCGTACAGTATCTGTGTTCGTGAGTGCTCAGGAGTCAGCTAAATGGGCAGAATTGCCTCCTCGCTGACTGCGGGTCTAGTGTCACTAAATGATGTGCCATTGCCCACAGCCCTCCTGTCCTGCAATTATTATTATTATTACTACATAATCTATTCTCATACAGAATTTTCGGTCTCACAGTTCGCAATGTTTCGCAAGCTCAGGAGTCAGCGAAATGGGCAGACTTGCCTACTCGCTGGATGCAGGTCTAGTGTCACCAAATGATGTGCAATTGTTCTAAAAAGATGTGGAATTTATAACTCGAGTGGCTGAGAACAACAATTTAGCAATTTATTAATCTGATCTCAATATACAAAAATATTGATTGAAAGGGGACAGACACTCGTAGAATGAATGACAGAAAGCATTATTGCTGTACTTAGCAAGCCAGCTAGCCAGCTCAAAATGGCCTCTATTATTTAGCTCGCCAGAAGACCACAACGCGCTGCTTACGGCTCATTGCAGTCGACCCATTACATAGCTTTAACTTCAAATTTAGCTGAGGCCAAGTCCCTGCCTATTGCTTGAATTTGTAGAAATATTTTTTGGAGCATGAGCTCATGTTGAAATGAATAAGGTCTTAAAACGTCAAGCTTTTAATTTCGCATTACAGCTCTATTTGCGTGAATCTGCTGCTGCACTACAACTAAGCAATTCTTAAGTATTTTGATAGAATCCGTTTCAAAGGTTCTAATTATTCATGTCTGGCAACCGAGCTGCTACAAAGACTTCGCTCTCCTGGTCCGCTATTAAGCGTGAATCGATTGAAACAGCGTCAAATGGTCAACCACGTTAAAGACAATGTCGAACTAACATTTCATCGGACGTAAAGATTCCACAAAATCGAGTAGATCAGAAATCAAGCTCGATCACAATTAGCCTGGCATTGTGCCCTTATAAATATAATAAAAGAAGAGTTGCAGGAACTGCTGGAGTACTGCGGGCAATGGCACATCAATTGGTGACACTAGACCCGCAGCCAGCAATTCTGCTCATTTCGCTGACTCCTGAGCACACACCCACAGATAATGTACGCAGGCATACACAGGCGAAGACTTTCTCGTCCTCAAGCAGTGTTTATTTTCACCGTGCCTTGGAGGTTGGCCCCTCAAGGGCGTAAATTGCACGACAAGCCCACCAAGCCTTCTCTCTGCGGCTGCGCCCCAAATAAATGAGGCCTCGCCGCGGAGTCGAGCTCAGGGACCTTGGTGCGAGAGGCAAACGCGTTAACCGCTTATGCCACTCACCCCGGCATTTTTCCCTTTGTAAACGAGTTGCTATCCGGCTAAACAGAGAAATCTTCTGGTCGTTCTGTGCTGTTTTTCACTTAAAAAGCACCAGGACACGAACCTTATGTTCCGCACCTCCGCACTGCACTGGTTTGGCCCTGGGCAAAGTCATAGGCACAGAGTAGTTGGTACAATGGCAGCTGTATTGGGGTAGCGATCGCCCAGCTAAGCTTACTATGCTATCTGTATCGAAGCCTTAAAAGCGACTGTCAGGTTTATAACACACGTTTCATGACTGATATTCTTCACTAAGCTCTCAGGATGACAAAATACTTTACAAAACTAAAAACACATTCGAAGTGAGGAGAATCCAAAAATTTTACTTCACACCGAAAGCGATAAAAACTAGTCAAGAAAATCCCTCCAATATCGATCGACGCTTTAAACTTTAACAGAAGAATTCATTGTACTAGATAAAGCTCTAGCACTTTGCACTAGCTGATCAGTCAGAGACCCTAGAAACCTAATTAAAAGGAGACACACACTCAGCGAGGGCTCCGCTAGTAGGATACGTTTCGTGGAAATCAAAAAGCATTCCAATGTTACTTGGCAGTCCGATTACACTCTCCATGCCGTTGTTATTCGGCTCGCCAGCAAACCACAACTCGCTGTTCACGGTGGCATTGCAGTCGGCCCACAACCAGCCTCCATCCGGCTCCACACTGCCCGGCAGCTGCTGTCCACCCAGCATGATGAACATCGAACCGCGCTTCAACGTCAAGTTGCCGATGTGCGCTCTCTCGAGCTCGTCGGTCACGTCGGCCATGATGACGAGACCGGGCAGCGAGGCGATCGCCGCCCTGTCTGCTGTCCAATTGATGACGCTGGCCAGCAGCCTGTACTTTCTGCCGCAGAACCGGTCGCCGAATCCATCGGGGCACAGGGCGCCCCGAGGCAGTCCGACTCGCTGCTTCACGAACACAGCACCGGTGCGGTTGCAGCTGCAAGAGGCGCTGACGGCCTTGCTGCACCGGTCGAACACAAACAATCGGCACGGACCGTCGGAGAGGCTGAACGCCTGGCATCGGTCAGCAAAGCTGCACTGCAGAGCGCATTCCTTTTCGGATTGTACATGGCTCAGCGTGTTGGTGAACTCCTTTCCAATGCACAGCTCCCCACTGATCATCTGGAAGTATTCATTACCAGCTACCAAAGTAATAGCTGTGAGAACGACGAGACTCAGTTTGACAGGTGTCATTTTTATTAAAGTCAATGATTGGTGCAGGTATGAAGTTTCCCAATGCTTTTAGTGTTTTTCTTTTTATCAAGGCGTCTCTGAGTGCATTTTATCATCACCGAGTCAGACCTAATGGGTACTTTAAAATGCATTAGGATCGGAAATGAACTTCCTAGCAATGAATCCATTTGTTAGTTACAGCGAAACGCTTTACTTTTACTCTGCTGCTCTAAAATGAAATGTATTTCTTGTCGCTAAGTTAGCTCTTCCGAGCGAATAACAAAACTTCATCGGCAGTCAGTACTGCCAAGACACTGAGTCGGTAGCGGTATTGCCTATTTTCTGACAGTGTTCCCGAGGAGGCCCGTGCTCAAGCCATTTTTGAGCCACCTGAAATATGAGCCATTAGTCCGGGAAGCTATATAATTATTAGAATTTTCGAGTATGAATATCGTTACTTTAATTGACCAGTTCACCTTTTGTAAAAGCTCGAGAATTTTATTGGCGATGTTTTCAGTTCGCAATGTCTCACAGGTTATGCAGAGTGTGGTTTCCTATTTGGATATTGGAAATTTGGAAGTAAATTGATGTATCTGCTTACTTGGTTTAATAAAGAATATAACGATTGTGACTATTATTTAGTAGTACGAGTTCTCAAATTCCCAATATACTACTCAATATACTAAGATCGGTTTGCAACATCTTTCTCGAGAGCTAGAGTGCTCCGCTACTCTGGTGGTCGAGACCGTCCTTCTGTACATCGCCGGGACGCGGACTCGGCGCACTCGCGGCGAACTCGCGACCTCTCTCATTCACTCATTCAGAATTCCTGAACTGTAACCTGTGGGCTATCTTACTTGTAGCCTTGAAGCGACAAAACTACTCGTAGCCTTCAAAAATCCTTTGTAATTTTCGAGTCAAAAGAGGCCTGTATTTTCTTTATTAGCACGGCACCGCCACACATTTGTTGTACTTGAGTATCACGAAATCAACAAGTCTCTCTTCCAAGTGATGCATACTGTGGAGTCGGACTCCAAATAAGAAAGCTGAACAGTGTGTGTCCGTGAGAAGCCTCGTAGTGGCTAAGCTTCGCTTGCCGTGATTCACCGCGGTCATGCGGCCACTATATTTACCTTGCTCCCGGGAGGGGAGACTTCCCAACATGCCTCCGCCTGTTTGGGGGTGGGGAGAGAAAGATAGCGTACTGTACTCTGGGTACGGGCAGACAAGGGTTCGGAGCGCACACAAAGAGTTCGAAGCAAACACTACAGTTTTTCCCCTCCCGCAAGAATGGCCGCAGTTTTTTAGTTCATTCTCGGAGTCCCCAGCTCAGTGTACAGCAACCGGTCCGGCTCTTGCCGCGTCCGCAGTGACTGACGCGCCGGCAGCAACCCGCCGGCCTCCGCACCACTGTCGGCGGCCTCCATTTCGCCGGTTCTGTCAGCTGTCACATCGGCGTCGCCTGCAGGCTGCTCCTGTGGAATTCGCGGCCGCAGCTGATCGGCGTGCCGCCGCTCGATGACGCCGTCGTTGGTCTCCACTCGGTAGCTGAGCGGCCCGGTCTGCTCTGCAACCCGGCCCTCCGCCCACCGTTCGGCGCCGCGGCGGTAGTCTCGGGCCCACACCTGGTCCGGTAGGTAGTCGGCGTGGCGAGCTGTGCGGTCGTGGAGCTGCTTCTGCGTGGCCTGGGCCCGCAGCACTCGGTCTCGAGTCGATGGCCGCATCAGGTCCATGCGGGTGCGCAGACCGCGGCCGAGCAGGAGCTGTGCCGGGGCCCGGCCAGTGGTCGGGTGTTCCGTAGCGCGGTAGCCGAGCAGCCAGTTCTGCAGCCGTCTGTCGGCATCCCCCGCGTCCTCCCGGCTGGACTTCATGGCCCGCTTGAAGCTGCCTACCAGGCGCTCCACCAAGCCGTTGGTCTTCGGGTGGTACGGGCTGCTGCGGATATGCTGGATGCCGTTGCTCTTGCAGAAGTCGTGGAACTCCGCACTAGCAAATGCCGGTCCGTTGTCGGACACGATCTGGCGTGGCAGCCCCCACTGCGCAAACAGTCGCCGAAGCCGCTTGACGACTTCGGCGCTCGTCTGGCCACCGACTCGCTCCACGTGCGGCCACTTGGAATGCGCGTCCACCACCAGGAGGTAAATCTGGCCTTCCATGGGACCCGCGAAATCCACGTGGATCCGCTCCCACGGCTGGTCCGGCCAGATCCAGGGGTGTAGCGGCGCTTTCATCTCCGGTCGCGTCTGCTGGCACTGGCTGCAGGCGCTGGCCGTGCGCTCGATGTCCTGGTCCAGGCCGGGCCACCACACGAAGCTGCGCGCCACCGACTTCATTCTGACGACTCCAGTGTGATCGGTGTGCAACTCCTGCAGCACTCGAGGCCGCAGGGCTGCGGGGATGACAACCCGCGAACCCCACAGCAGGCAGCCGTCCTCCAGGCTGAGCTCGTGCCGCCGTCGGTGGTACGGCTCCTGGGAGGCGCGCCAGGTGCCCGGCCAGCCATCCTGTGTGAAACGCCGAACCTCCTGCAGGTCGACGTCGCGGCGGCTGGCTCTGGCGATGTCCCTGGCCAGCAGCGGCCAGTCCTCGCTACCTGGCCGCTCTTCGTCGGTCCAGCACACGCCGCTTGGGTCCGCTGACTCCGCCTTGATCGCTAGGGGTAGCCTCGACAGAAAGTCCGCGTTGCCGTGCTGGCTTGTGTTCCTGTAGCTGATGTCGTAGTCGTAAGCGGCCAGGGTGAGTGCCCACCGCTGCAGGCGCGCTGCCGCCGTCGCCGAGACGCCGGTTTTTGGGCCGAAGATGCTCGTCAGAGGCTGGTGGTCGGTGATGATAGTGATCTTCTGGCCGTAAATGTAATTGTGAAATTTCTTGACGCCGAAGATGATCGCCAGCGCCTCCTTCTCGATCTGGGCGTAGTTCTTCTCCGCAGCATTCAGGCTCCTGGAGGCGAAGGCGATCGGTTTCTCAGTTCCGTCGGGCGCCACGTGGGAGATAACGGCTCCGATGCCAACAGAGGAGGCGTCCGCGGCCAGCACCAGCGGCCAGTCGGGGTTGTAGCAGGTCAGAACGGTGTCCGACGAGAGGGCCTCTTTCAGTGCCTCCCAGGCTGACTGCTGGCGCGCGGTCCAGTCCCACGCGGTGTCCTTTCGGAGGAGTTCGTACAGCGGGGCCGCTTTCGTAGAGAAGTTGGCGACGTGCTTGGCGTAATAGTTGGCCAGGCCGAGGAACGACCGCAGCTCGGACACGGTGGCTGGCTTAGGGCTGGCCCTGATGGCCTCGACCTTCTTGGGGCTCTTCCGGACCCCCTCACCGCTAATGAGTGAGCCAAGGTACTCCACCTCGCTCTCGAAGAACCGGCACTTCTCCACTTTGAGTCGGAGGCCCGCGCTGCGCAGGCGGCTCAGCACCTCCCGCAGGTTGTTGAGGTGATCGGCCGTGCCCTTGCCGGCCACCAGGATGTCGTCGATCCTGCAACACGTCGAGCTGGTGCCCTGCAGCACGGATTCCATGATCTGCTGGCAGAGCGCTGGCGCTGAGCTGACCCCGTACGGCAGTCGCTTGAACCGGAACAAGCCCTTGTGGGTGTTGATGGTGGTCAGGTCCTGGCTGGCCTGGTCCAGCGGAAACTGCAGGTAGCACTCAGACAGGTCCAGCTTGGAGAAGATCCTGCCGCCGCCGACCGCGTCGTAGAGTTCTTCTGGCGTCGGCATTGGGTAGTGGTCGGTCTTCAGCTGTGGGTTCAGCGTGACCTTGTAGTCACCGCACAGCCTAAGGGCCCCGTTTGGCTTGCTGACGGGCACCACCGGTGTCGCCCAGTCGCTGTGCAGCACCGGCTCGACAACCCCCGCCTCCTGCATCCGTTGCAGCTCTGCCTCGATCTTGGACTTCAGAGCGTACGGGACAGGCCGGGCCTTGCAGAACCTCGGCTGAGCGTCCTCCTGCAGCCGTAGCTTCACGCTGTGCCGTGTGAAGTTACCCAAGCCCGGCTGGAACACATCTGCGAACTCCTGCAGCAGGCCGTCCAGTTCTGGCGGCGTGGCGGGGCTGGAGGTCGTGGCCGGCACCGTTGGGCTGCTGATCGCGAAAATCTCCTTCCAGTCCAGCCGGATGCCCCTGAGCCAGTTCCGGCCCATCAGTGGGCTCGCCTTCTCCAGGCTGGTGACGATCAGGGGCAGCTGGCAGGCCTGGCTGCCGTACTCCACCACCACCTCCGCCGAGCCCATGACAGGAATGCTCTCGCCTGTCCAGGTGCGCAGCTTCACCTCCGTCTTCTGCAGCTTCGGCCGGCCCAGCTGCTCCCAGTGCCGCTTGGACACGAGGCTGACGCAGGCTCCGGTGTCCACCTGCATTTTTAGTGGCCGTCCATTGATGTTCAGCTGGACGCTGATGTGGCTCTCCTCACTGCTGCGGACCTGGGAGACCCACGTCACCTCGAAGTCCTCGCTGTCGCTGCTGCTGTGCACCTCGCTCCCACCTCTGTTGACAGCCCGGATGGACTTCCGGCTCTTGGAGCCGCTGAATTTCGAGCCACCCCTCTGACTGCTCGAAGCTGCCCCGGCGCTGGCCTTCTGGCTGGACAGACAGACGGCCTTCAGGTGTCCCAGCTTGCCGCAGGCGTGGCACTTGGTGTTCCTGTGCGGGCACTCGGAGGATAGGTGCTGCCTGGAGCCGCAGCGCATGCAGGGCCGCCGCGGTGGCGGGGCCTCTCCTACCTGGTTGACCTCCGGCCTGGCCCGCCAGCTGTTGGCCTCCGCCTCTGCCATCTCTGCCGCCTGAGCGATCTCCTTCGCCTTGTCGAGCGTCAGAGTGCTGACGGTCAGCAGCCGCTTCTGCACTTGCGGCTCCCGGAGTCCGCAGACGAAGCAGTCGCGCAGGGCATCCTCCAGGAAGGTGGCGAAGTCGCAGGTCTCCGCCAGGTTCCTGAGGGCGGCCAGGAACTGAGCTGCGGACTCTCCGTCCCTCTGGGTCCGCTTGTAGAAGCGAAACCGCTCGGCGATGACCGGCTTCTTTGGCTGGAAGTGCTCCTTGAGTCGCTTGACCAGCTCCTCGTAGTCCAGGTCCGTAGGCTTTGCAGGCGAGCACAGATTCCGGAGAATGGCGTAGCATTGGCGGCCGATCAGAGTGAGAAAAACAGCCTTCTTCTGGTCCTCCCCCTTGATCCTGTTGGCGGTCATGTACAGGGCGACGCGCTCCTCGTAGGCGCACCAGTCTTTTCCCTCCTCGAAAGGCTCGACTGTGCCGATGCTAGACATCCTCGTCGCCACTGTGGAGTCGGACTCCAAATAAGAAAGCTGAACAGTGTGTGTCCGTGAGAAGCCTCGTAGTGGCTAAGCTTCGCTTGCCGTGATTCACCGCGGTCATGCGGCCACTATATTTACCTTACTCCCGGGAGGGGAGACTTCCCAACATGCCTCCGCCTGTTTGGGGGTGGGGAGAGAAAGATAGCGTACTGTACTCTGGGTACGGGCAGACAAGGGTTCGGAGCGCACACAAAGAGTTCGAAGCAAACACTACACATACATTACGCAACAGTCTTAGCTTGGTCATAGAATTCTAAACCTTAGAATCTAAGTTGCTATGGCTTAGCGTATACTAGCTTATCGTTCCGATTGGCCAGGCTTACCCATAGACAATAATAAACAAAAAGAACCTACCAGTAAATCCAGTAGGCAGCGGCGATATTTTCCTACTGAACGTCACCACAATGAACTGAATAAAGATACTTAATTTCGTAGTGCTTCAGTTCACCAAGATGTGAAATGAGTACTGGCCGGCATCAGCTAGGGTAATAATAATAATAATAATAACAATAATAATAATATTTTTATTGCAGGAAGGCTGGGGGCAACGACACATCAATTGGTGACACTAGACCCGCAGCCAGCGAGGAGGCAATTCTGCCCATTTCGCTGACTCTTGAGCACACACGCACACAGATTCTGTACACAGGCACCCACTTACACAGGTATGTACATCTGCCCTGACTTTCTCATCGTCAGGCAGTGTACACTCTCACTGTGCCTTGGCGGTTGGCCCTCAAAGGCTTAAATTGTGCGACAAGCACCCTATACTTTGTCTCCGCGGCTGCGCCCCAAATAAATGTGTCCTCGACGCGGAATCGAACTCGGGAACCTTGGTGCGAGAGGCAAACGCGTTAACCGCTCTGCCACCCTCATCAGCTGGGGAAGCTCCGCGTAGCAGCTTTGACTGTACATCCGGTTTAGCTAGCTAGGTGTAACTTCTCTATTTTCCTATTTCTGTCCAATTTAAGATTAGGTGATATCTCCATTATCCTATTCTCAAGTTACACATGCGCAACACACACAAGGAAGAAAGGCCTGAAGATGAAAAATATTTTTGTAGTCCTTGACAACAAGTGCCAGATAACAGTTATGCAAATATTTGGCTACTTTAGCCGGCCTCTTCCTGGGCGTGCGGCCCCAGAATGGACAAGAAAGGAGATCAGGAGGGAGCAGAGAACGCGGATGGAGATGTTCGAGAACTAACGTCCGCGTCCTTATTGGCTTTAGTGGCAGGTCTCGGCTACTCTATTGCCGCGTGGGCTCACGGAAGAGATTAGACCCAGGAGAGATAATACACGATAGAGATGAGATACGGTAGAGATGAGACACGATAGAGATGACACAGGGGAGAGATGAGAGACAGAAGAGATGAGACTCGATAGAGATAAGACACGATAGAGATGAGACACTGAAGAAATGAGACATGGTAGAGATGAGACACGATAGAGATGAGACACGCTAGAGATGAGACACGCTAGAGATGAGACACGCTAGAGATGAGACACGAAAGAGATGAGACACGCTAGAGATGAGACACGCTAGAGATGAGACACGCTAGAGATGAGACACGCTAGAGATGAGACACGCTAGAGATGAGACACGCTAGAGATGAGACACGCTAGAGATGAGACACGCTAGAGATGAGACACGCTAGAGATGAGACACTCTAGAGATGAGACACGCTAGAGATGAGACACGCTAGAGATGAGACACGCTAGAGATGAGACACGCTAGAGATGAGACACGCTAGAGATGAGACACGAAAGAGATGAGACACGCTAGAGATGAGACACGATAGAGATGAGACACGATAGAGATGAGACACGAAAGAGATGAGACACGCTAGAGATGAGACACGAAAGAGATGAGACACGCTAGAGATGAGACACGATAGAGATGAGACACGAAAGAGATGAGACACGATAGAGATGAGACACGAAAGAGATGAGACACGCTAGAGATGAGACACGCTAGAGATGAGACACGCTAGAGATGAGACACTGAAGAAATGAGACATGGTAGAGATGAGACACGCTAGAGATGAGACACGCTAGAGATGAGACACGAAAGAGATGAGACACGCTAGAGATGAGACACGATAGCGATGAGACACAGAAGGGATGAGACAGGGTGCGATTGGAAGGTGGCCGGAAATATATCCTTTGCTGAATCTTGATCTTCAATAGATCGTACAGGAATATTGCGGGTGGCATTTGGCAGTTTGCCATAAGGTATCAAGGCGTGTAACGTGATCTGCTCTGCTACCTGAACAATACTTTCATAATTAATGCCCTCCAAAATTACTTCAACTACATTTTCTAGTTTCTGATATGCTTTTTTGTATCAAGTACTTATTGATACAAAACTTAACAGCGAGAAATCTGAGCTCACTCACATTTTACTAAGACTTTCACAAACAGAGCTCAATAACAATGGCTTTGAACACGCGCCATGTGCAGCTGCCCCAGTGTGCTCAGTCAAATTCAGCTGCAAGGAATAATTAATACACAAAAAACTGATGCCAAACGAAAATAAGAAACGTAAATAGAACAGTTGACAGCCTGCTAAAAACAATAGTGGCACTAGATTATGAAAAATAGATGTTATTTTTCAATAATAGCATGCGCTTGTTTCACATTGCTATCAGAAGACTAGCTTGCAGTACTTTACTCACAATGGTTTACCATACCACGGTGAGTCAGCAATGGCGAGCCGCGACATGAGCTATTATTTCACGACCTCATGACTTTTATGACCTTATGACTTTTATGAACTCATGAATTTTATGACCTCATGACTTTTATGACCTCATGATTTGAATGACCTCATGACTTTTATGACCTCATGACTTTTATGACCTTATGACTTTTATGAACTCATGACTTTTATGACCTCATGACTTTTATGACGTCATGACTTTTATGACCTTATGACTTTTATGAACTCATGACTTTTATGACCTCATGACTTTTATGAACTCATGACTTTTATGACCTCATGACTTTTATGACCTCATGACTTTATGAACTCATGACTTTTATGACCTCATGACTTTTATGACCTCATGACTTTTATTAACTCATGACTTTTATGAACTCATGACTTTTATGACCTCATGACTTTATGAACTCATGACTTTTATGACCTCATGACTTTTATGACCTTATGACTTTTATGAACTCATGAATTTTATGACCTCATGACTTTTATGACCTTATGACTTTTATGAACTCATGACTTTTATGACCTTATGACTTTTATGAACTCATGACTTTTATGACCTCATGACTTTTATGAACTCATGACTTTTATGACCTCATGACTTTTATGACCTCATGATTTGAATGACCTCGATATATGAATGACCCCAAGATATGAATGACCCCAAGATATGAATGACCCCAAGATATGAATGACCCCAAGATATGAATGACCCCAAGATATGAATGACCTCGATATATGAATGACCCCAAGATATGAATGACCCCAAGATATGAATGACCTCATGATTAGTATCAACTCTAATTTATGACCTCATGACTTTTATGACCTCATAAGCTCATGATCTCGTGACTTTATGAGGCCAACGCTGAGCCAAGTCAGGTGATAATCAATCAATAGTGATGTCGATCAAATAGTCATCGCGGTTTTTAGTGTTGCTGTGCACAAACTGGCCTGTATATTTTTAAGTAAGTCATTGTTGATTGATGGTAATAGACTATCAAATGTTATATTATTTGTTAGATCCGCATAGCGTAATATACTAGCTAACTGAGTACTATTACAGAGGCAAAGTACGGGACAGTGCTGACTCATCGCTTTGAAATGGGGTGGGCTCTGCTCTGCTCTGTGTGGGGTTGTCCTCCGCGAGGGTATATGGTTGAGTCATTTTTTAGAACGGTGGTGCAACAAATGCACACCCATCTAGGCCTCCGGAACACTGAATACCTGTGCAGCTATCTGTGTTTTCATCCATTAAGTTTCAGTTTGATAATTTGATAACTAATTAACAACCAATGAACGTATTGCTTGTGCGTTTTGGCAGCAAGCCGTTTCCAAATAAGGCAGGTACAATCCAAGTTAACCTCGGGTCCCACCTCAAAACTTTACAGCGTGGCAGGAAGCACGCGTGTCCCTGCGTACGCTGTGGTTGCTGCTCTATCCTGCTAGATATGCCACGTAGAACAAACGTCAGCAGAAGGGACTGTACACTGAGGCCATCCAGTAAGAGACGTTCCATTTTCTACCCCTATTCAAACTAAATCTCTCATCTCTAGTGCACACTCGCTCCCTTGGCGGTGTACGCACTGTACAATAGCCGGTGTAGTTGCCATGGCTCGGCCGCAAAGCTAGCCGCTAAATAGAAGCTTGAGAAGCTCGGCCAATTCATTTTAGCACTCGGAGACAAATAAGATAGCACTTGTTTCGACTATATATTCGGCCTGAGATATTGATTCAAGAAAGAGAATTTTGAAGAAAAATCGTCCATCGCAAATCCTACTAAACTTGCATGAGTCTGAGCAAGCTTATTAGCTGCATCTCATTCTCCAGATTAAATCTTATGGGCGAGACCGCCAGCGGTGCAGACACGGACACAAACAGCACCGCAAACATGATTTACCTGTGGCCAGATAGATCTGGGTAAGTGAAACTAGCCTAATTAGAAGAAGGCAGTGCAGTTTTTGGCTTCTTTAACAGCAACAAGTTATTAGGATTGCTCGCGCATGCCTTATAGTTCGATGGTGAGCGACGGTGTCGCCCACGCAGCTGACATCAACACGTTCATGCAGCAGAGCCTGGCCAATGCTAACGCTGACGGCCGCTTGCTTGGCGGCTTTAAACGCGTGCTGGAAGCAGTTCAGAATGAGTGAGTCCACGATCTACCTGTTGTTTGATTGAATAACTAACTGGCGGGGTTGAGTGGCGGACCGGGTTTGCCTCTCGCGCCAATGTCCCTGAGCTCGATTTCACGGCGACGCCACATTTAGTTGGGGCGCAGCCGCGGAGAGAAGGCTTGGGGGCTTGTCATGCAATTTACGACCTTGAGGGCTAACCTCGAAGGCACAATGAGATGTACACTGCCTCACCCGTGTGAGTGGGTGCCTGCGAACGGCATCTGTGTGCGTGTGTGTTCAGGAGTCAGCGAAATGGGCCGAACTGCCTCCTCGCTGGCTGCGGGTCTAGTGTCACCAAATGATGTGCCATTGCCCGCAGCCCTCCTGCTATTATTATTTTTATTACTAACTCTCTCGTTGTCTTCTTATAAACTTTCCAGTCCACAATCGCTGCTGTTTTGCATACTGCCAGAGAACCTGTGGAACAACCCGCTGCACAGGGCCTTCTTCGCCCTGGTGATGTCCGCCTGCAACGATAGCGGAGTCCGTATGATCAAGGTGAGCAGTAACTCATAGCTGGGCTATGTACTATATGCATAAATAGAGAGAATACGGATATGAGATATGATTAGGTATGTAACTGGAAATGCAGCTGTACTTACCGAACCCACATTTTCCGGACCTGCAGTATAGGCTGACTGGCTGTATCACAATGGCCTGATATGGATCTCTGATGCTATCCAGTAACTTCCGTTTCGTTTATGGCTTATAATTAGGTTATAATCGAGAAAAATTTCTTCATTTTCGTTCCATTTCAAAGCTTAGTGGTGCATTCGATTGATACTATTCAAAGTGGAGAGTGGATACGGTTAACGCCTACGCAGTTCATAGTCAAAGATTTCATAGCATGCAGTTTTAACCCGCACCTCCTAACACAGGTTGACCACGACCAACTAGTGCGAAAGATCGTGGAGATGTCCACGGACGCCGAAAGCCCATTGCCGGACCTGTCCTACGAGTGCCTGGCCATCAAGGCTGCCGTCAGTGGCGAACGCCTCGTCTGCGATCGCGAATTACTGCGCTTCCATCAGCGACACCCAGGCAACGACTTCTCCCAGCTGCCGCTCATCAACCTGTTGGAGTCTTGAGAACTGAACCTGCCGTACTCAACAGCGAATTACCAGGAACAGGCCTCAAGCACGACTTTCTTCTACATTAATTTGTTTGAATTCCGTGACCTTCTATTTGGTTCACGGCAAATCCTTTGCGATTGCCCAAGCAGCTTGGATGAACTCCATGACGGCAATACGAAGCAAAGAACCAGTGGCAAGTTTACGAAAAAAGCAAAAATGGAATTTTTCGCTAAACATTCCTACGATTGATAAGAGTTCAATCGAAAAAAAAAAATCAAAAAATATCCGACAAAGATATTTTCCTTCATCTGCTCTACATTTGATGGGGCTGTTGGCTCGTTGACAATGGATCTTCTCACAAAGCCGACTATTTTCGAGCAACCGATAAGACAAAGAAAATATTCCAACCCAACTCGTCGGCGCCACTCGTAGTAGTGTGTTAAGCTTTTCATGAAATGTGTTAATGCAGAAAAACTGACAAAAATCGGTGTATTGTGTTTCTGTAAAAAATAATTGATGGATATCACATTAAAACTCGACGATTTTAACAACTGGGCCTATAGCTTCTGGAAATATTTGATCGACTTTATCTGAACAGAAAATTCTTGCACAGATGACATTTTTCAAGCTAATAGAGTCTCATAATTTTCTTTCACTGTGAGATATGTTTTGTCCTGGAGTCCAAATTTTGCCTCTAAAAACTGTTGTTATACTCGTATTTTTCTATTTCGTAAAATCTTGTCTGCTATTCATATAAAATAATTGTTTTGCTGAACAAACAGTAAATAGAAAAAAGTGTTGTCCATATTTTGCGATTACTGTTCAAAGACTATAGTTTTCTTCAGTCTTTTGTCTCCCGAACTTGCTGTTGCGGTAATATTACAGTATATGAAGTGACATAATTGATTAAACATTTGGCGATATATTTGTTAAGCCACGATCAATTAATGTACTCGTACGCTTACTGATGTTTGCCTGTGTGTCAGAGAAATGCTGTTATTTTTAATTGATTTCTGATATCGAACGATTCAGTAAAATGTAAAAAAAAATTCTGTTTAATAATTAAAAAGCCAAGTGAGACATCTGCAGTTTGCACCTAGATTTTTAATTGAGAGTGATCTTATTATATCTGTCGCATGCTCTGTTTCAGGTCACCCAGCTGTTAGCTGGTGTAATTGAGGGTGTGTGTGGCGTCCCATATATTGTCCATGGACTAAACGGTCATTGTTTTTTTAATTGGGATTTGGTGAATTGGGATTTGGTGAATTGGGATTTGGTGAATTGGGATTTGGTGAATTGGGATTTGGTGAATTGGGATTTGGTGAATTGGGATTTGGTGAATTGGGATTTGGTGAATTGGGATTTGGTGAATTGGGATTTGGTGAATTGGGATTTGGTGAATTGGGATTCGGTGAATCAAGATTCGGTCAATTGGGATTTGGTGAATTAAGTTTTGGTGAATGGGGATTTGGTGAAAGGGGGTTTGGTGAAATGGGATTTGGTGAATTGGGATTCGGTGAAATGGGATTCGGTGAAATGGGATTCGGTGAATTGGGATTCGGTGAAATGGGATTCGGTGAAATGGGATTCGGTGAATTGGGATTTGGTGAATCAAGATTCGGTCAATTGGGATTTGGTGAATTAAGTTTTGGTGAATTGGGATTCGGTGAAATGGGATTCGGTGAAATGGGATTCGGTGAATTGGGATTCGGTGAAATGGGATTCGGTGAAATGGGATTCGGTGAATTGGGATTTGGTGAATCAAGATTCGGTCAATTGGGATTTGGTGAATTAAGTTTTGGTGAATGGGGATTTGGTGAAAGGGGGTTTGGTGAAATGGGATTTGGTGAATTGGGATTCGGTGAAATGGGATTCGGTGGAATGGGATTCGGTGGATTGGGATTCGGTGAAATGGGATTCGGTGAAATGGGATTCGGTGAATTGGGATTTGGTGAATCAAGATTCGGTCAATTGGGATTTGGTGAATTGGGATTCGGTGAAATGGGATTCGGTGAAATGGGATTCGGTGAAATGGGATTCGGTGAAATGGGATTCGGTGAAATGGGATTCGGTGAAATGGGATTCGGTGAAATGGGATTCGGTGAAATGGGATTCGGTCAGTGGGTGAGAGATAGAGCGGTTTAACGCGTTCGACTCTCGCACAAAGGTCCCTGAGCTCGAGTCCGCGGCGAGGCCACATTCATTTGGGGCGCAGCCGCGGAGAGAAGGCTTGGGGGCTTGTCGTGCAATTTACACCTTATAGGGCCAACCTCCAAGTCACAGTGAAAGTTTACACTGCCTGACGATAAGAAAGTGTAAGTGGGTGCCTGCGTACGTTATCTGTGTGCGTGTGTGCTCAGGAGTCAGCGAAATGGG
This sequence comes from Macrostomum hystrix, assembly GCA_950097015.1. NCBI lineage: Eukaryota > Metazoa > Platyhelminthes > Macrostomidae > Macrostomum > Macrostomum hystrix. The sequence goes on along the minus strand of CATNEN010000038.1, from coordinate 34,500,416 downwards.
CAGAATTGCCTCCTCGATCGCAGGCTTCAGGTCTTGTGTCACCAAATTATGGGCCATTGCTCGCAGCCATCCCGCTATCATTATATTATTATTATTGGCATTTGGCCGATTGGGGTTCGCGGGACTTGGTGTATTAGGTTTTTGCAACAATAGATTACTCGATGCTTGACGAACTCGAGCGTCCCTTAAACGGCGTGCTTCTGGCCGTAATACATTTATTTTCATTAAAAGTATATTCACTGGTGCCTACTTTCAGTAGCAATCGATGAGAAAAGCATGCAGACTATGAGAGGACTGTTGATGATCAACGACAGAAAATAGCCCGACCTGACCCGCAATGCGTTGGTTGTATCTAAATTTAGAAACAAAATTTTGCAGTCGTTTTTTATACCCCCACCCCACGATACACAAGAGAATTAAGTGTCGCTGTGCACGTGAAATCAATGTGTTCTCACGACTGTGTCTCAGGCTATAGCTAGGCTGCCTTACCAAACCATTTGCTGCATGTTTTGCTTGGAATGCAGACACCATGCAGCTCTGCAAATGCGCAGTTCGCAATCGTACAAACTTTCGACTCCAGCGTCTGCTGTTTGTTGTGCCAACTTTATGGTGCTGTGGGACAGGAATGTAATCTTGAAAGGCTGGCTTGTAAAATGCTGTGATAAAAAAATCACTGCATTATCTTCTTGTGTGTAAAGAATTTGTTTAACCCTGCTCGTTGCCATGTAAATTTACCAAACAAAATCTCGAAACTAGCACTTTTATTTTAGGAAAGAAATCAGGCCCTTATAAGTAGAATTTGAGTCGATTGAGACTGTCTTTTAACTTGCAATTTTTGGGTCAAGACAAGCCGAGCAGGCTCCATAATTGGGTTTGTTTTGTGTGTTACTTATAGCCAAATTTATGGCCTTGTTTATTAAAATTTTAATGTCATTTTCATTGGTCAAAGTGTTTTATCAACTAGCTGAATGTGGCTTGAATGTGACATACTCGTAGAGTCGTACAGGTGGAAAATACATACGTAAATATCGTCCACTTAAAAAAAGTAAAACTATCTTTGTTCTCACATTCGCGTACAACATTTGATCAGAATTTGAAGCACGCTGCACTGCGACAAATTTTCATTGCCCCCAACCATAAATGCAATGCTAGTAATTTTGTCCTTTTATTTCCTATATAAAGTTGCAATTAATATAAGTTTGCATTAGCACTATAGCATGACTGTGTAGTTTAGCTTGTGTAAACGCAGCGATATCCAATTGCTCTCCTGCTGTTGTTGGCATTTACACAAGCTCTCACACTGCATTCATTTTGCAGCCTAGCGATTCTGCCTCCCCCCGTCTTCTCCACACCGGGTCTCTCGCGTATTCTCTCTCCTTACCTCGCCCCGCACCGCCGGAGCAGTTGCTTATATACTTGATGCTAAAAATAGCTCAGTTTGTCAGCCATAATAGCCGCCATATTAGGCATTGCCAATCGGCATTAGCCAATGAGAGTGTCTCGCGAGCAGTGCATAAAATAAGCGACTCCGCGCGTTCCACTCCAGAACCACGTTTCTAAAAGAGTACTATTAAGCAGCAAGTTCTGTTCTCAACTTTCGGCAATCAACTCAGTCTTCTAAAAGAGTATTTATATATTTTGCAAGATGTTGCTAGATGCGTGCGAAGACATGGATGGAACAATTGGCGGCAATGCCACTGTTAGCGACTTTGACGGCTTCGCCGATATGTTTGACTTCGACAATCAGTCTACAGCAATGCCGGTGAGTATCTAAGCTGTTCTTGTTCAAAGAAGCAATTCTGTTTTCAATTATCTACGAATTTAATAATGAATTGTATAATTTGCAGCTACCGACGTCTCCGTTGTCCTCTCTGGATAGTTGCTTCAGTGGTGGCAGTTCCCGACACAGTCCCGAGTCAGCAGGTTCAGTCCATGGGAATGACAGTCAGCTGTCGTACAGTTTCAGTCACCAGCGTCAGCGAGAAACCGCAGCTGATTGGCTTTCGACATACAAAGTGGAAGACGATGATGAGTGTGTTGAAAGGCGGCACACGGCTGTTGATTACGACTTCAGCCTGTTGGATCTGGACTTCATAATCGACCACTCCATGAAGTTCAAGGCATCAGCAACTGCAGTTTTGGGAGCCGAGCTCCCAGTTCACAGTTCGCAGTTCCGAGGTTGCAGTCTAATCAACGGTCGGACTTCAGTGACGGCAGCAGCTACAGTGTCACTGTTCGCTCCGAGCAGCCAGCAGCAGACTGAGCTGCTGCAGCAGCAACAGAGAAAGCCGCAGCAGCAGTGCCGAAGGCCCAGACAGCCGAAGTCCGCGTCAGCTACGGCTGGCAAGCGCAGTCAGAAGCCGGAGCATTTGCATCAGCAGCCACAGTTGCACATCTGCCCGGAGCAAAGCTGCGCCAAGGCCTACAGCAAGAGCTCGCACCTGAAGGCTCACCTGCGCACTCACACAGGTGAGAAGCCTTACCAATGCAGCTGGCCAGGCTGCTGCTGGCGGTTCGCCAGGTCAGACGAACTGACGAGGCACTACAGGAAGCACACCGGAGACCGACCCTTCCCCTGCAGCCTCTGCGGCCGGGCATTCTCCCGCTCCGACCACCTGGCCCTGCACATGAAGAAGCACCAGCAGCAGTAGATAGTAATTAACCAACATGCGCTATCATGTGCAATGCGTAGCAGTTCTTAACGGCAATATGGTGTACAGCACACATTGTCGCTTAGCATTTTTAACGGTACATATCGACAAGCTTTATTTATTTCAGTACCAACTTGAGCTCTATAATTTCTGAGACGAAAAATAAAGTGCAAGAAAAGACATTTGTTTAAGTGATTTTAATAACCAAATCTTCAATTCATTATTGCTTAAAATGATATCTCCACTTGCATCATCACTATGTACCCATGTGGCTCACAGCTTCCATTAAGATTCAATATGTGCAGACTTTAGCTCGTAGCTTTTTCTATTCTTTGCGTATTTTTTCTACTATAAAAGAAGTGCACTTAATTAAAATGCGTATTCACTTGTAAATTGTGCTAAAATATTGCGTTAACTTTATTAATTTCCTTCTGCTACCTACATGTGGATTTTAATTGTAGTGCCATATATTGTCCAGAATGGTTTTGAAAATAGGATTGACTATACGCATAAACATGCATAGATATTCAACTATCTATATATATAAAAGTGAAAACTCTGTCTGTCTGTCTGTCTGTGTGTGTGTGTGTGTGTGTGTGCAACCTTTTGTCTTTATAGACGCCGAAACCGCTCAACCAAATCGCACCAAACTTTGCACATACCTAAAACCACCTACGCTGAGTGCAATAGGCTACTCAAATTCCCGAAAAATCATTTCCTTCCTGCTCAAAAGTGCAAAAAACTGCTCAAAAATCGTCAAAAAATCACTCAATTCGACATATCGTCGCCCCACTTTGTCAGATTTTCTCCAAATTTGATCCACTTACACTTTACATGTTTTCCAACAATGCTGTCAATTTTGAACATCTCTACTCAATCCAGAGCAAAGCTGCATCATCTCAAAGTGAGTCACTTTTTGTTTTCCGAGGACAGCCACCCCAACTCCCCTCCGCCACTCTGCGGGCCAAATTTTAATACAGCCACCCCCTCCCTTCCCCGGGCGCCGAAGCCCCAGACTGTACATTGCATTTCAAGCCGTGAATGTACACAGCCCAAACCCCTAGACTGTCTACTGGCCCCCAAGCAGCACTGAGACTGAGTGCGGTGAGTGCGGTGGCGTCCCAGTGCGCAGGGCTCTCCGGTCAATATTTCTCTCCAGCCAGCCTGGGATAGAAGAAAGAGAGAGGCTGGCGTACAGTGCTTTGCTAAAATACAAGACGGTTATCCGCTGTATCGACGGAGATCACGTGAGGATGGCGGCTTTACCACTCGCATTATTCTATGCAGCCATGGGAATGAAGAGATCGATCTGGACAACAGATGGGTCGTTCCCTACTGCCCGCTACTGTCCAAGGTGTTCAATCCACACATCAACGTTGAGTACTGCAACTCTGTTAAATCAATCAAGTACATTTGCAAGTACGTGAACAAGGGTAGCGACCAAGCAGTGTTCAACATTGAGGGACCTGGAGGCATAGTAAACGAATTTGACGAAGTCAATCGCTTCAAGAGCGGAAGGTATCAGCTCTAACGAGGCAATGTGGCGAATCTTCGGATTCTCTATTCATGAACGCCACCCAACTGTCATGCACCTCAGTGTGCACCTGGAAAACGGTCAGAGAGTATACTTTACGGAGGAGAACATCCAGCAGCGTGCTCAAAGGCCACAGGACACTACTCTTACTGCTTTCTTCAAGTTGTGCGCTGAAGACCCCTTTGCCAGGACTTTGCTGTACCACCAGGTGCCTGCCTATTACACATGGAACGCCTCTTCGAAAGGATGGAAGCGGCGGGTTCAAGGCGCTGCAGTTCCAGGCCATCCTGAAATACGACAGACTGATGCATTAGCCAGAGTACACGGTGCACCCAAACCACAGTGAATGCTACTACCTGCTACACACCGTGATTGGTCCGACGTCATTTAGACACATTAGAACGGTGGAAGGCCATACCTGCCAAACTTTTCATGAAGCATGTCAGCGACTGGGACTGCTGGAAGAGCTGGATGACCAGGAGCAGCTGGGACAGTTCATAGTGGAGAATGAGCCCCGACTCATGCCTGAGCAGCTAGAGGCGTACCGCGAGCTATTGCGCAGAGTCAACAACAACGTTGGTGGCATGGTTTTTCTTGATGCTCCAGGTGGCACAGGAAAAAAATTTCTAATCAACCTCCTTCTGGCAAAGGTCAGGCAACGAGGCGACGTTGCCATTGCTGTAGCTTCCTCTGGAATTACAGCCACCTTGCTGCCAGGCGGTCGCACTGCCCACTCAGCACTGAAGTTGCCGCTTGATCTCTCTTGAGCGGAGAATCCGCTGTGCAACATCAAGAAAAACACAGGCACTGCCAGAGTGCTTCAGGCTTGCAAGCTTATCGTCTGGGATGAGTGTACCATGTCCCACAAACTGGCATTTGAAGCACTCAACTTAACTTTGAAAGACCTGCGCAATAGCAATCAACTGATGGGTGGTGTCACTCTGCTGCTGTCTGGAGACTTTAGACAGACGCTGCCTGTGATTCCGCGTGGCACTCCTGCTGATGAGATTAATGCTTTCCTAAAATCATCTCACCTGTGGCCATCGGTTGTGAAGTTGCACCTACGAACAAACATGAGAGCTACAATTCAAGGAGACGAAACAGCTCATGAGTTCTCTGCCAATCTATTGCGAATCGGCAATGGTCTGCTGGAGATTAGCACAGAGAATGGGCAGTCATCGATCGCTACAATCGGAACCATTGTGCAGTCAGTGCAGGAGCTCAAGGCAAAAGTTTACCCGAACCTGATGGTTCGATATGCTGACGTTGACTGGCTGTCAGAGCCAGTACGCCCTTAAACAAACTCTTCACTTTTCATTAATGCAGTAAATAAATAAATGGTGACCTTCACTATAAAGTTAATACAGAGACGTGAATTGCTTACTGCTTTGCTTTAAATTTCTGCCCCAAAAACAACGGGCAAAAAAAGCTAGTTTACATATATATATGAGATACCATTCAGTGTTATCTAGATCGACCCGTGTTTGCCAAAACAACAATGCGAAAATATTGATTTATATTAATGGAGCTGTAAATATAAAATAAACGAAAGAAGTGAAGTACTGAAATATAATACTAAACATATATATAAACTTTTTTGTGTTAAATTGCGTCAATAAACCGTGGAAATTAATCTAGCCACATATAATCTTAATGTTTTGCTGAAAGCAAATCTACACCGATAAATATGTTTGGGACCAACCTAGCTTGTCAATGCCAGTCCAGTTTTGAGCTGAAAACAGCCCTGGAACAAGTGTATCGAGATCAAGGGAAGTGTAGAAGATTAGTGCATGAACTTTATAGGGTCAATCGATCTGAATTTTATGGGTACACAGGAAACACAAGCACACAGACAAGAAAAGCATACACACAATGCCCCCACACAGTGCACAGCAACTTCCATAATGGGACTTATGAGTAATCGCCTAAAGAGAAAGAAATTTGTTTCTAAAAATAGTATCAAAATATCCTTGGCCAATGAAAGATTTCTTTTTTACTTCACCGTACTCAGTTTATGCGCTTGCATCAGCCTACTGGAAGTAGAAATACTGACATTTTTGTGAAAAAGTACGAATATACTCACACGTCTTATCTATTAATACTTAACAATATTACCTGTTCGAGTAAGTCTATACTCACTAATCTCACCCATTAGAGTGAATTCACCAAAAAATTCATTCTACATAAGATCCAACCAGATAAAAAACAAGACCAGAAGTCAACCCAAACTAAAATTTTACAAAATTACAGAGTACAATAAAATTTGCTGTTTTCCTGTAGCAGCCAATAAGATGCAGTTTATTGCAAATAAAGCTTTTTTGCAACCAGAACATTCAATTATCAAACAATCAAGCGAACTATCGGAAGAAAAGAACATAGAAATTTCAAGCAAGATATCAATTTTTCTTGTCTAATAATTGAACGAAGCAGAAAACTAAACAAGTTCTTTATTGGGCTATCGTTAAGTTCAGAATAAAAGTAAATTTCACGTTGTGCATCTCCATCGCAGAAACATATTGTTACAGTGAAAGTCATTTTAATTGAGCTCCGAGCACACGTTGCCAAATAAAAAAAACGTTTAAGTAGCAATACTTACATAATACATACTTACATACATAATCATATGTTCTTCACTTTAAAATATGCCTGTCCAGAAAGTATCCATAGTATCGTCACACCTGTTCGACAGCTATCCTGACACCTGTTCGGCAATTATCCTCACACCTGTTCGGCAATTATCCTCACACCTGTTCAGCAATTATCCTCACACCTGTTCGGCAATTATCCTCACACCTGTTCGGCAATTATCCTCACACCTGTTCGGCAATTATCCTCACACCTGTTCGGCAATTATCCTCACACCTGTTCGGCAATTATCCTCACACCTGTTCGGCAATTATCCTCACACCTGTTCGGCAATTATTGTCACACATTAGGAAATCATCCTGACACATATTAAGAAATAATCATCACATCTGTTCGGCAATTATCCTCACACATATTAGGAAATAATCCTCACACCTGTTCGGCATTTATCCTCACACCTGTTCGTCAATTATCCTCACACCTGTTCGGAATTTATCCTCACACCTGTTCGTCAATTATCCTGACAATTATCATTACACGTGTGCACACTGCCAAGGGATGAGAAAACCAAGACCAACTTTACACCCTTGCATAAGTGCACAAACGCAAACGCTATGAAAGTGTGCTAACTGTGTAAACGCTGATTAATGTGTCAGATAAGTGGACCATTTGTTTCCGCGCAATAATCGAATGACAAGTCACTGCTTTCCTGCCTTCCTACTGGATGCCCCGGCTTTATTGCGCGCCTCCTTGGCCTGTCGCTGCAGGCGCAGATAGGTCTCCCGACTCTTGTCCCGGGTGATGGCCCTCAGTCGATCCTCGGCCTTCAGCTGGGCGATGAGGCCCAGTCGGCGTAGAGCGGCCAGGGTAGGCGGTGTGAGCAGCAGGGTGCACAGATCGCGCACAGGAAAGATCAGCTTATAAAGTACAAGCGAGGCAGCTACGGCGCCAACATTGGGATTGGCCAGGGTGTCCAGAGCCGCCTGGGGAATAGCCGAATGAAGCCGCTCAGGCAGGTAGCGACGCAGTAAATCTGGCAGATTCACATTGGAGCTGCTCACAAAGGTATAGACGCAGGCGAACCAAATAGCTGAGCCGACTAGGTGGACGCCAAGGACAACCTTAGTCTGTGTTTTGTATGTGCGCCAAATTCTCTGCCAGAATGATTCTGGTTTTTGCTGCTGTTGCTGCTGCTGCTGTTCTTTGGAGCAGAAACGACGCATCATGACTGTTCGATTTGACAATTGAATCTGAGAAACATGGTAGCATTCTATAGGCCTAGGTTGAGATTTAGTGAGGCCTGTTGAAGTTGACAACAGCGACGAAATCGGCAACGCTCGACGACCAGCAGCGGTGCCAAAGAGGCGAATAGCAGTTATTGTGAGCGTCTGCAATTAGCAAAGCCGATTATTCAAGAAATCAAAATGCACAATGGATTTATATAGCTTGCAGGGGCTCGGTGGCAGACCAGTTAAAGTATTTGCCTCTTGCACCAAAGGTAACTAAGCTTGATTCCACAGTGAGGCAACATTGAATTCAAGCGCAGCCATAGAGAGGGCTTGGGTGCTTTTTGTGTAATTTATGCCCTGGAGGGCCAACCTGCAAGGTATGGTGAGAGTGTACACTGCCTGACAATGAGAAAGTCAGGGCAGATGTACACCTGTGTGAGTGTGAGCCTGCATACAGTATCTATGCCCATGTATGCTCAGGAGTCAGCAAAATGGGCAGAATTGCCTCCTTGCTGGCTGTGGGTCTAGTGTCACCAAATGATGTGCAGCTCTCCTGAAATTATTATTATTATTTTAAATATATATAGCTTACTAACTAGATGCAGGTTAATTTTACCTGGTTTGTATTATAGGCTTACTTAAAATCTTTATCTACATAAAATACATGTAGGTAATTGCACAATATAATAATTGGGTATGAAAAATTAGGAATATAACATAGTATTGGCAGTTTTATTTTTTAATTAAGAAAGAAGCTAGAAAACATGTCTTACTTTTCTGAAGAATATTAATTCATGCCTAAAATATACTTAGTCATTCATCAGAATATTGTAAACATAAGAAAAATATTAATTTCTGTAGGAGCTAGAATCAAGATACCTTAGTCCTTAGATAAGCAATTGAATAAGTAGTTGCCTTATTGGCAGCCAATAATAACAAGCCCACTCAACATATATTTGATAATAATGAGATGAGTTTGAATGAGAGAGACAAGCAAGGGCATGAAGATGGAATATGCCCAGAGCATCAAATCATTATCAAATGGATTGATGATTTAAAGAACATGTTGCAAACATACTCTTAATCTTATTTCATAGCTACAATTTTTTTAGCTACTGTAGGTGAATACATGTATAGACTTGCAGGTGTGGCAGTTGTCAATAGATAAGACCTGTTACCAACTAAGCAACTGAAGTTGCAAATGTAGTGTAGCCTTTAGATATATATATTTTTAAATATAGGCCTACACATTACTGGTAAATCTAGGGATTTAATCTAAATATTCAGTGCTAATTATAGTCTAGATACACATTAGTCTGCAATATGTATTAGCTAAATAGATATTTAAAAGTTAAAGCTATACATCTCACATCTGCATATTGAGTGTCAAGCTACAAAATAGGCTAGGCCTAGGCGGTAGTAGGCCTAGCTATTTTCTACTTCTATGACTATAGTAGTATAGATAGTGCTTGTACTTTGCTTATCAAAAGAAAAATAAGTAAATAACTATATTTTTTAACGTTTGTTTTTTTATAGACCTGTAGGCCTAAAGACCAAAAAATTAAGAATTAAATGTTTCAAGATATATCTGGCAAAAATAAGGTTGATCATGTGTACTCATTTAAGAGAGATAATTATAAGAACACTGTTTATACTATATTACATTCCTAATCTCACAGGAACCTGATCAAACCGACCTGAGTTTTTTCTAATGAGTAATGTCGCTGAATCACCATTTTCATGGATAAGTAGTCAAGTAGTAGAGTAGATAAGAATAATGAACGAACGAAACAAACCGTGTTTCTGAAAGAGTAGGATATTGACAACTGGGCTCAAATTTGCTTATTAGGCATCATAAAGGCTTTTATTTTTTAGCCTGTCTACTAAAAAACATTTTGAGAGAAATTTGGAGCACAGCTTAAAAACTTGCGCTAAGTTTTATTCCGTCGTTGTTATAGTTACACGAAAAAGAAAACAGAAGAATTTCAAGTTCTGAACAGATCAGAGATTCCAATTAAGGGCACAAGCGTGATATGTGCGCAATTGATCCACTTGAGATTAAAAATTTAGCTAAGTAACGAATTTAGTGTCTCTTTTACAAGTATCAGGCAGCCCTAAACTAATTTTTTGGACAGAAATATAAAATTTATCCAAGGTCCACTAGGAGCTGGAGATCTAAATGCCACAATTCTACTCACAGATGTCCTTGAATTTATCTTCTTGGACCTGAATTATGACGCAGTATTTTGATTGGAGTAAAAAATTGAAGAATATATAGAAATCAATAATTTAGGGCCTGGTATAGCCATGGCCATAGTATTTCTCCTTTGGTAGTTTTTGCTGTCGATGTTGAACTGAAATATTTCTTCGTCTCGGAGAAAATGCTTTTAAATACAACAGCAGCTCCGTCTAGGTAAAGCAAAGGTCAGTGAACCACCAAAGTCGGATATAATGTAGGCACATTCGGATGACGTGCTTATAGAGCTTAAAGTCCTGGCAAGGATGCACTGCATGAGGCGCATTGCAAATTCGTGTATAGGGGTGTAATTACATAGGGGTATTGTAATACATTGGCTCATAATGGGGAAATCAGACTTTAGGCAGAACCGTTGAATATCTCGACGATCTGAAGTGCTGGCGACTTGGTTATTGTTTCAGAAGATTCGCCACAAAAAGTTGGCCTGTGTTCTTGAGTTTCGTGTGCTTGCGTTGCTCCGTTTGGGTGCGGAAAAATAACTATCAGCAGGGGAGAATATCCCCTTGGTATAAAGACGTCGGGCTTCGAAATGAGTTGGTAATTCGTACAGTAAATAATTCATTAGAGACGGAAAATGCCGTCTTCAATTACATTTGGTGTAAGACTTTTATGAAAATTCCCTAATTGGGACTTACTGTACCTGGCTGAATGCTGCTGCTTTCAGTTCTTGCACATATAAATTTCCTTGAACCATAAATTTGAACTTTTTTCTGACTTGCGAGTTACTTGCGCAAGTTTTTTCTTTGATGATTTTTAATTACGAAATTCATATTATATAGTGAGTTGTCTTTTTTAGACGGAAAACTTCCCTTCATATGTGCGAGCATTGCAGTTGCACCCGTATTGAATTACCGCTAGCCGGCTCGCCAATTTTATTGAGTTAAAAAATTGTCTACAGCGATTTAAAAGTGCGTCCACAATTTAACAGGAAATGCAGAAATCAAGTCCTTTTTCTGCATAAAAACCACTTGATATCGCCAGAAAACTTAAAGTTTGTGATCTGGCTCGCTTCGGCATAACGCAATTACGTCGGCCAAGCTACTGTCTACTGCTGCGCTTGACATTTTCTGCTTTTATAGCCTATGCAACAGCAGTGCTACCCACTGCAGTCCCTCCTGGCCCCAGCTCCAATATAGTACCATCATCTGGCAGGGCTAGCCGAGATACTTGTGGGAAACTGTCTGACACAATCAGACGGACGGCCTTTGCAAAGAATTACACAAATATAGAAAAAAGCACGAAGTAGAAAGATGGGCAGGCCACGGTCCGCGGCTCCAAGAAGGCAGTATTTATGAACGTCAATTGTGCAGATTTTTCGGTGGGTAGGTTACCGTTCGCCTATTTCCTTTCGCTGCCTGTATCCTGACGCATGAGGAGAAAACACGTTTCTCTTTTAAAGGTGCGGAGGCCACATATCCCTTAGCCTAATTGCCTGACCAAGCTTAAGCGATCGCTGATCGAAAGAACGACTGGTAGATATAGATAATAGGAGATCAAATCTAGAGACTAGAAGTACATGACCGCAGTGCTGGGAATGTTCTGTGGATAAAGCATGTACATTGTGCGCTAGTGGCGGATGCCCCGTTCGTTTTGTCATTTCCATGCATCTATCTTGGCCTGTGTGGTTTCTAATGGCCTCTCTAAAGTCAGTTGCCTTCGACCACATCCCCTCCATCGAATGCGTTGCAGATGTCTTTACTCCCCCTGAACCAATCCAAAGCATTGGCTGCAACCCGGCTGCACACCCGGGCGTCCTAGCTCTTCACCTTTGTCTTTCCCCTTCCCTCTCTGCCTCTGCAGTAGTGCACTTTTTCTTAACGAATTCCGGAAGCAAGTAGGGAAGGAATGAATGGCGCCTAGCAAAACTGCGACTCGACGCTCTGATGTCCGTCATCCCCCCTCAGCTTGCCCGAAGACTATTTCCCCATCGTCCCTGCAGGCTGTCTCTCACCTGGCCTCTCCAGTCACGAAGCAAGACCCGCAGTGACCTGCGCTATCCTACACGAAGCCCTGTTCCTCGCCAGGCCAAATCATTGATCACCGGGAGCACTCGGATCCTCTGACGGACTTTCTGAAGTCCTGCGAGATGTCTGAGCCAGACGGTGCCCCTCCGGAAGCCGCCAAAAAGTTGCTGCAGCCGCCACCAGCTGGTCACCAGTTGAAGCCAGGCGGCGGCACCAATTCGATTGGGCCAAGAGGCTCCACAGGCTCAGCGGTGCCTAATGGCCTGGCACCCATTGTGCGCGTGGACCGCGTCCTCGTTGGCCGGCCTGTGAAGGTACAGCTTACTCAACATAAACTAAGAGTGCACGATTCCTACTTGTAGATTCGTTGAGTCATGAACTAAATCTGAAAACTTCAGGTACTGGCCTTCATGATGTCGCTAACTCACCTGTTCTTCATCATGATTGCCATCGCAAGCAGTAGCTGGATTGTATCTCCGAATACCTGCAGCGGCCTTTGGGAGGAGTGCTGGTCTAAAGGGAACGTGTCCGAGTGCACTTATCGGCCAGCTAACACAGGTGAAGGACTGTCAACTCGTAGTGATAGTGTCGAGATTCTCTGTGGAGTGAATGTACAGTCTACACCCAGTGTTGGGGCAGAGATTCTCCGTGGAGTGAATGTACAGTCTACACCCTGTGGTGGGTTAGAGATTCTCTGTGGAGTGAATGTACAGTCTACACCCTGTGGTGGGTTAGAGATTCTCTGTGGAGTGAATTTACAGTCTACACCCTGTGGTGGGTTAGAGATTCTTTGTGGAGTGAATGTACATTCTACACCCTGTGGTGGGTAAGAGATTCTTTGTGGAGTGAATGTACATTCTACACCCTGTGGTGGGTTAGACATTCTCTGTGGAGTGAATGTACATTCTACACCCTGTGGTGGGTTAGACATTCTCTGTGGAGTGAATGTACAGTCTACACCCAGTGTTGGGGCAGAGATTATCCGTGGAGTGAATGTACAGTCTACACCCTGTGGTGGGTAAGAGATTCTTTGTGGAGTGAATGTACATTCTACACCCTGTGGTGGGTTAGACATTCTCTGTGGAGTGAATGTACAGTCTACACCCTGTGGTGGGTTAGAGATTCTCTGTGGAGTGAATGTACATTCTACACCCTGTGTTGGGGCAGAGATTCTCTGTGGAGTGAATGTACATTCTACACCCTGTGTTGGGGCAGAGATTCTCTGTGGGGTGAATGTACAGTCTACACCCTGTGTTGGGGCAGAGATTCTCTGTGGGGTGAATGTACAGTCTACACCCTGTGGTGGGTTAGAGATTCTTTGTGGAGTGAATGTACATTCTACACCTAGTGTTGGGGCAGAGATTCTCTGTGGATTAAACGCACATTATACACTTAGTGAAGCGGCAAAACATCACTCAGAGCGTTTTTCCTCGAAACAAAGTCATTTTACGATTTTAACACCAAACTCATAGGCTACTCCGCTGCCTGCGGCGTCCTGATGCTGACCGCCACCCTCATCAGCGGCATCGCGGCCACGTCTACAGCCTGCGGAATGCTGACGAAGGATGCAAACAAGAAGGCCGTTATCTATGCGTTTACTATCGGTCTCCAGGGAGTGTCTGGTAAAGACCTACCGCCACGATATATGATATACGCTCGTATTGCAGTTTTCTAAAGGAGTGTTTTAACAACGCAACACACACTGCCTCTCAGTCAACTCCCAGCTACCGGAATGAAAATGAATTTTATCCATTCCAGCCAGCCCCTTATGAGCCTTTCTAACACAATTTACTCTGTGAGTCAGTGGTATTAGCTGGATGGCAGAAATGTCAGACAGAACAGCATCCATCTGCACTAGGTGCAAGTGGAAGGCAAGAGAGACTTATAAAAAGGGCAGATCAGATTCCTTCACCCCATGGCGTACAGGTCTGACTGTTCGCTTGCCCGCGCATGGATTTAAAGCAACTTCATTTGCCTTACCTGGCATACAGAGGTTGAATGACTATGGAGATTACAATCCGCTATTATTCTAGCACTAGAACAAAAACTATAGATTGCAAGGTTGCAAAATTCATTTTGAATTCATTTTGAATATTTAACAGTAGGGATAGACCACGGCGCATTTCAAATTCATTTTTCACCACACTTTTCTTCACAAAACATCGGCATCATCGAGAGCTAATGTTTAGATAGCTAATAATATATTAAATAGTAACACTAATTAATCTATAATAATTAATTAATACTTAATTGCAAGAGGAACATAAGTATAAAGTCAAGCTAATTCTAGTCTGTAGTGGTAGTGTTTCAGACTTATATGATTAGTAAAAAAATTGTAATGAAGATCAAATTGCGGCGCATAAACATTTTTTTAATTCGGTGGAGCGACATGTTAGGCAATTTATATCAAAAGGAAAGCTTTTTATGTTTCTTTTTCCAATCAGAAGCTGCCACCATTTGAAACTGAAAAATTTCCTATCTCCGTAGTGTATTTTTTCGCAAAAAAAAAACATTTTTTTCAAAGAAACGTAATTTCCCTTTCTTCTACTCCAAGTGGTTCTTGGGTTTACTCTCATCTTATTTCAACTCTACCCAGACCATAGACTATGCCGGCGTGTTTCAACTCCGCCATGGCCATAGTCAGTAGGCGATCAGGCCGCGTAGTCGTGTCTACTGTAGAGTATCAAAGCGTAGAATGCCAAGCGCGGCAAATCAGCATCCAGAATTTTTCATCGCCCGCAGCCCTGGTGGAGTCCGTGGCGCTAATCGCCTTCCCAATCAGCCACATGCGGGAGATCTCCGAGCGACGAGCGCCGCAAACCTCAGCCCAGTGGGATATCGGCTGGGCTTACTTTATCGGCTGGCTGTCCGTTCTAGGCCTCATAATTGCCATGGTGATGCTGTTCCTGGATATGAACAGCGAAGAGCTAGTCTATAGAGAGCGCGTCACGCGCTGTGACGAGGCCGAGGATGTTTGAGTGATAGAGAATTCAGTACTCTGCCGATTTATCAGATATCTGCCATTATCCACATGGACGAATGGGATTTCAATCACATGCCATCTGTGGTTTGGAAAATTATCAAACAGAATCAGGTGATTTAGCATTTTAGGTTTGAACACAGGAGATCAACGAGGTGTCAGGTGGGAAACTGGGTGTCAGGTAGGGAACTGGGTGTCAGGTAGGGAACGGGGTGTCAGGTGGGAACTGGGTGTCAGGTGGGGAACTGGGTGTCAGGTAGGGAACGGGGTGTCAGGTGGGGAACTGGGTGTCAGGTGGGGAACTGGGTGTCAGGTAGGGAACGGGGTGTCAGGTGGGGAACTGGGTGTTAGGTGGGGAACTGCGTGTCAGGTGGGGAACTGGGTGTCAGGTGGGGAACTGGGTGTCAGGTGGGGAACTGGGTGTCAGGTAGGGAACTGGGTGTCAGGTGGGGAACTGGGTGTCAGGTAGGGAACTGGGTGTCAGGTGGGGAACTGGGTGTCAGGTAGGGAACTGGGTGTCAGGTAGGGAACTGGGTGTTAGGTATGGAACTGGGTGTCAGGTAGGGAACTGGGTGTCAGGTGGGGAACTGGGTGTCAGGTGGGGAACTGGGTGTCAGGTGGGGAACTGGGTGTCAGGTAGGGAACGGGGTGTCAGGTGGGGAACTGGGTGTCAGGTGGGGAACTGGGTGTCAGGTAGGGAACGGGGTGTCAGGTGGGGAACTGGGTGTTAGGTGGGGAACTGCGTGTCAGGTGGGGAACTAGGTGTCAGGTGGGGAACTGGGTGTCAGGTGGGGAACTGGGTGTCAGGTAGGGAACTGGGTGTCAGGTGGGGAACTGGGTGTCAGGTAGGGAACTGGGTGTCAGGGTGGCGAACTGGGTGTCAGGTAGGGAACTGGGTGTCAGGTAGGGAACTGGGTGTTAGGTATGGAACTGGGTGTCAGGTAGGGAACTGGGTGTCAGGTGGGGAACTGGGTGTCAGGTAGGGAACTGGGTGTTAGGTATGGAACTGGGTGTCAGGTAGGGAACTGGGTGTTAGGTATGGAACTGGGTGTCAGGTAGGGAACTGGGTGTCAGGTGGAGAATAGGGTGTCAGCTTGTATCAAGCAAGATGAAGTACATGCGAGGGTACAAGAAATAACAGATAGTTTTATTTACATTTTTAGACACAGTAGTTCGTGTTAATTTGTTCTAATCTGGCGATTTAAAACACATTTTCGTATTTTCTTCTCCCGATACATTAACGATTTTGTAGGCCTAACTCAAATCGCTGCTTCACTCGAAACCAAATTCAACTGATTTGCAACTCAGCTTGTTTTTCTACAATGCAAAATATTGAACATGAAAAAGTACATTTTACACTTTAAAGATATTGTTTTTGATAAAATTAAACTAAAATATATAATATTTAATTAATTTTATAGCTACAACTGAAGCTTTAAGTAGCCAAGCCAACTAGGCGAAAGGACGAAATTATTTTCTTAGAAAGTTATGCTACATTCTAAATGCATTTTATAGTTGCGTCGAAAATCTAAAAAAGTGACATCGAAACCAATGGAGTGACATTGAATTCCAAAGGTGTGACATTGAATTCCAATGGAGTGATATTGAAATCCAATGGAGTGACATTGAAATCCAATTGAGTAACATTGAAATCCAATGGAGTAACATTAAAATCCAATAGTGACATTGAAATCAGATGGAGTGACATTGAAATCCAATGGAGTGACATTGAAATCCAATGGAGTGACATTAAAATCCAATAGAGTGACATTGAAATCCAATGGAGTGACATTGAAATCCAATGGAGTGACATTGAAATCCAATGGAGTGACATAGAAATCCACTAGAGTGACATTGAAATCCAATAGAGTGACATTGAAATCCAATGGAGTGACATTGAAATCCACTAGAGTGACATTGAAATCCAATGAAGTGACATTGAAATCCACTAGAGTGACATTGAAATCCAATAGAGTGACATTGAATTCCAATGGAGTGATATTGAAATCCAATGGAGTGACATTGAAATCGAATAGAGTGACATTGAAATCCAATGGAGTAACATTAAAATCCAATAGAGTGACATTGAAATCCAATGGAGTGACATTGAAATCCAATGGAGTGACATTGAAATCCAATGGAGTGACATTGAAATCCACTAGAGTGACATTGAAATCCAATAGAGTGACATTGAAATCCAATGGAGTGACATTGAAATCCTATGGAGTGACATTGAAATCCAATAGAGTGACCTTGAAATCTAATAGAGTGACATTAAAATCCAATGGAGTGACATTGAAATCCAATGGAGTAACATTGAAATCCAATAGAGTGAGCTTGAAATCTAATAGAGTGACATTGAAATCCAATGGAGTGACATTGAAATCTAATAGAGTGACATTGAAATCCAATAGAGTGACCTTGAAATCTAATGGAGTGACATTAAAATCCAATGGAGTGACATTGAAATCCAATGGAGTAACATTGAAATCCAATAGAGTGAGCTTGAAATCTAATAGAGTGACATTGAAATCCAATGGAGTGACATTGAAATCTAATAGAGTGACATTGAAATCCAATAGAGTGACATTGAAATCCAATGGACTGGAATTAAAATTCCTTGGAGTATCATTTACGAGTACAAAGGAACAAATATCTGTTACTTTTATATGCACTACTGTAAGTAGGCTCGTTGCAAGTTAGCTATTCATTTCAGAAACGAAACTCCAAACGGAACTTTAGCGTTCATTGCTAAAAAGTTTGGCATAGGCCAAATAAATGTTTTATTAAGAAATTATTTTATATAACCCTAATAAAATGGTAACGTCAAACTATATATTTTGCGCGTGTGCTCAAAGTTGAGTAGAGCTACAATTAAAAGCCAGGCACTGGCACAATGGTAGCATTGCGCAAATCCGGCACTCGCCGGACTCCGCCGCAGAGTTGGAACAGCGCCTGCCCGGTGAAGAGGTGCGACACCAGCAGGATGCGAAAGGTGTCAGAATCCACCACACGGCCTGACAGCTCGCTCAGCAGCCGACTTTGCACCTGCTTGACTCGCTTCATTAGGCTGGCGTCTGATTCGCCAAGACAATCGTCACCCTCGCCAACAAGCAGGTCGCTGCCTTCGTTCATCTGTTCGCGCAGCTCCGCCACAGTCTCCAATCGATCGTAGGTGATCTGGCTCAGCTTCAGTGTCTGCACGGCGCGGCGCATTGGAGAGGAGAGCACCAGGTCAAAGTGACCGGTCAGGGCGCGAGCTTGGGCCTCACCAGCCTCTGACAGCGGCACGTCCGGCGAGTTGTCGCCTCGAGAGTTAAATGTGGACTGGGCGTGACGACAGAAGTACACCCTCGGTGAGGCTGCTGCCGCTGCTGATGCTGCTTTTGCACTTTTGCTCATGGTATAGCTAGTTTTTCTTGGGTGCCTGGTAATCAGTGGTTTAATACGATTTTTATTAGGTTTATGATCCTGCTGTGACTCCTAGTTGTGACTGCGATTCTAGTTGTGACTATTTGTGACTCCTGCTGCGATTCTAGTTGTGACTTCTGCTGCGATTCTAGGTGTGACTCCTGCTGCGATTCTAGCTGTGACTCCAAGCTGGGATTCTAGTTGTGACTCCTAGCTGCGATTCTAGGTGTGACTCCTGCTGCGATTCCAGGTGTGACTCCTGCTGCGATTCTAGTTCTGACTCCTGCTGCGATTCTAGTTCTGACTTCTGCTGCGATTCTAGGTGTGACTCCTGCTGCGATTCTAGCTGTGACTCCAAGCTGGGATTCTAGTTGTGACTCCTAGCTGCGATTCTAGGTGTGACTCCTGCTGCGATTCCAGGTGTGACTCCTGCTGCGATTCTAGTTCTGACTCCTGCTGCGATTCTAGTTCTGACTCCTTGCTGCGATTCCAGTTGTGACTCCTGCTGCTGCGATTCTAGGTCTGACTCCTAGCTGCGATTCTAGTTCTGACTCCTAGCTGCGATTCTAGTTGTGACTCCTGCTGCTGCGATTCTAGGTGTGACTCCTGCTGCGATTCTAGCTGTGACTCCAAGCTGGGATTCTAGTTGTGACTCCTAGCTGCGATTCTAGGTGTGACTCCTGCTGCGATTCCAGGTGTGACTCCTGCTGCGATTCTAGTTCTGACTCCTGCTGCGATTCTAGTTCTGACTCCTTGCTGCGATTCCAGTTGTGACTCCTGCTGCTGCGATTCTAGGTCTGACTCCTAGCTGCGATTCTAGTTCTGACTCCTAGCTGCGATTCTAGTTGTGACTCCTGCTGCTGCGATTCTAGGTGTGACTCCTGGCTGCGATTCTAGTTCGATCCTAGCGTCGCGAAAAGTCAATGGATATACAAAGAAAATACAATTTCAAGATATCACGATTTATTTAGCAATTAGACATCCCAATCAAATAGACAAAAGTAGAATATTCATTCAATAGTGCATTGTAAAAATTGTTTAAAAGACAAAGTCGTTTAAAAAGACATCGGATTTTTTATTTTGGCTAAGGAAGAGCAACTGTGCATAGCAATTGTTGCAGTTAACATCTTTAAGATATACAATTTTGCTTCATTATTGCACGTTATAAACATGAATTAGTCGCATAAAAATATCAGATAAATTGTGGTGACGTGGCTCTGTTTGCGGCTGGCTAAGGCAGGTGTGTTGTGCACCTGCCCGGCACGTATCCAATTTTGGAATGTACGTGTGTTGATGTACGTGCTTTTAAACCTTCTATCCAATGTGCATGCGTGGAGTCTGCTATCGATTTTATAAATAAAATAAAATATAAAAGTCGCTGTGTCATCGCGTTTGGTAGTAGAGTTCGTTCTACAATCTTAAGTGAAGTCTTTACAGTGGCGACGAGAAATGAGCCTAGTTGGCTCTATTGAACCCTTTGAAGAGGGGACAGAAAAATGGCAGCAGTACCAGGAAAGACTGGAGCAGTTTTTCGAGGCCAATGATATCAAAGATGAGAAAAAGCGCGCCGTTCTCCTCAGTGTCTGCGGCAAGAAGACTTACCAG
Organism: Macrostomum hystrix; assembly: GCA_950097015.1. NCBI lineage: Eukaryota > Metazoa > Platyhelminthes > Macrostomidae > Macrostomum > Macrostomum hystrix. Next base: position 34,480,199 of record CATNEN010000038.1, on the reverse strand, counting down.
CTAATAGCCAGCCTGCTAGCTCCTGGTACTCCGGCTGCAAGCAGCTATGCAGACATCTGCGAAACGCTGAAGAATCACTTCGACCCCGAGCCACCCGAGATCGTTCTGCGCTTCCGTTTCTACACCCGAAGTCGCCGTGCCGGCGAGTCAATTGCTGACTTCCTCGCCGACCTTCGCAGACTGGCCAGGGACTGCAACTTTGGCAGCAGCCTGGACAGCATGCTCAGGGACAGGTTCGTGCTTGGCATCAACGACGACAACATCCAGCGGAGGCTGCTGTCAGAGCGGAAGCTTACGCTCGACACCGCACTGTCTCGAGCCCAGGCCGAAGCTTCAGCAGCCGAAGGGAACCTGATGGTGACCAAATCTTCGGCCAGCCAGGAGGCCTTCCAAATCGCCAAGCAGCCGGTCGCTAAGCGCTGTTTTCGGTGTCTCTCGCAGCGGCACGCGGCTGCCAAGTGCCCCTTCGTTGACAAAAAATGCTTCAATTGCTCGAAGCTGGGCCACGCGGCTGCTGCCTGCAAGTCGCCGGCTACCACAAATCGTCGGGGCGATCAGGCCGTCAGGGAGGTCGAGCTGGAAGAGGAAGAGACGCATGGGCGCTTCTCCTGTCCGCCTACAGTTACACTATTACTATCCAGCGGTGGGCGCTTCTCCTGTCCGCCTACAGTTACACGATGGAGCACCGGTCCGGCCGATCGCTGCTGCGAGCGGACGCGCTGAGCCGGCTGCCGCTTCCCGAGAGACCGCGGGACGCACCAGTACCAGCAGACGTGGTTCTCGTCATGGACATGCTGGACGAAGGACCGGTCACAGCCGGAGACATTCGAGTCTGGACCCGGAAGGACCCGGTCCTTTCCAGAGCGCTGCACTTCACCGAATGCGGCTGCTGGCCGGAGCAGACGAGCCCAGAACTGCAGCCGTATCGATCCCGACGCGACCAGCTCAGCGTGCAGGACGGCTGTCTGCTCTGGGGTACTCGAGTCGTGGTGCCGCACGCCGGCCGGTCTGCGCTGCTACAGTGTCTGCACCAAGGACACCAGGGTGCGTCCAGAATGAAGGCGCTCGCTCGAAGTTTCTTTTGGTGGCCCAAGTTGGATGAGGCGATCGAGCAGCTTGCCAGTGACTGCGCGGACTGTCGAGAGCTGCAGAAGTCACCGGCACCGGTTCCGCTGCACCCATGGGCGTGGCCGGACAGGCCGTGGTCGCGCCTCCATATTGATTTTGCAGGCCCAGTCGAGGGCAAGATGCTGCTGGTGGTAGTCGATGCCCACTCCAAGTGGATGGACGTGCATGTCATGACGTCCACAACTTCGGCGGCGACCATCCAGAGGCTGCGGGAGAGCTTCTGCACTCATGGGCTGCCAGACATCATCGTGACGGACAACGGCCCCAACCTGGTCAGCGAGGAGATGGAGAAGTTCCTGCAGCAGAACGGCATCCGGCACGTGCGGACCGCGCCCTACCACCCGGCGTCTAACGGGCAGGCGGAGCGAGCGGTCCAAACGCTAAAGAAGTCGCTGGCGAAGCAGAAGAGCGGCTCGCTGGAGGGCCGGGTGGCGCGCTTCCTACTGACCTACCGCGTGACGCCTCACGCCACGACTGGCGCCCCGCCGTGTGAACTGCTGATGGGAAGGCGGCTGCGGTCCCTACTCGATCGAGTGCGGCCGGATCTTCCAGCGAGGGTGGCTCTCCAGCAAGCGATACAGAAACAGCAACACGACGCCAACGCCCGTGATCGCCACATCGAGGTAGGCGATGCTGTGGTGGCGAGAGATTTCGCGGCCGATGGCAGATGGAAGCCGGCAGTGGTGACTGCCAGCTCCGGAGCGGCGTCTTTCTCGTGCCAGTTCGACGACGGCCGGCAGGCTCAGCGCCACATCGATCAGCTGCGCAAGCCGCTGCCAACCGCGCCAGCCGCTGCGGCCCAGGAGTCGGAAGCCGAGCCTGTCGCGGAACCGGCGGCAGCGGAAACCCAGACATCGGCTGCGGCAGCTGCGGTCGCCAGCGACACCGCAGACACGGGCGACCCGGTGCCGATTCGACGGTCAACCAGGCAGCGAGCTACACCGGACAGACTGAGCTATTTTTGACCGACTGACTGAGCTGTTACTTTTGCCATGACTTTTGCTTTCCTTGATAATTTACCTTGCTTGCCATCTCCCCCCGGTTCCTGTTTTGGTGGGGAGGGATGTGGTGACGTGGCTCTGTTTGCGGCTGGCTAAGGCAGGTGTGTTGTGCACCTGCCCGGCACGTATCCAATTTTGGAATGTACGTGTGTTGATGTACGTGCTTTTAAACCTTCTATCCAATGTGCATGCGTGGAGTCTGCTATCGATTTTATAAATAAAATAAAATATAAAAGTCGCTGTGTCATCGCGTTTGGTAGTAGAGTTCGTTCTACAATCTTAAGTGAAGTCTTTACATAAATGATCTGAACGATAGATCCATGTTGGTGTGAATTTTGGGCTCGTCCCGGAATCGAGCTCAGGATCCCTTGTGCGAGAGTCAAACGCTTTAGAACTCTCAGCCAGCCATCCGTTTTAATAGACTACGAATCTAATGGAACGTGATAAAAACGAGTAAAATCTGCTGATTTTGCTACTCTGAGTAGAAAGTAATTTTGTTTCTGAAGTTAATAAACCTCAGAAAGTAAATATATATTTCCCATCTATTTCGGCTCCCTAGGGTGGAAGGCACGAGGCGCAAATTTATTGACCGAGGCGAAGCCCAGGTCATTGAATGTCGCACCGAGTGCCTTTCCACCCTAGACAGCCGAAATAAATGGGAAATATGGTATGTATTCCCCGTTTGCCCGCCAACTTTGATTGCACTTGTCCGCTCTGTGTATAAACTCTGACTCTTTCTCTCTCTTAATCTGTCCATTGTCTATGGTAAAAAGCAGACCTGTGAAGAAGAAGCGTCTGTGGTAAAAAGTGTACACTAGGCGTGTAAGGCTGTAAAGGCTGTGTGAGCTATGGCTAGCATTGAGCTACGTTATTTTTATTCCCCCCAGACGTCTGTGAGTTGTCTATGGTAATTGGTAAACGTTCCGTTTATCCGCCCCGGGCAATCTTGCACAATCTCCGGCAAATAAATTAATATGCTTTAAGACATAGATTGCGTAGGCGGACAAGCAGGGAATACATACTCGTAGTACTGCGGTGACTCTACTATTTGTTTTTGTGATATTAAAATAGATTCTCGTTAATCAGAGGGATTTGGATTAAAATCGAAGGGATAGATAACCGCATTGGCCAGGCCGCCAACAGGTCGGCTGCAGCCGCAGACGCGAAAAAGTTCGCGGCCAAAGGCGGCGTGCGAGACCATCAAGATGCGGCGCGACGGCTCGGTGAGCAGCTCGCTGCGCAGTCGCTCTCTCACAATCTGACAGCGTCGCTCAATGTCGCTTGGCGATTCGCGCAGATTGGCCGGTTCGCCGGACAACTGGTCGGACAAGTCGAAGATCCATTCTCGCAGCTCCGGCACAATCTCTAGCTGGCCGTAGCGAATGCCGCTCAGCTCCAGGGTCCGCCGGGCACGACGCATCGGCGAGCAGAGGACGAGGTCGAATTGGCCAGTCAGGTTGCGAGCCTGGGCCTCGCCGCGCTCTGACAAGTTCACGTCGACGCTGTTGTCGCCGAAGGCATTGTGACGCGACTCGGCGTGGCGACAAAAGAAAGCGACACTGGATTCAGCAGGGCCGGTTTTGGCGACATTCACCGACATGCTGCGGATAATGGCAGCAGGAATAATCAATTGCTGCTAGGCTGCGAAGATAGGGGCTAGCAACAGGAACCACTGGCTGAGGGGAGTGAATGAACTGGCTGAGGGGGGTGAATGAACTGGCTGAGGGAGTGACTGAACTGGCTGATGGGAGTGAATGAACTGGCTGAGGGTAGTGAATGAACTGGCTGAGGGGGGTGAATGAACTGGCTGAGGGGAGTGACTGAACTGGCTGATGGGAGTGAATGAACTGGCTGAGGGGAGTGAATGAACTGGCTGAGGGGAGTGAATGAACTGGCTGAAAGGAGTGAATGAAGCACTGGCTGAGGGGAGTGAATGAAGCACTGGCTGAGGGGAGTGAATGAAGCACTGGCTGAGGGGAGTGAATGAAGCACTGGCTGAGGGGAGTGAATGAACCACTGGCTGAGGGGAGTGAATGAACTGGCTGAGGGGAGTGAATAAACTGGCTGAGTGGAGTGAATAAACTGGCTGAGGGGAGTGACTGAACTGGCTGATGGGAGTGAATGAACTGGCTGAGTGGAGTGAATAAACTGGCTGAGGGGAGTGAATGAACTGGCTGAGGGGAGTGAATGAACTGGCTGAGGGGAGTGAATGAACTGGCTGATGGGAGTAAATGAACTGGCTGATGGGATTAAATGAACTGGCAAATGGGATTAAATGAACTGGCTGAGTGGAGTGAATAAACTGGCTGAGGGGAGTGACTGAACTGGCTGATGGGAGTGAATGAACTGGCTGAGTGGAGTGAATAAACTGGCTGAGGGGAGTGAATGAACTGGCTGAGGGGAGTGAATGAACTGGCTGAGGGGAGTGAATGAACTGGCTGAGTGGAGTGAATGAACTGGCTGAGGGGAGTGAATGAACTGGCTGAGTGGAGTGACTGAACTGGCTGAGTGGAGTGACTGAACTGGCTGAATGGAGTGAATGAACTGGTTGATTGATGAGTTAGTCCTTAAACAGATTCAGCAGGGATTCAGCAGGGCCGGTTTTGGCGACATTCACCGACATGCTGCGGATAATGGCAGCAGGAATAATCAATTGCTGCTAGGCTGCGAAGATAGGGGCTAGCAACAGGAACCACTGGCTGAGGGGAGTGAATGAACTGGCTGAGGGGGGTGAATGAACTGGCTGAGGGAGTGACTGAACTGGCTGATGGGAGTGACTGAACTGGCTGATGGGAGTGAATGAACTGGCTGAGGGTAGTGAATGAACTGGCTGAGGGGGGTGAATGAACTGGCTGAGGGGAGTGACTGAACTGGCTGATGGGAGTGAATGAACTGGCTGAGGGGAGTGAATGAACTGGCTGAGGGGAGTGAATGAACTGGCTGAAAGGAGTGAATGAAGCACTGGCTGAGGGGAGTGAATGAAGCACTGGCTGAGGGGAGTGAATGAAGCACTGGCTGAGGGGAGTGAATGAAGCACTGGCTGAGGGGAGTGAATGAACCACTGGCTGAGGGGAGTGAATGAACTGGCTGAGGGGAGTGAATAAACTGGCTGAGTGGAGTGAATAAACTGGCTGAGGGGAGTGACTGAACTGGCTGATGGGAGTGAATGAACTGGCTGAGTGGAGTGAATAAACTGGCTGAGGGGAGTGAATGAACTGGCTGAGGGGAGTGAATGAACTGGCTGAGGGGAGTGAATGAACTGGCTGATGGGAGTAAATGAACTGGCTGATGGGATTAAATGAACTGGCAAATGGGATTAAATGAACTGGCTGAGTGGAGTGAATAAACTGGCTGAGGGGAGTGACTGAACTGGCTGATGGGAGTGAATGAACTGGCTGAGTGGAGTGAATAAACTGGCTGAGGGGAGTGAATGAACTGGCTGAGGGGAGTGAATGAACTGGCTGAGGGGAGTGAATAAACTGGCTGAGTGGAGTGAATGAACTGGCTGAGGGGAGTGAATGAACTGGCTGAGTGGAGTGAATGAACTGGCTGAGTGGAGTGAATGAACTGGCTGAGGGGAGTGAATGAACTGGCTGAGTGGAGTGACTGAACTGGCTGAGTGGAGTGACTGAACTGGCTGAATGGAGTGAATGAACTGGTTGATTGATGAGTTAGTCCTTAAACAGATTCATTTAGAATGGGATTAAGTATTCCGAAAGATAGTTTGTCACTCCTCTATGCGATACAAGTAAAAGTAGTGATATAAAAGTAATCGTACATAATCAGATGCTTTTAAAAGGATAATCGAAATTAGAAATATATTTATAAGAAAGCTAAAATAGAACAACGACAATCAGAGGCGGACCTATATGTATCTGAATAAGCTAAGGCAATAAATACATATAACACTCAAAGATGATACTAAATTATAAATTATTTTAAAGGCATATTTTGAAAATAAAATTATCACAGAATAGCTGGATGTTGTGTACAGTAAAAAACGATTTGAATCAATCAGACTTTGACAGATCGTCGATCAGTAACTTTAGCAACAGGAAACGGTACAATGACGGCATTTCGAAACTTGGGACATTTAGCAGCGCCTGGCACCCCAGCATTGCAGTGAGAGTACAGCCGATTGCCAAACACACAATGGGACACCAACAGAACCCTGGCATTGCCTCCTGCGGCTGCCGCAGCTGCTGATTCTTTAACTAGCAGCTGGAGCACAGTAGCACACCTCTGCTGAGCTTCGTTACCTGTCTCGTGCCAATTAGCCTCATGAACAAGGCGATCTGAGCTCACTGACACAACCTCACGGAGCTCCGGAACCACCTGCATGGTTGCCAGGTTAATGTAGGATAGAAATTATAGATATTTGAGCCCTGGAGAAATACTCTGGATATACTACCTTAAGATACTAAGAGTATTGCTAACAGACTATGACAGTATTGTTGATAGACAAGTGACAGTATTGTTGATAGACAAGTGACAGTATTGTTGATAGACAAGTGACAGTATTGTTGATAGACAAGTGACAGTATTGTTGATAGACAAGTGACAGTATTGTTGATAGACAAGTGACAGTATTGTTGATAGACAAGTGACAGTATTGTTGACAGACAAGTGACAGTATTGTTGACAGACAAGTGACAGTATTGTTGATAGACAAGTGACAGTATTGTTGATAGACAAGTGACAGTATTGTTGATAGACAAGTGACAGTATTGTTGATAGACAAGTGACAGTATTGTTGATAGACAAGTGAGGGTATTGTTGATAGACAAGTGAAAGTATTGTTGATAGACAAGTGAGGGTATTGTTGATAGACAAGTGAAAGTATTGTTGATAGACAAGTGACAGTATTGTTGATAGACAAGTGACAGTATTGTTGATAGACAATTGAGGGTATTGTTGATAGACAAGTGAAATTATTGCTGATAGACAAGTGACAGTATTGTTGATAGACAAGTGAGGGTATTGTTGATAGACAAGTGACAGTATTGTTGATAGACAAGTGACAGTATTGTTGATAGACAAGTGACAGTATTGTTGATACTGTACTGAGTGAATTGACAGACATTCAACACACAAGTATAAGTATTTTTGATAGAACAGGGACAGTACTAGCTGCAAAAAACGAAAGTCTGGAACAATCAAAATATAAATGTGTAAGATTCACATGCATAACCTACCACCATTTTATCGTAAGTAATTCGGCTAAGCTGCAGAGTCTGTCTAGCCCGTTGCATGGGCGAACAGAGCACCAGATGATAGTGACCTGTGAGGGCGGCGGCTTGCGACCTGCCCCGCTCAGACAGGGGCACATCTGGCGCCGAGTCGCCATGCTCATTATAGGTTGATTCAGCATGACGGCAGAAATAGACTGGCACTTCCAGCTGATGGTTTGCCGGCATGCCTATTGGGCGAGACATTTTCTCCTAGATGTGGCAGGTAAACTGTTCTTTCTTCAGGTGTGTTAACTCTAGCTTACTGCAAACATTTTTAGAGTTTTTGGATGACTTCTTTTAGGCCTAGCCACTGTTTTAAAATAGATAGATATGGTTAGGATCAATTATGATCTACCTGCTCCACATTAAAAATATTTTATGATGAATAATTTCAGTCCCAAAATTTAAATTAGACTAGAAACTAGTGTGAAAAACTATTAGCCATAACTAAAAGTGTAAAAATTGTGCAATGTAAAAATTTTTCACAAAGCACAATATTCATTAAATCAATTAAGATGAGTAATAAGCATAAGCATTAAAAAGTTAACAGCATGCTTATGCATATGAGTTAGAGTAAGAATATGCATGTAGCATATGTAATATTGTAGCTAATACAGTACAAGCTAATATGACATTATTACTAACATAAAAGTTTTGAAGCGTCTATTCGTTATTGGACAAAAACACTGGACACATATTAGGCCTATAATGAACTATAAATACTTTTTTCTTAACAGCTAGCTTATTGTTATCAATGTGTTTGAATAATGACAACACACATGGAATTGAGATTTTAAAAAGGCTGACAATGAGAAAATAGCTTGTAGCTAGCTAGACATGTTACGTGAAACTGTGTTATGATGCAGCTTACGATTTATAATAATCTAGCTTAATAACTATCCTAGAGAAGGAAACTAGAATAAAGAAAATTATTACCTAATTTTTACTTAATTTATTTAAAATAGGGAAAAAAAAATTTGGTCACAAAACACAGACAAACTAGTGCTTTATTTACTAGAAATCTAATACTAATAAAATACTAGTGGGATAGTTCCACTTTTTGTGCAACTGAGCGCCTGAGTTTAATCATATTGCGCAATGTCATTGTGCGAAGCACGACAATTTATTTAGTTTCGTGGAATGTTCTATTTTTAAACATGACTAATTCTGAACGTTGTAAAATATTCAATGTAGCTAATAAAAGTTTTCAGAGCTTTGTTTTCTATGCCAGTACAATACAGTATCATGGCTAAGGCAAAATTAAAAGCATTTCTAGAGATAAAGCGTTTACATTCGTTTTTCTTTATTGATCGTTTGTATACAATCATCTCGGCTTTTTTAACGCTTCTCGATACTAAGCGAAAGTAATTGAGATGTTTGCACCTGATTCTTATCCTGTGTAATCTTTTAACTCTAATTTAAAATCTCGTCAGACATAGAAGCACGGTAGCTTTAATATTTCGAGTAAACTTGATTTGATTATGGCATCATTCGGAGTGCTGATCGAATTAGGCGCGGTCTGCAGAATCGAAGGCGCGATGATAATCGATCGGACCACGGATTGAAAAGCTAAACCATTCAACACTGCTGAAGAATCATTTCGAAGACCACTGTTACTCTAAAACAATTGCATGACGTGGTTAATTCGCGGAATATCAGTTGCAACATAATTAAGCCTATACATAATAAACTGCTAATTGTCTTGGTTTATTTAACAGCTCCTACATCGATCAGTGTGCAACCAGTAAAGCAGCTTGCCGAACGTATGTGTACATTTACATGTGCAATATCTCGACTTATAGTTTTCTAGTTTGCATTTATCGTAAAAGTGTATAATTAAAAAATAAACATCAGAACTTGAACCATATGCTATATATAGCTGCTGTATCATGATAAATCCTGGATATCGTCTTCATCAAAAGTATAACAAGTCGAACAACCACTAGCTCGACCGATTTTACTGTGCGATAGAACGTATTAATGTATAATTTTGACTGTGTATGTACTAGAAATGAAACATGCATGTAAGTTCACGTACACGAGGAAAGAGGCTTGGATTAAGCAAAACAAAGTACTTTGGGATAATTTTTTCGATACAACTAATTCATGAAATTCAAATTCAAATAAAAAAAGAAATTGTAATTCGGCGCAGCCTCTATATGATGTGTCACAGTCAGGCTTTTATTAGAAAGTACTCAAAACAGCAAAGACAAAATGCAGTTTTTATAATTGTCCACATACAGACGAAATTCTTTAAACAGTAGATTTAGTTTGAAAAAATATCGGATTAGGAAAGAAATATATAATCCAGTCAGCGACTGCAGCTGCGTATTCATTTATTGTTGTCTTAATTATTGATCAGAAAACACGACATGCATGCAGCTAAAAATGCATAAGCACTTACTGAATTCAATAAGGTGTCACTGATGTCATTAGTTATCAGATTAGTCAATTATAGTATACGATTATAGCACTCAAATGAATTCGAAGCAAAATCAAAACTATCTGTCTATTTAATTTGCTTCACGATTATCGCCAGCCGAAGGAGCGCATTGTTGAACATCCCGACCGTCTTCGGCTGCAGCTGCGAAAAGCCGCCAACGTTGCCCACCAGAGTTGAGAGTCGCAGCCAGCGAGACCTCCTTCAGGCAGCCCTCGAAGCCGATTGGTCGCGTTGGCGGCCATTGAATATTTTTTGAGGCCGTCGACTTAACCAAATTATGACTGTTCAGCTGCCAAGTCTGGCTATCGATGCCGCCTGCAAGGTGAGTTGCAGGTTTTTTAGCATAGCAACAGGTACTGGTACGGGTGTAGAAGCCTTAATCGGTATGACAGCCAATCATCGCTTGTCATCAAGCAATACTCTCTGCTGTTTGATATGTTGTGTTTTGTTACTTTTTAAAACGTATTTGGGATCCTGTTTTCAACATACGAGTGTTAATTACACCTGCCCCAATTGGGCCAGATGTGCAGCCGACAGCACAGCCGCAGAGATTGCGCGGCGCATCTGAAGGCTGCGTACGGCTGTTCAGTCCATGGACTGGGGGGACGCCACACCCATCAACTCATGTTAACCTTTAAACATATGCTTCAAAATCCAGCTTCAAATCAAAACTGCTCATTGGGTAGCAGCTTTCGGAAGCCTACCGAGTAGTAGTTGAGCAAATGTGTCGTCAACCGAACCAATGTCTGTGTCGTTTACTTCCGCTTTGGACTGTCCGTCGATTATGACGGTGTATTTTCCAGGTGTTCTACAATAAATTAAAGACACCAAAGTTTTATTGCTAAATTTTCTGTCGGAAAAAATTGAACAGTTAGTAAAAAAAGGCTCACTCACCTCAGTATCGTTAGCCGATGCCAGCCGTGATCCAAATAGGGCAAATTTCTTTTAGTTTTCACTCCATAGCCTTCGTTATAATATAGGGAAAGGTGGTGTTGGGTGATTGTGAGGTGCAGGTATCTACCTGACGGTCCTAAGGACTTTCCGCTCAGCAACAGTAGAGTGGCTGGCAGCTTGCTGACTGACGATGAGCCGCCGTAAATTGGGCTCAGTTTGAGACTCATGCTCAAATTCATGGTGAGACCCGATGCTCTGCAAGCAGATAAGCAGCGACCAACATTTTTGGACAGAATTAGCAGTTAAAAAGAATTACTGCGAATTTTTGGAATCCGGAGTTTCGTAGTTAATGGAATTGAGGGCAAAAACGATACCTTTGTTACCTGCTGAGAAAATGCCACTAATAACAAAAAAGTTAATTGCGGGAGGGCTGCAGGAAATGGCACATCATTTGGCAAAACTTGACCCGCAGCCAGCAAGGACACAGTTCTGCCCATTTCGCTGACTCCTGAGCACACACGCACACAGATGCCGTACGCAGGCACACGCTCACACAGGGTGTGTACATCTGCCCTGACTTTCTCATCGTCAGGCTGTTTACACTCTCACTGTGCCTTCGAGGTTAGCCCTCAAGGGCGTAAATTGCACGACAAGCCCCCAAGCCTTCTCTCCGCAGCTGTGCCCCAAATGAATGTGGCCTCGCCGCGGAATCGAACTCAGGGATCTTGGTGCGAGAGGCAAACGCGTTAACTGCTCTGCCACCGACCCCCAGAAAATACTACCATTACAACAGTGTCACCTGTTCAGACAAAACCATTACAACAGTGTCACCTGTTCAGACAAAACCATTACAACAGTGTCACCTGTTCAGACAACGCTCTCTTTCTGGTATTCTCTCAGTCAGGCAAAGCAATAAAAAAGCGTTAAAGAAGTCACAGTTTTACACGACACGCAAACTGTACTAATTAAAGACTGCAATGAAATTAATGAAGCTAAACAAATTTCTTTTGATTTGCATTGAATTATTAATGTACTTCAGTGGACTCACGCGAGCATCAAGTCCTGGCTTCTGTAGAGCAGGTAGCCGGAGCCGTTGAACTGTGGAGCGTTGATTGAAACCGGATCCGTGACTGGAAATCAGATCGATTGGGCGGTGGAAATATTATTTCAGAAGCAGCTTGTTGCTGTTGATTTCACATATTTTATTATATTTCCAATTCCTAAATTTAGAGAAATCACTGATCCCCAGTACTGCAGGGATAAAACTCCTCACATTTTTCGCACTGTTCGCCTGAAAATCCTAGCCAACACTGGCAGCCGAATCTGCCGCGATCGTCCAGCAGAACGCAGTCGCCGCCGCGACCGCAGTAGCCTTGACTGCCGCCGTGATAGTCTATGGCACCGTTGCAGGTGAAATTGAGGCACTGTCGGACATTCACGCTCGACTTGATGTCGCGTGGAAATTCAGCTCGCCCGAGTTCACCGAAGGATACCTGGAATAGTGAAAGAGATTATTTTGTTGGGATAATTCGATGAAAAGCCATACTGCCTTAAAAGAACTGTTTTAAGAACTCTGAACTGCTGGAGTTCACCCAGCAGTTACTCGTAAATGGGTACCAACATTAGCTGGGCTAGTGGTGGGTCAAGTCCATGGACTGAACAGCTCCGTGCAATCGCTGCGGCTGTGCTGTCGGCTGTACACCTGGATCACTTGGGACTGTAATCAAGTATTTTTGTACTACTATCATTTTTGTGAGCATAAGTGTCAGCGGTATGGACAGAAATGTCTCCTCGCTAGCTTCGGGTCGTCAATCGTCAGCGCCACAGTCAACCCAGGAGGTATTTTTTTAATAATGCTTCAATTCATAATTAGCTGCTCAAAGTCTTCTAGTACAAACACAATATGGACTTTAGAGACAAGAAGCAAAGCTCTCTTCATTAAGCTATAGGCTTGCCTCTGCTTCATCTTGACAACAACTTTGTGACAGAGAATATGAATAAGTAGAAATAGATTTGTCTTTGCTCATTTGGAATCAAAATTATTAGCATAATTGCATTACTGCGGCTGCCAATTTGAGGAATAGGGGGAGTGTTTTTGGGGCAAAATATAAATATGGGCAGAAATAATTCCCAAACACCCCACAGCTGTATATTCCAGACTCCCCAATCTAATTGGAAATCAAAACCAAAAGTGGATTCGTGCAAACGCCTTGGGGGCATCAAAGGAATGAGGATTTTTCAAAGCCCTAGGCCCCCTGGGGGGAACCGACTCCACATGCACCCGGTGGGTCTTCGTCTATGATGGAAATTCTCTTAATTTTTGTGTCGGGAACAGTGTGAGAATTTGGGATTGCTGAATATTTATGAAAAAAATAGTCACACCAAACACGATTTGCTGTTAACGACAATAGCCTATTTCCAGCACGCGATTTCAATTGAATTAAAACTTTCGTGTTTTCTAGTCGGCAATAACTTTCAAAATATAAGTCAAGCAACAATAACCATTTCGTCACCTGTTCAAGCAACAATAACCATTTCGTTACCTGTTCAAGCAACAATAACCATTTCGTTACCTGTTCAAGCAACAATAACCATTTCTTTACCTGTTCAAGCAACAATATCCATTCTGCCACCTGTTCTTATAAGCAAAATCCTTCTGTCACCTGTTCTGATAAGCACAATACTTCTGTCACCTGTTCTGATAAGCACAATTCTTCTGTCACCTGTTCTGATAAGCACAATCTTTCTGTCACCTGTTCTGATAAGCACAATCTTTCTGTCACCTGTTCTGATAAGCACAATCCTTCTGTCACCTGTTCTGATAAGCACAACCCTTCTGTCACCTGTTCTGATAAGCACAATCCTTCTGTCACCTGTTCTGATAAGCACAATCCTTCTGTCACCTGTTCCACGCTCACCCGCAATCGCTGGCTCACCTCGTGCAGGCAGCCTACAAAGTTTTGCCGCACCGGCAGAGCGGCAGCCGCGAGGTCGTAGTCGCCGAGGCCGCCAAGGAAAGTGTCCAGCTGAACTGTGAGCTGCACTAGGCCTCCTGGTGAGTAGCCCTCAGCTGAATCTGTCTGGCCGGACACCCGGAGACGGCCCCGCCTGCCCAGCCGGCTGAAGACAACGGTGGTCCATCGGTGAAGCTGGATCCGTCGTCGACTCCTGCGGAGTAAAAGTCAGGGAAGGACTTTTCCGGATTTTTTTATTTCCTGAAATGGTGTAGTTTTATTAAATTCTGCAATTTCTTGAAATTCTGTAATTTTCCGTAATTTAGTAATCTCCCGAAAAGGGTGTAGTTTCTTGAAATTCTGTAATTTCCTGAAACTGTGTTCCTGAACTTCTCAGCATATTTAAGATTTTTAGTTATTCTTTTCTAAGTTTTCGTTTCACCAAAGTTTCGTTTTTTTTATTTCATGGGTGAAAATTCTCCGCACTATTCAATGAAACAACTTCTAGAATCACAAAACTTCGGCATCGTCCAGATATTCAACGATTGTCGACGATTGGTGACAATTGACAATAAGTTATAAGATACGCTTGTGTGTGCCTGGTAGAATAAACTGAATCCGCGTACGCATAAAGAGCGTACGGCTCGGCTCGTATGTTTAAGGCAACAAAATAAGAGTCATTTCAAAACAAAAAGGCTGATTCTAAAAAATTGAAATTTTTTCAGATATACGCCAACCAAACCCAGATTAACATCTTAACACGATGCTGGAAATGACAGGTGATCAGTTATGAAACTCAGTAGCTATAATGCAAGGGATATCTTAACCTAATTGTGTGTACAGTATATTAACTAAGGCAACTAAAGGCTTGTCTGACTGTCTACAGTGTAAATTATTCAATGCTGTTGTTCTGAGAAAATAGTACTGATAGAAAGGTAATTTGAATTTTGTCAGCGTTTGTAACAGTAAAAAACTATTGGCATGGCTGTAATCTTTTATATCGTAACATTGATACAACATTTTATTACGTGAAAGCTTAGTTATTAAGCTTCATCGCTGATGAGGGTCTACTTTGGTCGCTGATGAGGGTCTACTTTGATCGCTGATGAGGGTCTACTTTGATCGCTGATGAGGGTCTACTTTGGTCGCTGATGAGGGTCTACTTTGGTCGCTGATGAGGGTCTACTTTGGTCGCTGTTGAGGATCTACTTCGATCGCTGATGAGGGTCTACTTTGGTCGCTGATGAGGGTCTACTTTGGTCGCTGATGAGGGTCTACTTTGGTCGCTGTTGAGGATCTACTTTGGTCGCTGTTGAGGGTCTACTTTGATCGCTGATGAGGGTCTACTTTGGTCGCTGATGAGGGTCCAATTTTTTGGCTGTTGAGGATCTACTTTGGTCGCTGTTGAGGGTCCACTTTGATCGCTGTTGAGTGTCTAATGTGGTCGCTGCATGTTGAGTGTCTAATGTGGTTGCTGTTGAGTGTCTAATGTGGTCGCTGTTGAGGGTCTAATTTGATCGCATTTGAGTGTCTATTTAGGTCATAATTTGGCTATAGGTCGTCACGAAAAAGTATTGATTCTAATAAACGCTGAATTCCGAAGGAAACAACTGCAACATCGCGTACTCAGTACCTGATAACAACAGATCCGCTGCCCAGATCGAAGGCTGCCACCACGCGTTGCTGGTGCAGGCCGACGGCGACGAAGTCGCCTCGACGATCTTGACTGTAGCCGGCGTAGAGGAGCAGGCCGTCCGGCTGTTCAGCGCGAAATGTCAGGCGAATGTCAGTTCTGGAGCGTGAGGTACGCCGAAGACCAGCGCCGCTGCGCAGGGTCAGGTGAGCGCTGCCATCGAAGCTGGGTGCCCAGATGCGCTCTGCGGGCGAGGTCACAAAAAACCGTGCCTTGCAACAATCGTTACTGCATTTGTCGGCCCTGTCGCATTTGACATTGCTCATAAGATTATTCACCTGCAACTGGGCTCTGGCAGTAGGGTCCTGTTGTGTTCTCGCAGAGACACATGTACTGGTCTGGTGGTCGCAGTACTTTGCACTGGCCGCGATTCATGCACCGATGATGATTGCAGGTGGCCATCGCGCAATCATCTGTGGAAGGCAAAATAATTTCAGAATCGCCATCATGGCACCATCTTTTAAGAGGTCTTATTAGATTCCGCGGGCTTCCTCAGAGACTAGCCACGCTGAGCAAGTCTTCCAACATTGTCAACATCATACGAAATCGGATACCCCACTACAGTGCTCCCATATCCCGTAGCACCGCTTGAAATCTAAGCCACGCAGAGGGAAATTGGGAATTAAGAGGAAGTCTAACTGGATTGGGGATTTTAATACACTGGGAGGTGTTGAACAACGCGCACAGCTTGAAGCGTTGGGTTAAAAGTGAGACTGTGCAAAAGTGGAGACCAGTCACAGACAGGAAATCGAGTCAAGATTTCGACAAAAAAAGTGAAATAAGAGGAAACGGCCAGTAGGGAATAGTTGGCAAACTTAGATTTTTCTAGCTGTCTGCCAGAAAATTTGTTGACGGAACGGTTTACGGGATTTCCTGTTCATATGAGCACAGCATGAGCAGCGGGAACGGAAATTAGGTCGACCACCGATCCCAGCTTCATTTTCCAATTAGTTGGCGAAGACAAATTGCACCCGATCAGTTATTGATCGATGGCAGTTTGGCCAGAGAAAATGCCAACTGTACTCAGAGACTCAAAGCCTGCGCAGCATGTACGCCGTGCGTTTATGGCAATGTTGAAACGGAAAATTTGGGTGACTGCGAATTTCTGATGATTCTGAATCGCAAGGAGACTCACACACGTTGACACCGCCAGCAGCGTCGCCATGAAACGGTCGCAGCCGAGGGTCGAGCAGGCGTCCGCTGATGCTCACGTTGCCAACGCAGCCGACAAAACCAGCGTCAGTGTTCAAGCCGACGCGGCTAGAGGACGCAGCGGCGATGGCAGCCTCAGAAGCGTCAGGTGAATAACTTCGAGGCAGACCGGCGACGTATAGAAATAATCGAGCTGCAGATTCGTCCAATATCTGCTTCTGATTTCGAGCAGGTTGTTATAATTGTAATCATGAACCAGAACCAGGTTAAACTGAACAGCTTAATAAAAAAATATGAGCGTAATAATTGTATGAGGGCTGCAGGCAATGGCACATCATTTGGTGACATTAGACCCGCAGCCAGCGAGGAGGCAATTCTGTCCAATTTGCTTTCTCCTGAGAATGCACTCACACAGGTGTGTACATCTGCCCTGACTTTCTCATCGTCAGGCAGTGTACACTTTCACTGTGCCCAAGAGGTCAGCCCTTAACAACATAAATTGCACGACAAGCCCCCCCAGCCTTCTTTTCCCGACTTTGCCCCAAATAAATGTGGCCACGTAATCGAGCTCAGGACCCTCGGCACGAGAGGAAAACCTGATAGACCACTCTGCCACTACTCAGAAGGGCTTACTTTCGAATAGACTTGAATAAGAAATCTTACCGCAGCTTTTGCATTTCCAGCAACCGACCGGATTAAGCCTGATCTTCCAGGCGAATCCCGATGTTCGCGCCGGCTCTCATTCACCTGCAGCCAGGCGAAGTCGGCAGAGCGGTGAAGCGACACCGTATGCCAGGTGCGGAGAGATAAGGGCTCCGGGTGACTCAGCACTGACACACTGCCGTGTCCTGTGTCGTAGCTGTCAAATTTAGAATGCAAAGATCATGCAAAGTAGCGTCTAGAGACAGACGTCACTAGACAAACCACAAGAGAAACGTCACCAAAGTAGCGTCTAGAGACAGACGTCAATAGACAAACCACAAGAGAAACGTCACTAAAGTAGCGTCTAGAGACAGACGTCAATAGACAAACCACAAGAGAAACGTCACTAAAGTAGCGTCTAGAGACAGACGTCACTAGACAAACCACAAGAGAAACGTCACTAAAGTAGCGTCTAGAGACAGACGTCAATATACAAACCACAAGAAAAACGTCACTAAAGTAGCGTCTAGAGACAGACGTCAATAGACAAACCACAAGAGAAACGTCACTAAAGTAGCGTCTAGAGACAGACGTCACTAGACAAACCACAAGAGAAACGTCACCAAAGTAGCGTCTAGAGACAGACGTCAATAGACAAACCACAAGAGAAACGTCACTAAAGTAGCGTCTAGAGACAGACGTCAATAGACAAACCACAAGAGAAACGTCACTAAAGTAGCATCTAGAGACAGACGTCACTAGACAAACCACAAGAGAAACGTCACTAAAGTAGCGTCTAGAGACAGACGTCAATATACAAACCACAAGAGAAACGTCACTAAAGTAGCGTCTAGAGACAGACGTCAATAGACAAACCACAAGAGAAACGTCACTAAAGTAGCGTCTAGAGACAGACGTCAATATACAAACCACAAGAGAAACGTCACTAAAGTAGCGTCTAGAGACAGATGTCAATAGACAAACCACAAGAGAAACGTCACTAAAGTAGCGTCTAGAGACAGACGTCAATATACAAACCACAAGAAAAACGTCACTAAAGTAGCGTCTAGAGACAGACGTCAATAGACAAACCACAAGAGAAACGTCACTAAAGTAGCGTCTAGAGACAGACGTCACTAGACAAACCACAAGAGAAACGTCACCAAAGTAGCGTCTAGAGACAGACGTCAATAGACAAACCACAAGAGAAACGTCACTAAAGTAGCGTCTAGAGACAGACGTCAATAGACAAACCACAAGAGAAACGTCACTAAAGTAGCATCTAGAGACAGACGTCACTAGACAAACCACAAGAGAAACGTCACTAAAGTAGCGTCTAGAGACAGACGTCAATATACAAACCACAAGAGAAACGTCACTAAAGTAGCGTCTAGAGACAGACGTCAATAGACAAACCACAAGAGAAACGTCACTAAAGTAGCGTCTAGAGACAGACGTCAATATACAAACCACAAGAGAAACGTCACTAAAGTAGCGTCTAGAGACAGATGTCAATAGACAAACCACAAGAGAAACGTCACTAAAGTAGCGTCTAGAGACAGACGTCAATAGACAAACCACAAGAGAAACGTCACTAAAGTAGCGTCTAGAGACAGACGTCAATAGACAAACCACAAGAGAAACGTCACTAAAGTAGCGTCTAGAGACAGACGTCAATATACAAACCACAAGAGAAACGTCACTAAAGTAGCATCTAGAGACAGACGTCAATAGACAAACCACAAGAGAAACGTCACTAAAGTAGCGTCTAGAGACAGACGTCAATATACAAACCACAAGAAAAACGTCATTAAAGTAGCGTCTAGAGACAGACGTCAATATACAAACCACAAGAGAAACGTCACTAAAGTAGCGTCTAGAGACAGACGTCAATAGACAAACCACAAGAGAAACGTCACTAAAGTAGCGTCTAGAGACAGACGTCAATAGACAAACCACAAGAGAAACGTCACTAAAGTAGCGTCTAGAGACAGACGTCACTAGACAAACCACAAGAGAAACGTCACTAAAGTAGCGTCTAGAGACAGACGTCAATATACAAACCACAAGAAAAACGTCGCTAAAGTAGCGTCTAGAGACAGACGTCAATAGACAAACCACAAGAGAAACGTCACTAAAGTAGCGTCTAGAGACAGACGTCACTAGACAAACCACAAGAGAAACGTCACTAAAGTAGCGTCTAGAGACAGACGTCAATATACAAACCACAAGAGAAACGTCACTAAAGTAGCGTCTAGAGACAGACGTCAATATACAAACCACAAGAAAAACGTCATTAAAGTAGCGTCTAGAGACAGACGTCAATATACAAACCACAAGAGAAACGTCACTAAAGTAGCGTCTAGAGACAGACGTCAATAGACAAACCACAAGAGAAACGTCACTAAAGTAGCGTCTAGAGACAGACGTCAATAGACAAACCACAAGAGAAACGTCACTAAAGTAGCGTCTAGAGACAGACGTCACTAGACAAACCACAAGAGAAACGTCACTAAAGTAGCGTCTAGAGACAGACGTCAATATACAAACCACAAGAAAAACGTCACTAAAGTAGCGTCTAGAGACAGACGTCAATAGACAAACCACAAGAGAAACGTCACTAAAGTAGCGTCTAGAGACAGACGTCAATATACAAACCACAAGAGAAACGTCACTAAAGTAGCGTCTAGAGACAGACGTCAATAGACAAACCACAAGAGAAACGTCACTAAAGTAGCGTCTAGAGACAGACGTCAATAGACAAACCACAAGAGAAACGTCACTAAACGCCACGTCAAGCTGGGGTAAACTTAGCAACAGCCTAGAGGTCAAGCAGCTGAGAATAGACAGATTCGATAAAGACTCGCCCCGAGTTCCCACATTCATTTCAGCGCAACACGGCCCGGTCTAACCCGACCTGGACCTGCCCGACTCGACACGGCCCGGTCTAACCCGACCTGGACCTGCCCGACTCGACACGGCCCGGTCTAACCCGACCTGGACCTGCCCGACTCGACACGGCCCGATCTAACCCGACCTGATCCTGCCCGACTCGACACGGCCCGGCCTAACCCGACCTGGACCTGCCCGACTCGACACGGCCCGGTCTAACCTGACCTGGCACGGCCTGACGCGACCCGGCCCGGCCCTGCCTGCAACATCGGAGCCGGCCTGGGCCCTGTCTGGGCCCCGATCTGGAGACGAGACCTGGAGGAGGCTGGGACCGCACAAGAAGACCTGATCGACGGAGGGACGGAAACAATGAACGCTAGATAAAGGGGACTCCTTAGAAACGGGGCTGTGACCCCACTAAACTCGAGGCTGTGACCTCACTCAACTCAAAACCTCTAGCGCTCCGTTGATAAGGTTTTGCCACCTCCCCGGAAAGGAGAGATTTGCATACAAGATATAAGTCGGAGTGGAGCGCGGAAAAATGTTTCGCCGCGATTTTGTTAGAGAGTTGTCTTTGAGCTCCGTTAATTTAACTAATTAGAAAACTAACTGTGTTTGAGTTCTTTCTTAATTTGATCCCGAGGTACGAACCCGAAAGATACCGCATCAGTCAGCCGAGATACTTAGAACGATAGTCGTTAAGAGTTATAGCCTGCAAGACATCTGGACTGCGTCAGACCGTGAAGCGCTATACTCGTGGCTTCAAAAAGCGTTTTCTATCTTTTTATCATTGACTTTGCGATAAATCGTCAGTCTGTTTACCTCCACGCGTGACAAGAGTGAGTCAGCCATTCAAAAATGCCATAGTCTATAACGTTTGCCCGCTGTTTTTAGCGAAAAAAATGTCACAACAATAGGAATGGGATAATAAATTTGAGGAAGTAAAATGCATTAAAATCCAGCGCATTAAGATGTCAGCTTTGCCCGTTTAGGCTCAGGCAGACTGCTCAATAAATAAAATATTTTATTGTTACATTCGCGCTGAAAATTACCCATATTAAAACCGTACGGGCGCGCAAAATACCCTGGCTATTGTCAACAAGCCCTGAGCCATCTGCAGTTGAATCACAACAATGAATCCTAGAGCAGAAGTAAAAACTGCCTCTCTCTCCTCTCTCTCTCTATTTGGGAATAGTGCACGCACCAGTCGTCAGTCATTTGATGACCGGATGTGCAATGGATCAATTGGGCTCCGTATCCGTAGACTTGAATCAACGTCTGTACTAAAAGTTTTAGGTATTGACCAATCCATACCTGATGTAATTCAGTGTTCAGGGTGCAATTAGCTAATGCGCGATTTGGGAGCATTGCTACCTCGCTGTATTTTGGAGCATTTTAAGTGGATATACTCCAGCAGAAAGCCGACATTGCTCACCGCAGCTCCAGTCTGCTGTCTCGCAGCAGCAGAGCAAAGAAAGACGTGGCTCTGCCAGCGTACAGGACAAGGCCGTTTGACAGGCGGGGCAGCAGCTCCAGGCCGATATCCAGGCTGGCGCGGCCAAGTTTGTCAGCGTCCAGGTCGAAAGCTATGTAGCCGTTGCCATGCAGCTCCGGGAATTTGAAGTTGCCCTCTTAAATTAATAGGTTTTAAGGTGGGAGCAGCAGAGCGGTTAGCGTGTTTGTCCTTGCGCTTGCAGCCGCGCAGAGAAAGCTTGGGGGCTTGTCGTGCAATTTACGCTCTTGATGGCCAACCTTCAAGACACAGTTGAGCGTATGCCTGCGTACAGTATCTCTGTGTGTGTGTGTGTGCTCAGGAGTCAGCGAATTAGGCAAAATTGCTACCTCGCTGGCTGCGGGTCAATAAATAAAGTACCATGGCCACCAGCCCCCTGCAATTATTTGTTTTTATTAGTCCGGCCAATTCAAATGACAGCCATAGACTATTGTCTCTCTGGGCATGCCGTTGATTGAATGCTAGAAATAGGCATAGATAGGAATTACCCCCAGTAGTTGGGCCAGATGTACAACCAGAAACACAATCGTAACTATTTCGCACCGCATTCAAGGGTTGTGTACGGCTCTTCAGTCCATGGACTGAGGAAGCCGCCACACCCATCTTAGTTTCTACTCAAACTCATTTTCAGCTGTGTGGTTCTCTGAAATTTAACTGAGGTTTTTAGTCGTGGTCTAATTTCAGCAATAACTGTGAACTTACTTCTCGTCGCCAACAATAAAGATTAGAGCTCTGCTTAACTTAGCAACATCTAGATATACACTTCAGTCCACAGCGTCAAATCATTTTTGTTTCAAGTTGATTAAGCCAAGTTTGCTTAATAACTTAAATATCTAAAACTCTTAAACTGATGAGTACGACTGTATTCTGAGCGGGTGTGTGTCGCAATAAAAATGATTCAACTTTTCAAGAACTTCAATCTACATTTTCCTCGTCTTCGTCCGTGCTAGAGCAGCTACAGAGCGGCGGTGTCAAATTTAATTCCCAAGAGGGGAGAACACCCACGCGATGGGCCTGACAGGTTGGCGAGAATTGTCATGCCGATGATTAATTTAGCTTTGACTTGAAAATCTCCAAATGCTAGCTGGTAACATAATACAAGCGCATCTGTTATCTTTCAAGGCTCCTTTTTAGGGCAGAAATAAGTACATTCGCTTCAAATGTTTAAGAATAACAAAGATTAGTCGAAATTTGACATCCGCTGAAGCTAGTTAGAATTATTTTGTTCATTTTCGCATTTTACATTAGCAGCTTTTGGCATTCTGTTGCTTAGTAGTCAACAATCGATTAATGGAATATGGAATATGTTTTTCTTCTATCCAAAAAATGGGACAGTGTTAATTTTTAGTTAAAAGCCAGTAGAAACTTGTGCCTATATGCCCGATAAGAAACTAAACACCTAATGGCAGAGGTGATATTACCGTCAAACTCATACATTTTCCTTGACGAAAAGTCTGCAAAATACTCCTACTTGTAAACTATTATAAGTAATAATTAAACCACTTTATTTTAAAGGTCGTCTGAGAATTGGTAGTGAGGGTGTACAGAATGGGTAGTGAGGGTGTACATAATAGGAAGTGAGGGTGTACAGATATTGTTAGCGAGGGTGGACAGAAAGGGAAGTGAGGGTGTACAGAAGAGGGAAGGGAGGGTGTACAGATTCGGGAAGTGAGGGTGTACAGAAGAGGGAAGGGAGGGTGTACAGATTCGGGAAGTGTGGGTGTACAGAAGAGGGAAGGGAGGGTGTACAGAAAGGGAAGTGAGGGTGTTCAGATTCGGGAAGTGAGGGTGTACAGAAGAGGGAAGGTAGGGTGTACAGAAGAGGGAAGTGAGGGTGTACAGAAGAGGGAAGGGAGGGTGTACAGAAAGGGAAGTGAGGGTGTACAAAAAGGCAAGTCAGGGTGTACAGAAAGGGAAGTGAGGGTGTACAGAAAGGCAAGTGAGGGTGTACAGAAAGGGAAGTGAGGGTGTACAGAACTGTTAGCGAGGGTGGACAGAAAGGGAAGTGAGGGTGTACAGAATGAGAAGTGAGAGCGTACAGAAAGGGAAGTGAGGGTGTACAGAATGAGAAGTGAGAGCGTACAGAAAGGGAAGTGAGGGTGTAGAAGCAGCACAGACCCTGCTCGCATCGCAGTCCCGTATATCCGATGGGGCACATGCAGGCAAGCCTGTTGTATCCAGGCAGTGGTGCGGATCCAGGTTCGGTGGTCAGAAATGCATCGCAGCGGCCGCCGTTCTGGCAGCGAGGGCCTTCCAGCTGGCAGCGACGCTCGGCTTCGGCGGCTGCGGCAGCGTCTGAGACGACCGAATCAGTAGCTGCACAGGAAGGATTGTAAATGAATAAATACATTGAGACTTACAACGATTCTCGTCGGGGTTTCTGGTGGTTGAAACCACATAATCGTTTGTAAGTTCAGATAATTATATTTTATTGACAATAATTAAACTATTTTATTATTGAACCAATATGGATTCGTCACACAGTTTAATACAGAGCTAGTTGCCCTTGTCAACACATTAAAGACTATTTAGCACACACGTCATCACTGGCCATTTAACACACACATAATTCACAGAATCTGATTACTGATAGGGTTCATCAACACTTACTAACTGCCAATCAATCTCTTTTACTGAAGCTTTGTAGAGGACATCAATGAAAATTTCTTGGCCAAACTGAGCTGTCAGCAAATTCCTGAACAGGAACTGAAGCCCGGCTCCTCCCCGTTTGCTTCTGGAAAGTCCCTTTTAGCCAGCAAGCAGACATTGTTGATGCGAAATTGATCAACAAAAACTTTCTGGTGTTTTTTGCAAACTAACTGGCCTAGCTAAGGTACTGAATGAGGAAGGGGTTTATGAAGTAGAGAGTAGGAGAGAGAAAGCGAAAGAGAGAAGGTGAATTCAATTAAGTTGAACCATCTGGTCCATGCCTTAGTCTACCCTGTTAAGCTTACAGTAGTATTATATTAAATAGCTAAATATGGCCTCATATAGTTATGCAACTTGCCAACCTTATCTGCCTGGAGTTTCTGTACTTTTAGCAGATTTTTTTGAAACTTCATCTTCCGGTCTTGAGCTATCGACTAATACGGAGAACTAATGAGAGCAGTTGATTGTTGTGTGAAAAGGGAGAGTTCAACTGCATGGCGTGGGGACACAATGACATTGTGGCTCACATTTGTGATATTTAGGCAAATTTCAAGTACAGCTGTGAGTCTATTAGAGGACAGAGAAAAATGCATTGTCGTTTTCGTAAAAATGTTTAGAAGAACGACAGAAAACTACACTTTATTCTTCTTCTAATAGAAGTGATTGAGGAGAACGGAGAAATGAAAGTAAAATCTGCTGCGGGTTAAGAACAGTTTCTTCTTTAATAAGGCGACCACTAAAATAATATACAATGAACAGGCAGGAATAGAATAGAACAGAATAATATTTATTACAACTGCCCCAATTGGGTCAGATGTGCAGCCGACAGCACAGCCGCAGCTATTGCGCGGCGCATCTGAAGGCCACGTACGGCTGTTCAGTCCATGGACTGGGGGGACGCCATACCCACCCTCAATTACCACAGTACCCATTTAACAGCTGAGTGAACTGAAGCAGAGTGTCTTGCTAAAGTACACAAATTGTTTCAGTGAAGTCGGGAATCGAACCCCCGATCTTGAAGTCGTGAGTCCGACTCTCTAACCACAAGGCTACAACCGCCTACATTGGACAGATAGAACAGACAAAATAAAATATAATAGGTATAGATAGAATAGAACGGACAGCGATAGTGAATGGACAAAAATAGAATTAAAAAGACACCAACAGAGTAGAAAAAACAGGGAAATAATTTATTGGTTCTTCTCACCGAGATGCTTTGCTGCTTCTATTGCAATGAAAAGCAGGATTATTATAATCTTATGCATGTTTTGTTTGCTACTTATTCAATATTTAGTATTTTCAAGAATTTTCTAATGCAGCGTTTCACTGTCAATGTTCTGGTAATTCAATATTTAAGGAGTCATAAATAGCGCAATCACAGCCGTGAAATTTTCCTTTATAAGAACGACTTCTAAAGCCAGAATTACTTACGCCAATTCTGATTGGTCTGGACAGCGTAGCCAATGAGAAAAGCTGGCTTACTTCTATGGACTGTGCGTAACCTTGACATGATAAAACTGTTATTTCACACTAGATATAATTTTTATTCACTAATCAAGATTTAAAATGTTTAAGTTTTTCATTTGTTTTTGTTAATAATTTTTAGGAGTAAAACACAGTAAAAAACCACTTTAAAATTTTAAGTAGCCACTGAGTTGACCATAAGATATAACGGAAATTTTTCGGTTTGACTTATAATTAGAAAATATTTTATTTTCGAAACTGTCTGCTTTACACTACTATGAGTAGTTTAACACGATAAGGAGGTCTTTCATAGTCAGGTCAGGACAAGGAGGTCCTGGGGTCGGTGGCAGAATGCTTGATGCTCTTGCCTATTGCACCGAGGTCACTGAGCTCGATTCCGCTGTCGAGGCCACATTTATTTTGGGCGCAGCCGCAGCCGAGAGAAGGCTTTTGTGGGGCTTGTCGTGCAATTTACGCCTTTGAGGGCCAAGGTACAGTGAGAGTGTACACTGCCTGACGATGAGAAAGTCAGGGCAGATTTACACACCTATGTGAGTGTTATTATTACTCGCAGTACTTTTACTACAAGTAAAAAAAGTAAAAAAATATAAAAGTATAAAGTATAGAAGTATTGAAGGTCGGGGGTTTGATTCCCGACTCCAATTGAACAATTTGTGTCCTTTAGCAAGAAAGATTTCCTCCAGATGTTAAATGGGTACCAGCATCAGCTGGGATAATTGAAGGTGGGTTTGGCGTCCCCCCAGTCCATGGACTGAACAGCCGTACGCGGCCTTTAGATGTGCCGCGCATTAGCTGCGGCTGTGCTGTCGGCTGCACATCTGGCTCGATTGGGACAGGTGCAATCAATTCATATTATTACCATTATTATTGTTATTGTTTTTTGTCAAATCAGCAGGCTCATTAATATTTTATTTGATAAATTCCGAGATAAGTTAGTTGAGTTTCTCGAGCTACTGTGGAATTACTGTACATTTTAACAGTTAGTTAATCGAATAATTCGCTTTCTGGTCTAGCGCGTATATTGAAATTGTTAGTTTATAGTGGAATTTTCCATGCTTTCAGGCCTTAAGTCAAAGAACATTCAGCTTATAAAATTTGGGCTGGTGTATTAGATGCTACTTTTTAGTAGTATACAAGTATCAGTCGCGGGTACTAGTTATAGAACTCAGCCAGTTGGACGTTGCCAAGGCTGCATCGCTTGAGCTCTGGTTGAATAGCCCTGGGGTCGATTTTCAGCACGAAGCTTCGACCCAGGATGAAGTCGACGATGTAGATTCGCGCTCCATTGCTAAGCTCCTTGAGTACCAGGCTGTGATTTGGGAGGCAGCGCTCACAAAAGAACAGCTTGCAATGATGCGGGTCGACTTCGTAATTGAAGTGGCGAATCTTCAAGCAGAACTTATCTAGCAGATCGAAGACGGTGTCGAATTCTCGATCCAGCCAGAGGTCGGCTATTAGCATGCCGCAGAACTCGTACGCATCGATTGTGTCCCAGCAGCACTCGCGCATAAGCAGATATTTCTCAGTATTATTCAACTTGGATCTGGCCTCAATGTTGTCCTCCACAAAGTAGCGGTCAACCACCTCCTCCACCATTTCAGCGTCTGTGCTAATCATGATGGCACGCTGAAGTTCGAGTCTTAAAGTAGAATTTGCGCAACTTATCACACTTAATTGTGCAAACGCATCGCTAGGTCATCAATTAGGTGACATGAGGCCATAGACACTTGAGAGCAGACACAGCACACACTGAACTTGCCTGTAGGCAGCTTGATCTATCTCACAGAATCTTGATTCACAGAATCTTGATTCACAGAATCTTGATTCACAGAATCTTGATTCACAGAATCTTGATTCACAGAATCTTGATTCACAGAATCTTGATTCACAGAATCTTGATTCACAGAATCTTGATTCACAGAATCTTGATTCACAGAATCTTGATTCACAGAATCTTGATTCACAGAATCTTGATTCACAGAATCTTGATTCACAGAATCTTGATTCACAGAATCTTGATTCACAGAATCTTGATTCACAGAATCTTGATTCACAGAATCTTGATTCACAGAATCTTGATTCACAGAATCTTGATTCACAGAATCTTGATTCACAGAATCTGGTCTTGATTCACAGAATCTTGATTCACAGAATATAAAACTATTTAACAAGAAGAAGAGGAAAGCTACATTTTAAAATCAAATTTAGTGTTTTTATTTTTTGTTTAAAAGGAAAACTAGCTTGTGAAGTCACTGAATTTAATTCAAGCGTGTGATTTGTTTAAATTCGGTTGGCCGAACTTCGCTCGAGCCATTTCATGGACCAGTATGGCATCAATGCCAGCTCAGTGGTGTTAACATTCTCTTTCATCGGCACAAAGGACTGAAGCGCAATTGGCTTTCTGCTGCTCGGATGCTTCAGGCACAGAAGGTATTCGCTGCCAACTTCGTACGGCATCGTCTCCTGCGGATTGTGAGCTGGAGCTTCGAAAAGTTTCACCGGCGCCTCGCC
Organism: Macrostomum hystrix; assembly: GCA_950097015.1. Lineage (NCBI taxonomy): Eukaryota > Metazoa > Platyhelminthes > Macrostomidae > Macrostomum > Macrostomum hystrix. Next base: position 34,452,011 of record CATNEN010000038.1, on the reverse strand, counting down.
GCTGCTATTCTTCCCCTGTGGCATTTGGTAGATGATAATTGTGGTCTGGTCCGTTTCTTCAAGCCCGACAACATTCAGAGGCCGCAATTGACGATTTGCGAGGTCGAATGACAAATGCAGTTCCAAGTCCTGAGGGTCGATCGGCGCTGGAATCGCTTTCAGGTGATCCTTGGCAGCGAAATAGTTGTTGCTAAATTGCATCGATCCGATTGGCGCCTGACAAGGACCCAGGAGGGTAGAGAATAACTTCTGCATTGCTGAGCCTTGAGTTTGTAATTTACCGATTGCTAGCCGTGATTCTTAGGCAGCTCTAGAATGTGTCAACCGAGTATGTTTCGGTGATCTGTATATAATTTACCATAGAATTTTTCGTTGTAAATCAATAGATTTGCCTTCCGCAAAAAGAGACTTTCAAAAGTACAAGCAATCAACGAAGTTCTGGAGTACTAATTAACCTTTTTTAAATGAAATAATTTATTCCCATTTGCCCGCCAACGAGTATATGTCTTAAAGCATTTCATTTATTTGCCACGGAAAATAAATAATTCATTTCCCGCTCCCACGGCCGATAAACGGAACTGTACGCAGAGTTTATTCAAGCAAGAATTTTTAATTGTTTTCGTTACACAGAAATTTTACAATAAATAAGAAGCGATCTTTTTGTGCAACGTTTTTTAGCTTTACTGCAACATGCAAAAGAAGAATATACAAGAGCGATGTTTTCTCTAAATACAGAATTTCGAGGCATGCAATTATAGTAACCGCGCTCTGCACCACTGACTCCTAGGAAAAGCCGCTATTCCTAAATTGTTGCTGAATGTGATTATCTCCTGCACGGCATGGTCAAGTAAATTTTTTTATAATAGAGCACCTCAAAGGTACAGTAAATTATTAGCCGAATGACTTAAAAATACTACTAAACAACTCCTCAACATGGCAGTTCTTTTTCGAATCAAACTCATTCTCAAAATATGAATCGGGGTCGAATTTTTCGTAATATAATTTTTTTTACTTTTCAAAAAATATGAAAAAGGTACTGCACTAGCTGGCTGCATTATGTAGGCCTTCGGACCTGTTAGTGAACAGAGTATTTTGTTGACAAATTTTTATATATAAAAATATAAAGCTCTAAATATAAAAACTCTTCCTCGTTCTGGTCGTTCTCAACGAATCAACTGATAAAAACAGGATATTTGTAAGCTTGACAATTTATAGTTTATTTTTAACATATTAAAAAACACTAAATATTGTTATAACATTTAGCTGTTTGTATGAACTCGTATTGTATTCGTAGAAAACGCTGGTCGATTAAGAAGATAATTAAGAAGCATCTTGGCTTGCCCTTTGCGTATATTGCCCTGCGGGCTAAAGGGGTGGGCGGCTGCCACCCCTGCCCCCCTAGTTGCACCACTGCCAGAAAATAGTGTTTCCAAAATGTAACATGGCAAGAATGAGAATCATATTTTTATAAAGTAGTTACTTGTGGTAGCTACGAAAGTTGTAATCTTTTGTAAATAATTAAATGGGCTAAACTAGAGGACTGCCAGCTATTGTTCTCCCTCCTGAGGCACACTCAAAGTCAAATATTTATAATATTATGTTGCATTGAAAATTATGTGTGCACTCACATATGTATAGGCCCATACTTCTTCCCTCGCTGGATTTTTCATTCTTAGGCAGTTTGCACTGCAGTATATAATTTAACTTACTGTGCCCTAGACTTCCTAGAGATTGAGCATATTACAACTGAAAATTATTGTAAGTTTGGCATTTGCACTGGGTTTGGTTATACATGATTCCTGGGCCTATGCATGATTATTTTAATTATAGACTAAATTTTGGCTATTGTGTTATGTAAGATTTTCAATGACTCAGCAACAATTTTTGTCTAAAACTTCAAGTCACATAGTCACTTTCAGAATTACTCACAAAACTTTGACATAATTTATGAAATTGCACACTTTATGGTGTAAAAACCTAGGTCTGGGTCTGGCCTTGTGCTATACCTTTTCCCTATAGTAAGATGGCTATATCTATATGACTAAGATTTTTTTAAACCAAATAAGTTGTAGCAACACTTTCAGCTGTGCAATTGTTAGCAGTACAAAACTCTGAAAAATGTTCTATGCATTTAGTTGGTCAATACAATACAAAACAATAATACAATAAATACAATGTCCAATGACCACAAGTGGCCTAAAGAGGGGGGCATTGTCAAAAAACATGCCTGGCCACATAGTCTCTGATGAAGGCAGTGCCATTAGCCTGATCAGGCGCCCTGGCATCTTCTAATAGACACTCAATAAACCTCTGGGTTCGCGCCTGACCTCGGGGGTATGGGCTGGGGCTATGTGTGCAGCAATGCCTCCTGTGCAGCAGCTTTGGGCAGTAGGACTCAGCTCAAAAAATACAATAGAACTTAACTATGCAGATCATTGTTGCATTCAGATGCACATGGCCAATTGTCAGCCTTAAATTTGTTTAAGCATATTTGAATGTTACAAAGACCCTTATCTTTGGTAACAGTAAACCCATCAAGGAGGCAACTCTGTCAATTTTGCCCATTCCTTAGCACACACAGATACTAGGCCCCTACATATAGTTATACACTTTCACAGTGTACATCTGCCCTGATTTCTTATTGCCATGTAGTGAACACACTCAGTACTGTGCCTTTGAGGTTAGTCCTCAAGACTATAAATTAAACTACAAGCCCCCAAGCCTTCTCTCCTCAGATTCTCCCCAATCTCCCCAAACTAACAAACAATCATGTGTTTACAAGTGTTTGCTTGTAATAACACCTCAGTCATTATAAAAATTACAACAATGCCTCTCTTTTCCATAGCTGCTTGTTGGCTGTTGCACACACTATACAGCTTGTAGCCACTAGGCATCATTTAGTCACTAGACTGTCTAAAGTTCATTAATACTAAATTGGTTTAACTCTGTTTAATAAATAATTAAATATACACAATTAATTGCTATGCAAGCAGAATCAAGTAATTGAAACCATACCTGCACCATGTATTCACATTTACCACTAATGCAATAGCTGAAAGCAGTTTAGAATTGCAGGGGTGGGCAGGCAAGTTCAGGTTCTAGACTTGAAACCACAAATTTTGCAATAAAGTAGGTCTCTCTTTTTACTGACCGGATGTACATTTGCAATCTTACATTGTGCCCTGATTGCAGTCCAACCCAATGGAGGCAGACATTGAGGATCTGTTAGTAGCCATTCAGCCGCCATCGGCAGAGACGGGAGACAATGAATCTGATAATTTTCTAATTCGTCGGCAGCAGCGGCGGCCCGACATAGTTGTCGCTCGTCAGAGACGATTACATCACAAACAACAACAGCAGCAGCATCCAGATCCATTAGACCCAGACGAATATCGGCCTGAAAGTGACTTAGTCGCTTTGAATAACAATGGTATCATTGATAACAGTCGAGTTCCCGGCACTGAGTGTGTTTACATTCGCACCTGGGGCTGCGCTCACAACACCTCGGATGGCGAGTACATGGCCGGCCTACTGTCCGCCTATGGTTACTCAGTAACCATCGACCAGCCAGACAAGGCCGACCTCTGGCTACTCAACTCCTGCACAGTCAAGACTCCGGCCGAGCATCACGCTCGCAATGAAATTGAATTGGCGCGAAAAGCTGGGAAATTTGTTGTAGTCGCCGGCTGCGTGCCGCAGGGCCAGCCGGACGCGGCCTTTCTGCGCGGCGTCAGCTTGCTTGGCGTCGGGCAGGTTGGGCGCGTTGTTGAAGTGGTTGAAGAGACGCTCAAAGGCAATTCTGTCCGATTGTTGGGCAAGGATAAGGACACTGGCAACAGGGGCCGCCGATTGCCAGGTAAGTGTATTGCATATCTCGCTTTTCCAAAATTAAAATTTTCTTCCCTAGGCAATGGTCATGAGTTAACAGTAGGACTACCAAGCCATTTTGCCGCCCGTTTTTATACCAAGAGGGGGGAATTTTGACAATTTTTTGCTGCACCCGAACGGAACAATGCAAGCACACGAAACTCAAAAACACGGGCCAAATTTTTGTTGCGCATCTTCTGAAACAAGAAACAAGTCGCCAGCTCTTCAGACCGTCGAGATATTCAATGTTTCTGGCCGAAGGTCCGATTTTTCCCATAAGAGCTAGTGTATTTCATACACCCCTATACACGAATTTGCACTGCGCCTCTCTGCGGCCTTTCCAGACCTTCAAACTTTATCAGCATGTCACCCGAATGTGCCTGCATCATCTCCGACTTCGGCGGTCACCGACCTTTATCTAGACGGAGCTGCTGGACCTTCAACAAGTGGCACCAGCCGACTATGGAGTACCTAAAGCGAATTTCTCTACTTTCGCTGATCAAGCCTCGACATTGGGCAACACTCAACTACTATACATGCTCCTCTAGTCTCTCAACCAATCAGTCACCACCCCGACGCCGTCAGCGTCGGAGATGATGCAAGCACATTCGGGTGACATGCTGATAAAGTTTGAATGTCTGGAAAGGCCGCAAAGGCTTCATTATTTATTATGAGGCACAATAGCCAGTCAATTGCTGTCTCGTGACTAACTCAATTTTACAGTCACTTTCTAATCAAGTAAAAGTGTATAACGAGAATTATGTAGAATTTTTTCATTCATGATAAGTTAACGAAAATAAAACTAGGATAAATTAATTATTTATGAATAGAGCTTTCTAAAATTTGTTGAAGCAACAATTTTTTCAGGGTATATTAAAAGAACAGCATTGTATCTGCATACAATATACAAGTTTGTAAATTTATCAACATTTTAATGTTAAAAACGTGAAAACTTCCTATCTCGCTAGTGCATTTTCCGTGAAAATCTGCCCTTAATAGGTTTTCCAAGAAACAAATGTCCAGTCCTTCTTCAAGTGGTCCATGGAGCTAACTTTATTCTTTGTGAATTGAGACTTTCACCGAGTTCAATTAACCCCAGAAATAATTCCACATCTAAAACAGGTCCGCCGTTGGATATGCCCAAGATTCGTCGCAATCCCCTAGTTGAAATTGTTCCCATCAACTCCGGCTGTCTAAATAGCTGCTCATATTGCAAGACCAAGCACGCCCGCGGTCATCTAGCCAGCTATCAGCCTGATCAGATTGTCAACAGGATCCAGCGCGCATTCGGCGAGGATGACAATCTCAGGGAGATCTGGCTAACTAGCGAAGACACCGGTGCGTACGGCATCGATCTAGGCGTCGATTTGCCCAGCCTGTTGGACTCCATTGTTGAAGTGATTCCGCGTCGCGGCATGCTCCGCCTGGGCATGACTAACCCGCCGTACATACTGCGCCACCTGCCGGCCATAGCGCGACTGCTTGCCCATCCCAGAGTGTACGCCTTCCTGCACGTACCGGTTCAATCCGGTTCTGACGCTGTGCTCGGCGAGATGCGGCGCGAATACACCGTCGAAGAGTTTTGCACGGTTGTCGACTATCTGCGCGGCAATGTACCCGGTGGTGTTACCATAGCAACCGATGTTATCGCCGGCTTCCCGACGGAGACGGAGGACGATTTCGAGGCCACGTGTCGATTGGTTGAAAAGTGAGTTTTTCAGGGCTGGTTATAGATTCTTCAGGGCTGGCTATAGATTCTTCAGGGCTGGCTATAGATTCTTCAGGGCTGGTTATAGATTCTTCAGGGCTGGCTATAGATTCTTCAGGGCTGGTTAATTTTAAGAGCGATAAAATAACCGTTACACAGGTACAAATTTCCGGTGCTATTCATCAACCAATTCTTTCCGCGACCGGGCACTCCCGCCGCTCGTATGCATCGAGAGGCCACGCCGGCTGAAGTCAAAGACCGAACCCGACGGCTTAATCAGCTGTTCAGATCCTATAATAGCTATGATGACCAACTGGGCAGTGTTCAGGTAAGACCTAGACACTTGTCACGCTGCTTATGCTTGATTTGCTGTTTTATTACTGTTTTATTTGGTTTGTATTGAGTTATAAACTTTCTTTTTAACTTGACTTGTCTGAGTCAGCATACTATAAGTAGCCACTATAGTATATGAAGTTTGTAATGCAACATTTATGTCGAGAGAACGCATAGGTAGGAAGAGACATCAGAGAGATAGGGAAGAGACATCCGATGGATGGGGAAGAGGCGTCAGATAGATGGGGAAAATGCGTCAGATAGATAATGAAGAGACATCAGATAGATAATGAGGAGACATCAGATAGATAATGAAGAGACATCCGATAGATAATGAAGAGACATCAGATAGATAATGAAGAGACATCAGATGGATAATGAAGAGACATCCGATAGATAATGAAGAGACATCAGATAGATAATGAAGAGACATCAGATAGATAAGGAAAAGACATCAGATAGATAATGAAGAGACATCAGATAGATAATGAAGAGACATCAGATGGATAATGAAGAGACATCAGAAGGATGGGGAAGAGACATCAGATGGAAGGGGAAGAGACATCAGATGGATAAAGAAGAGACATCAGATGGATGGGGAAGAGACATCAGAGGGAAGGGGAAAATACATCAGAGGGAAGGGGAAAATACATCAGAGGGATGGGGAAGAGACATCAGAGGGAAGGGGAAAATACATCAGAGGGATGGGGAAGAGACATCAGAGGGAAGGGGAAAATACATCAGAGGGATGGGGAAGAGACATCAGATGGAAGGGGAAGAGACATCAGATGGATAAAGAAGAGACATCAGATGGATGGGGAAGAGACATCAGAGGGAAGGGGAAAATACATCAGAGGGAAGGGGAAAATACATCAGAGGGAAGGGGAAAATACATCAGAGGGAAGGGGAAAATACATCAGAGGGAAGGGGAAAATACATCAGAGGGAAGGGGAAAATACATCAGAGGGAAGGGGAAAATACATCAGAGGGAAGGGGAAAATACATCAGAGGGAAGGGGAAAATACATCAGAGGGATGGGGAAGAGACATCAGAAGGATGGGGAAGAGACATCAGATGGAAGGGGAAGAGACATCAGATGGATAAAGAAGAGACATCAGAAGGATGGGGAAGAGACATCAGAGGGAAGGGGAAAATACATCAGAGGGAAGGGGAAAATACATCAGAGGGAAGGGGAAATACATCAGAGGGAAGGGGAAAATACATCAGAGGGAAGGGGAAAATACATCAGAGGGAAGGGGAATGGAAAAATAACTCCCAAACAATCCTGACTGATATCGCTGCAATTATCGGCCTGCAGGACATCCTGGTGACAGACGTGTCGCACGACAAGCAGCACTGGGTGGGCCACAACAAGCGCTACGAACAGATTCTGCTGCCAATGAGCCGGCACTGGCTAGGCCAGTGGGTCCGGGTTCGAGTCACAGACACTGGCAAGCATCACATGATGGCGGAGCCAATCGATGGTTTATCTAACAGTCTGGAACTGGCGGAGTCTGCTGAGATCTCTGTTACTAGGACCTCTGGAGGCCATGGAGCCAGCAGTCTGTTGCTCCTTACAGCCGGTGTTGCCGTTCTGTCTGCCTGCTTGCTGGCTTATCGACTGTCTCGCTGTCGAACTGGAATCGCTTGAAACTCTTCTAGTTTATATTTTTATAGGTTGCAAGTGGATTAGCTTTTTTTATTTCGATTTGGTTTCTTTTGGTGTGCCTGTGTTTTCTTAATTAAGTTCTTTATATATATATCGTTTAGCTTAAATAATAAAATGGTGTTGCATTTGCGGTTAATACGAGCTGGAGAGATATTGAGTTTATAGGGCGGATAATATAGAGTGTATAGGGCGGATGATATTGAGTTTATAGGGCGGATAATATAGAGTGTATAGGGCGGATGATATTGAGTTTATAGGGCGGATAATATAGAGTGTATAGGGCGGATGATATTGAGTTTATAGGGCGGATAATATAGAGAGTATAGGGCGGATGATATTGAGTTTATAGGGTGGATGATATTGAGTTTATAGGGTGGATGATATTGAGTTTATAGGGTGGATGATATTGAGTTTATAGGGTGGATGATATTGAGTTTATAGGGCGGATGATATTGAGTTTATAGGGTGGATGATATTGAGTTTATAGGGTGGATGATATTGAGTTTATAGGGTGGATAATATACAGTTTATAGGACGGATGATTGTGAGTTTTTAGGGCTGATAATATAGAGTTTATTGAGCGGATGGTTTTGGCATGTTGGGGTGAAGGATTTTGAATTTATATTGTGTATAATATTGAGTTTATCGAGTTGCTTTTACTCGTTGTTTGACCTGCAAATGTGCAAATAAATAGCTTCATTTGAGAAGCTAAAGTTATCTTTAAATTGGCAGGGCGCAATTTTTCCGAAATGAAATGAAAAGGTCTTTGCAAACTTTTTATTGTGCTAGCAAGTTTCTGCATACTGTACCTGGCATTTTAATTTCATCCAAAGCACGCATGTGTCAAAGAAATGCGTGCCTGCTCATGCTGAGGTTCTCTTATTCAAATAAGACTGGAACAAAAGATACTTCCACTGGATTGTCAATAAAGTTTTGTGTGTATATGGCCGGGGGTGCAGCCTAGTGGTTAGGGCGTCGGACTGGGGTTCGATTCCCGACTATGGTGGGTTTTGATAATTAAGAATTACGATTTTCTCTATATTATAACTCATCAATGTTGTGCCAGCTAAATTGTAGTTATGTCCATTTCTAGGGCGGAAAATTTTGATCCATATGGTGGACTTTGGCGAAAATCTGTCATTCGGGTTTGGAAGCTTTTAATAGGGAATTTATTTCGCTAACTAAAGAATAAAACAATTTTTCGAAAATCGGAGTCTACACTGGTTTGTGTCCGCCCTTCATGAGTCAGACTGCTATCCATATAAAGACAATACGACTCACAAAAATAGACCCCAGTACTGGCTGCTCAAAGCGCAGGTGCGCAGAATGCCGCTTTGGCTGTCCGGCTGTTGCTGGTTTGAATACTGGCTGGGTACTTGTGCGAGCTAGAGTAGCTCAGCACGACACTCTTTACCCATTTTAATTGAGTATTCTCTGTTGTTTTAACATTCAAATGAAACTGCAGTGCGCACCCTGGAGAGAGAAATACAAGGGTAAACACTGATCTCAAACAGTTCGAGGCAATGTCACAAATAGCGTACCGAGTTTTGTGTGTCTTAGCAAGACAGAAATTTAGCTCTTTCTTTCCCTACTAGAGCAAATCTTTTAAATAAATTTTTGCTTTTAAATTTCTTTGAAATTCAATCTTCTCAGTGTATATAGTTGTCATAATTTAGCTTATTTTGTCAATCTAAATGATAATTTAGACATTCAAAACGATAATGGCTATGGATTTAACTATATCATCTAAGTAAACCTCGCCGCTAGAGAACATAGACGTTTGGACAACCAAAACAAGAATGAATTCAGACACTCAGTAGATCCACCCTTTCGACCATAGACTAAAAAACTCCCCTTGCCTTGCTCTCCGCCTGTTTGGTTTTCTCTCGATTCTTTCAGTGCTATTTCTTGTTGCTGTTTTTCGAATGCCTTCACCAATATCCTCAGTCGACAGGCAACGCTTGGTGTCTGCTATTATAGAGCAAGGGGCAACACTAGAAGCAGCAGCAGCCATCCTGCAAGTGCCGATTGCAGCTGCGTATAGAGTTATGCGAGCATATACGCAGGATGGAAGGGTTCAGGCGTTACCATGCAGGTGGTAAAAAGGAGTCGTGCAAAAATGATTACATGTACTGTAAATAGAAACATGTTTGCCTGTTTGATCGTTAGATTGTCTTTCAAAATCTCGTTTTGATTGCCGCTTTCTCATTTTGAATGTCCTTAACTCTATGGCCGAATAGCTGAGCTGCGCGCGGGAGACCCATCCGATAGCATGAGACCACAGACATTATCATTTTGAATGTCCTTAACTCTATGGCCGAATAGCTGAGCTGCGCGCGGGAGACCCACCCGATAGCATGAGACCACAGACATTATCATTTTGAATGTCCTTAACTCTATGGCCGAATAGCTGAGCTGCGCGCGGGAGACCCACCCGATAGCATGAGACCACAGACATTCTCATTTTGAATGTCCTTAACTCTATGGCCGAATAGCTGAGCTGCGCGCGGGAGACCCACCCGATAGCATGAGACCACAGACATTCTCATTTTGAATGTCCAAATTATAAACAATAAACAAAGACCCAAATAGATGTCTGACAAATCTAGATTGTAGAATTCTGAGGAAAGCGAAATATCTAGAACGCAGATATCATTCTGTTTATTTCACTGTTAGTGAGTTGGACTGTTGTACTGCTTTTATAAACATTGATAATCAAATTTATTTGAGGCAGTTAAAAAATGGGACAACAGCATGACTTTATCGAATCAAATATACTTTGAATATACAGAAGAAAATATTGTAAAATTGTATCCTCTCAATGGAAACAGTAATTTTCACAGTCTTGATCTAATCGAATGCGCAATTAGACAAATATATAGCGCTAGGCAATAAACTAAATCCTGCACAACAGCCTAGAAATAAAGCTAAATTATGGAGCGTAAAAGCCTTCGAATAGTAAACTATATAGTGCGAAAAAATCAGCAGTGCTCTTTTGATTACTCACAAATTCTAAAAATGTGACTCATCTTTTATGATAACTTTGCTGCACTGTTTTCTATTAGACATGGACAGAGGACTTTCACGTGATTCTTAGAAAGTCCGACTGGGATTTCCGCCAGGTAAATATAGGATTCTGAACGGAATTTTCAACAGGTAAATATAGGATTTTGAACGGGATTTCCACCAGGTAAATATAGGATTCTGAATGGGATTTCCACCAGGTAAATTTGTGATTCTGAATGGGATTTCCTCCAGGTAAATGTGGAATTCTGAATGGGATTTCCACCAGGTAAATTTGTGATTCTGAATGGGATTTCCTCCAGGTAAATGTGGAATTCCGAATGGGATTTCCTCCAGGTAAATGTGGAATTCCGAATGGGATTTCCACCAGGTAAATATAGGATTCTGAACGGGATTTCCACCAGGTAAATGTGGAATTCCGAATGGGATTTCCACCAGGTAAATTTGTGATTCCGAATGGGATTCCCACCAGGTAAATGTGGAATTCCGAATGGGATTTCCACCAGGTAAATGTGGAATTCCGAACAGGATTTCCACCAGGTAAATTTGTGATTCTGAATGGGATTTCCACCAGGTAAACTTGTGATTCTGAATGGGATTTCCAACAGTTATATTTGGGATTCCGAATGGGATTTCCACCAGGTAAATTAGAGATTCTAAATGAAATTTGTGCTAGAGCAAGTGTGGAATTCTAAATAGGATTTCACCCAGATAATAATGGGATTTTGAGAAAATACAGGCAGCATCGAATGGAATAATAAAATGTTTATGCATAACTCAATACCAACTAGGACGTAAAAGGTTACTCCATGTGATAATAACCATGACTCTAAAAAGCAACGGAAAAAGCAATAAAAACAAGCAAAATATTGCAAACAGAATATAATAAGCAGTATTTATGCCACTAGCTGTTAGCTAAGTAGATAACTTTTGGAAACCAGTCGTGCATAATATTGCGATAACAATCTCTATCCAGTGCAGGAATGTAGAAGCATGATTTTCAATATCATATGCGCACTAGCCAATTCTAGAAATAAGGTCATGGTGATTAACTGCTATAACATTTAAGAACTTCGCATCCGGGGTAAAGAAAAAAGCCGAATATAATTACGAGTAAATACATTGGATTGGATAATCAAATAAAAAACTACTCAACAGAAAACTACGAAAAAGCAAAAAATTGTTACACACAGTTTTGTCACTCGATTATTGTTAGTCATAAATTTCTGCTTTCTAATTTCTAAGCGCTACACGCATGATATCTATTGTATACGCCTTTAGGTTGCACAGTAAGTAATATTAGCTCGTATTACAAAGAATCCCATTGACATTGCCACTAACAGTTCAGATTTTCTTTTAAAAAGATGATACCAAAAACTGCTTATCTATTAAGACAGAAGTTTCCGAAATTCAGAAAATAGTTCCACGACTACGATAATGTCTAGCTTTATCAAAAGACTACAAGCTTTCCGAAATTCAGAATACAGGCCTACTGAAATTTTCGGAAAATTCCGGAATTTAAGTTGCTGACAATTTGGAAAACAAATTTTCTGAATTTCGAATTCTAAGGGTTAAAAATGATAACTTTTCCGCCCGAAAATTTACGGCTCCAAAGAGTTGAGCAGCAGGCGGCCGTTGCTGCCAGGCGAGCCGGCGCGAACACCCGATGCGTCAAACTCCGTGTCGCTCTCCTCCAGATCCGAGATGTCGCCGTTGCGAGCTCCGGCGCTGGATTTGATAAGGCGCTCCATGCTGACCTCGCGATTGGCCTGGTTGCCGCTGGCGCCCCTGGCGTGGTAGCGAGCAATCATGAGGTTCAGGCTGAGCTGGAGAAAGAACACACCGAACATGTGCCAGCCGAAGATGATGGTGGCAATCATGACATTGGCGTGCATGTCGCCTTCTTCAAACTGCTTCAGGCCGGGTATTGGCGGGTAGAGCATGGTGCCAACCTTTGAAAGGAAATGAATTGGCCTCGACTCAACTCTAAACACTAATTAGATGACTATATATCTATAGTTACTTCTACTAATCATAATTAATAATTGATTACACATGCCCTAATTCGGACAAATTTGCAGCCGACAGCACTTGAGCGGCGCATCCGAATGCTGCGTACAGCTGTTCAGTCCATGGACTGGGGGAACGCCACACTTACACTCAATTACTCCATGCAGCTAATGCTGGCACCCATTTAACAGCTGGGTGAACTGAAGCAATGCAGAGTTGAGTGTCTTGCTAAACGCCCTAGTTTAATTAGCTATAAAACTGATTAACCATACGCTCGTATTCTTACCTGAATGAACCACGTGCCTTGGAGGCCGACAAAGAAGCAGCGAGCCAAAGAAGCCACGACGGAATTAGGAAATTTCATCTCAATCATTAACATTACTACGCAGGCCCAGACAACGTAAACCAGAATGGTGTGGACTACAATGTCAACCTGTGGTGTAAAACAGTCAGAGTTTAAGTAAGGTCTATAAGCAGGTATTAAGGTCGCAAAAAACAGTCAACTGACACTTGCCTCACGCCTAAATCTTTCCTGCTCACTTGACACCCACCTCACACTATTGCTTTATCTTTCTTGCCCCTCTAGACACCCACCTCACTCCGTCACTTTATCTTCGCTATCCCTATATACACCCACCTCACTCCGTCACTTCATCTTTCTTGCCCATCTAGACACCCACCTCACTCCGTCACTTTATCTTTCTTGCCCCTCTAGACACCCACCTCACTCCGTTTCTTTATCGTTCTTGCCCCTCAAGACACCCACCTCACTCCGTAACTTCATCTTTCCTGCCCTGCTAGACACCCACCTCACTCCGTTTCTTTATCTTTCCTGCCACTCTAGAAACCCACTTTACTCGGTAAATTCATATTTCCTGGTCTATGTATCAAATTTGATTACACCGACAATTTTTGAAGAAAATATCTGGCAAACCTGGGTGCGGCCGTGCAGGTGAAACATAAACAGCACACCTTCCACACTGAAGCACAGAGCGCTAAACACATAGTCGGTGTACTTTGGCAGTGGAGCTTTGCAGTGAATCATAAGATCAATAATGCCAGAGAAGCCAAACACAGAGAACATAGTTGCATGCTGGCCATTGCCAACATTAACAAATTGGCCAGTGTTGTGATCAAATCCAGTCCAGATCTCTCCAATTAAACCAATAGTACAGCAGGTCACCTTCAAATAGAATATGATTGTAATAAGTGACTTTCTATATGAAAAGCAGATGCAAGCCATAGCAAATGGACGAGTACAAATGATCAATGGTAACAAACCTTGAGAACTCCCTCCCATTGGAATGTGCCACAGCTAGATCGACAGCAGACACATGGAAATGTGGCAGTTGATTGGAAAGCTGGTCCCTTCCTATACTTTGCACGATAGTAACGATTTAGAATGGAGAATGTCCACCAGATTGAGAAGGCCAGGAAAAAAGAGCCTGGCAAGAAGTGACCCATAAATGTTCCCATGGTGCTGGCTGGCAATGCTGGAAAGGAAAAAGCTTTATCAATTAAAAGCTAGCAATTGTTTCTATCTTTTAGATCTTATATCTTGCTTGCTAATGATTACTGCTTACTGACAAATTCAGCTAACAAAAAGCTGTTAAAATATTTTTACTCTGACACTGAGAAATACAATATTTAAAAAGTAAAATCTGCTTAAAAGTGAATAAAAACATGTTTTTAGTAGTGTCTTTATTGAAAAACATAAGTGGGCCTAATAAAAAGAATGCAAATATATTGATTGTAATTAAACATTTCTGACTTGCTGCCTATTAATATGAATGTCTATATATATTATTAGACCCTGGCCTAGCAGTGTGATTTATTTTAAAAATTTAAGTAGGCCTAACTTAGGATAACTCATTGCACTAGTAAAGCCTAGCTAGCTATCCATAAAGTTAAGACCAATGGCTAGCTAACTAGCTAAATCTCTGTAATATAACAAATTGATCCCCAAATGGAAATTTTGGGCCTATGATCAACTGCACTAAAACAGTTGAACATAAAACTTATAGAACTATCTAGGAGCTACAGCTACAGCTACAGCTACATCCTACTTAGGCCTAGCTAGAATCTAGTCAGGCCTCAATAGGAATAGAAACAATACCGACCTCGTTTGTTTTAAGCTTGTCAGTGGCAATGAAATACATTTATAGGCTAGGCCAAAAGTATAACAAAAGCTAGGATAGCAGTAGGCCTAGAACAAATAGAACTAAAACGAATCGGCATATGAAAGTGACTTCCGCGCTTGACCAATGTGTTTTATTATATAGCTATTGTACGAAACTATGAAATATGTGATTATGAATTAATGTATTGCACTGATTCGTAAATATTAAGGATACAGGTCGATGCCCAATCGCAGAAAGAAAATAAATAACTCTTGACTTCTATCTAGGAAGTGCACTAACTGCTAAAATAGTACAAAATCAACTCGAATCAATGCCTAATAAACACGCATCGAATCAACACGCAATAGGCGTTGCCGAGAAAAAAGCAGATTTGCGATAACAAGACGTTTTAGTAAAAACTAATTGTAAATAAATGTATAAAAAAGTTACTGTGCTACAGTTTTATTAGATAGAGCGATTATTAAAAGTGTAAGAAAACTATATTTGTTTTTTTTGATTACTATAAATTTACTTGACATGTTTTTAAACTCAGGTTTTTCTTAGAAACCGAAGATAAAATATGACGAGCACAGTCTAAAGGCTAGTAAGAGAATTATTTTCTGAAACAACAAAGGTTATTTTTTGCAGAATCTATTCATGAATTTTGTTTCCTTTTTTAATTTATACCACACAAAATTTCAGCAGTCATACCACACAAAATTCATTAAAATTTGAAGTACGCAGTTTTACCTTACTATGTGATTTTTAACTTGTAACGTTTCTTTTAAAGACAAGTTCCCAAGCTTCTAAAATAAATCAGCTGCTTTTGCACTCCAAATTTTTGTTTAGAAAATAATATGCGAAGCCTCTATTCATTTGCATTATTTTATTTAGCATTTAAATCACTTTTAACTACTTTTTAAAGAAAGTATGAGTAATTTTTTTATTCATAAAATTATTTTAGGTAGTAGTCTTGCCTTAATGTAAATATTTCTTGTTTATGAGTTATGTATGTGTAAATAATATATGTCTAAAGTGTTCTATGTATAACGTCATATTAAGCATTCTCTGCTTGTTTGTTTTGGTTAATTTATTTTACCATCAGTTTTTTCTCTCCCTAATATTGGGATAATATACTATTTTTTACTTATCAATAAAAAACATAGTTAAATGAATAAACTAGTTTTTAAAAATAAAAATACATTTACAAATTTCTAATAAATAGCATTAAATGAATAAAATAACAGGCTATTTTTTTTTTGCAGATGCATATGCTACTTCAGCATGTCTCATTCTCAATGTAGTTATACACCACTTGGTGACTGTGCTGACACTATGATGGAAGAAAATGGTTGGTTCTATTTTGTCTTATGCTGCTTTTATCGAGCTTTTTAGATATCTAAATCCAAACTGATCAACACTAAAATCCATCTTGAAGATGAAAATGTCCAAAACGAAATGCCAACCGGACCCTGCATTCAAGTTGACAATGTGGAGCCGTCACAATCAGATGCCGACCAGGAGTCAGAATCAAGAAGGTCTCTGCCGTCGCCGCCGCTAATCCCACCAACAGCACCGCAGCTGGTGCAATTCACCTCTTCAATAGAGGAGCCGGAGGCGGCCTCCCAGGAGGCGCCGAAACCGCAGCGAGCTAGAGGGCATCACGCGACATTTCATCAGCTGCTTGATGTGGGACTTAATTCGGATTATTACAACTGCTGCCCCAGGCTTAGATAGACTTTAAACTGGTTTAGAAAACCTTTTTTGACAAGCGTTGGTAATTCCTTCCATCTTCACCCTACATTGCTAAATTCAAAGGCCACCAAAGATGGTCGCACAGCCGAACTGCACAGCCTTCTTGGTCCGCCACAGTCTGGCACTTTCGATGCCGCTTCGATGCCAATGCCAGCCGGCGCCGGCGCTTCATCGTCCGACATCGCTGGTGGAGGCGCTGTCTGCGCGAGCCGGCGCCACGGCCTAGTGGGAAAACGCGACGCTGATGGCTTCACCCTTTTGCACTACGCGGCGAGGAACAACCACAGTGACGCCTGCGAGCTGCTGATGATGCGCGGTGCCCAAGTTGACGCTGAGAATGCGGACTTTATGACGCCCCTGCATCTGGCCGCCAAGTACAGGCGAAGCCGGACCAAAGCTGCGATGGCAGTGAGTGCCTAGGGAGAGGATGCGGTGGCAGTGGCAGATCTAGACGAAATCTAGAGGTGTTAGCGAATGTAAATTGGACCCAGTAGTCAAGTGGTCTATGGAAAGAAGTACTGTCCTCCATCCAATCAGTGCTGTCCTCCATCCAATCAGTGCTGTCCTCAATCCAATCTGTGCTGTCCTCAATCCAATCTGTGCTGTCCTCAATCCAATCTGTGCTGTCCTCTATCCAATCTGTGCTGTCCTCTATCCAACCTGTACTGTCCTCTATCCAACCTGTACTGTCCTCTATCCAACCTGTACTGTCCTCTATCCAACCTGTACTGTCCTCCATCCAATCTGTACTGTCCTCTATCCAATCTGTGCTGTCCTCTATCCAATCTGTACTGTCCTCCATCCAATCAGTGCTGTCCTCAATCCAATCAGTGCTGTCCTCAATCCAATCAGTGCTGTCCTCTATCCAATCTGTACTGTCCTCCATCCAATCAGTGCTGTCCTCCATCCAATCAGTGCTGTCCTCCATCCAATCAGTGCTGTCCTCCATCCAATCAGTGCTGTCCTCCATCCAATCAGTGCTGTCCTCCATCCAATCAGTGCTGTCCTCAATCCAATCAGTGCTGTCCTCAATCCAATCAGTGCTGTCCTCCATCCAATCAGTGCTGTCCTCCATCCAATCTGTGCTGTCCTCCATCCAATCAGTGCTGTCCTCAATCCAATCAGTGCTGTCCTCCATCCAATCAGTGCTGTCCTCCATCCAATCAGTGCTGTCCTCAATCCAATCAGTGCTGTCCTCAATCCAATCAGTGCTGTCCTCCATCCAATCAGTGCTGTCCTCCATCCAATCAGTGCTGTCCTCAATCCAATCAGTGCTGTCCTCCATCTAATCCGTGCTATCCTCCATCCAATCTGTGCTGTCCTCAATCCAATCTGTGCTGTCCTCAATCCAATATGAACTTATAGTCATTTGTTTTAGTGCCTGGCATTACGTTACAGGAGGTTTTTTGCAAGTTTTTTGTCCAAAGGGCTACAATCGCCAGCCTTGACCGAATCTATTCATGGCATCGACTGTACTTAGTATAAGTTTTATGGTGTGCTGCAGAACTAAAAGTACAAACGATGGCACTAGATTTCCTCCCTCTTTTTATTTCTCTCCCACATGCATAATGTTTTGGTGCTATACCGAATAGTTGCTAGTTGTTGCTATGCTGCTATGCTGGTGTAAACAGTATGAATGCTAAACCCGATTAGCTGTGTAAATAATGTATATAATTTATTACTTTTTTTCACAGCGCTGCCGAGAGGCAATCGGATGATTATTTTCTCGCCTTATCTTATCTCATCTCGGCTCACCGTAACTGGCTTCTCATTTTGCATCACCTTAGTTAACTCGAGTCACAGCGCTCACATCTAAATTTCATCTCAATTCATCTGTTCTCCTCTTATCTCATATCAGTCATTTCGTAAAGTATTATCAAATCTCATCTCATCTCATCTCATCTTATCTCATCTCATCTCATCTCATCTAATCTCATCTCATCTTATCTCATCTCATCTCATTTTATTTCATTTCATCTCATCTCATCTCATCTTATCTCATCTCATCTCATCTAATCTCATCTCATCTACTCTCATCTCATCGCATCTTATCTCATCTCATCTCATTTTATTTCATTTCATCTCATCTCATCTCATCTTATCTCATCTCATCTCATCTAATCTCATCTCATCTACTCTCATCTCATCGCATCTTATCTCATCTCATCTCATTTTATTTCATTTCATCTCAGCTAATCTCATCTCATTTCATCTCATCTCATCTCATATCATATAATCTCATCTCATCTAATCTCATCTCATCCCATCTTATCTCATCTCATCTTATCTCATCTCATTTCATCTCATCTCATCTCATCTAATTATCTAATATCGTTATGGATATGGTATTAGCTTAATCTCATCTCATGTCATTTACACTAACCTCGTGTGCTGCTGAGATATCTCTCAGTATCACAACTGTTTATTCTTTCCCGAATTTCATCATAAATCTATTTAAATTCGACTCAAGTTTCCATTTTTTATTGAATTTCACATTTCCTTTATCTTTGGTTGGTATGGGTAACAGCTATACTTGATTGCTTCGGCTAATTGAGTTCAATGACAATTTTCAGCGCTCAAAGCAGTCAACTCAAAGTGTTGGCAGTCAGAGCTCGATCGCAACACTGGCTTCGGTAGACAGCTCATCGATGAGTATTTCATTAAGAAATATGATCAATTAATTCTATTTTCACCCTCGCCTTCATTTGTGTGTACAAAGACTTCACTGAGCCTTACAATTATATATTAATTCATGCTCTCTAGTTGATGTTTCCTTGAAAATTTTCCGACCTAACTAACTGTGAACCTTATTTTGTGCAAAACCCGCTGCTATATTATTTGTTATTGTGTAATCAGAACTGAAAATACGTACTGGTTTAACCAAAAGATTGGCTTAAAAACTACTCGTATGTTGATTCTTAACCTTCTGTAATGATGCACTGTCACTTCGAACCTTTGGAGCAGAAAGAAAACTATTTTATTTTGTCTAGTTTAGTTAAAATATTAAATTAGTCGTAATTACTTCTTAGAAAAATTAAGTTCAAGCCGGACGTTTTGTTTTACTAAATTAAGTCAGTTTCAATATATTGTACGTTGTCGAAAGTTGATTACAATGGTTTATCTGACAGATTGTCTCTCTGCCTTTGCCCAAGTATTCTTTATGAGGGTTGATAAATTTTTGTTTTATTTTTAGAGCGAGAGTTTATCGCCAGAAAAGGCAGCTGACGCGTTGGAGCTCCACCCGAATGTGAGTAAAAAGCATTTCATGCGTTTAAATAACCTAACAAAATTATTATTTCATACCTAAAATCCTTGTTCACTAACCGCAGGATGATAACGATGCCGTCAGCTGCCTGCTGAAGGCCGGGGCGGATTTCACCAGGCGCGACTTCTACGGATGCACTCCGTTGCACTATGCAGCTATGAATGGCAACTTGGTGGCGGCCAGACTGCTGCTCAACTATGAGCTCAAACTGCGCCGGGACAATCCTGTGCGGCGTGGCGGCTCAGCCTTTGCCTTCTCACAGCCCATCTGGCGGGTGAGACCATTGGTTTCCTCTTTTGTGCTCAGCCACCCGACTGCCTTTCCGCCCCTCCTTCCTTTCGCCCCCATTCCGCCCTCCTTCCGCCCCCCTTCCGCCCCCCTTCCGCCACTTCTTCCGCCACTCCTTCCGCCCCTCCTTCCGCCCCTCCTTTCCGCCCCTCCTTTCCGCCCCTCCTTCCGCCCCTCCTTCCGCCACTCCTTCCGCCCCTCCTTCCGCCCCTCCTTTCGCCACTCCTTCCGCCACTCCTTCCGCCCCTCCTTCCGCCACCCCTGCGTCTGCCCATTTGTAACTTGTCACCAAAAGTTACAAATAATGTGACTAGTCTATTATGGGTCTAGTGTCACCAAATAATGTGAGATTGGTACTGTTGTTATTTTTTTACTATTATTAACCATTGCTTTCCCTCCTACTGTTTGCAACCTGCAGATCACGGACAACGAAGATATGACTCCACTTCACCTGGCCTGCGCGCATCGCGAGGCCGGCTCTGTTCGCCTATTACTGTTGGCATCCACCATCGCTGAGTCGGATCAGGGTGAGCGGGACTACCTGGACCTCGGTGAGACTCGCGGCCAGACCGCCCTGCACCTGGCCTGCTCCGAGGGCGACACCGAGATCTGCAGGCAACTGCTGACAGCCGCCGAGGCTGCCGGAGAAGGTGCGAAACTTTTGAAGGCTGTCACACCCATCTCAGTAGTGACACTTTGAAGGCCGTCACACCCATCTCAGTAGTGACACTTTGAAGGCCGTCACACCCATCTCAGTAGTGACACTTTGAAGGCCGTCACACCCATCTCAGTAGTGACACTTTGAAGGCTGTCACACCCATCTCAGTAGTGACACTTTGAAGGCCGTCACACCCATCTCAGTAGTGACACTTTGAAGGCTGTCACACCCATCTCAGTAGTGACATTTCGAAGGCCGTCACACCCATCTCAGTAGTGACATTTCGAAGGCCGTCACACCCATCTCAGTAATGACATTTTGAAGGCCGTCACACCCATCTCAGTAGTGACACTTTGAAGGCCGTCACACCCATCTCAGTAGTGACACTTTGAAGGCTGTCACACCCATCTCAGTAGTGACACTTTGAAGGCCGTCACACCCATCTCAGTAGTGACACTTTGAAGGCCGTCACACCCATCTCAGTAGTGACATTTTGAAGGCCGTCACACCCATCTCAGTAGTGACACTTTGAAGGCCGTCACACCCATCTCAGTAGTGACATTTTGAAGGCCGTCACACCCATCTCAGTAGTGACATTTCGAAGGCCGTGGCTGAAATGAAAAAAGTATTTAATTATTTTTCTAATCGTTCTGTAATTGAAGTCTTTTTGTTCAGGTGCTCAGTAGCATTAAGCTATTTAAAAATAACCTAATACTTTCATAAGGCTTCCTAAAACGACTGATCAACAAGAAGGACGTCGAGCATGTCACCTGTCTGCACTGCGCAGTGGAGCACGGAGCTGTTGACATTGTCGAGATGCTGCTGCAAAAAGGTGAGTCTAAATTAATTGCTAGCAATTAAGAAATCATTGATCATTTTTCAACTGGCTGAATTGGTCACATTTGCGGCTTTGTTATTTGATGTCTGCCGCCTGTTTTGCTAACTGTCTGTCTGTTTTCGTGTCTGTCTGTTGTGTTTCTGTAGTCAAATTTGTGTCGAGTCGCTTTGTCTGTTAATATCTGCCCAAAACGTTTCGTGTTTTATTGTTTGCGTTCCACGCTTTTGGGCATGTGCATGTGATAATATATATCTCTACTTTTGTAGGTGATAAAAAGCATCTAATTTTAAATATAGCGTTTTTTACAATGGTATTACTTGGTATTCTTAGTTGCTTTTTGTTTTTAGTATATAATTTAATATGGGATAATTCTGAATGTACCATGTATATTTGTATATTCAACTATTTGCTCTTGTACACGTTTATACACTTGTACACGGAAATAATGCATCACATAAGTTTTTGCTAACTAATGAATATGATAACAATTAAGTTAAAGGCTCAAAAATACGACCAACTACTCGCACCCTGCCAGTCACCCAACTCCCTCCATTTTATACCCCTCGCAGCAAACCACGCGCGCCCTGGAAGTCACCCACCTCCCTCCGTTTTCGATCCCTCGCAGCCAACCACGCGCGCCCTGAAAGTCACCCACCTCCCTCCGTTTTCGATCCCTCGCAGCAACCACACGCGCGCTGAAAGTCACCCACCTCCCTCCGTTTTCTATCCTTCGCAGCCAACCACACGCGCCCTGAAAGTCACCCACCTCCCTCCGTTTTCGATCCCTCGCAGCCAACCACGCGCGCCCTCCCTCCGTTTTGTACCCTTCGCAGCCTCGTCGCATGATGCAGCCTTTTCTTTTCATGCAGCTTCTACTTATTATTTGTACCCAATTAAATTATTCCAAACGTATCCAAAACGTTACACTTTTACATTTATTAAAAATATAAAATAAATAGAATGGGAGTTTATCAAATTTTCCAAAAAAATATATAGTCAAAATTGTCATGCTAATTTGTCATCGTTAATTATTGTATATAATTTACTTACTGTATAGTTTAGTTACTACGAGCTACTACAGATTAAATAATTTTTTTTAACTCACGCTTGCATAGTTACCTCCTACGGGCTGGGCATTGGTAAGTCATCACTTTTTGCTGACTGCTAATTGGTCACTTATTTTAAAATTCGAGATGCCAGGTAAACTTTATCGATATATCAATCTATCAACATTTCTGTGGCCTCTTCATGTGCTTGTTTATAGCACACTGCATCGTAGCAAGAGTCAAAATCAGAATCGTAGCAAGAGTCACAATCAGAATCGTAGCAAGAGTCACAATCGGAATCGTAGCAAGAGTCACAATCGGAATCGTAGCAAGAGTCACAATCGGAATCGTAGCAAGAGTCACAATCGGAATCGTAGCAAGAGTCACAATCGGAATCGTAGCAAGAGTCACAATCAGAATCGTAGCAAGAGTCACAATCAGAATCGTAGCAAGAGTCACAATCAGAATCGTAGCAAGAGTCACAATCAGAATCGTAGCAAGAGTCATAATCAGAATCGTAGCAAGAGTCATAATCAGAATCGTAGCAAGAGTCATAATCAGAATCGTAGCAAGAGTCACAATCAGAATCGTGGCAAGAGTCACAATCAGAATTGTAGCAAGAGTCATAATCAGAATCGTAGCAAGAGTCACAATCAGAATCGTAGCAAGAGTCATAATCAGAATCGTAGCAAGAGTCATAATCAGAATCGTAGCAAGAGTCACAATCAGAATCGTAGCAAGAGTCATAATCAGAATCGTAGCAAGAGTCATAATCAAAATCTTAGCAAGAGTCATAATCAGAATCGTAGCAAGAGTCACAATCAGAATCGTAGCAAGAGTCATAATCAGAATCGTAGCAAGAGTCATAATCAGAATCGTAGCAAGAGTCACAATCAGAATCGTAGCAAGAGTCATAATCAGAATCGTAGCAAGAGTCATAATCAAAATCTTAGCAAGAGTCATAATCAGAATCGTAGCAAGAGTCACAATCAGAATCGTAGCAAGAGTCATAATCAAAATCTTAGCAAGAGTCACAATCAGAATCGTAGCAAGAGTCACAATCAGAATCGTAGCAAGAGTCACAATCAGAATCGTAGCAAGAGTCATAATCAGAATCGTAGCAAGAGTCATAATCAGAATCGTAGCAAGAGTCACAATCAGAATCGTAGTAGAAGTCTAGGGCAGAATCGTAGCAAGAATCACGGCTGGAATCGCAGCAGGGATCGCAGATAGAATCGTAGCAGGAGTCTTCACAAAAAATGATTGCTAACTAAACATTTGTTTTCCGAAACGCGAAGCTAGCATCAACCCTATTTCTTTTGATTTTATCACTCTGTACTTTAAAAATCGTCACTTTCGCTCTACAAGATGATCATAAGTAAAAAATTGTAGAATTAATCGTACTTTTATTTTGCTTGATTTGGATTTAGTCGGCGAAGGGGGTGCAAATTTGATGCACTTTTTTTAATTATTCAAGCACTTCTTGACACCAACAAAGTACGTGGCTTGGTTGTAACTTCATTTCAGAGCCAAGCAGTTCTGGCAACTGAATTTTAGCTGATTGATGAACCCTCAATTTGAGGGACTGACCAAGTATTGAGTCGATCGATTAACTCAGTTAAATTAAATGGCATTTGAGTTTGACATGCTGTGCTTGATGCCGAAATGTAAGCCGTATTTAACAAATAACTTTTGAATTAACTTTCTTTTTAACTGCCTATTATTTATTGACTAAATCAGAAGTATACGAGCGAGAGGTTTAGTTTTGAAAAACATTACGAGATTCTATGAAAATTATATTTAACTTTGTAAATTGAGGCTATAAATAGATTTTTGTTCTAAAAATAGATACTGACGTCATTTGGTATTGATACAGGCTAGTTGCTAAAAATAGCTACATTTCTGGTTCGTTATAGCTGCCTATCAAACAGATATAGCAGGTCTTGAATGAGTTAACTTCAGTGGAAATCTGAAATTCTTAATCAAGAAACTTTAGTTTGTAATTCATTACACCTACCCCAATTGGGTCAGATTTGCTGTCAAGAGCACAGCCGCAGCTCTACATTGGAGTTGAGAATTGAACCTACGACCTTCAAGTCGTGAGTCCGACACTCTGATCACTAGGCTACAGCCCCAGTTTTTTAAGACAACATAAGCAGTATGTACTTGTATTTCATTAACAACGCGATCACATTGTGACTAACTTTTGTGTCAGAAAACATCTAATACCAGTATAATAACTCGAGTATTTAATTGAGTTATCTCATTATTAACGATTCTTTCAATTTGATCTCTGCTAAGTGATTAAAATCTATCCTATTCAAATGCTTCAGACAGTTAAATACTTATTTATATTTGCCTGTGCACTAAAAAACTGCAACCAAAAGAAATACAACCGATTTTAGTTTAACTTCCCACTTTTCAACACCGCAGGCGCTTTCGTGAACGCCTGCAACATCAGCGAGCAGACACCGTTACATCTAGCAGCCCGCACTGGTAACATTCGCCTGGTTGACCTACTCATTGAACACGGAGCCAAACTAGATGTGATTGACGCCGCCAGGTCTGCAGCGATCCCATGCTTGTTCAGTGGGATCATTGACACACAGGTCCCATATCTGACACACAAGTCCCATTATCCCATATCTGACACACAAATCCCATATCCGACACACAAATCCCATATCTGGCACACAAATCCCATATCCGACACACAAATCCCATATCCGACACACATATCCCATATCTGACACACAAACCCCATATCTGACACACAAACCCCATATCTGACACACAAACCCCATATCTGACACACATATCCCATATCTGACACACAAACCCCATATCTGACACACAAACCCCATATCTGACACACAAACCCCATATCTGACACACAAACCCCATATCTGACACACAAACCCCATATCTGACACACAAACCCCATATCTGACACACAAACCCCATATCTGACACACATATCCCATATCTGACACACAAACCCCATATCTGACACACAAACCCCATATCTGACACACATATCCCATATCTGACACACAAACCCCATATCTGAAACACAAACCCCATATCTGACACACAAACCCCATATCTGACACACAAACCCCATATCTGACACACAAACCCCATATCTGACACACAAACCCCATATCTGACACACAAATCCCATATCTGACACACATATCCCATATCTGACACACAAGTCCCATTATCCTATATCTGACACACAAACCCCATATCTGAAACACAAACCCCATATCTGACACACAAACCCCATATCTGACACACATATCCCATATCTGACACACAAACCCCATATCTGAAACACAAACCCCATATCTGACACACAAACCCCATATCTGACACACAAACCCCATATCTGACACACAAACCCCATATCTGACACACAAACCCCATATCTGACACACAAACCCCATATCTGACACACAAATCCCATATCTGACACACATATCCCATATCTGACACACAAGTCCCATTATCCTATATCTGACACACAAACCCCATATCTGAAACACAAACCCCATATCTGACACACAAACCCCATATCTGACACACATATCCCATATCTGACACACAAACCCCATATCTGAAACACAAACCCCATATCTGACACACAAACCCCATATCTGACACACAAACCCCATATCTGACACACAAACCCCATATCTGACACACATATCCCATATCTGACACACATATCCCATATCTGACACACATATCCCATATCTGACACAAATCCATTATTCCAAATCTGACACAAACTCCATATCTGACACACATATCCCATATCTGACACACAAATGCCATTACTGACACACAAATCCCATATCTGACACACATATCCCATATCTGACACACATATCCCATATCTGACACACATATCCCATATCTGACACACATATCCCATATCTGACACACATATCCCATATCTGACACACATATCCCATATCTGACACACATATCCCATATCTGACACACAAATCCATTATTCCAAATCTGACACACAAACTCCATATCTGACACACATATCCCATATCTGACACACAAATGCCATTACTGACACACAAATCCCATTATCCCATATCTGACACAAATCCCATTATCCCATATTTGACACAAATCCCATTATCCAATATTTGACACAAATCCCATTCTCCCAAATCTGACACAATTCCCATTATCCCATACTTGACACAAACCCCATTATCCCATATTTTGCACAAATCCCATTATCCCAAATCGGACACAAATCCCATTATCCCATATTTGACACAAATCCCATTCTCCCAAATCTGACACAAATCCCATTGTCCCATATTTGACACGAAAATCGCATTATCCCTGCAGTTAAGGGCATATACTCGTACATTTATAATTTTCCTTTCAAGAGTCCTAAATAATCCCAATCCGAATCCCGAATCCCGATTCGCATTGCCGCAGGCAAACTGTGCTTCACAAGGCCGCCTTCTTCGCCCAGCCCAACCTGCTGGCCTACCTGCTCGATCGTCCGGAGCTGGCCCGTCGGTCGAGCATCGATCGTCGTGATCGAGACGGCAACAGCCCTCTGATGCTGGCCAGCACTGAGAGGGACGATCCCGAATGTGCCAAGCTGCTGCTGACCAAGGGAGCCAGCCCGCTGTGCGCCGACGGGCTGGGCCGGACAGCTGTGTACCTGGCCACCATGTGGTAATTGCTCAGAATGAGAATCATTAGGTGTCAGATTGCTCAGATTGAGAATCTTCATGTGTCAGATTGCTCAGATTGAGAATCTTCAGGTGATGCTTCAGATTGCTCAGATTGAGAATCTTCAGGTGATGCTTTAGTTGAGGTAGCCTGAATATTAAATAGGTCTTTCAATTGCAAGGTTTATAGATCATTAAAAAACAAATTGAATTTTCAAATTGCCCTACTAATAGTAGGCGAGAATTGCGTTTGTTTTCCTTGTTTTATTTAAGTTTTAAGTGTACTCGTATAAACAGCTAGCTATATAATCCAATGCTTCCGAATTTGCCCAGGTACAATCGCCAGGTGCTGCAGGCTCTGCTGGAACATCCGGCAGTGCGCGAGGCGCGCATTATAGAAGAAGGCGACTCGGCTAATAACACTCCGTTGCATGTGGCCTGCAAAACTGGTGCGGGTGACCCGCTGATCCCAGTTCCTCACCTGTGTCCCACTGATCCAAGTTCCTCACCTGTGTCCCACTGATCCCAGTTCCTCACCTGTGTCCCACTGATCCCAGTTCCTCACCTGTGTCCCACTGATCCCAGTTCCTCACCTGTGACCCACTGATCCCAGTTCCTCACCTGTGACCCACTGATCCCAATTCCTCACCTGTGACCCACTGATCCCAGTTCCTCACCTGCGTCCCACTGATCCCAGTTCCTCACCTGTGACCCACTGATCCCAGTTCCTCACCTGTGACCCACTGATCCCAGTTCCTCACCTGTGTCTTACTGATCCCAGTTCCTCACCTGTGACTCACTGATCCCAGTTCCTCACCTGTGACCCACTGATCTCAGTTCTTCACCTGCGTCCCACTGATCCCAGTTCCTCACCTGTGACCCACTGATCCCAGTTCCTCACCTGTGACCCACTGATCCCAGTTCCTCACCTGCGTCCCACTGATCCCAGTTCCTCACCTGTGACCCACTGATCCCAGTTCCTCACCTGTGTCTTACTGATCCCAGTTCCTCACCTGTGACCCACTGATCCCAGTTCCTCACCTGTGACCCATTGATCCCAGTTCCTCACCTGTGACCTACTGATCTCAGTTCCTCACCTGCGTCTCACTGATCCCAGTTCCTCACCTGTGACCCACTGATCCCAGTTCCTCACCTGTGTCTTACTGATCCCAGTTCCTCACCTGTGACCCACTGATCCCAGTTCCTCACCTGTGACCCATTGATCCCAGTTCCTCACCTGTGACCTACTGATCTCAGTTCCTCACCTGCGTCTCACTGATCCCAGTTCCTCACCTGTGACCCACTGATCCCAGTTCCTCACCTGTGACCCACTGATCCCAGTTCCTCACCTGCGTCCCACTGATCCCAGTTCCTCACCTGTGACCCACTGATCCCAGTTCCTCACCTGTGTCTAACTGATCCCAGTTCCTCACCTGTGACCCACTGATCCCAGTTCCTCACCTGTGACCCACTGATCCCAGTTCCTCACCTGTGACCCATTGATCCCAATTCCTCACCTGTGACCCACTGATCCCAGTTCCTCACCTGTGACCCACTGATCCCAGTTCCTCACCTGTGACCCATTGATCCCAGTTCCTCACCTGTGTCTTACTGATCCCAGTTCCTCACCTGTGACCCACTGATCCCAGTTCCTCACCTGTGTCTAACTGATCCCAGTTCCTCACCTGTGACCCACTGATCCCAGTTCCTCACCTGTGACCCACTGATCCCAGTTCCTCACCTGTGACCCATTGATCCCAATTCCTCACCTGTGACCCACTGATCCCAGTTCCTCACCTGTGACCCACTGATCCCAGTTCCTCACCTGTGACCCATTGATCCCAGTTCCTCACCTGTGTCTTACTGATCCCAGTTCCTCACCTGCGTCCCACTGATCCCAGTTCCTCACCTGTGACCCACTGATCCCAGTTCCTCACCTGTGTCTTACTGATCCCAGTTCCTCACCTGTGACCCACTGATCCCAGTTCCTCACCTGTGACCCATTGATCCCAGTTCCTCACCTGTGACCTACTGATCTCAGTTCCTCACCTGCGTCTCACTGATCCCAGTTCCTCACCTGTGACCCACTGATCCCAGTTCCTCACCTGTGACCCACTGATCCCAGTTCCTCACCTGCGTCCCACTGATCCCAGTTCCTCACCTGTGACCCACTGATCCCAGTTCCTCACCTGTGTCTAACTGATCCCAGTTCCTCACCTGTGACCCACTGATCCCAGTTCCTCACCTGTGACCCACTGATCCCAGTTCCTCACCTGTGACCCATTGATCCCAATTCCTCACCTGTGACCCACTGATCCCAGTTCCTCACCTGTGACCCACTGATCCCAGTTCCTCACCTGTGACCCATTGATCCTAGTGTCACTAAATGATGTGCCATTGCCCACAGCCCTCCTGCAATTATTATTTTTATCAGGCCGCTTGGACACTGTGGAGCTGCTGCTTGAGAACGGTGCCAACGCCGAGGCCAAAAACGAGGACGAAGAGACGCCGATGCACCTGGCAGCTCAGGCTGGCCACCTTCAGGTAGTTCGCCGACTATTGCGCATTCGCCAGTCCTTAGCCTACGACGAGAACGAAGATTCCAACACGCCGATGCACCTGGCGGCTCTCTCTGGTCAGGCGCGTATCTGCCAGCTGCTCATCGAAGAGGGCAAAGCCGACGTCAACGCCAGGAACAGCCGCGGCTGGACCGCCCTGGACTGCGCTGCCTCGAAAGGATTCGCTAAGGTTTCCAGATGGGATCAGTGGGATAATGGGATATTGGGTTTTTATATGGGATCCAGGAATTATTGAGTTTTCAGATAGAAACAATGGGATATTTGGTTCTCAGATGTCATCAAAGGGTCACAGGTGAGGAACTGGGATCAGTGGGTCACAGGTGAGGAACTGGGATCAGTGGGTCACAGGTGAGGAACTGGGATCAGTGGGTCACAGGTGAGGAACTGGGATCAGTGGGTCACAGGTGAGGAACTGGGATCAGTGGGTCACAGGTGAGGAACTGGGATCAGTGGGTCACAGGTGAGGAACTGGGATCAGTGGGTCACAGGTGAGGAACTGGGATCAGTGGGTCACAGGTGAGGAACTGGGATCAGTGGGTCACAGGTGAGGAACTGGGATCAGTGGGACACAGGTTTACAAATCGAACCTAAAAGTTCACGTGCCTCATTTCGCAGGTTGCCAAGACCCTGCTTGACAACGATTCGCCCACTGATCCGGCTGACAAATCGAATGTGACGCCACTATTTCTGGCCTGCCAGGGAGGTCACGTGACCATGGTCCGTCTGCTTCTGGGCCACAATGCTCGGGTCGGCACCCGCATCAAGTACTCGAATCCCAAGAGTCCGTTGCACAATTGCAACTGTCTGGACGCAGCCATCGACAATGGGCACAAGAAGGTGGCTCTGACACTGCTCAGCTCACCCCAGTGGAAGGAGGCGCTGAGGAATGAGACTATGGGAGAGAAGGTTGGCCATTGCTGCTTTTTGGATCCTATAGGATCTGCATATATGATTCTGGCTAATGGATTTGGTCATTTAATGATTCTACGAACTTGGGATATTTGGGGAGCTGTAGTTTTTAAGCATCTAGACGACTTGCGAATTGTGAGATTTTAGGAGGTTCGTTGAATCATGGATTTTAGGGGATTTGTGAATTATGGGATTTTAGGGATTTATAAATAATGGGATTTTAGGGGATTCATGAATTATGGGATTTTTGGAGATTCGTTAAATCTGGGTTTTGGGGGATTTGTGAATTCGGGGATTTTAGGGTATTTGTGAATTCTGGGATTTTAGGGGATTTATGAATTATGGGATTCTAGGGGAATTTTTAATTTTAGGATTTTAGGGTATTTGTGAATTCTGGGATTTTAGAGGATTTATGAATTATGGGATTCTAGGGGAATTTTTAATTTTAGGATTTTAGGGTATTTGTGAATTCTGGGATTTTAGGGGATTTATAAATTATGGGATTTTAGAGGATTTATAAATTTTGGGATTTTAAGGGATTTGTGAATTCTGGGATTTTAGGGGATTTATGAATTATGGGATTCTAGGGGAATTTTTAATTTTAGGATTTTAGGGTATTTGTGAATTCTAGGATTTTAGGGGATTTATAAATTATGGGATTTTAGGGGATTTATAAATTATGGGATTTTAGGGGATTCATGAATTATGGGATTTTTGGGGATTCATAAATTATGGGATTTTTGGAGATTCGTTAAATCTGGGTTTTGGGGGATTTGTGAATTCAGGGATTTTAGGCGATTTGTGAATTGTACGAGTAAGATCTTATCGGATCTTTAAATTCTAGGATTTTATATCATTGTAGCCCAAAACTAGTTGCCTAGGACTTCTGACTGGGAGTTGGGAGTTTGAACCTTAGCTATCTGAATTCAGTATTTCCAGGCCAAGTAATGAATTTATATTGGGTTTATCTTTTAATTAGTGCTTGGATATTTGAAACATTTTTACCGTAGACAATGAGCTTAGAAGCTTTTATTTCATGCAGTTTTTACACTTACATTATCTGGCGTGCAAAATGCTGCTGAACTCATCGCACTACTTCAAGTAGAAATAGCATAATTCTACCACTTTTTCTCCAAATGCCAGGGTCAGAAGGACACGCCGCTGCGCAAGCTGATCCGCAAGATGCCCACAGTCGCCGAGCGGGTGTTCGACAAGTGCGTCGAAGTCAACAAGGAGCGCAGAGCGCCAGACGATCCCGACTATCGGGTCGTGTTCTACTACGAGTTCCTCGACGATGCTTACGGTCGCGGCGGCGGCGACGGCGGCGGCGGCGGTGGCGGAAGCATCAGCGGCAAGTCGGACGACTCCGCGTCAGACGCCGGCTCGGATCTGGCTGGCGGCAACTACGACTCGCACGGTCAGCTGAATGTCCCGACGGTCGCCACTGTTGGCGGTGGCTTCGGTGCGGGCGCGGTTGAGAAAGACTCGCTGAGAAATCACCCTCTGATGATCATGGTGAAGTGAGGGCCCGATGTGCTTATCGTTATCGCCATCCCTTCCATTGATCCCCGTCCCTTCCATCGATCCCCGTCCCTTCCATTGATCCCCGTCCCTTCCATTGATCCCCGTCCCTTCCATTGATCCCCGTCCCTTCCATTGATCCCCGTCCCTTCCATTGATCCCCGTCCCTTCCATTGATCCCCGTCCCTTCCATTGATCCCCGTCCCTTCCATTGATCCCCGTCCCTTCCATTGATCCCCGTCCCTTCCATTGATCCCCGTCCCTTCCATTGATCCCCGTCCCTTCCATTGATCCCCGTCCCTTCCATTGATCCCCGTCCCTTCCATTGATCCCCGTCCCTTCCATTGATCCCCGTCCCTTCCATTGATCCCCGTCCCTTCCATTGATCCCCGTCCCTTCCATTGATCCCCGTCCCTTCCATTGATCCCCGTCCCTTCCATTGATCCCCGTCCCTTCCATTGATCCCCGTCCCTTCCATTGATCCCCGTCCCTTCCATTGATCCCCGTCCCTTCCATTGATCCCCGTCCCTTCCATTGATCCCCGTCCCTTCCATTGATCCCCGTCCCTTCCATTGATCCCCGTCCCTTCCATTGATCCCCGTCCCTTCCATTGATCCTCATCCCTTCCATTAATCCCCATCCCTTCCATTAATCCCCATCCCTTCCATTGATCCCCATCCATTTCATTGATCCCCACCAATTTCATTGATCCCCATCCATTCTCCAGATCCCCGTATACTTTCCCTTCCTTAGATCGCCGTCCCTTATCCCTCCTCTAAATCCTTATCACGTCTCTAAATTATCCTTATCCTATCTCTTAAATTATCCTATCTTATCTTGAAATCCCAAAGTGAAGAAGTTATTCCATCCGCTGGCCCGCAGGAACAAGCGCGAGGACTTGCTGCTCCACCCACTAGTGGCGGCCCTGCTGCGCCACAAATGGACATCTTTTGGTCGCTGGGTCTATTACCTGAACCTACTGCTTTATGTCATCTTCCTCACTGCATTCACCGTCTATATGCTGTGCACCACGCCAACGTACAGATTCTATGGGCCCTACTATCCCGAGTACAATGTCACTCCGGAGGCCACCGACGAGTGCCAGCAGGTGCTGCGGTCGGCGCCAGATTATCGACGACACCCTGCGCCGGCTGTCACCCGCTGGCTGGTGATGGCGCTCGGGATACTGTTCCTGCTCAAGGAGGTCCGGCTTGACGTTTGCGAACTTCAGATTTCTTACCCCTCGCAGACAGCCACCCCAGCCCCCAGCGCACTCCAACCCCTCACAGACAGCCACCTCAGCCCCCAGCGCACTCCAACCCTTCACATACAGCCACCCCAGCCCCCAGCGCACTCCAACTCCTCACAGACAGCCACCTCAGCCCCCAGCGCACTCCAACCCCTCACAGACAGCCACCTCAGCCCCCAGCGCACTCCAACCCTTCACAGACAGTCCCCAGCGCACTCCAACCCCTCACAGACAGCCACCCCAGTCCCAGCGCACTCCAACCCCTCACAGACAGCCACCCCAGCCCCCAGCGCACTCCAACCCCTCACAGACAGCCACCTCAGCCCCCAGCGCACTCCAACCCTTCACAGACAGCCACCCCAGTCCCCAGCGCACTCCAACCCCTCACAGACAGCCACCCCAGCCCCCAGCGCACTCCAACCCTTCACAGACAGCCACCCCAGTCCCCAGCGCACTCCAACCCCTCACAGACAGCCACCCCAGCCCCCAGCGCACTCCAACCCCTCACAGACAGCCACCGCTGCTTCAGCACTTTTTCAACCCCTTACAAGCAGCCACCCCTGCCCCCCTGACCCCAGCGCCTTCAAGCTCCTGCTCTGCACTTTGTTCAATGAAACGCTCCATCACCAATCCTCAGATTGGTCAAGTGTTCATGAACCGGCTGAAGTATCTGAACTTGGAAAACCTCATGGACTGGAGTATATTTACACTGGCCATTGCCACAGTGATTGATTTGAATGACTGCCAGAGAATCACAGGAATTCGCACAGTAAGCCATTCGCTTTGGTAGAGTCTGTTTATAGTTAAAATGTGTCTGCTAAGGTATTAACAGTATTATGGCCACTCTCAATTTTTTCTTTATCTCCCAAAATATTCAACGAATCGCCGTGAAAATCTACAACAATGGCTAATGTTTTCCGCTCTATCCGATCCGCAGTACTGGCAGTGGAACGTTGGCGCCTTCGGCATTCTAGTCGCCTGGCTAAACCTGGTGCTGTTCATCAGAAAAATGCCCCGCTTCGGCATCTACGTTGTCATGTTCACCGACGTGTTCGCCACCTTCTCGCGTTTCTTCCTCGTGTTCTTTCTGTTCGTGGTGTCCTTCAGCTTGACCTTCTTTGTCCTGCTGCAGAATCAGATCGCGTTCAGCACGGTGGCAAAGACGCTGTTAAAGACCTCCGTGATGATGATTGGCGAATTCGAGTACACATCAATATTTGACAGCCAATTCGATAATCTTAGCTCGCCGGATAATCAGGTAGGTTATTATATCACACTAAAAACACTTTTACTTTGCTGACACAACTGCCAGCTGACACAACTGCCAGCTGACACAACTGCCAGCTGACACAACTGCCAGCTGACACAACTGCCAGTCAAGAAACATGACACCAAAGCAGCAATTTTTTTGTTGCAAAAGTTGAAGTCGTCACTGAAGGGATAATATTTCTATAACTGTACAATTAACATTCCCAAGTGGCATGCGAATGTTTTAATAATCAAAACTTGTCTATCTAGGCTGTTGAGTTCACTGCAAACTCAGAAATTCGCCCCATCCAATCGCAGGTATTCTACGACGCCACCTCCTCCACGGTGTTCGCATTTTTCATGGTCGTGATGAGCATCATCATCATGAACTTGCTGGTTGGCTTGGCCGTCGACGACATCAAGGCTGTCCAAGAGCAGGCTTCACTAAAACGGCTGGCAATGCAGGTGAGTTTTTAGCCTCGCTTGCGAGTTCGAATCCGCGTAGAGCTGACTTTGTTGAACCTGGAAATTTCAGGTTGAACTGGCGCTGGAAGTGGAGTCCGTTCTGCCCGCCAGCATCTCTAGGCGCTTTGTTCTCCGATCTGAGGATTATTATCCCAATCCACGCCGGGCTAGCCCGTTCGCCCTGATCAACTGGCTGCTGTACCGCAAGTGGATGAGCAGGGAGCAACTGAGCTCGGCATTGGATCCCGAGTTGGACGAATGGGAGCGAATCTACCGGAAGCAGGACGAGATGGAGCTGAGCATTGGCTCTTTGAAGGCCAAGATCAAGGACGTGCGGGCTAAGACGCACCGCATCGAAGCAATGTTGTCGGTGAGTTGAATCGTGGCGGCTGATCAAAGGACTAAGATGGTGCGGCGGCTGATCAAAGAACTGAGAGGGTGCGGCGGCTGATCAAAGGACTGAGAGGGTGTGGCGGCTGATCAAAGGGGACTGAGAGGGTGCGGCGGCTGATCAAAGGGGACTGAGAGGGTGCGGCGGCTGATCAAAGGACTGAGAGGGTGTGGCGGCTGATCAAAGGGGACTGAGAGGGTGCGGCGGCTGATCAAAGGACTGAGAGGGTGCGGCGGCTGATCAAAGGACTTAGTAGCCATGCATGAGAATTGTGCTTAAATTCTCACTTATTTTTCACTCGTGCCTAAACATTTGAAACCACCGAAGGCTGTTGTTAAAAAACTGGGCATCGATCAAGACCTGGCTCACACCATCAATGATGACCTTGGCGACGATAGCGGCGATGACCAGGAGATGAACAGGCAGCTGGTTGAGCTCTAACACCTTGCTTCTCGCGGATATATCAGTTGCTTAGTCTTAAGAAATCGATATCCATTTAATCAAAAAATAATTCGTTTATTTCTAGCTCATAAAATCAATATTATCAATTGATAATGCTTCCAGTTCACACAGCAGGTCTCGAGTGCGTATTGCTTTTTTATAGAAAAAAAACTGCTTTAATCACAAGCGTATTTCGCTATTGCTATATTACATTCTAAGCTGCAATCATGTCTATTAATTTTCTTGCATTAAAGGACACTGATGGATCAGGGGACAATGCTTTCAGACACTGATGGATCAGGGGACAATGCTTTCAGACACTGATGGATCAGGGGACAATGGTTTCAGACACTGATGGATCAGGGGACAATGCTTTCAGACACTGATGGATCAGGGGACAATGCTTTCAGACACTGATGGATCAAGGGACAATGCTTTCAGACACTGATGGATCAGGGGACAATGGTTTCAGACACTGATGGATCAGGGGACAATGGTTTCAGACACTGATGGATCAGGGGACAATGGTTTCAGACACTGATGGATCAGGGGACAATGGTTTCAGACACTGATGGATCAGGGGACAATGGTTTCAGACACTGATGGATCAGGGGACAATGCTTTCAGACACTGATGGATCAGGGG
This sequence comes from Macrostomum hystrix, assembly GCA_950097015.1. Taxonomy (NCBI): domain Eukaryota; kingdom Metazoa; phylum Platyhelminthes; family Macrostomidae; genus Macrostomum; species Macrostomum hystrix. The sequence goes on along the minus strand of CATNEN010000038.1, from coordinate 34,415,264 downwards.
ACAATGCTTTCAGACACTGATGGATCAGGAGACAAAGGTTTCAGACACTGATGGATCAGGGAAAATGGTTACAGACACTGATGGATCAGGGGACAATGGTTTCAGACACTGATGGATCAGGGGACAATGCTTTCAGACACTGATGGATCAGGGAAAATGGTTACAGACACTGGTGGATCAGGGAAAATGGTTACAGACAATTATTCTGTCAATTGTAGCAAAGCTAATTATTGATCAGGGCACACTGATGAATCAAGCATTGTTTCATGACCGCATATAGACTGCAGACTTAGTAGACTGCTATATATTTTGACGGAAGTTTAATTCGCAAATTTTTACATTCAGTTAGCTACCCTGAAATATTTTGCTATTTTTCGAGTCTTTATTAGCTCGTGATTAACCAGATTTGCCTACCAAACTAAATTTTTCGTCAACAAATTTTACATTAACTACATCACGCCACTATATTCGGGCTTTTTACCGAAAACGATCGATAAGCTCCATCTTATTGTGCTGATTTTTGTGAAATTCGAATGTAATTTATTGTTCAGTAATATTAATTTAATTTATCTCCTCTTGTCATTTGTCTCCTACTCAAAGCGGCTTCAATTTGAATAGCTCTTCTAATTATAATATTTATATTTTCTCTGTGCGTCAGTGTGTCATCCGTTAACTTTAACTGGATATAAATATGATTATCCTAAATTCATAGTTCATAATTGCAGTGTTCTTACTTTTACAGTTTTACTTGTCGTTGTGATTATTGTCTGAAAACGGACGAAGCAATACTAGTAATACTGCTTAATGGATACCTGCTGCTGTTTTAATGAATGTCTTACTTGGACTCTGACTATCTATTCTGACTCTGTCTGCCAGAATGAATCTTATCAGACCATCCTGTCTGACAGTATCACTCTTATCTGACCATCCTGACTGCCAGTATCACTCTTATCTGACCATCATGTCTGCCAGTATCACTCTTATCTGACCATCCTGACTGCCAGTATCACTCTTATCTGACCATCCTGTCTGCCAGTATCACTCTTATCTGACCATCCTGTCTGACAGTATCACTCTTATCTGACCATCCTGTCTGCCAGTATCACTCTTATCTGACCATCCTGACTGCCAGTATCACTCTTATCTGACCATCCTGACTGCCAGTATCACTCTTATCTGACCATCCTGTCCGACAGTATCACTCTTATCTGACCATCCTGACTGCCAGTATCACTCTTATCTGACCATCCTGACTACCAGTATCACTCTTATCTGACCATCCTGTCTGACAGTATCACTCTTATCTGACCATCCTGACTGCCAGTATCACTCTTATCTGACCATCCTGTCTGCCAGTATCACTCTTATCTGACCATCCTGACTGCCAGTATCACTCTTATCTGACCATCCTGTCTGCCAGTATCACTCTTATCTGACCATCCTGTCTGCCAGTATCACTCTTATCTGACCATCCTGTCTGACAGTATCACTCTTATCTGACCATCCTGTTTGCCAGTATCACTCTTATCTGACCATCCTGACTGCCAGTATCACTCTTATCTGACCATCCTGTCCGACAGTATCACTCTTATCTGACCATCCTGACTGCCAGTATCACTCTTATCTGACCATCCTGACTACCAGTATCACTCTTATCTGACCATCCTGTCTGCCAGTATCACTCTTATCTGACCATCCTGTCTGCCAGTATCACTCTTATCTGACCATCCTGTCTGACAGTATCACTCTTATCTGACCATCCTGTTTGCCAGTATCACTCTTATCTGACCATCCTGTCCGCCAGTATCACTCTTATCTGACCATCCTGACTGCCAGTATCACTCTTATCTGACCATCTGGCCATCCTGTCTGCCAGTATCACTCTTATCTGACCATCCTGACTGCCAGTATCACTCTTATCTGACCATCTGGCCATCCTGTCTGCCAGTATCACTCTTATCTGACCATCCTGACTGCCAGTATCACTCTTATCTGACCATCCTGTCTGACAGTATCACTCTTATCTGACCATCCTGACTGCCAGTATCACTCTTATCTGGCCATCCTGTCTGCCAGTATTACTCTTATCTGACCATCCTGTCTGCCAGTATCACTCTTATCTGACCATCCTGACTGCCAGTATCACTCTTATCTGACCATCCTGTCCGCCAGTATCACTCTTATCTGACCATCCTGTCCGCCAGTATCACTCTTATCTGACCATCCTGTCTGACAGTATCACTCTTATCTGACCATCCTGACTGCCAGTATCACTCTTATCTGACCATCCTGTCCGCCAGTATCACTCTTATCTGACCATCCTGTCCGCCAGTATCACTCTTATCTGACCATCCTGTCTGACAGTATCACTCTTATCTGACCATCCTGACTGCCAGTATCACTCTTATCTGACCATCCTGTCCGCCAGTATCACTCTTATCTGACCATCCTGTCCGCCAGTATCACTCTTATCTGACCATCCTGTCTGACAGTATCACTCTTATCTGACCATCCTGTCTGACAGTATGACTCTCATCTGACCATCCTGACTGCCAGTATCACTATTATCTGACCATCCTGATTGCCAGTATCACTCTTATCTGGCCATCCTGTCTGCCAGTATTACTCTTATCTGACCATCCTGTCTGCCAGTATCACTCTTATCTGACCATCCTGACTGCCAGTATCACTCTTATCTGACCATCCTGTCCGCCAGTATCACTCTTATCTGACCATCCTGTCCGCCAGTATCACTCTTATCTGACCATCCTGTCTGACAGTATCACTCTTATCTGACCATCCTGTCTGCCAGTATCACTCTTATCTGACCATCCTGTCTGACAGTATGACTCTCATCTGACCATCCTGTCTGCCAGTAACACTCTTATCTGACCATCCTGTCCGCCAGTATCACTCTCATCTGACCATCCTGACTGACAGTATCACTCTTATCTGACCATCCTGTCTGCCAGTATCACTCTTATCTGACCATCCTGTCCGCCAGTATCACTCTTATCTGACCATCCTGTCCGCCAGTATCACTCTTATCTGACCATCCTGTCTGACAGTATCACTCTTATCTGACCATCCTGTCTGCCAGTATCACTCTTATCTGACCATCCTGTCTGACAGTATGACTCTCATCTGACCATCCTGTCTGCCAGTAACACTCTTATCTGACCATCCTGTCCGCCAGTATCACTCTCATCTGACCATCCTGACTGACAGTATCACTCTTATCTGACCATCCTGTCTGCCAGTATCACTCTTATCTGACCATCCTGTCTGCCAGTATCACTATTATCTGACCATCCTGACTGCCAGTATCACTCTTATCTGACCATCCTGTCCGCCAGTATCACTCTCATCTGACCATCCTGACTACCAGTATCACTATTATCTGAACATCCTGATTGCCAGTATCACTCTTATCTGACCATCCTGTACTTATCTTGTCGGACAGACTGACCCTTACCCTGATACAGTTTTATATTGTAATTGAACATGAGACTAAAAGTGCAAACACTCTTAGAGGCTTACAATAGTATTTGCTGACGAAAGCCGAGTGTTACAAAACTCGTAAACAGTTGCGTTTAGTTTTGCCAGGGGAGGCAGTTAACGAAAAAGCAACCATCAACCGAACACTGAAGCAGACTATAAATTGTATTGCCGCTATACTTTTTATAGTGATTATATTGTGTAGCGGAAACCAAAAAAAACAACAAACCAACAGCAACGGGAGTTGAGAACGAAGCAAAAAGATGACAGAGCCGAGTAGTATAGTATAGTAGTAAGTAGAGTCAATCAATTCATTTTTAATAGACTGCCCTAAAAATAAAACACGTTACAAGATAATTAATAATTACACACTACTAAACTACAAATAAAGTTGTACAGTAGGACGTTTGGAATTGTTAGTTTAGCTGAACCAGACAAAACTATTATCTACGAAAGTGTAGACAACACTGAACAAGGAAAAACAGAGCAAGGTAAATTAGTACGTTGAACTTCAAAGCGACGGAAAAACCCTTGTTATTTTGTAATGACAAAGCAAGAAAGTAACTTTATGGATAACCGGGTTAGAATAAACAAAAGAACTCCATGTACAAATTGAAATTACTTATTTTTTATTAATTAGACAGGTGATACTCAGTGCTGAGACGAGTAAGGGCTAATTAAGCAGAGAGTGGTAATAGTACAACATAAACTAGCCGAAGCATCAATTAAAATGGGGATGTGAATTATAACTGATTAACTGAAACACCCCTAATTAGAGACAACCAGAAAACTCACTTATCTATGATTTTAAACGAATTAATGACAGTAAATAAACAAAAGCAAACGCTTAAGCGTCAAATAATTTTAGATGCTAGAATTATTTGCAGTAAACTTCTTTCAATTGCAAAGCTGAACTTAGTTGCGAGATTTTGAATCGGCGCCAAAATTAATAAATTAAATATTTTCGAAGATGATACACCCAAACATATTATCAAGTCCTATACGCGTAAAACCATTGCATTAGCATACGAATTGTTATTATTAAAAGTTTTGTTTTACTGAATAGAAACCCGTCAGAAATTTGGGCGCGAATTCAAACTCTCGAAAACCATGTTCTAAAATCAAAGTTTACAATGTCTTTTCAAACCGCATCGACTACATTCCACTCGCGCTCGGCGGTCGTTTCGGCACCATCAGCGGTGGCGGCCTCCTGCCTGTCGAATAGATCGAACAGCGGCTGTCTGGCTCGCTCCAAAGCATCGGCGGTCGCGCGCACCAGAGCGCGATGATCGGCCAGGGCGCGTCGCTGGTTGGCCTCCTCGCGTTTCAAATTGCGCACGGAGTCGCGCAGACGTCGCAGCTCGGCGTCAGCCTCGGAGCGGGCAGTTTGGCCGGCGGCCAGCTTGACGATGCCCTCGGCCAGCTGGGAGGCGGCGTCTACTAGGCGAAGCACAGCGGCGTCCCGTTCAAGGTCGGCGCGGCACAGGGCGGCAGCGGCTGTGTCAGCCTTGGCCGGTACAATGGAGGCGACGGCAGCGGAGGCGGGCGTGGCCGGCAGTAGGTCGCGGTTGCCGCCATTAGAGAGAATCTCGGCCTACAGATGTAAATTTTGTTTAGCATCTTCAACATTAGCATTAGCATTATTTCAGGCCCATTATTTTATTAATAATTAATTTGGAATAATAATAATTGATAACACCTGCTCCCAATCGGGCCAGATGTGCAGCCAACAGCACAGCCGCAGCTATTACAAGCGCATCTGAAATTTGCGTACGGCTGTTCAGTCCATGGACTGGGGGTACGCAAGACACACCCTCAATTACCCAAGCTGGTACCCATTTAACAGCTGGGTGAACTGAAATGCAGAGTTAAGTCTCTTGCTAAAGGACGCAAATTGTTCCAATGGATGTCGGGAACCGAACCCCCGACCTTCAAGTCGCTCTAACCACAAGGCTACAAATTTTTAATTATAGAGGAAAATCGTACCTTCATCTCATCGTCCTCATCTTCTCCTTCGCCTTCCAGCTCTTCGGTGAAGTCTGTCAGGCAACGGTAGCGCACCGAGGTCGGCTTGGAGCCGCGCTGCGAAGAGGCTCCAGCCTGGTCGCCGGTCAGGAGCAGTTCGGCTAGGCGGCGCACCTGATGACGGCTGCGCAGAGTGCCCAGGCCATGCAGCAGGTCCTCAATGTCGCGGCATTGCAAATAGCCGGCGCGTTCTCTGCAGTGAAAATCATTGCTTGTTAGTTAGCTGAGAGACAATCAAACGGAATGATGGAGGAGTGGAAGAAGGGAAGGAAGGGGAGAGAGGGGAAGAATGGAATGAAGGGAAGAGGGGAAGAAGGGAAGGAAGGGGAGAGAGGGGAAGAATGGAATGAAGGGGGGAGGGGAAGAAGGGAAGGAAGGGGAGAGAGTGGAAGAAGGGAAGGAAGGGGAGAGAGGGGAAGAATGGAATGAAGGGAAGAGGGGAAGAAGGGAAGGAAGGGGAGAGAGGGGAAGAATGGAATGAAGGGGAGAGGGGAAGAATGGAATGAAGGGTAGAGGCGAAGAATGGAATGAAGGGGAAGAAGGGAATGAAGGGTAGAGGGAAAGAATGGAATGAAGGGGAAGAAGGGAATGAAGGGTAGAGGGAAAGAATGGAATGAAGGGGAAGAAGGGAATGAAGGGTAGAGGCGAAGAATGGAATGAAGGGGAAGAAGGGAATGAAGGGTAGAGGCGAAGAATGGAATGAAGGGGAAGAAGGGAATGAAGGGTAGAGGCGAAGAATGGAATGAAGGGGAAGAAGGGAATGAAGGGTAGAGGCGAAGAATGGAATGAAGGGGAAGAAGGGAATGAAGGGTAGAGGGAAAGAATGGAATGAAGGGGAAGAAGGGAATGAAGGGTAGAGGGAAAGAAGGGAATGAAGGGTAGAGGGGAAGAATGGAATTAAGGGGAGAGGGGAAGAAGGGAAGGAAGGGGAGAGAGGGGAAGAATGGAATGAAGGGTAGAGGCGAAGAATGGAATGAAGGGGAAGAAGGGAATGAAGGGTAGAGGGAAAGAATGGAATGAAGGGGAAAAAGGGAATGAAGGGTAGAGGGGAAGAATGGAATGAAGGGTAGAGGGGAAGAATGGAATGAAGGGGAAGAAGGGAATGAAGGGTAGAGGGAAAGAATAGAACGAAGGGGAAGAAGGGAATGAAGGGTAGAGGGAAAGAATGGAATGAAGGGGAAGAAGGGAATGAAGGGTAGAGGGAAAGAATAGAACGAAGGGGAAGAAGGGAATGAAGGGTAGAGGGAAAGAAGGGAATGAAGGGTAGAGGGGAAGAATGGAATGAAGGGTAGAGGGAAAGAATGGAATGAAGGGGAAAAAGGGAATGAAGGGTAGAGGGGAAGAATGGAATGAAGGGTAGAGGGGAAGAATGGAATGAAGGGGAAGAAGGGAATGAAGGGTAGAGGGAAAGAATAGAACGAAGGGGAAGAAGGGAATGAAGGGTAGAGGGAAAGAATGGAATGAAGGGGAAGAAGGGAATGAAGGGTAGAGGGAAAGAATAGAACGAAGGGGAAGAAGGGAATGAAGGGTAGAGGGAAAGAATAGAACGAAGGGGAAGAAGGGAATGAAGGGTAGAGGGAAAGAAGGGAATGAAGGGTAGAGGGGAAGAATGGAATTAAGGGGAGAGTAGAAGAATGGAATGAAGGGTAGAGGGGAAGAAGGGAATGAAGGGTAGAGGGGAAGAAGGGAATGAAGGGTAGAGGGGAAGAATGGAATCAAGGGAAGAAGGGAATAATATAACCAAGGAGACTAAGGGACAGATATTGATGTGGGAGTGAGACCGTTCGTGTTTATTAGAAGTAAAGCTCACTTGTCAAAGAACACAAACGACAGCAGCAGATCGGGTCTGTAGGTCCGCAGCGGCTGCGACTGCGATCCGGAAGGCGCCGTCGAAGACTGTCGACGAGCTCGCTTCTCCGGCGGCGGCTCAGCGTCGCTGGCCGCGGCGGCATCGGGCTCGCCATCGGCGCCGTTCTCCGTCGACTTAACCGATTCGTCTGCGGTGGCGGCTGCTGCTGCGGCCGCCGAGTCCGCCTCCGCCTTTGCCGCCTTGGCCTTGGCCTTGCGCTCCAGGGCGGCCAGAATGTTGAAAGCACAGTCGCGATTCAGCATGTCGTTGAACTGCTCGACAAACATCGACACCTCGAAGGTGTGCTCGCGCGAAGCGTCAAGTCGATAGGCAAGCAGCTGGGCCAGGGAAATCAGCTGACAGTCTAGCTTGCCGCCGCGGGCAGTCCGACTGGGCGTTACAAACAGGGCCGGGGCGTCGGGCAGCTTATGGCTGCGTCTGAGGCGCGCCTTGTCTGATTCAGAGAGCGGCTTCGGAGGCGGCGGTGGCGGCGGCATCGAAGCAGCCGAAGCGTCGACTTTGGAAGCTTTTGAGGTGGCTCCGCTGGCAGCAGCCGGTTGATCCTTATCGCCAACTGGCTGTTCAGGCTTCTCCGTCTCTGCCTGCAGCTGCTCCTGCTGTTTCAGGGCCTCTTCTAGCCTGGCAACCAGCTGAGCCTTCAGGCCCTTGCCGCTGAGGCCGCGGGACTCCAGTTCACGGCGCAGGTCGGGCACCTTCATGCCAGGCAGGTCGGCTGGATTCAACTACAAAGGCGGAGAAAAACTCGATTGTAATATTTGTACGCACTCGATTTGAGAAACTGGCGAAAATAAGAACATATTGAATTAAGTCTGAGATAAATCTAAATCTATACAGATAATGCATGTATGTATACGGTAGATTTTAAGATATCTTCCCCCCAATGGTAGGCTGGCTCAGCAAAACAATTTTATAGAAAAATTTCGATCTAATATTTGACTAGCTCGACTGTGTCGTTTCGTGCCTTTGTCGATGCATCTGTAGCTTCAGCTGTATCGGCCTCTTCCATTTTAGCGTCGTTGGAGTCCTGCTGCTGCTGCTGCTGCTCATCGTCTTGATCCACGATGTCCGAATTGTCGACAGTGGATCTCTGCTTCTGATCGTCATCTTCCAGTTGAGAATTGCTAATTTCGTCCTTATTATCATCATTCTCATCGGCGGACTTTGGCTGTTCCGAAGCTGGCGTCGGGGGCGGCGTGGGCGGCGGAGTCGGCGGCTTAGGCGGATTAACGAGCAGCTCTAGCCTGTCGTTCCAGGCCTGACAGCGCACCTGCCAGTCCTCTTCGCAGCCTGGCATTAGATTCCAGGCGTCGGGCAGGTAGACAACAACTGTCTCTTCAACAGCTGGTCGCTGCTTGTCTGGCCGGGCTGGCCGGCTATAGCGATACTCCATGAATCTACACCTGCAATATTATCGATTTTTTTTGTTGCCGTGTAAGCTTGTTTTCTATTCTTTCTTACTAAATTTCTATCTTTTGTTTATCTCATCCGATCAGTCTAGAGCTGAGCGGTTCGCTTTCAACTTCTCCAGTGAGGTGCGCAGAGACTGCCTATATGTATTATACTCTCCGCTGAGTGAAGAATTTTTTAACTTTTGCAGCTACTGTAAGTAGGCGATCTCGAGTGTAAGCATGAAAAAAAGATAAATTCTAAAAGCAGATTAAAAAATTGTAAAGAAATTTAAATAACAACTAATATTTAGCGGTTCAAATGTACACATATATATAGTCCTTATGATTATACCCACCTAACCCTAGGTCTCCAATCGCCATAAAATCCAGGACACGGGCTTAATAGACTTTCCGCTCTATCCCATGAAACAGCTTTCAGAATCATAAAATACTGGCATAATCGAGATATTCAACAACTCTCATCGGGTGTCTTTTGGTTAAGTTCACCAATATTGGCATAATTTTTCTACTCACAAAGTTTACTCTAAACCAAATTGTATGACCATATTCTTCATAATTTTCAACTGAAATCGTGTGACAGATATAAAATAGGAATTTAATTTTCGTATATATCCATAGAGATGCGAGAGACAGGCGGTGTTGAATTCGCAAATAAAAGAACCAATCACAACTAAGCATTACCAGCTAGTGCAGCCAGATAGATCAATGCCAACTAGCCGTTTGACGTGTCGCACAGCTGTGTTGATCAGCACCTTCGGGTCGCCTTCGGGATCGTCGCCGTCAGCCGAAGGACTCCACGGTCCGCCTAGAGCTAGCGGCTCACCCGATCTGCCGCCGGAGACGCCGCAAAGGAACTGAAGATTGCGCTGCACTGGCGAGCATCGTCGGCGCACCTCCGGGCTGTCCTGAGCCAGGGCGCAGGTGTTGCTGTACAGCTGATCTAGTGGCGGACTGGCTAGGAGCATCACCTTGGCGCAGTAGCGATAATCCTGATCGGCTGGCTCAGCCGCTTCCATAGCCTCGTGCTGGTCCAGCGAGTCAACCTGTACAAAAATCAAATTTGTGGGCTCATTGTGTAGACTCTATAGAGATTGGTGGGCGTATAAAGATTGAAGGCCTGGCAAGGTTGCACTAGCTCTACATTAGAAATACACGAGTTCTTATGGGGAATAATTGTTTCAGAAGATGTATTTCATGAGTTTCTTGTGCCTGCTCAGCTCCGTTCGGGTGCAGCAAAAAATTGTCGGGGCGGTAATTTTCCCTTGGTAGTTCTACTGTTAATAGGGAATGCAATCATCAGTCACTCACCTCCTTAGGGAAGATGTGAAATGTGCAATGCCTGCCCAATTGAAATGGTTGATCAATTGGAAATGCGTCAACCCAGGCGTTGCTGACGTGAAAAAAATCTGACGGCAGATATAGCCTGGGATAACGCTGGCGTAGATCCATAACGCTGAACTGCGGCAAGGCAAACAGACGCACCGGAACGTCGACATTGTAAGCCGAGCTGCTTAACTGCTGCGAAGACGAATTCCGATTCGATGACGACGAAGTAGGGCCGCGTTTGACGCCGTTGCCAGAGTAACCGCGAGACGAGTGCGAATCTCTGCTTGCCTGCGGTGGCGGCGGCGGCCCCTGATGATGCCGCTGCTGCATCTGCTGGCGGTGCTGCTGCTGCTGCTGAGGCGGAGGCGGCGGTCCGTGATGCTGCTTATTTGTGCGCACCTCTAGCCTATCAGCGTTCCATTTGATTGGCATGTTGGGTGTATAATTGGCTGATACAAAGACTCGATCGCCGGCTCGGGGCTGCACACCGATTACTACGTCGCGCATAAAGAAAATCTCATCGTCGACGTAGCCGAAATTGCCAAACATTTTTGTCACCGTGCCGAACACAGATTTTTGCATCTTCTGTTGGCCGCCGTGTGCGTACATCTTATTTTTATTATTTTTTTATTGCTGCCTTAAATTTCGTCTGGCTGGGTTGACTGCTTTATGAAATTTGTATTTGATTCTGAAGCAACATTCATGGATAAAGAGGTTAATTTTAGAAAAAAAATATTATCATTTAATACATATAAAGCTATATTTCTTTCCAGTATAACTTCAAATTTTAGATTGAGACAGGACTTAAATAAAGCAATACAGAATAATACATTATATCTTTTTAAGTTCAGTGTTTACTTGTGGTTCACTGTAATGTTTATATAAATAGCTTCTAGTACATGGTATGGTAAGTGTGTGATAATCATCAAGAATATTTGGGGTTACATCATTTCAAGCACAGAATACAATCCTGAGTCCTGATTATTATAAGTAATATTTAGCTGGCTACTATGACCTACAATAAAGAGGCAAAGGCCAAAAGGCATAGTTATGAAACAGGAATTTATAGGGCTTAATTATTATACTATATTTATCAAAGTTTATATTTCTATTTGTACATAATTATTTAAATAGTTTTATGTTCAAGTAGTTTTAATCATATTTATCTACCTTTAGGTTTATATTTTTGTTTGGACTTTTTTTCGAGTGGTATGAATTTAAATAAGTGACTTTAAACATTCTGATCACCTGGAACACTCACAGTTTTCCCAGATTTTTCCTTATAGGCCTACTACATGCATTTTGGCAACTATAAATCAAGTCAACACTATAGTTTCTATTAAGGGAGGGGGTTAACAGACCTAGCTTTAACCTTAAGATTTGCCAATTGTTGGATTACAAAGTGTCTAATCTGAATAGTGGATGACAAAAGTATAAGATGACTAAAAAGTAGATGATCAAGTGTCCAGGAACCTGGATACTAAAACCTTGGGGTTAATGGGTCTAAATTAAACTAGATAGTTTTCAAACAATAGTGTTTTGAATAATGGGTTTTAATAAATAACTGAGTGTGACTTCTAAAATATCCCTAGATTAAATATTTTGCTGACTAATAGGCCTATAAACATTTGAATTGAATTTTAATACCATTAGGCCCCTATGTGCTGAATAACATAAATAAAGGTGTTCTAGTTCTAATAACTAACAAAAGGATTTTTACTAGGCAACTCCGATCTATCAGAGCACAAAATAATGGGATTGGTGAAAACTAAACCTGTAAAATGACTAGGACCTAATAATTTAGGGGCCTATAACTAAATACATGGTGTGATAAGTAAAGTGAATCAATGTGTCTTGCCTTTTGATACTTGTATAAAGGCTACCTTACACAATATAAGTGTGCTACTAGGGGCCTAGTGATTATATACTAATGCGTTATTGAAATAGGCCTATTTAATTCTAATCAAGGTGATCAAAGAAGATAGTTCCAAATTGAGTAAAGGCATCCCTCCGACACATAGTCTTAGAACAGACAAATATATCCAGTAGCCTAGCTTGATTAGCTAATGGATTTTAGCAAACGTAGCGCAGCTAACAATCTCGTACGCGTCGTTGATATTGTAATTGAATAATTTACTGAAGGCATGATCGTTATGGCTTTATTTGTAGATATAATAGGCCTATAGGCCTATCCTCTCGCAGTCTCGCTTAAGCCTACATTCATATCAATTACGTCAAAGTTTGAAGTACACCATATGCTGTTGTGAATTAAAGAAGGCTCGTATCATATAATTTTTGCACTGTCACGAGTTCGACATACCATCGTTCACTGGTCGAAAAGTTGTAGTAGTTAGTGAGATTATGGCTCAGACAATAAGCTGATTTTCCTAGGCTATATTTAATGAAAAAAGAAAAATTTCGTGCCGTTCAAAAAATATCTATTTTGTTCTGTTTTTAACAAACGGAGATAGGACGCACAGGTCTAGAAAAGCAAAATATTTCTCGATTTAGAGGAAGCAAAAAGATAATAGTAATTAATTTACGAAAGCCGTTTCGTATAGGTTCAGCTTTTAGGTGAAGACCAATCCGGAAAATAAGTCGTAAAATTGATATAACTTCACTAGCACAAGAAACCATTATGTGCGAATAAATAGTGCCTTAAATGTTCTCTAAAACCTTTTTATCGATGCTAAAAATACCTAGGTCTATTTCAGATCCGGTAAGAAAGCGCTTTTTTCCTTTCTAAAGTAGTTAATTACATTTTTTAATCCAGTACGAGATTAGTAAGTTGAAAGGGAGATCCAGTTGGATCGCGTTCGACAGCTCTGCAATGCTACCTTGTCTGCGTTGCAAAGGACACACAATTCAAGACATGGCTGGCTCATTGTCGATCTGACAATTATGCATGCATTTACTGTTATTTCTTTTTTCCGCAAACGAATTTTGTCCGTAGTAGACGAATTGTCCGCAGACGAATTGCACTCTTAAGAGATTTTTCCACATGTGATTCAACAGCCTGGGACGATATATAACTACAACTATATGGGCTCTCATCGATTCAGAAACTATAGTTTTGCATTGCCATTTCAGCGGTTGCAACTGTCCGCTGCTCAATCAACACTATACTGATTATGACGACTGTTTTCCTTTTCCTATAGGCTATACATTGTATGCTCGTAGCTGCGAGTATAAATGTATCGAACATTATAATTTATGCGAAGCAGAGAGCATTATTTTATCGCGGCATTATTGCAATCTCACGCTTGCTTATTTTAGATTACAAATTGGCGCTCTATATAACTGCGCTGTCGATCGTCTTAGCATTCAAAATTTGCGGAATGAGAGGGCTGGCAAATTTAGCAGACATTATCGCTTGAGCGAACGGAATATAATTATGATGTTTAAACAGCTAGTGTATGTGGATATTAGTCTGCATACAAATTGTAAGTATAAGATATTGCTGAGATGAGAATGCACATGTGCATTATGCATATTATACTATGAATTTGACTGTTCAATTCACAATGAGAGTCATCCATAAACCATCCGAGATTCAATCAATATTCAACGAACAAATCTTAACATATTCATGTTCATCTTAACCTATCCGTATGTTGATCTCGTTTCATCTTCGTTCCATCTTTATCTTCCATCCTCATCGTCATCATCATTCCATCTTCGTTGGGATACAGAAGGACAGAGTGAAATAGACAGGAATTGAGTTGGATACAGAGGGGGGCAGTAGGATAGAGAGGGAGACATTGGGAGAGTGGGATCAAGGGGAGAGAATGGTATATATATTGCTAGAGTGGGATCAAGGGGCAGAGCCTGAATTTGGCAGCAGGTCAGCATGCTGTTGGCCATGCACGAGCTCTAGTCCTAGCTTGGATCACAGATAATTATCTTCACAGATAATTATAGCTTCACAGATAATTAGCTTCACAGATAATTAGCTTCACAGATAATTATAGCTTCACAGATAATTAGCTTCACAGATAATTATAGCTTCACAGATAATTAGCTTCACAGATAATTATAGCTTCACAGATAATTAGCTTCACAGATAATTATCTTCACAGATAATTATCTTCACAGATAATTATCTTCACAGATAATTAGCTTCACAGACAATTAGCTTCACAGATAATTAGCTTCACAGATAAGCAGCTTCATCTCACGGTTCATGAAGTCCATCTCGTCACGATTCTATAGAAGCTTTGATCTTTAGCGCCAGGCGGTTTAGGCAACTCTGGATTGACTTGCTCACGATTTTTTCTCCCTAATAAAATTTTGCTGACAAGGACACAGTGCCTTGTTGCTCCAAAAAGTTGTTCCGAGTTCCTGACTGTTCACCTCCATATTCTGTTTGCTACGTGACATAAGAAAGGACGCACAGAAAATTATTTCCGCTACATTTGCTCTCTTGTGATGTTCGCCTTACAGTTGATGGATAGAAAAGATCTCTTCTTTCTAAAGAATTTTTTGTAAGAATTTTGTGTGAGATAGGCAGAGTTGCAGCTATTGCGCCGAGAATCTAAGGCTTTGTACAGCATTTAAGTCCATGGACAGGCGCTGCTACAACCCCGAAAATATCCGCCACTGCAAATGCTGAGACTTACATACAGCTGGGTAACTTTGACATGATCAAAAGAAAGTTAAATGCATCATGCTCAAAGACATATTTCTACCTGCCGATTCGAACTCACGATCTAACATGATTACATGCCTTATACGATGACATTTCTTAATTATACGAGTTTCTTAGAAGAAGCTTAGCAGATAATCTTAAGTCTAGAAATTCGCCCAAACCTAAACATGTAATTAAATTTCTGTCTTTGTCACTCGTCAAACTAAAGCCTTGCGCATAATCCTAGAGTAACACTAATCTGCAGAATTTTCACGCAGTCTTATTTTGTAAGTAGCTTCGAAGAAAAGGGCGTTTCTGATAATTGCAAACTCAGAATATCTCATCCTCAGAAGGCGCATTTTTAATATTTTTTTACTGATGAAACTTGATATATACCGATGCAAGAGATCGGACTTAATAAAAGCTTAAAATTAATACTCTTTTTTGTCTACTTGGAGCCACCTCACCTTCTGCTCTGGCCCTTCAGCAGCCACCTCATCCTCGGCTCTGTCCTTCAGCTGCCACCTCACTCATTTCCTCTGCCCTTCTCCAGCCACCTCATCCTCGGCTCTGTTCTTTAGCAGCCACCTCACTCCTCTGCTCTGTCCTTCAGCAGCCACCTCATCCTCGGCTCTGTCCTTCAGCTGGCACCTCACTCATTTCCTCTGCCCTTCTCCAGCCACCTCATCCTCGGCTCTGTCCTTCAGCAGCCACCTCATCCTCGGCTCTGTCCTTCAGCTGCCACCTCATGCTCGGCTCTGTCCTTCAGCTGCCACCTCACTCATTTCCTCTGCCCTTCTGCAGCCACCTCATCCTCGGCTCTGTCCTTCAGCTGCCACCTCACTCATTTGCTCTGTCCTTCAGCTGCCACCTCACTCATTTCCTCTGCCCTTCTGCAGCCACCTCATTCTCGGCTCTGTTCTTCAGCAGCCACCTCACTCCTCTGCTCTGTTCTACAGCAGCCACCTCATCCTCGGCTCTGTCCTTCAGCTGCCACCTCACTCTTAAACTGCAGCTACCCCACGTCTCTTGTCTTCCATCCTTCAGCTATTTTTCCCATCTTTCGGTATCTGCAAAGCTGTTCAAGATAAAAAATGAATTCGGACCAAAAAGAGAGACGTGATTGTAGTTTGAGTTCCTCTGTATTCTTAGCCAAAGGATTCAAACGTTTTGAACGCATTGACACAATCTGTATTACGAGCGTGTGTGTTGATTAAATAGGTCATCATAAGATAAGAGCCGTGAGAATGCAGACAACGGAATTGCGAGCAACGGAAAGTGCATATCATATTAATATTTTACATGAAAAAAACTTTCAGACCTCTACATGAAGCTGCATTTTTAATTAGAAGATCTGCTACTGCCTTTAAATTTATGGCAGTCCATGTGAACACGAAAAGTGACAGTAACAGAATAAAAATCTGGAGTGCTCAATAAATTAAAGTGCTGGACGAACACGAAATCCTGGAAACACACGGCAGTTTTTCATTAAGATAATTGGGTCAGGCGGGGGTTTTTCATAACTTAACTGAATTATCATGCATGCATGGTTGAACAATTCCCAACTGTAAGGTCAAGTGGCTGTTATTCATTGGCTAGCGCAGCAGTGTGTTGGCCTGCTTAGCAAATTCGATTTAAAAAATGTACTCAAACCGCACATAGGACAACTATATCGATCGTACGCACGTACACAATAAATACACTCTGAAAAATATTGTTACGCCCGTAGGTGGCAAATCCATGTGTGTTCGCATTTCTGGTCAATGGGGAATTATTTCAAAGGTTAAAAACATTATAATGCGAAATAATACGACCAAATATGAATATCTGGTAATTAGGTATAGGTAAAACAGATAAATCTAAATCCCACTACGAGAAATCCAACTACGGGAAATCCCACAATGGAAATTTCGCTACGTGAAATCTCACTATGGGAAATCCCACGAAAGGAAATCTCGCGACGGGAAATCCCGCTACGGAAAATCCCTAACAGGAAATCCCTCTACGGGAAATCCCACGACGGGAAATCCCACAATGGAAATCCCGCTACGTGAAATCTCACTATGGGAAATCCCACGAAAGGAAATCTCGCGACGGCAAATCCCGCTACGGAAAATCCCTAACAGGAAATCCCGCTACGGAAAATCCCTAACAGGAAATCCCTCTACGGGAAATCCCGCGACGGGAAATCCTTTTATGTAATCTCGGTGTGGGAAATCCCGCTGCAAATTGGCAGAACACAGAAAAATGATCAAAATTCGCTCCTAGCAGTCGGATGCACCACAGCAACTGTTGCAGTCTCCATCGCCGGAGCGGCTGCGGTAGTCACCACGAGCCTTCGTCGGCAGAGTTCTATCGGCTCCGCGGCGCCTCCCGTGGCCCGACTATCGGCACGTCGACAACAAGGAAATCGGCGACGAAGTTCTTCGCCAAACTGGCGATTAGCAAAGCTGTAGATGAGGCAGTTTAGGGTAGAATCGACAGTAACCAATAAATTCGCTATGTAGCCGAGCATCTGCAACCGATCCTGCATTGTGTCCACCACCTTGGCCATTGTGGCTGACTCGCACAGGAGAAACGCGGCGCACAGCAGTGCCACCATCCGGGTGCAGCTGTAAGACTGCTGCTGATGATGGTGATGCTGGCTGTGCTGCTGCGGTCGCGTCGGATCCGCCAACACTGCTGTCGCCGTGAGACTACGTCGGGTGGCGTCCTGACGACGAACTCGAAGACAGAGGACGGCGCTGAAATAGGCGAGCAGCAGAAAGGGACCCGCGCTCTGAGCCAGGAAGAGCACGATGCCCTGGTAGGCTACTCGGTAGGCTAGACGGTCGTTCAGGTAGCCGGCGATGTGTGTCACCTGTGTGCGTGTGTGTGTGATCAGCCAACCGATCAGCTGCGCATGGATCAAGGACCTGTAGTCCCTCAGACTCAGCCCCCAAAGTCCATTCCCAGCTGAAGTATAGCTTGGTCTTGCCATGGAGCTCTGAATCTAGAAACTTCGCGTCGTGAAATATAATTTCAAAATATTTGGTTGATAAAAGTTTTGAATAAATCATGAAGCTTAAGCTAAAAAAGTGACCACCTTTCTAAGGTGACCATCGCTAATTGCCACCGCTAAATGGAAATTTTTTTCTAAAATTTCCGTTGAGCACAGCTCACTATAGCTAAAACATGTTGACGCGCAAGCTTCAGCTAGCATTTAGAAAATTCATTCATTCAACAAATATTTTGAAAATCTGTTGCACGATACAGAAGATATCAGCCCCCACACTGGTCCGGACAATGTGAGTTTGGCGTTTATAGATCCAGAGCCCCTTATGATCTTGCAAAATTGCCCTCACCTGGAGTCGCGGTGCACAGGTGATGACGCTGAACTCGAAGCCGCGCGGCAACGACACGAGCAGGCAGGCGACCACGAAGCCGGCAGCCTTGGGCCAGGCCGGCGGACTCAGCAGGCAGCCCTTGCCTGAGCGCAGGCCGGAAGTGGTCCTGTGCCGGTAGTAGCTGATGAGCACCACTAGCCAGTTGCGCATGAGATGCAGCACGGTGGCAGAGTACATTGTGACGCTCATGCAGCCGGCCACAAGCAGCGCAGAGGCTAAACTGGGCAGGCGCAGCAGGTTGCTCTCCATGAGATAGAGCAGCAGGTGCAGCCAGGCGAACACAAGCTGAAACAGGGCGTCACTGCCAGCGAGGAAGGCAAGGATGCGATGGAAGTCGTTGCCGCTGCGCCGGCTCAGGGAGCGGAACACGGCGAAGCAGATGCTGTTGAGTAGAAAGTTCATAGCTGGCAGGACTATCATGAATACTTTGTAGGCTCGCAGGCCGGGTATTCCGTTCAGGTGGTCGGCATTGGAACGGCTGACATTCTCGCACTCGTCTGTGGCGTTCGAGACAATGAGCAAACGGGAGAGAAAAGTAGACATTTTTTCTTAGCGAAATTGTGGCTGATTTCTTAAGCTTTCCTGTGGGGCTTTCGCTCCTGGCTTGTTAGGCAATTATTTTTATCTCTTAGCACGAACCTCCAACGCAACGACCTAAGCCTTCATCCATACGCTTCGACCACTCGCACACGAAGAATCCCTGTTTTGGTTTGATTCCCTCTCTCCATTTTCTCCCTCTTACTCTATCTCTAGGGACACAGTTTGGTATCAGCCAATGGGAGGGATAAGCAATTGACATTGCCTGTTATGTTATGTGTGGACTAGGGAAACGAATAGGATCACGGAATAGAAGGTGCATTGCAGACACCCCTCACTGCGCTGCGAAACCATTGTTTTCTGTAGGGTAGAAACGATGAAACGTGTGCGCACATTATCCAAAAAATTGCACTGTCTTATGTACACCAAAATCTATTTGGTATTCATTTGCCGCTGCATCAGGCAGCATAGCATATACAGGGAACGGGGTGGGTCAGACGTTGATCGTGTCAAATTTGTAAGCCAACTGCATCTCGGTATCGAAACAACCCAATAGACAGCTTTTCCCTCGCCATTGCTGCTGATGCCTTACTTTGGCAGCAATGTATAATATTTCTGCTCTGTTTTTAGTACATGCCCATTTGCTGCCTGCACTTGCAGCAGCAATGGTCCGGGGAGAATTAGTGGGCTTTGGGAGTTAAAAACATTTTAATGATGCACAGAATGCATTACAAAACTGGGAGGGTGGGACTAAGTGTATTAAGTGTCTTATCTGTCTCCCGTGTCTTATCTGTCTCCCGTGTCTTATCTGTCTCCCGTGTCTTATCTGTCTCCCGTGTCTTATCTGTCTCCCGTGTCTTATCTGTCTCCCGTGTCACATCTCTACTGTGTCACATCTCTCCTGTGTCACATCTCTCCTGTGTCACATCTCTCCTGTGTCACATCTCTCCTGTGTCACATCTCTCCTGTGTCACATCTCTCCTGTGTCACATCTCTCCTGTGTCACATCTCTCCTGTGTCACATCTCTACTGTGTCACATCTCTCCTGTGTCACATCTCTACTGTGTCACACCTCTCCCGTGTCTCATCTCTCCCGTGTGTCATCTCTTCCGTGTCTCATCTCTACCGTGTCTCATATCTCTAGTGTCTCATCTCTCCCGTGTCTTATTTCTTCCGTGTCTCATCTCTACCGTGTCTCATCTCTCCCGTGTCTCATATCTCTAGTGTCTCATATCTCTAGTGTCTCATCTCTCCCGTGTCTCATCTCTCCCGTGTCTCATCTCTACTGTGTCACATCCTTTTTTTCTGTAGGGTAGAAACGATGAAACGATGTCCTCGCTAAAATATAAAACTTCACCCATGCAGTTAATTGAATGGTTGCAATTAAAAAGAATCCAAATTGCAATTTTCTGGGTGGCAAACGTCAAATTTTGAGCAGGAACGGAGTTCAGAGGCTTTTAAAACAGACTCCAAAAAATGGCATTTCCCAAGTTAATTGGGATAGCACAGTTGACCAGTTGGACATATTTGGTCATCGGTCGCTACCTACTAGCCCCTATGAATAAAAAATCACTTGTTTATCCAACTGAAGTCAGCATCGTCATATTTTTTGTCCATAAATATGGTGCGACTTTGGGGCTTGCTAATAGCAAGGCTGTCTGCTTTGGAGCAAAAAACTGCATATGAGAAGAGCGCCAATACCAAAAGTATCATCTAGAACAATAATTAGGCAATGAGAGAAATATCTCTTCTAATAAGGCTGCTTCTTCTTTGCCTCGGCTGTCAACAAGCGACCGATGCCCAGAGCCATTGGGTCGTGCAGAGGGACGACCTGAGCGAGTACCAGCTCGATACCGTAGTCAACAATGTCAGAAGCGACTCGGAGTGCGCGATCTTGGCCGAGTCTCGACATCAGGCGGTCCGGTTCAGTTCCGGCGAGCTCGGCACCTGCCGTCTGTACAGCTGCCAGCTGGGCCGAAATGGCTGCAGGAAGTGCCGCAATGCCAGGAACTCAAGCCTGTCTCTGCTGCTGGTAATTGCATTAACTGTAGCATTGACTGCCAAGCCATTTACGGCCGTCCGCAATAGCACGTAACTTAATAATCATTAGGAATAATAATAATCGATCACACCTGCCCCAAATGGGTCAAATGTGCAGCCGACAGCACAGTCGCAGCTATTGCGCGACGCATCTGAAGTGCGGCTGTTCAGTCCATGGACTGGGGGACGCCATGTCTACCCTCACAAACCCCAGCTAATGCTCGTACCCATTTAACAGCTGGGTGAACTGAAGCAATGCAGAGTTAAGCAATGCAATGCTGAAGTTAATAGTAATTCTAGGGGAGTAGTAATAGTGGAGTCAGGAATTTAATCTGACACTCTAACCTCTAGGCTACAAAACCCCCAACTAGGCTACAACCCCCTACTAGGCTACAACCCCCTACTAGGCTACAACCCCCTACTAGGCTACAACCCCCTACTAGGCTACAACCCCCTACTAGGCTACAACCCCCTACTAGGCTACAACCCCCTACTAGGCTACAACCCCCTACTAGGCTACAACCCCCTACTAGGCTACAACCCCCTACTAGGCTACAACCCCCTACTAGGCTACAACCCCCTACTAGGCTACAACCCCCTACTAGGCTACAACCCCCTACTAGGCTACAACCCCCTACTAGGCTACAACCCCCTACTAGGCTACAACCCCCTACTAGGCTACAACCCCCTACTAGGCTACAAAACCCCTAATAGGCTACAACTCATTACCATGCTACAACCACCTTCCATGCTACAACCCCCTACCATGCTACAACCACCTACTGTTCTTTATGACTAGTTAGTTCTATATGAATAGTTATTACTATTGTTCATGCTAACCCCCTACCATGCTACAACCACCTACTGTTCTTTATGACTAGTTAGTTCTATATGAATAGTTATTACTATTGTTCATGCTAACCCCCTACCATGCTACAACCCCCTACCATGCTACAACCCCCTACCATGCTAAAACCCTACTAGGCAACAACCCTTTTTGGCTACGAAACTTTAAGAATCTCTCGAGTTTCATTTCCTAGCGTTGCTCCATTCGTGTGGAGCAAAACCATTATCAGCGACCGGGTCCCTGCACTCCATTTCATGTTCCAACTCTCAGAGTCCCACCTCACAACAGAGACCGACTCGTGTGAAGGCTTACCGTGAAGTCATTGACAAGTAATTCGATCACGATTAAATATTGCAGGTGAGGCGTCTCGATGAGCTCGGGCGCACCTGCTGGCGGACCTTCCAGCACCGAGTGGACGGCTCGGTGGATTTCTACCGCAACTGGACTGACTACCTGACGGAATTCGGTCAGGGAGAGGACAGAAACTACTGGATGGGTCTGGAGGCGATTCACCATCTGACTCGGGCCGGCGACAGGCGAGTGAGGTGGGAGATGAGTGACTGGAACGGCACTCGCTACTGGTGGGAGGACACGTACTTCTCAGTGCAGGGCGTCGACCAGGGTTACCGAGTGAACGTCGGGCCGCAGGATATCGACAACTCGAATGTTTTCCCTTGCAATCGCACCGCTCCCTCTAATAATTACATCAACAATGCCCAGTTTAGCACACCGGATAAAGATCAGGATACCTCTCCCGTGAGTTGCCCACTTATATATCAAGGCTCGTGGTGGTTCGCCAGCTGCCACTGTTTCAATCCGAATGGCAATTACTTTACACCTCCGACTGCCCTGAACCTAACTGGCTCATTGAGGGCCACAGGATTGACGTTTCAAAGCGCAGCTGTAGTCTACCCTCTGGTGCACATCTACTCGATGAAGACCTACGAGTGCATGGTGTCCGGATTGCTATGAAGTTTGATTGGCAGCTTCTGAATTCTGGAAGATGCTGGAAGATGGAAAATTCAACTGCGGCTATGTCAAGAGATTGTCAGGAGAATCAATCGCGAGACTCACTTGTTGAACGAATTCAGTGAATTACAGAACTAACGAACGATTCTTTTTTTAATAAAGTGTTAACTTAACTTTAAATTATAAGCTTACTAGTTATTTTATGGCGTTAAAACTCAAAGCCTCCCAAAACTCAAACTTAAATTAAGTTGATATGTAAAATTATTTCTCCTTTAATGTATATGCTTTTTGCTAAAACCCGAGCCGGCGAGAGTGACATACTGAATTAATTGACTTTATTCAAAAGCTGGTTGAATAATTGAAATACCAAAAATGAGTTTTTTTAGTTTTGCTGAACTAATTTTAACTAATTTATATGCACACACGTTATAATATAATTACAATTACTTTATTTTCTTCGAAACTGCTTTCCTTTCTCAACAAAAAAAGCTATGAGACCATTATTTGCACTAGCTATACTAACTTGATTAAAATTAAAAATAAATATTTACAAGATCTCTCAAAATTAATTATTAATTGACTTGTTTTTTTTACTGCACCGTTACTCGGGGGCATTGGTTCCCAGTTGCTGGGCGGCATTAGTTCTCTGGGGATTAGTTCTTTGCTGCTCCCCATTCCAGACTTCTGATTCCCATTCCAGACTTATGATTCCCATTCCAGACTTCTGATTC
This sequence comes from Macrostomum hystrix, assembly GCA_950097015.1. NCBI lineage: Eukaryota > Metazoa > Platyhelminthes > Macrostomidae > Macrostomum > Macrostomum hystrix. The sequence goes on along the minus strand of CATNEN010000038.1, from coordinate 34,391,999 downwards.
CCATTCCAGACTTCTGATTCCCATTCCAGACTTATGATTCCCATTCCAGACTTCTGATTCCCATTCCAGACTTCTGATTCCCATTCCAGACTTCTGATTCCCATTCCAGACTTCTGATTCCCATTCCAGACTTCTGATTCCCATTCCAGACTTCTGATTCCCATTCCAGACTTCTGATTCCCATTCCAGACTTCTGATTCCCATTCCAGACTTCTGATTCCCATTCCAGACTTCTGATTCCCATACCAGACTTCTGATTCCCATTCCAGACTTCTGATTCCCATACCAGACTTCTGATTCCCATACCAGACTTCTGATTCCCATACCAGACTTCTGATTCCCATTCCATACTTCTGATTCCCATACCAGACTTCTGATTCCCATACCAGACTTCTGATTCCCATTCCATACTTCTGATTCCCATTCCAGACTTCTGATTCCCATTCCAGACTTCTGATTCCCATACCAGACTTCTGATTCCCATTCCATACTTCTGATTCACATTCCAGACTTCTGATTCCCATTCCAGACTTCTGATTCCCATTCCAGACTTCTGATTCCCATTCCAGACTTCTGATTCCCATTCCAGACTTCTGATTCCCATTCCATACTTCTGATTCCCATACCAGACTTCTGATTCCCATACCAGACTTCTGATTCCCATTCCATACTTCTGATTCCCATACCATACTTCTGATTCCCATACCAGACTTCTGATTCCCATTCCATACTTCTGATTCCCATTCCAGACTTCTGATTCCCATTCCATACTTCTGATTCCCATTCCAGACTTCTGATTCCCATTCCATACTTCTGATTCCCATTCCAGACTTCTGATTCCCATTCCATACTTCTGATTCCCATTCCAGACTTCTGATTCCCATTCCAGACTTCTGATTCCCATTCCAGACTTCTGATTCCCATTCCAGACTTCTGATTCCCATACCAGACTTCTGATTCCCATACCAGACTTCTGATTCCCATACCAGACTTCTGATTCCCATACCAGACTTCTGATTCCCATTCCATACTTCTGATTCCCATTCCATACTTCTGATTCCCATTCCAGACTTCTGATTCCCATTCCATACTTCTGATTCCCATTCCAGACTTCTGATTCCCATTCCAGACTTCTGATTCCCATTCCAGACTTCTGATTCCCATTCCAGACTTCTGATTCCCATACCAGACTTCTGATTCCCATTCCATACTTCTGATTCCCATACCATACTTCTGATTCCCATACCAGACTTCTGATTCCCATTCCATACTTCTGATTCCCATTCCAGACTTCTGATTCCCATTCCATACTTCTGATTCCCATTCCAGACTTCTGATTCCCATTCCATACTTCTGATTCCCATTCCAGACTTCTGATTCCCATTCCAGACTTCTGATTCCCATTCCAGACTTCTGATTCCCATACCAGACTTCTGATTCCCATACCAGACTTCTGATTCCCATACCAGACTTCTGATTCCCATACCAGACTTCTGATTCCCATACCAGACTTCTGATTCCCATTCCATACTTCTGATTCCCATACCAGACTTCTGATTCCCATACCAGACTTCTGATTCCCATTCCATACTTCTGATTCCCATACCATACTTCTGATTCACATACCAGACTTCTGATTCCCATTCCAGACTTCTGATTCCCATTCCAGACTTCTGATTCCCATTCCAGACTTCTGATTCCCATTCCAGACTTCTGATTCCCATTCCAGACTTCTGATTCCCATACCAGACTTCTGATTCACATACCAGACTTCTGATTCCCATTCCAGACTTCTGATTCCCATACCAGACTTCTGATTCCCATTCCATACTTCTGATTCCCATACCAGACTTCTGATTCCCATACCAGACTTCTGATTCCCATTCCATACTTCTGATTCCCATACCATACTTCTGATTCACATACCAGACTTCTGATTCCCATTCCAGACTTCTGATTCCCATTCCAGACTTCTGATTCCCATACCATACTTCTGATTCCCATACCAGACTTCTGATTCCCATTCCATACTTCTGATTCCCATTCCAGACTTCTGATTCCCATTCCATACTTCTGATTCCCATTCCAGACTTCTGATTCCCATTCCATACTTCTGATTCCCATTCCAGACTTCTGATTCCCATTCCATACTTCTGATTCCCATACCAGACTTCTGATTCCCATTCCAGACTTCTGATTCCCATTCCAGACTTCTGATTCCCATACCAGACTTCTGATTCCCATACCAGACTTCTGATTCCCATACCATACTTCTGATTCCCATACCATACTTCTGATTCCCATTCCATACTTCTGATTCCCATTCCAGACTTCTGATTCCCATACCAGACTTCTGATTCCCATACCATACTTCTGATTCACATACCAGACTTCTGATTCCCATACCAGACTTCTGATTCCCATTCCATACTTCTGATTCCCATACCATACTTCTGATTCACATACCAGACTTCTGATTCCCATTCCAGACTTCTGATTCCCATTCCAGACTTCTGATTCCCATTCCAGACTTCTGATTCCCATTCCAGACTTCTGATTCCCATTCCAGACTTCTGATTCCCATACCAGACTTCTGATTCCCATACCAGACTTCTGATTCCCATACCAGACTTCTGATTCCCATACCAGACTTCTGATTCCCATTCCATACTTCTGATTCCCATACCAGACTTCTGATTCCCATACCAGACTTCTGATTCCCATTCCATACTTCTGATTCCCATACCATACTTCTGATTCCCATACCAGACTTCTGATTCCCATTCCATACTTCTGATTCCCATTCCAGACTTCTGATTCCCATTCCAGACTTCTGATTCCCATTCCAGACTTCTGATTCCCATTCCAGACTTCTGATTCCCATTCCAGACTTCTGATTCCCATTCCAGACTTCTGATTCCCATACCAGCTAGACTTCTGGTTCCCATACCAGACTTCTGATTCCCATACCAGCTAGACTTCTGGTTCCCATACCAGACTTCTGATTCCCATACCAGCTAGACTTCTCTCATTCCCATTCCAGACTTCTCTCATTCCTTCAATACGGTATAGTATTATTAATGCTATTACACAGAGGGGGCAAAGGCTTCTAAGACCGTCTATCAACGGAAAACTTCTATAAAGCTATGCTTTTAGTGTCTACATACGAGTACGAGTCGTATTTGTTCTGATAATAGCGTTAATCTTAGGATTATTATGCTTATAATTAGTAAATCATAAAAAAACCATCGAGAGGGGAAAAATGAAAGCTCATTTGCTTGATTAATTATCTCATTGCTTGATTTGCTCAGAGGAACACAAAATTTATGCTCAGAAAAAACGTCTATACAGGTCATTTCTTTTCTGTAAAGATAAGTTTTAAAGAAGTCATTGTCAAGTGTCGAAAAGGTTAATCATGGATGATCTAGATCTTAGAAAGCAAAAGCGAATCTCTGCAGAACCTATATGCTTTGATACTCGGACATGCTAAATTATGCACGCTCACTGCCGTCGATGGACTTATCAACCGACAACTGTATAATAATTTTTACTGCGATTGCTGATCTAGGTCCTTGAACCAGACGTCGCCTTGTAGCTGAGTTGTCTCCGATGGCAGGTTGAAAATAATTTCCCGACCGTCTCCCAGGTCAGCAGGTGCAGGCACTGGTCGTTGACCGAGAATTTGTCGGACCATGTTCAGCATGGCGCAAAGGTGATGCTCATTGTGATGCGTCTCAATCACATGGCACAGATTCTGGATGAAGAGGCTGCCAGTTTCGGGGCACCTTAGAGCGAAGTCCCCTTTCGTCACTGCGTAGGAGAAGAGGAAGTCAAGTTTCTCGGAAATCATCCTATTTAAATTGCCCCCAGATTGGTCGGTTCTACTGTCTTGTCTAGCGACTTGATCGATGTTGGACTCTTCCGGGAGTTTCCGGCAGGCCTGCAGGAAGAACAGCTTCGGCTTTCGCTGCAACGATTTGCATCGCTGGAACGGGGCGAAGATGTCGTCCAGGCCGACCCTCTCGCCGTCGCAGCCCAGCACGGAGTCTAACTCACCGTGGGACATGATGAAGGCGACGAAGCAGTCAAACTTGGTGTGCCGATCGCACGCGGCCAATGAGTTCATTAGGGCGAGAATGTCGCGAGCGTCTAGATTCTGGTGCACCTGCACTCGAAATTTCAGCTTGTCTCTAAACAATGTCTGCAGGCGTTCCACATCTTTCCTGGAGCCCATCCGAGGGGTTGCTTCGCTATCGACAAACTCCTCGTTGTTGATGACGACGCAGATGCCGCGAGGGTTTGAGCGCATTGAGTACTGATAGCCGCAGATGGGCGTCACTACGCTGGAGTTCAGGGAAGGATTTTCCGGTTCCGCAGGCAAATCCGGCCGTCCACTTTGTCCAGCATCGAGTTGCAACGGAGAACTTTTAGTACCTCTGCGGAGAATAGGGCCAGAATTTTTATTAATTAGCATTGGTTTTGAGACAGTTTAAAAATATTGTTATCGAAAGCTACAGCTGTATGTTGTTCGGTAAATTTAACAAGTCGAATATTAATTGAGGACTAAAAAATAAAATTGAATGTATCATTCACTTCGAACGAATGGACCATACTATATTTTACCTTGACGGCTCGGGGGAGATGACCACGTCCCAGGTGCAGCTTCTGGTGATTTGGCTTCGCTCTCTGTCGAGCCTGAGCAGCAGCTCAATCGTTTGAGTTCGCTTGGCTCGTTTCGCCAGATCCATGGCGTCGCCTCGAAGGCTCCGGTGGTAGATGTCAGCGCCAACGTTCGCCAACAGCTCCAGCATGTCAATATTGCCCTTCACAGCGGCCAGAGTGAAGGCGGTGTTGCGATTCTTACTGCGATTTGTCTCCGAATCCAAGTTCGCGCCGTGGTGAATCAGCAGCTTGGCGAGTTCCACCAGATTTTCCTGGGCGCAGAAGTGCAACGCACTGAAGCCGTCAATCTCTTGGGCGTTGACATCGGCATTGTTCTCTAGCAGAAGCCTGGCGATCTCCTTATGGTTAAGCCAGGCCGCGCGAATCAAAGGTGTGCGCCTGTCGCTGCTCCTGGCGTCTAAGTCGATGGACTTTTGTTCCAGAAGTAGTTTGGCCACCTGACGGCTATCTTGTTGCACTGCGATGTGCAGCGCTGTGACCTCCAACTTCTGACATGACAGCTCCCTTACGTTGGGGTCGGCTCCGTGTTCCAACAAAAGCTTGCATGTGGCTGCGTCATCGTTCCAGGCGGTGGCCATCAGGGCCGTCCACCCGGGACTTTGTTGATTGCGTTCGTTGATATACTTGCTAAGCTTCTCTTCAGTCAGCAGCCGTCTCACCTCATCCGTGTTGCGGTCCATTGCTGCCTTAAAGAACTTCGAGATAATCAAGTCTTCATTGTTCTTCTGAGTTTTGGGCCTGCAAAAGAGTGGACGGAGCGTTCGAAATTTGTTTGATTCGCAGGCGCGAGGTTCATCTGAAGATATCGAAGACACATGATCAGTCTACCGAAGATGTTGAGACACATGATCAGTCTACCGAAGACAAGCTGAGACGCTTTCATCAACCACGGATACAGGAGATACTGAAGACAGGCTTATACAACAAACAACTTACATGAGCTCTAGCACGACATTAGCCGCTTCGAACTGCCGGGCCTTTTGCGCCGCCTCGCGAATCACAGGCAGCCATTCGGTGCTGCAGGTTTGCGTATCGATTCGCTGCAGCTGCTCCAGCATTAAACGCAGTACATCGATCTGGCCTCGAACAGCGGCCAGCACGGTGGGAACCCGTCCTTCAGGATTAGTGGTTGACATGAGGTCGTCTCGACTAGCTCGATCGATCAGCAACTTAGCTATGGGCTTGGCTGAAGCTAGGTCTGCGCACAGGTGTAGCGGAGTCGCTCCGTCGGCATTCTTCACAGCGAGGCTCGCGCCAGCGTCCAGCAGTAGGCGAACGCAGGCCTCGCTAGCGCACTGGACAGCAGCGTGCAGCGCTGTAGCTCTGCTAGAGTCAGACGACTGGCTGTTGATGCACATCTTTTTGTCGATGCTGCTGTCGCTACAGATTGCTTCGATGAGCAGCTTCAAAAGCTCCGGCTTGTTCAGTGAGCTGGCCAGCATCAGTGGCAACAGGCCGGTGGCGGGGTCCGGCGTGGCTGCCAAACTGGCGCCTTCCGGTTTCTTAGAAATCAAACTGCGCACAACGTTCACATTGTTGTTCCGGATCGCATTCGACAGCTCCTGGCCGACTGTCGCTTGAGTCCTATGCTCGTTATCGCTGCTAGCAAGTTTAGTTGGATGGTTTTATACTCGTATGCTTGAAGAGGAGCTTTGCACAGAAAAGAAAGAGGAATACTAACTGGAGGTGGGACGTCACACCTACCCTGAATTAGACCAGTTGAAATTTATAACCATTGGCTGAACTAAAGCAATGTAGAGTTAAGTATCCTACAAGGGGTCGGTGGCAGAGCGGTTAACGCGTTTGCCTCTTGCGCCAATGTCCCTGAGTTCGATTCCGTGGCGAGGCCACAAGAGAAGGCTTGGGGGCTTGTCGTGTAAACGTATGCCCTTGAGGGCCGACCTCCAAGGCACAGTGAGAGTGCACACTGCCTGACAATGAGAAAGTCAGAGTAGATGTACACACCTGTTTGAGCGTATGCCTGCGTACGGTATCTGTGTGCGTGTGTGCTCAAGAGTCAGCGAAATCGGCAGAATTGCCTCCTCGCTGGCTGCGGGTCCAGTGTCACTAAATTATGTGCCACTGCCTGCAGTCCTCCTGCAATGGTTGTTATTATTTTTATTATTAAGTTATTCTCTTTTTTCTAAATTGTTCCAATTGAGTCAGAAATCGAACCCACGACCTTTAAGTCTTGAGTCCGAAGCTTTAAATACTAGGCTACAACCACCAGAAGATTAGGTTAAATTTTTAACACATTAGCCGGTCTCACCTCCCAGTGCTCCAGCTCTCAAGCAGCTGCTTCAGCTCTGTCGCCCCATTGCCGCAAGACAGCTTGACCTCATCGAGCGCTGTGCGGCCGTCGATGTTTCTGTGGTTGGGATCGGCGCCGTGCTGTTTTAACAGACGCAGCATCCTGACGTGGCCATTCAATGCGGCCAAAGTGAACGCCGTGTTGCCTTTGAACTCCGGTCGAGTGACCCGATTGACTAGCCCGGATGGCGCCTTGGCCAGGATGTGCGAAGCGATGCGGCGTCTGTCGAGCTGCGCGCACAAGTGCAGCGCGGTGAAGCCGCTCTGTGACTCCAGGTCCAGTTTGGCGCCGCGCTGAATGAGTTCAATGGCGATGTCGACGCTATTCTCAAAGATAGCCTTCATAAGAGCGGTTAAGCCGCGGCTGCTCTGCTGGTTCAGCTCGATGTTCGGTAGTTGCAAAAGCAACTGGGCCAGCTCCGTGTGGCCCAGATCGGCGCAAATCATCAGCGGAGTGATGTTATTCTCCGCCAGCTTGTTGGCATCGGCACCGGCTGACAGCAGTTGCTTAGCAACGCGAATTGAATTTTGCTTTGAACAGAGGTGCAAGGCAGTGTTGCCTGAAGCATCCTGATGGTTCAGGAGTGCATGCTTTTCAATGAGCAGACGGCAGACCTCTTCGCTGTCCTTCCATGCGGTGGCCATGAGCAGGCTGCGTCTGCGGTCCTTCTCGTTGATCCATTTCGCATCCAGTTTAGCGTCCAAGTAGAACTGAACCCTGTTGACGTCGCCCTTGCGACAGAAGCTGTAGAATTCATAGTAGATCTGCGTATTTGATGCCGAGTCTGTGGCTGCCATATGGTCTATTGGAATGTAATGAAATTTATCTTGTCTCGTCACCTTTTCAGCTTTTCTGACTTAGCCTTTTAATACTTATGCACTAGTTAGGTCGAGCAAGGTTATTTCACCCCATAATAAAGTGGGCTAGACAGTACAGTAGAGAGCGAATATGGTTAGAGAATATTGAGAGGTTTGCAATCTAATGTACGTTTGAACCTTGTTCCCGTTGAAACAGCCTTGACAAATGTACATTTACTGCCGTCAGACCCCCCAAAACTTGCGCACATCTGAGTGTACATTCAGCCGCAATGTACAGTCGAAGTTCCCTTTTTGAAAGAATCTAGAAAGAAAAGTAGATTGCATAGTCAATTCATAAGCTCATTAATCTTCATTATGAAGATTCTTCGATTTCAAAGAACTGGATTTCAAACTTCGGGAATCGGCATTTCCAAACACGGGATTTCAGAGAATCGGCATTTCCAAAAACTGGATTTCAGAGAATCGGGATTTCTAAGAAAGGATGATAGAGAGAATCGTAATTTCTAGGAAAGGATTTCATAGTATCGGGATTTCTAAGAAAGGATTGAGAATCGGAATTTTTAAGAAAGGATTTCAGAGAATCGGGATTTTTAAGAAAGGATTCCAGAAAATCTGGATTGCCAAAAACAGGATTTCAGAGAATCGGGATTTCTAAAAACGGGATTTCAGAGAATCGTGACTTCCAAAAAACTGATTTCAGAGAATCTGAATTGCCAAAAAGTATTTTAGAGAATTTGATTTCTAAGAAAGGATTTCAGAGAATCGGGATCTCCAAAACGGGATTTCAGAGAATCGGGATTAAAGCTCGGGATTTTTGTGAATCAATATTTTCTACAATGCGAATTAAGAGAATATGGATTACTCAGAAACAGCACTACGAGATTCATCCTAGATTTCAGGGAATGGGGATTTCAGGGTAGGTTTAAAATTTGCTGAAGTTTAAAAATGACTAAGAAGCCCAGCTGTCAGCAGCATTGTTTTGTTTTTTATCATAACTCTGAATTTCGCCATTTTTATTTTTTTTTAAATCTCGCAAAAACAAAATGAATGCTCAAAAAAGTGTTGATTCATGTTTTTTTTAACAGACGCGACACGTTCTTTCAAACTTTCTTAGTACGAGTACCTTAGGTACTTTCCATTGTTCTTTCCGGCGTAATGAAAAATTTCATCGGGCTTGAATTTGTATCCGCCACCGCTGCTGCCGCTGTCGTGTTTGTTCTGTCCGCTGCCACCGTAGCTGCCTCCTTCACTGCCATGTCCGTACTCGTCGTTTCCATAACCGTAGTCATTGTGTCCATTATCGTAGTCATTGTGTCCATTATCGTAGTCATTGTGTCCATAACCGTAGTCATTGTGTCCATTACCGTAGTCATTGTGTCCATTACCGTAGTCGTCGTGTCCATCGTCATAATTGTCGCTGCGTCGGACACTGTCACCATCATAATTGTAGTAGTCATTAACTGGTCGGCAGCTAGCTAGATAAGCGCCATATAGAATGGCTCCCACAGCAATGCACCACAGCTTTCCTTTCATTATCTCAAAATATAGACTTTATTTTTATGCGTAGATTTGTTGTCACAGGTAATGAAATCGCCGGCGCTTATAACCACGACTTATCTAGAAAATTTCCGGCTAGTTCAGGATGGTTTTTTCTCAGTGTACATGGAAATCATATTTTTCTCTTAGTTTTACGCAGAGCCAATCAGAACTGGCCAACGCAACCGGTCCAATAAGCTTGAATTTGATTGGCTCGCGAGATGACTGTGAAAGTACAGCCAGGGTTAGACCGGCTGATGTCTGGCTGCGTACATGAGTTTTATGGCCACTCATGAATAATCGGAATTATTCGGCGCTGACGTAAAAAACGCCTGCTAATTATGCAACTCAAGCCGACCGCCGGAAAAAACCAGTTTCACACCAGGAAACTCACTAGGTGCTGCTATCACATACAGATAAACATTTTACTTTATTAGTTCATTCGCTAATTAACTTAATATTTAAATTTATACCATAATACTGAAAGCATTCTAACTAAGTCATCGGATAACTTTTTTATTTCTGAACTGGGATTTAGTAAACTTTCAAAGGTTATAGAAAATAGAAAAAGCCAATGGAAGTTTTGACCGCAAAGTTTAAAATATACGCTCGTATAAAATTGTTGTAGTTGAATTCACTATCTACTAATACGTTCGATACTACTCAAAAGAAAGATAACCATCCTGACTTTCGTCAGCGTCCTGACTTTCGTCAGCGTCCTGACTTTCGTCAGCGTCCTGACTTTCGTCAGCGTCCTGACTTTCGTCAGCGTCCTGACTTTCGTCAGCGTCCTGACTTTCGTCACCCTCCTGACTTTCGTCAGCGTCCAGACTTTCGTCAGCGTCCAGACTTTCGTCAGCGTCCTGACTTTCGTCAGCGTCCTGACTTTCGTCAGCGTCCTGACTTTCGTCAGCGTCCTGACTTTCGTCAGCGTCCTGACTTTCGTCAGCGTCCTGACTTTCGTCAGCGTCCCCACCTTCAAATATGATCTGCACATCGCAGTCTGTGTCAAGCAATTCATGAAAAAAAGTCTGATTGATCGTAACACCGTTGCACTCTGCAGGTGCAGTAACGGAGCGAATGAAGAGTTAAATTTTGCGTCAGTGATTGCTTCACTTTTTTTCTGAGTCTCTTTTTAACTGAAATTCAGCTTAGAGTAAGAGCCCAGTAGTGTTGCCTGGCCAAACATTTCTTCAGCTGACCAACTCAAGCTCTGACCGTGTGTGCTCACGCGTGTTTGAGCCAGGACTCAAAGCCTGCAATAACAAAACATTACAGAGCCCGTATGCGTGAAGTTTTGATCGGTCACAGCCAAAACAGCCCCTCGAGAAGGAAAGTCAGACCGCCGGCCAGGCCAGGGCCACGTGCCAGGTCGTACAAAAATCGATAAATGGAGACAGCCGCATGAAAACGTTTCCTATTTCGCATTGCCCACAAATGTCACTGTAAGCCCGTGGACGCGCTCACTAAACAGAGTGGATCGAGAAAGCACTGAGTGTTGGCCCGCCTCATGGCACATACGAGCTTACTCGTACTTATATAAGACTTAAAACAGACGAAAGCCGGTATTTAGGAGGCTTTTTGTAGTGGCCAAAGCGTCGAGAATTAAAAAAAATTAGAAACATTTTCCAGATTAACCATCTGGGATCTCATTAAATGGATTATTCATTACTTCGACAGCGCATTCCCATCATCATGATGCTGCTACTGGCTAGTGTTCCACCGTCTCCGATGCTGCTCCCGGTGTCGGCTACGTATTGCCGCAGACCGGCGGGGCAGTTGCAGCTGCAGGCGTTGCTGGAGAGCGCTCTGGACGGCAGCAACATCACCATGGCAACCAGTCGAGTCCGAGTAGTGCGTCTGAGCCTCACCGGCCTGGCGGTCATCGGACTTAACGACGGCAGCGGCTTGCGCAGCAGCAGCGGTAGCAGCAGTGTTCTGCAATGGTCTGGCAGCTTCTTACTAGCCTGGAATGAGACTAGGAAGTCTCACAGAAAGGGCCGCCGCCGAAACGCTACGGTGCAGGACGGGGAGGCGGCGACAGCTGCAGCGGCGGCAGCAGATTGGACGCCAGAAATTGGCGTTGAAAGCGAATCCACGTTGGCCAGCAACTACAGCATGGCGGATTTGTGGGGCCGGTAGGTGCATAACGGTAGCGTAAACTGTGATCATTTTGTATTAATGGGCATAGAAATCAGGATTCAAAAACTATCGAAGGATATCATGCCTTTTTCTTGCAATAGGTTCTTTATGCAAGCATTCTTTTATTTATTTTGTTATTCTTTTATTCTGTCATCTTGAATCTCTTCGTCATCTTCTTCGCAATGTCCCGCCCGCAGGCGCCACGCCTCGGTTCGCTCGGTGCGGCCCAACGGCGAAGTGACGCTGCGCTTCCGAGCCGCCCTCCGCACCCGCTGCCGAGTGCCTCCCGGCTCGCCGGGATTCCCGTTCGACACCCGCCGATGCGACCTGCGCCTTGGCCGGCAACAAAGAAGCGGCGGCAAGGGCCAACGCCGTTTGAAACTGATGCTCAACAATGCCAGCCTGCTAGTTGCCGCCTCCAGCAGCCGCTGGTCAGTCACCGGAGTCCGAGTGGTTCGGCGTCGACGAAAGCGACAAAAAATTCGATTAGCCGCCAGTGACGACGACGACGACGATGTCTTCGGCGACGGTGGACAGCTGTTTCGTCTGGAACTGGCCAGGGCTCTGGCCTACTATTGGCTGTTAGCGGCGTTGCCATTGGTAACGACAGTAACCGCCGCAGCGGTCGCCGTATTAGCTCTACGCGTGGCCGGCAGTCGAGAGAGCGGGCAGCGGTGCCTGGACTGCGGCTGCGTGATTCTCGGCTGCTGCCTGCTGCTCCTAGGCCAGGGCTCGGCTGTGTACTTTAGTGTCGGCGCAGACAGTCGCGGACTTGCCTACGGTCCGGGACTGAGACTGTTTTGAGCGCTGCTTCCAAGGCAGCGAATTGAACTTTCGACCAAGCCAAGCAGATGCTTGCTGTGTACATTGTGTCTAGTTTTAGCTTCTAAAACATAAAAAAACTGCTGATCATCATTAACTACTGAGTAGAACTCTTGCATCGTCTGTATTAGCACAGCCTGTATTGCTAACAGTAAATGCGTGTAAATAAACTAATCATAATTCTAGTGTCAAAGCCGTCTCTAATTCAATCGAAATCATTCTCATACTCGTAGATTCCCATCATCAATCTAGAGAATTTCGGTGACTTTACTTATAAATCCCCAGTTTTCCCTTCGTACAATTATCCGTATTGGAATCCTATAAGGTCCCTGAGTTCGAGTCAGGTCAGATGTACACTGAGTTTGTGCTCAGGATTCATAGTGATTGGCAGCTGCAGCGATTGCGCGGCGCATTTGAAAGCTGCGTACAGCTGTTCAGTCCATGGACTGGGGTGTCGCCACACACAGTCCCCACCCTCAATTACCCCAGTTGATGCTGGTAACCCATTTAACAGCTGGGTGAACTGAAGCAATGCAGAGCTAAGGTGTCTTGCTTGTTTCAGTTTTTGTCCAGAATCGAACCCCCGACCTTCAAGACGTGAGTCCAATGCTTAAACTACTAGGCTAAAACCCTTTGCGGGTCGATGTTTGATTCTCCGCTTTTTAAGCCGATTGCAAAAGCACCAGCCAGTAAACCCATTGAATAGGTCGTGTTGTATGCATATACTATGTTGGAATAAAATTGGAATATCAAATCGGAATACGGATAACTGATTTATTAAAAAATATAATATCATAACAAACTGGTGAAATTAACTGTGGGATAGAAATCACTTGCATGTGTTTTGAAGCGTTGAATTATAATAATATTTATAATTATGAAACAATCATTTAAATAAAATTATCACCCTGCAAACACCTGTGTTAGTGGTGAATGTGGCCACTTTGAACAGATAATAATGCCTATATTAGTACTATGATAAGTAGTATAGTGTATCGCCAAAACCGAACAGAAGCATGTAAAAAATTTGCAATTCACAAATTAAACTATCAACCATCGAGTTGAGAATTCGCTTACTTTTACGGCACAACTTAAATGGCGCTAATAAAGAATTTCTTCAGTTACTGACTACTAACAGTAGGCAGGCATGTACATTGCGGTAGAACTCTATACGAAATCAAATCGAGAAAGTTGGAGGAAATTAAAACAAAAATAAATGTAGGAAAATCATAAAAAGAACAACAGAAGCACAGAGTCGTAAAGTTTATTGACAGAAAATAAAAATATTAAATGAACGAATGTATGAAATATTCTATGCTATAGTGCAATTCAGCAGAATAATAAACTTATAAATCATTGAAATAACAGCAATAAATGATTACAATTGTATCATTGAGAACATCTTATGTTTTACAGGAATTTTAAAACAAGGATCGTCCCATCGACTAAAGTGCAACAGGGCCTTGTCCCATAGACGATTGTGCAACAGGGCCTTCTCCCATAGACGATTGTGCAACAGGGCCTTCTCCCATAGACGATTGTGCAACAGGGCCTTCTCCCATAGACGATTGTGCAACAGGGCCTTCTCCCATAGACGATTGTGCAACAGGGCCTTCTCCCATAGACGATTGTGCAATAGGGCCTTCTCCCATAGACGATTCTGCAACAGGGCCTTCTCCCATAGACGATTGTGCAACAGGGCCTTGTCCCATAGACGATTGTGCAACAGGGCCTTGTCCCATAGACGATTCTGCAACAGGGCCTTCTCCCATAGACGATTGTGCAACAGGGCCTTGTCCCATAGACGATTGTGCAACAGGGCCTTCTCCCATAGACGATTGTGCAACAGGGCCTTCTCCCATAGACGATTGTGCAACAGGGCCTTCTCCCATAGACGATTGTGCAACAGGGCCTTCTCCCATAGACGATTGTGCAACAGGGCCTTGTCCCATAGACGATTGTGCAACAGGGCCTTGTCCCATAGACGATTGTGCAACAGTAAACAGGCAATCAATTCTGACTGACCTTTAGAGATAATTAAACCATGCTTAAATTGATCCCTGCAGTTTAAATAGGGCCACCTTTAGACAAACGACGGGTTTGATAAAATACGTGAGGCAAATTTTTTATATTAAGCCATCTTATCTACTTGATGGGCACATTAAAACATGTAGTTAATATGAGTAAATAAAACAACAGCCAAGAAACACTGAAAAGTGCCCGAAACTGATGCTATTATTATGGTTGTTCTAGAAAATTTTTCTAACGAAAAAATCATATATAAACCAGACTTACCAACTCGATTGAGTTAAGAAAAACAGAAGAAAGTATTCTTGAAATAAAAATTCTATTTCTTTTACGATGTAGACGTGCATATTTTTTAAGCACAAAAATGTAAAGTTCTAAATTTTAACAGGATTTGCTTCCTGCAGTCAAAGATTGATATTTTTTACACCGATTAGCAAAAATTGAATCAAATTTAATACGGATTTGAAATTTGTGTGCCCAACCACAGACACGCAACAATACACGAATCAGTCACAAATTTGCATACTAATAGTATAATCAGAAGGACATGCGATCTGGGTTGCTTAGCAAAGAAAGATTTCACAAAAATCACAAAATCTTCATTGAGAAGTTGCTGCTGCTGCTGCTGCCACCGCCGCGGCCGCTCCGCCAGAGGACGACAGCGGAGCGGCCGACGCGGCGGCACCATCCTCAGCGCCTGAGTCGAAGTCAACGAAGCTCAAATTGGCGAAAGCGGCGGCCACCTTCTTACTGGATTTCTTGCTGCTACCGCCGCCGATGCTGGAGTGCGCGTCGGCTGCGGCGGTGACTGAGGCCTGCGGCTGATGCGAGGCCTGCGGAGGAGCGGCTGCGGCAGGAGCCGAGGACGAAAACGAGGCGGGCGCCGCCGCGGTCGCAGTGATTGAGCCGGCGCCGGCTGCGAATTCGCCGCCCCCGAGAAGGCTTCGAAATCGACCAGACGACTTCGGCTTGACCGAGGACGACGAAATTGGTGCCGCAGCCGGAGACGATGTTGACGCCGGCTGTAGCGCCAGCGAAGCTGGCTGCGGCGGCGGCGACGCAGGCGGAGACGCGACAGCGGCAGAAGCGACGAGGGCGGCGCCGGCCTCGTCGTCAGAGGCGTCAAAAAAGTCGGCCGCAAAGCCGTCGTCATTGACGACGCCAATCTGGGGAAGCGGCCTGTCGCCGACAGCGGGGCCGGCGCGGGCAGGCGGGTGCGGCCGACGCTGGGGCGGACTGAACATCGCCATTGACGACTGTGCTGGCAGCACTGAGGCTGCCGACGGTGTCATGACGACATTCACAGCTAGCGGTGGCAAAGTCGGCGGAGGTGGCGTTAATGACGGCGCGTGAGACGACGGCTGGGAGCGGGGCAGCTCGCCAGCCCGCGGATCAAAGTCGGAGTCCGGGTCATTTGTCGCAGGTTCTAACTCCACAGTCCGACGAGGCGCTGGTTTTGGCTGCTGCAGCTGAGCCTGCGGCTGCTGTCTTCGGCGCTGCTTAGGCGGCTTGAAGGGTGCTAACGAGAACGGATCGGAATTGTCGTTTGCATTGGCTCCACTGGCGCCGCCTCCACCGCAGTCGCTAAGGCGTTCGCTCTCCGACAACTCGTCGTCATCTAGAAGCGGACGAACGCCGTATTGGTGTCCAACGATGCGATCTGTGGTGGCCGCCAGCGGAACCGGTGGAGGTGCGGGCTGGCAATTGCAGTTGTTGTCGTAGTCGCCAAACGACAGAACGCTGGCCTTCTCGGCGGCCAGGCTGCCGACTTCGAAGGACCGACTGTCCAGACTGCCGGCGTCAGCGGCGTCCTCCATCAGAGTGACATAGTTGAACAATCGATTGCCGCCGTTGCCGGCACCGCTGACGCCGCCGACGCCCTGGCCGGCGGGATATCCAACGCCAACGACGCCAACGCCGCCACCATCTGTGCCGTACTCGTCCAGGCCGTCCGACGATGTCTCTCTCGATGGCAGACGCAGCCGTTGATGCCGACTGCTCGCAGGATTTTCAACTACCTCGACGTCGCCGCTCAGAGTGACATCGGCGTCATTACGGAGAGAGGTGGCTGCGGCTGGATGTGACGCAGCGTCCGGCCTCTTTGCCGCCTGCTGTCTGAAGCTATTGTTGTCAGTGTCCGATGCGATGTAGTTGAAGTTGGCGATGGACGACTGTTGCAGCACCTCCTCGTCTGAGTAGCAGTGAGTCAGCTGCTCGTAGCGCGACTTGTCGTCCGGATCCTTGCGGAAGGGTATCGCAGCGAACAGATCGGAGGATCTGGCTGATCTGTCAACGCCGAGGTCGTCGTCGCTGCCACCGCAGAGCCAATCAGCATCGGCCCGATGATGATGATGATAGTGATGCTGCTCGCCGCGTCGCGAGGCTCGATCGCGCTTTGATCGGCGCGATTTTTTCGATCGATCGGCGCCGCCCGACCCGCACCCGGACCCGCTAGAGTGCTTGGTTTTCACTGCAAAATACGAGATGGAATGTTCAAATTTGCCTACTTGTGAGTAGAACGATACGCGGAAACACGATTTTTAGTTATTAAAAATCAAGAATGCCCACTCACATTTCGGATTAATAGGGGCTGCGCCAAACGGATCAAATGCCGGATTAGGCTCCTCCATGACGAGATCTTCGCGAGATTTCTGCGCCGCCATGCCTAGGGAACAATGAGATTGGTGAGGAGAGCCTGCAGCTAACCTGCCTATACGCTATGCTCTACCTGTCTACGCGTGTTAGCCTGCGTGTCTGTAAACCAGTTTATTATTGCCTGTCTGTCTGTAAACCAGTTTATCATAGCCTGTCTGTCTGCAAACCAGTTTATTATTGCCTGCCTGTCTGTAAACCAGTTTATCATAGCCTGTCTGTCTGTAAACCAGTTTATCATAGCCTGCCTGTCTGTAAACCAGTTTATCATAGCCTGTCTGTCTGTAAACCAGTTTATCATAGCCTGTCTGTCTGTAAACCAGTTTATCATAGCCTGTCTGTCTGTAAACCAGTTTATCATAGCCTGTCTGTCTGTAAACCAGTTTATTATTGCCTGCCTATCTGTAAACCAGTTTATTGTTGCCTGCCTGTCTGTAAACCAGTTTATTGTTGCCTGCCTGTCTGTAAACCAGTTTATTATTGCCTGCCTGTCTGTAAACCAGTTTATTATTGCCTGCCTGTCTGTAAACCAGTTTATTATTGCCTGCCTGTCTGTAAACCAGTTAAATAAGGCCCGTCAATCAATCTGACAGTTGATCTGCCTATCAGTCCCAGGGGTACAGTGGTCAAAACTCACTGCTCTGCGAGCCAGCCTTTCGAATCCGGTCGAATTCCAAGCCGAACATGGCGTCCTCAAGCGCGTCCTCCGAGCTGTTACCGTCAGCTCCGACGCCGCGGTCAGCAGCCGAAGCAGGCGCTTGGTACGGCGGATCGTCATCGCTGGCGAACGGATTCCAGCCGACGATTGGCGGCGGCGGCGGCTGCGAAACGTGGCGCATCCGGTCCAAGGAGCCTGACTGGCTGGCGGCTGCTGCTGCCGTTGCTGCTGAAGACACAGCAGAAGGTGCAGCTACGATGGCCGACATAGAAACATTCTGATCTTGTGAACCAGAGAGCTGCGACTGCAAAAATCAGTGGGCAGAGATTGAGCACGAAATTGGAAAAGTAATATTTCATTAGGTAGGCAGAAAACCCATTTTAGCCAGATGTAAAGCTAAAGGCACAGTGGCAGCTATTACACGTGATATGGATGATGGAATCCGTGAAATGGTTGATGGAATCCATGATATCGTTTATGGAATCCATGATATCGTTGATGGAATCCATGATATCGTTGATGGAATCCGTGAAATGGTTGATGGAATCCATTATATGGTTCATGGAATCCGTGATATGGATATTGGAATCCATTATACGGATATTGGAATCTATGACATGGCTGATGGAATCCGTGATATGGATGATCGAATCCGTGATATTAGATGATGGAATCCATGATATTGATGTCGTGATCCGTGATATCCAATAACCACTCAGCAAACCCACCTCGCCAAGGCCAACCCAGCCTGGAGGTGTGATTTCGACGCCAACGCGAACGTCGAATAGCGAAGAGCTTCGATTGCCTGCGCCGGTTGGTATTGGCTGCTGTGGCGCGGACGAGGAAGACGACGCCTGCTGCTGCCGCTGCTGTTTTGGCTGCAGTGGTTCCAATGTGACCCATGGAACTTTCTGCGGCTGCTGCTGCGGCCTTGGCCGTTGTCTGACGGCAGATCTGGGCGCAGGTGCTGGCTCAGCCAACGCTGGTGCGGCAAGTGCCTGCGGTACCACCTTGACCGGTGACTGCTGCTGCTGCTGCTGCTGCTGAGGATGAGAATTCAGTGGCTTCTGTGCATTTGAACTGTGAGGATGCGGGGGCGGTGCCATCACAGCGATTGGACCTGGCTGTGCTTGACTGGCAGCGATTCGGCTGAAATGATGGGAAAATGGGTTCCTCCGCAATTGTATATAACGTACACATTACCAGCTCTATGATCTAGTTAATGACCAGCTAAGTGATCTAGTTAATGACCAGCTCAGTGATCTAGCTAATGACCAGCTCAGTGATCTAGCTAATGACCAGCTCAGTGATCTAGCTAATGACCAGCTCAGTGATCTAGCTAATGACCAGGTCAGTGATCTAGCTAATGACCAGCTCAGTGATCTAGCTAATGACCAGCTCAGTGATCTAGCTAATGACCAGCTCAGTGATCTAGCTAATGACCAGCTCAGTGATCTAGCTAATGACCAGCTCAGTGATCTAGCTAATGACCAGCTCAGTGATCTAGCTAATGACCAGCTCAGTGATCTAGCTAATGACCAGCTCAGTGATCTAGCTAATGACCAGGTCAGTGATCTAGCTAATGATCAGCTCAGTGATCTAGCTAATGACCAGCTCAGTGATCTAGCTAATGACCAGCTCAGTGATCTAGCTAATGACCAGGTCAGTGATCTAGCTAATGACCAGGTCAGTGATCTAGCTAATGATCAGCTCAGTGATCTAGCTAATGACCAGCTCAGTGATCTAGCTAATGACCAGCTCAGTGATCTAGCTAATGACCAGCTCAGTGATCTAGCTAATGACCAGCTCAGTGATCTAGCTAATGACCAGCTCAGTGATCTAGCTAATGACCAGCTCAGTGATCTAGCTAATGACCAGCTCAGTGATCTAGCTAATGACCAGCTCAGTGATCTAGCTAATGACCAGCTCAGTGATCTAGCTAATGACCAGGTCAGTGATCTAGCTAATGATCAGCTCAGTGATCTAGCTAATGATCAGCTCAGTGATCTAGCTAATGACCAGCTTACAGATTATCAGGCAGAATACTAACCCGACGCTAGGCGATTTGCTGATCTCGCGACGGCTTTCACCCTCCGACAGTGGCGCGGTGATAGTATCGAAGCAAGGAATCGATGATTTCTGATAAAAATAGAAGAGAAAGGCATCCTTTGATTTTTAATTTAAATCAGTTGATCAATATATAAAAAACTGTTTTGAGTAAACGGCGAGAGTAACTATGACGCAAATACTACTGTAAAATGCTTCGTCATCTAAACAGTTAGCAACAAATTGGTACTAGACTTTCAGCTTACATTAACATTTTGCACCGGATTATTCCGGCCAGCCAATTGAAACGCCAGATGACAGATTTGAAAGATATCCGGCCTCAGGCTAGGATCTGGCTGTAGTGCGTAGCGCATGAGTTTGCCCAGCTCAACAGAATAGGCCGGCCTATCCGGTATGCACAATCGTCCAGCACTGATAGCCAGTGTGCTCTCGCCAAATGGCAGGTTAAAATAGGCCAGCTTGTACAGCATGCAGCCCAATGCCCAGATATCCGCCTTGGTGTCTATATGCCTGCCAGAGTACAGGTCGACCATCTCCGGACTCCGATAGGCCAGGGTGGTGTACTTTTGTATCTCCTCATCGACTGGCACGGCGCCCTGAAGAGCGGGCTGAAGCACTCTCACGGTGGCACTGCCAAAGTCGCACAGTACATAATTGCCGCTGTCGTCAATGAGCACATTTTCAACTTTGAGATCTCGATGCTGCACAGGAGTGTGGCAGTGATGAAGGCGGGAGACGGCTTCGCAGACGTCGCAGAAGATGCGCATAATTTGCGCTTCAGTCAGATGGCTGCCCGACTGGGCGCAGTCGTTCAACTGGCTAACGACTGTGTCTGCGGGCACGATGGGTCGGTTATGAGCAATTTTATAGGAGTCATGACCGAATCTATTGGGTCATGTGCGAATCTTTTAGGGTCATGACCAAATCTATTAGGTCATCATCGATTCTTTTGGGGTCATGAGTAATTCTTTTGAGGTCATGAATGAATCTTAAGGGGTCATGACCAAATCTATTAGGTCATGAGCGAATCTTTTGGGGTCATGACCGAATCTATTGGGTCATGAGCGAATCTTTTGGGGTCATGAGCAATTCTTTTGGGGTCATGAGTGAATCTTAAGGGGTCATGACCGAATCTATTAGGTCATGAGCGAATCTTTAGGGGTCATGACCGAATCTATTGGGTCATGAGCGAATCTTTTGGGGTCATGAGTGAATCTTAAGGGTCATAACCGAATCTATTGGGTCATGAACGAATCTTTTGGGGTCATGAGTGAACTATTGGGGCCATGAGCAATTCTATGGATTTCATAACCAAATCTGTAGGGTCATGACCGAATCTTTAAGGGTCATAAGCAAATCTATAGGGTCATACTGAATTTTTAGGGGTCATGACTGAATCTATAGGGGTCATACACGACTTAATTGGGATCATATACGAAGCAAGGGATCATTAGTGACACTAGGAATCATTGTTAAGATATGTTTAAGGGATTATCATCAACACAAGCTAATCAATATCATCGTGTGTCTTATAGTTAATCATATACTCACTCTTGCAGTAGGCCATGAGTAGCAACACCTCATAGACACCATTTGGCAGGTGATTAACGCAGTCGTCAACGTACTTGATGATGTTTTTGTGAGTCAGGGAGCGCTGAAAATTGTTGAGTGGGGAGCGGTGGTGATGAACAGCGAGCTCAGTACTTACGAACATTTTGACAGGCCATTATCTCGACAGTTCGAAAGTATCTAAAAATAGCTACAGATTTCTGGATATTAGCTAGCGAAGCCGACAAATGAGAAACTCATATTAGCATTTTATTTACTACAATGAAACCATAACATTATAACAGCATAACATAAAATCTTCAATTTCGAAATTGCTACGTATTTAAGACACGACTTTTACTTTCATGTGAAAGACATTATCTTTTACATTAACCTTTCAACTAAGACGCATTCACGTGTGTTTGTAGTTTATCGACTCATTAACACAGTCCCTGACGTCTTCAGACACTCATTGAGGTGTCTTTGTCCCTGGCATCTTCAGACACTCACAGTGGTTTCTTAGTCCCTGACAGCAAAACACACTCCCAGGGGTGTTGTAGAGAGTAGTAAAATATTCCATTTGCTTAAACGCGCTACTTAAAGTAATATCACAAGGAAACCATAGATAGAAAGTTTAATCTATTTTTAGGAATGAGTCATGCGCTATTTTTAGAAACAAAGTCATGTGACATGAAACCGGAGAACCGGTTCTCGACAGCTGGATTTGCTTGAATTCCAAATATGGTAAAACAAACAATTATGACTCATCGGTTTCTGCATTTGTATTTACACAATATTCCAAATATGGTAAAACTCACAATCATGACTCACTAAACAAATATGTGTGACCTAAGTAAACACCCGGTAGTAGAACCGGTTTTCCCCCAAAATTTTACTATAAATACAAGCGAAAATCTGAGCTGAAAATTCAGACTCGGAGCGGTCCACCGGAAGTCCACCGGACAAAACATTCGGAGGTAACGAAGAAGACGCCCTTCAGGAGGACCTCATTAGATATATACAAGAGAGATTTCAATTGTTCACTAGGGCGCACGTTTTTATTGTGAATTCGGAGCTCGAGGAAACCGACAAGTAATCTGATTCGCTCTCGTCATTTATTGGCCAACAGACAAACTCAAGCAGCTGCCAGGAAGACAAAGAAGACAAGACTACAAAGACTCAAGAAACACAGACTCGAAACCTTCACGGTCGACCAGAATAAGAAGAACAAGAACAAGGACTACAAGGACCCAGAAGACGACAAACTACTTAAGGAATAAGAAGCAATTGCATTAAGTGTCACGTGACTGTTCCTAGGCAATTGTTCCCCATTGTCTAGAAGTGGGAGTTTCGTGTGTCTGATCAACACGCAAAACTCTTCAGTGTCTTAGTCCCTGACAGCAAAACACACACCCAGGGGTGTCTTTGTCCCTGACAGCAAAACACACCCAGGGGTGTCTTTGTCCCTGACAGCAAAACACACACCCAAGGTGTCTTTGTCCCTAACCTCTTCAGTCATATTTGTCCCAAATATCTTTACACACTCATTGGGGGTGTCTTTGTCGTTGACCTGTTTAGACAAGGGAGTCTTTCTTATGAGCTAGGACACTCGAGGGTGTTGGTTTTTAACATCTTGCGACAGGGTTAGAAATGGGGGTTGTATATGATAACTAAAAAAGTCAGACAAAAGAACTAAAAGTACAATCTCTCACCACAATGGTAATCTCGCGCTGACAGATCTGCAGACTATTCTCATTGTTGACGCAGGTCCGTTTGAGCGCAAATATTCTACCGTCCTGCAGGCTGCGCACTCTAAACACAATGGCAAAGCCGCCCTCGGCGATCATCTCTTCAACAATGAGCTGATAGCGGTGCAGATGAAAAGTTTTGCCAATGAAGCCGCCGCCGGAGCTAGCGTCGTGCGAAGAGGAGCCGCCAGCTGGAGCCGACGAAGCCGGAGACGACCCGGAGTTGGGCGCGCCGCCCAGTTTAGAAAGGAAGCCCTTCATTTTCGGGTGATTCAGCAAATTTTGTTCAAACAGGCTAAAGGGCTATTTTAAGTGCTAATCAATAGTCAGATACAACCGCTGAGCCTCCGCCGCAGACACCTGCTGCTGCTGCTGCTGGTACTAAACTGCCACTGGGCCTGAGGCTTTGGCTGTAACAACAAAAATGTATGCACTAGATATTATGTCTTAGAATATAGGCATGAGCTTAGTAAACAAGTAGTAAATCTATACAGCTCATATGGCTCTTCGTCAAACACATAAATAAAATTTATCACTCCACTATTTGGTCCCATTAGAGCAACTGTATTTCTGAACATTGCACTTATATGTGAGTCTGTGAGTCTGGGAATGTCAGTAAAGCTGCTTTATTAACAGTAGAAAGGCCATGGGGATAATTTCAAATGCGCGAAGTTTTTCTTTTCTGAATCTACAAAAAAAAGCAACCAATCGGCATGAAAATCCAGAACACGGGCAAAAGTTTTCCACTCTATCCGATTAAACAAATTCCAGAATCACAAAAACGTCGTCGAGATATTAAAAGATTAAAATGTTAATTTTTTCTTTTTCGACGATGCCGACATCAGTCGTCTTTGGAAATTAGTTCATAGTTTAGGGCGGAAAATTTTAATCCATATGGTGGACTGTCACGAAAATCGGTCATTCGTTTTGGGAGCTATCGCGAACTAGGCAGTGTGATTTTGAATACCCCTGTGCACCTTCCCCAGGGGGCAAAATAGCGTGGTCTTCCTACTGATAAATAATTTATTACTTTGCCAAAAAACTGGTACAAACTATAAAGTTCGATTTTCAGAGTCCACGGACATTAATTTGTGTCCTTAGACTGGACACTTAGTTCTGCGCAGCTTCATATCACTGAAATGTAGAATTGGTAGCTACTTTCATTAGTTGGTGTATAGCATACAGAACTATGTGTGATGCGAAGGCCTGACTTGTCTAAAGACCCAACAGCTTAAACCTATTTAAAAAAGAAAAAGATATACAAAAGATGCACTTAAAAAATCAAAATTAAAAAATTAAAAACAAAACCTTTTATTTGTCAAATTTGCAAAGATTGCAAAAGCACCAAAAATAGAATTAAACACGTAGAAATAAGTATAAAAAATCTGAACATTTTATTATGCTGATTTGATTAAAAATCAAGGCACAACTACACAGCACTGCAATTTAGACGCGAACAAAATAATTAGAAAGACTGATCAAAATATAGCCAATCAAATGAAGTCGCGCACTCTATCACGCGACAAAGAATGCTAAATCAAAATTCTAATTTCGTAAAATTTAAGACTGAACGAAGAAAACTACATAAAGAAACTGTGAATTTCCTGCGATATCTTGTCATGAATTGAGAATCGATTTGCTCTAGCCACTGTAAAAATGAAGACTACGATGATAGTTAAGAGATCGGATTGACAGATCAACACAAAAATGCCACTCACGGCTAATACCCTATTTTAGATCGGCAGTTCAGGCTAAAATATTACCTTAACTTCAAATTCCTTCAACTGCACGTGCTCTAAATAGGATTTTCTTAAACTGCGTATTCCCTATACGACATACTCCCTAAACTGTATGCCATCCCTACCTACACATTCCCTAAACTGTAGCATCCCTACCTACACATTCCCTAAACTGTATGCCATCCCTACCTACACATTCCCTAAACTGTATGCCATCCCTACCTACACATTCCCTAAACTGTATGCCATCCCTACCTACACATTCCCTAAACTGTATGCCATCCCTAACTACACATTCCCTAAACTGTATGCCATCCCTACCTACACATTCCCTAAACTGTATGCCATCCCTACCTACACATTCCCTAAACTGTATGCCATCCCTACCTACACATTCCCTAAACTGTATGCCATCCCTAACTACACATTCCCTAAACTGTATTCCATCCCTAACTACACATTCCCTAAACTGTATGCCATCCCTACCTACACATTCCCTAAACTGTATGCCATCCCTACCTACACATTCCCTAAACTGTATGCCATCCCTAACTACACATTCCCTAAACTGTATGCCATCCCTAACTACACATTCCCTAAACTGTATGCCATCCCTAACTACACATTCCCTAAACTGTATGCCATCCCTACCTACACATTCCCTAAACTGTATGCCATCCCTACCTACACATTCCCTAAACTGTATGCCATCCCTACCTACACATTCCCTAAACTGTATGCCATCCCTACCTACACATTCCCTAAACTGTATGCCATCCCTACCTACACATTCCCTAAACTGTATGCCATCCCTACCTACACATTCCCTAAACTGTATGCCATCCCTACCTACACATTCCCTAAACTGTATTCCATCCCTAACTACACATTCCCTAAACTGTATTCCATCCCTAACTACACATTCCCTAAACTGTATTCCATCCCT
Source organism: Macrostomum hystrix (assembly GCA_950097015.1). Taxonomy (NCBI): domain Eukaryota; kingdom Metazoa; phylum Platyhelminthes; family Macrostomidae; genus Macrostomum; species Macrostomum hystrix. The sequence goes on along the minus strand of CATNEN010000038.1, from coordinate 34,366,301 downwards.
ACCTACACATTCCCTAAACTGTATGCCATCCCTAACTATACACTCCCTAAACTGTATGCCATCCCTACCTACACATTCCCTAAACTGTATTCCATCCCTAACTACACATTCCCTAAACTGTATTCCATCCCTACCTACACATTCCCTAAACTGTATTCCATCCCTAACTACACATTCCCTAAACTGTATTCCATCCCTAACTACACATTCCTTAAACTGTATGCCATCCCTAACTACACATTCCCTAAACTGTATGCCATCCCTACCTACACTGTACACATTCCCTAAACTGTATGCCATCCCTACCTACACATTCCCTAAACTGTATGCCATCCCTACCTACACATTCCCTAAACTGTATGCCATCCCTACCTACACATTCCCTAAACTGTATGCCATCCCTACCTACACATTCCCTTAACTGTAGCATCCCTAACTACACATTCCCTAAACTGTATGCCATCCCTACCTACACATTCCCTAAACTGTATGCCATCCCTACCTATACATTCCCTAAACTGTATGCCATCCCTACCTACACATTCCCTAAACTGTAGCATCCCTAACTGTACAATTCCTAAAGTGCACATTCTCTATAAAAAAAACCGAAGCAAAAAAACGAGAAAGTGACCCTGCCCTGTTTGGCAGGATAGTTTTAGCAGTTGTCTCTTGCCATCACCATATTCAGAGCTCCATGAAAAAAACGCAAATAGAATGTCTGTCAAGAAGCCCGGCTACCACAGGAACTTGAAGTAAACGTAGCAGAATAGCAGGAAGATGACAACACACGCGATGCCGTATCTGGCATAAACGGAGCGCAAATTCAAATACGTGGCTTCGCTGCGATAGCTGCGAGACAGTGATGACAGGTGGCTAGCCTTGTCGTCAAGGGTTGCCAATGTCTCACCTCTGGCTAGGACCTCGTCCATATTCTCAACCATGATTCTTTGAACATCTTGAAGTTCGGTGCTTAGCATCGACAGATTTTTAGAAGCCCGACTATCTACAAACGATTTGCGAGCTTTTTTAATGTACTGCTCAAATTCTATGAAATGATAGGGCCGGGCGGCTGAGTCCACACGGCTGGCTTCGAATCTTTCGACAAATTCTCGCCTGAGATCGTCTAGGTAGGCGAATGCGAGACGCTTAGAGAAATTGCAGCCAGTCAGGGCCAGGTAGCACACGCCCGCATCGATCTGGTAGCTGGCGAGAAAATGAAATTGAAATGTAATAATGTGAGCTGGTGAGCAATCGATAGTGTGTCAGATGTGTCTATGAACTGAGCAATTGATCGTGTGTCAGACGTGTCTATGAACTGAGCAATTGATCGTGTGTCAGACGTGTCTATGAACTGAGCAATCGATCGTGTGTCAGATGTGTCTATGAACTGAGCAATTGATAGTGTGTCAGATGTGTCTATGAACTGAGCAATTGATCGTGTGTCAGACGTGTCTATGAACTGAGCAATTGATCGTGTGTCAGATGTGTCTATGAACTGAGCAATTGATAGTGTGTCAGATGTGTCTATGAACTGAGCAATTGATCGTGTGTCAGATGTGTCTATGAACTGAGCAATTGATAGTGTGTCAGATGTGTCTATGAACTGAGCAATCGATAGTGTGTCAGATGTGTCTATGAACTGAGCAATTGATCGTGTGTCAGACGTGTCTATGAACTGAGCAATTGATCGTGTGTCAGATGTGTCTATGAACTGAGCAATCGATAGTGTGTCAGATGTGTCTATGAACTGAGCAATTGATCGTGTGTCAGATGTGTCTATGAACTGAGCAATTGATAGTGTGTCAGATGTGTCTATGAACTGAGCAATCGATCGTGTGTCAGATGTGTCTATGAACTGAGCAATTGATCGTGTGTCAGATGTGTCTATGAACTGAGCAATCGATCGTGTGTCAGACGTGTCTATGAACTGAGCAATTGATCGTGTGTCAGATGTGTCTATGAACTGAGCAATCGATAGTGTGTCAGATGTGTCTATGAACTGAGCAATTGATCGTGTGTCAGATGTGTCTATGAACTGAGCAATCGATCGTGTGTCAGATGTGTCTATGAACTGAGCAATTGATAGTGTGTCAGATGTGTCTATGAACTGAGCAATCGATCGTGTGTCAGACGTGTCTATGAACTGAGCAATTGATCGTGTGTCAGATGTGTCTATGAACTGAGCAATTGATCGTGTGTCAGATGTGTCTATGAACTGAGCAATTGATCGTGTGTCAGATGTGTCTATGAACTGAGCAATTGATCGTGTGTCAGATGTGTCTATGAACTGAGCAATTGATCGTGTGTCAGACGTGTCTATGAACTGAGCAATTGATAGTGTGTCAGATGTGTCTATGAACTGAGCAATTGATCGTGTGTCAGATGTGTCTATGAACTGAGCAATTGATAGTGTGTCAGATGTGTCTATGAACTGAGCAATCGATAGTGTGTCAGATGTGTCTATGAACTGAGCAATCTATCGTGTGTCAGATGTGTCTATGAACTGAGCAATTGATCGTGTGTCAGATGTGTCTATGAACTGAGCAATTGATCGTGTGTCAGATGTGTCTATGAACTGAGCAATTGATCGTGTGTCAGATGTGTCTATGAACTGAGCAATTGATCGTGTGTCAGATGTGTCTATGAACTGAGCAATTGATCGTGTGTCAGATGTGTCTATGAACTGAGCAATTGATCGTGTGTCAGATGTGTCTATGAACTGAGCAATCTATCGTGTGTCAGACGTGTCTATGAACTGAGCAATCGATAGTGTGTCAGATGTGTCTATGAACTGAGCAATCGATCGTGTCAGATGTGTCTATGAACTGAGCAATCGATCGTGTGTCAGATGTGTCTATGAACTGAGCAATTGATCGTGTGTCAGATGTGTCTATGAACTGAGCAATCGATCGTGTGTCAGATGTGTCTATGAACTGAGCAATCGATCGTGTGTCAGACGTGTCTATGAACTGAGCAATCGATAGTGTGTCAGATGTGTCTATGAAAGGCCAGCTGCTCACTACTCACTGGAATGTGTAAGCACCTGACTCCAAGCTGCAGCGTGACGGCGAGGTGGCATTGAGCCTACGAAACAGTTGCTTAGCTTTGCTCTGGTACTCGGGCATGTTTGGCGCAGTCTGATTGTTGTATCAAAATTGGATTTAGGGGAGAAAAGACAGATTTAATATTCATGATTAAAAATATGTCACAAAATTTGTTTCTTTAAGTCAGCAGCATTTTACTGCACTCTAATTCGTTTGCTTTTTTCACATACTAGACATAAAAATGCAAAGAGAGTTGAGAATATTATTGCCAATTTAACTGATAGAAAAATAATAAGTATTTGGTATATAAATAAAAAATTTGCTTTTTTATCCGAAATAAACAAATTTCTGAATGGCAAAAATATTATTTATCAGTTATTGCTGTAAGGAAGCGTTTTGGCACATATTAAAAGTACTTGTATTTCCTGTATTTAATTGTTATTCAATATCCAGAAAATGTCTCATAGTATATTTTTGTGGTTTTATGAATTGGTCTATAACTAGGTGTGCACAAAAATAAAACTACTTAATTTCTTGCACAATAGTGGCAACTACTTGTCTAATCAAGATACCTCAACCCATTTTTACATTTAAAGACATTTAATATGCTTTTACATCTTAAACCATTTAAATAATCCTATTGGTTTTAGTAAATTTTTGGGATTTAAATTTATCTAATTTACAATAAGCTACTCTAGCTAAGACACAAGCTTTTTCGAAAATAAAAGCCTGTAAATTATTTTGTTTCTCTAGATTTTTTTCAAGCTAAACTATATTGTTATCGGTTAGGAAAAGTATGTATTAATGACAACAAAATAAAAAAAAAATCATGATGTAACAAAGGGCATATTTAAGAGGATCAACTAGAAGAGTTGAAAGAAGGCCTAAATGCAAATAAAGATGGGCGAGTTCTTTACTTTTTAATAAAAATTTATAGCTTTCAACACATTATCATAACAAGTGCTTATTTATCAAAGTTGAGTGAGAACAAAAAGCTTTGGTAATAACATAGTACTATACAACTGCCAATCTATTGATATTTTCTATCTTAGTTTAGCTTATATGCATAGATAACTGTCAAAAAATAATTAGCTTAAACTAGTATACAGCTTAAACCTATTTTCATAAAATCAGAATGATTTCTTTGTCAATTAATTATGTTTAGTTTTGTTTTCTGCAAACTCGGAGTGAAAATTAAAATGCAACAGGGGCTCAAGTATGAATATGACAAATATCAAATATGGCAGCATTGAATTTGCAACAGTGAAAATTACTATGTTCTGTTTTTGTTGCTATGAAACATAATTACATTTGTACATTCTAAATTCTATTAAGAAACTCTCCTTGAAATACTAAAATAGCTTTTTTTACAAAGTTCTTTGTTGTTGAAATAAAACTAATGTTTTGAATTGACCAAAAAGCTATAGAAATCTGAAATCAAATATGGCCTATTACATATACTTCTACGGTTAGACATATTGTCATATAGCCTTCCTAGACTATACTTGCTAGGCCTATCTATAGGCCTAGACATAAAAATGAATAGGCATAATATATATATATTGAAAATATTATCACTAGTCTTGTACTGACAGACTAGATCATACAACTAAATGGAAAATACAACATAGTTTCCTAACTTAAATAATGCTAATAATGTTAATAACTTGATACTATAAGAATAATAACAGAAATAAATACAAAACTAAATTTTCAACAGCTAACTTTCAACTTTGGGACTCGGCTTTAGGTTTGACTTAGAAATACATTCGTGTTTGATATTTTGTAAGCTAGGCCTGATAATAGTTTCAACAAAAACATTTTACATCTGTTTGCATAAAATACTTACATCTTCATTGTGAATTGAGGCAGCCAATGGCAGACCATCAGAGACACGAGCAATCATTGTAAGAAGTATCATGATGAATAAGTCAATTTTAGTAGGCAATAAAGTTATGGCTTAGTTTCGTGAAGTATATTACGATTAAAATGCATTTGATTCAAGATATATTATTTTTTTTATTAAAAACTGAAAACTAATAATAAATTATAAATTATATCTATAATTATAAATTATAAATAATAAATTTCAGCTCTGGCAGCTCAGGGTAAAAAACTCTCGATAGAAACTCTGTGACGCTATGGTACCATAAAAATAGAAACAATTTATTTTTAATCTAATAGCGTTTTGCAACCATTCTACAATTGCACATTTAAAACGAAATACAGCTCAACGAGTCTGCGCCGTGTAAAAATTAGATAAATTAACAGAAATTGAAAGTTATCGAACTGAATTTAGCTTAGTAAAAGAAACTCTTGAAGGGTTAAAAAACCCACAGAAGTAAAAAATGTAATTAAACCCCTTGTATATGGAAACAATTAAAATGAAAACAAGATAATTAGTAACCTAGAAAACAACATTCTACCTTCGACAACAGACAGCCAACGACCACCACTTCTAATTGTCCGTGTTACAGCATTGATTTCTCAAGATTTGCTAAGCCATTTCGCAATGGAAGACTTTCTAAACTACTTTTTTTTCGACAGAATTTTCCATAAACAATGTCGCATGCATTGTAAAAGAGAATCACAGTTTTGCATCGCTCTTAACTATTAAACAGATAAGTGAATGCACCCGCTGGTTCGATCAATGATAATAAAAAAGTTTAAATTAAAAAAAACATATCGTGGTCATTATAGAATGTTTTGGCCTTCTTTTAAGGGATACTGACTGTCTTTTATCATACATCAGCTATTAAAGGGAAGTTGTAGCCTAGTGGTTAGAGCGTCAGACTCACGACTTAAAGGTCGGAGGTTTGATTCCCGACTGTTAAATGGGTACCAACATCAGCTTGGGTAATTGAGCGTGGGTGTGGCGTCCTTCAAGTCCATGGACTGAACAGCCGTACAATACGCAGCATTTAGATGTGCTGCGGCTGTGCTGTCTGCTGCACATCTGGCCCGATCGGGGCAGGTGTAATCAATTATATATTTTTATCTGCTATTAGCATACAATCATTGGATTAACAAGCAGTCGAAAGCATTATTTGAACTCGTTTAAAGATCTCTAAATGCAAATATATACCCCATACCTACGTAGACCTTTTCTAGTTCGTGATCAATTATTTAAGCAAAGAAAAAAATTGAATCCAATAATGGAATTACCTGTTTTCATGCCCTTTTGAATAAATGAAAGTATAATTTGCTGCAATTTACTTACAGTTGGAACCTGTGGAAGTCGAAAGTTCACAAGTTTTACTGCGCTTTTATTTAGGGTAAAATTTTATAACACAATGCTCGCATTGAAAATTCGTAGGGGATAATTAGTAAAGCAAGAAAGACATGTTGTACAATTTTTTTTTCATATTAACATTTACGATGTCACACCCGTAGATGTACGAATTAATGACTGCAGATGGAATATAAACTGTACAAAAAGTACACAGTTATCGATAAGATTATGAAACATTAGTGAGTATAAGCAGACGGACATATCAACACCATTAAACTAGCTGTGACAGCAGGCATCGAGGTTAAATCATATTTCATTTAGCAACGAACCATTTATACTTTTATGTTAAGCTGATGGAAAATGCTAGCCAACACGAGGATCAGCTATTTGTTATAATTAAATAAGTGCGTTAGCGTCCGGCAGGGTAACAACTATTTGGACGATCCCTTCTTGCCGGCCGCAGTTCCTGTGGCCGAGCTCTGCTTGTCCAGATCAAAGCGCACCACTAGGCCAAAGTCGCAGACGCACAGCAGTACGGAGCCGTCCCGACTGAAACAGGTCTGTCGAACGGCACCCTGGCCTTTAGTCACATTCAGCGTGGCCGGCCGTATCTCATATATGTCCGGCGCGTCTAGGTCGAATAACAATACTTTGCCGCCAGAGTCGCCAACGGCGAGACGCTGAGATTGTAGTAAAGGATGGGGAGTGAGTGTGTGAGTGAGTGAGTGTGTGAGTGAGTGAGTGAGTGAGTGAGTGAGTGTGTGAGTGAGTGAGTGAGTGAGTGAGTGAGTGTGTGAGCGAGTGAGTAGTGAGTTAGAGATTGAGTGAGTCAGTAAGTAAGTTAGTGAGTGAGTTAGAGGGAGTGCGAGTGAGTTAGTGAGTGAGTGAATGAGTGAGTGGGCAAGTGATAGTGTGAGTGAGTGAGAGTGTGAGTGACTGAGTGAGTGATTGAGTGAGTGTTTGAGTGAGTAATTATAGCGGCCCTACTATCAAACTATAATATAAAAGTACAGTTCTCACTTTAGTTGGCAGGTGTAGATCAAATTTGATGAACCAAATATTGCAACCTTTAACAACAAAGGTGCACAGCACAGACATGGTGCTGTCAGTGTGCTTTAACGGTCCGCATTGGGCAGTTTTCAGACTGCCGGGTTTCCATAGGACAACAGAGCATTCGCAGGACTTGGATAGGATGCAGTTGCCGAACCAGGCGGCGCAGTCGATGTAGTTGCCGTGTACCTGTGCGATGGAGAATCAAATGCAACGTTTAACTAAAAAGCCTAGTAAATAGGTACATAATACGATAGAAAGGACTACTATAAAGGTGTACAGGCAGTGGCAGCGTACAGCCGTTCAGTCTGTGGACTGCGAGGCCGCAAAACCCATTTAAATTTGTACCCCATTATTGATCTAACGCTAAACTCGTTTTCCACTCGCACCAAGCGTCCCAAAGTTCGATTGTCGAGCTTTGTCGTGCAACCTACAGGCAGTGTGCACTCTTAACGTGCCTTGGAGGTTAGCCCTCAATGGCGTAAATTGCACAACAAGCCGCCAAGCCTTCTCTCCGCGGCTGCATGTCCCCTTAATGAATGTGGCTTCACTGCGGAATCGAGCTCAGGGACCTTGGTACGAAAATATTGGCCATCATAAATACTGATTCTTTGGGTACAAAAACTTGTAAGCTCTATAACAAAGCAAATTAGGCACCTCTCTAGTCACAAAGTCCGGATGATGCTGCATCCATGTTGGGAAGCGCTTCTTCTCTTTCTCATCCGACCAGGTCTTGGAGAGTTGCACCGCTTGCTGGAACTCAGGCCGGTCTAGGCGCCACAGTCGCACTGAGTGATCCATGCCGCAGGAGAGCAGCAGGCTGCAGTCGGGATTCACGTCACCGTGGAGTACCTCGGAGCGGTGGCCGTCGCAGCCGCCAAAGATGGCCACTTGATGCCCGGTGGCAAGATTCCACACCCTGGCTGTGTAATCCTTGGAGAAGGTAAACACTAGGGAGGGATCGCGCGGGCTGACCTTGAGATGATTCACACTGCTGCCGTGACCAACTAGACTTTTAATGCAGGCGGCCATGGAGGGACAGATGACGCGAATCACGCCCCGCTTGCCGGCGGTTAAAATTACCTGAGTGAGAAATTTGGGCGCATTGTTGCCAGGGTTTTAAGCCAGAAATAGGCAAGGGTTAAGACTAGGGTGATTTTTAGGCATACGTTAGTAGAGTTTGGGACGATTCTCAGGACAGCTTAGGGACGATTCTTAAACCAGTTTGAGACGATTCTGTAACCAGTTTGAGACGATTCTGTAACCAGTTTGGGATGATTCTTAAACCAGTTTGAGACGATTCTTAAACCAGTTTGAGACGATTCTCAGGACAACTTAGGGACGATTCTCAATTCAGTTTGGGATGATTCTTAAACCAGTTTGGGACGATTCTCAGGACAACTTAGGGACGATTCTCAATTCAGTTTGGGATGATTCTTAAACCAGTTTGGGACGATTCTCAGGACAACTTAGGGACGATTCTCAATTCAGTTTGGGATGATTCTCAAGCCAGTTTGGGACGATTCTCAAGCCAGTTTGGAACAATTTCAAGCCAGTTTGAGACGATTCTGTAACCAGTTTGGGACGATTTCTTATTCAGATAAAGACGATTCTTGAGCTCGATTGTGACGATTTTAAAGCTAGATTTTTACTATTCTCAGAAAGAGATTTAAGAAGACTTAGTAACGAGATGGAGATTCTCAAACCAGATTAGGAGATAATAAAAAATCAGTGTAGCGTTTTTCTGACTCAACAAGCACTCACCTGTTGCCTAGTGACGGGATCTACAGACCAGGCTAGGCAGCAGAACTCTTCGTCTTCGCCAGCCGGATCAGCGTAGGCCTGAAGAGTTTCAACCACGCCATCGGGCAGGCAGGCGTAGACGGTCACGTACCAGGCGCCGGCTGTGGCAAACAGGCAGGGCTCGTCGCAGCCGCCAACGCCAGTGTTGAACTGAACAGCATAGACAGACTGGCCGTGACCCTCTTTCAGGCTGCAAGTCTGCTTAAAGTTTAACTTCGGGCCCGCCTTGGCACCGCCGCCGCTGCCGCCGCCAAGGCCGGTCGATAGACGCCCGCCGCTGCTAGCGCGACCACCAACGGACGGCGACTGCCTAGCAGGCTGCTGCTGGCCGCCTATACTTTGAACCCGCTTGCTGCTACGCTGCTGCTGTTCATGAGACATGCTGTGAATTAGAGAGGGCTACCTGCTCGTCTGCAAATTCGCAAAAAGGTCGTGTCGTGATTAAAAAATCAACGTGATCCAGTAATTCACCATTGAGTACTATTAACATGGCTAAATATGAAGGCATAGATAGTTACTCCTTCCTTTTACCCGACTGTGTTCAAGGGAAACATGTGTCCAACATAATGAGGTCCGCAGTATCAAAAAAGTTGTCATTTTAAGAGTCAGCAGAATGGGCAGAATCACTTCCGTGCAGTGTCAGGATCAAATGGTGTATCAGTATCAGTGCAAAGGCCGGTCCACGGACTTCACAGATGTACACAGACTTCAGAAGCGCCGCTATGTTCTACAATATCTAACACTTTCTAATCTATCGAAATGTTAAAACTAAATAAATAAGTCAGATAAGACAGAAGTTGTCCAGAAACAGAAAAGGAAAAGCCTTTCACAACGAAACGGTTGTCGCCCAGTTTTTACCGTTTGCTTTATTAGGTTGTTGTTGCTGTTTAAAAAAACTGTTTTCAATTGAAAGTGAGACAAATACCAGAGCAGGCGGACATTTGTTAGAATTGAAATATTTAAATAGTGGCATAGTTATTCTATACTCTCCACTGCTAGAGGCCGTCATCACAAAACTCAGGCAGCAGCAGCAGCAGCAACAGCAGTAAAAAAGTTTTGACAGCCATCATTCAAAAGAAGTTGTCATTAAATAACAAAACAAAAAAGTCCCCAAAACATTAACATTCAATTTAATTTAAAGTGGCGGTATTGATGTTAATTAGCAGCAAAGATTGAAGACAAAACTCTCGAGAAGCATTACTTTTAGTAGTCAGGCATAAGTAATGCAGAAAGAAGGCAAGACTAGAGAAAGAGAAGGGCCTGCGAAATATATAGAGCTGAGTGATAGCACGTAATGATATAATAAAACGAATACCATTTAACAAATAGTAGTTATATAAAAGACATTTTTACGATATTCAAAAGACAACACTGAAGCTTTAATCTTTGATACTGTATTTTTATATTAGGTCTTCTTAAATGGAATTTTTTATCTGAGTATTAGAAAAATTTGCAGAAACTTGATAATAACTTACGCACACAAAGCTAACCATTTTACTTAGAGTAGCATGTCTTGCAATAATAAATTTAGCTGTCTCACTCAAAAAGGTGAAAAATATACGTGAGAAAAATATTTTTTGCCATACAAATATTATATCTATTCTGGCCTTGATTTCTAGAAGTAAACGTTTAAGAAAATACAAATTTAATGATTGAAATACGTTCAGAAAAAATTCGGGCGCAAATTTTTAGCATCTATGAAACTGGGAATTCGGAACACAAGCGTAATTAATAATATTTGTAGAAAGCGAAAACTGCTTAATATATCAGGACTTAAGTCAGGGAAGAGAGATAATTGAGCAGCGAATTTAGCTTAGCCGCGTCAGATAAAAAATATGGGATAAGAATTTAGACAATCACCTTCAGAAGCAACACCTGTTTGAGCTGGTATTGTCATAGACAATAAATAAAGTTAATTCTGCACTCAAGATTTAGGAGTAGAAAGTAAAAAGCGCTACTTTTGTTTAAAAAACCAACGTTACTTACGTAAGGAACGTTACCTTTCATAGTAAATATTTAGGCTCACATGTTCAATTTAAGCTACCTTTTTATAAATCAGGAGTAGGCAGACTTATTTGCTGGCGGGCCAAAGAGAGAATCTAAAAGACGACAGCGGGCCGCATTGACTGTATAAATATTAGATAGGGGAGAGATGAGACACGGGAGAGATGATACACGGGAGAGATGAGACACGGGAGAGATTAGACACAGGAGAGATGAGACACGGGAGAGATGAGACACGGGAGAGATGAGACACGGGAGAGATGAGACACGGGAGAGATGAGACACGGGAGAGATGAGACACAGGAGAGATGAGACAGGGGAGAGATGAGACACAGTAGAGATTAGACACGGGAGAGATTAGACACGGGAGAGATGAGACACAGTAGAGATTAGACACGGGAGAGATGAGACACGGGAGAGATGAGACAGGGGAGAGATGAGACACAGTAGAGATGAGACACAGTAGAGATTAGACACGGGAGAGATGAGACACGGGAGAGATGAGACAGGGGAGAGATGAGACACAGTAGAGATTAGACACGGGAGAGATGAGACACGGGAGAGATGAGACACGGGAGAGATGAGACACAGTAGAGATTAGACACGGGAGAGATGAGACACGGGAGAGATTAGACACGGGAGACATGAGACAAAGAAAGATGATACACGAGAGAGATTAGACACGGGAGAGATGAGACAGGGGAGAGATTAGACACGGGAGAGTTTAGACACGGGAGAGATGAGACACGGGAGAGATTAGACACGGGAGAGTTTAGACACGGGAGAGATGAGACACGGGAGAGATGAGACAGGAAAGAGATGAAATAGGACACTGTAGATGTCAGAATGGGTAACGGGCCGGATTTGGGAGCTTCGAGGGCCGCATCTGGCCCGCGGGCCGGAGTTTGCCGACCCCTGTTATAAATCGTTAGTTTTAGATGACTTTTAGATTTTAGGAGAAACATTTTTAACTGAGAAACGCGTTAATTCTTTTAATTAAAAACTGATTAAATATTTATCAATTTAAGAGATTTAACTTTTATATCTAACCACCCTCAGAACAGTACATTTTTAGAAGCCACACTAACTGGTCGTTACTTCTAAACAGCAGATCAAAGCAAAATTAAACCCAGTCGATTGTTATATTATCTGTGCTTTTTTAATGTCAGATTGCCAGCCAAAAATAAACAATTTGATTGCTTGATGGATTTAATAATAATTAAAAATAAATAACAGTTAAAAGAATTGCAGCAGTACTTTCTTACCCGAATAAAGCAAAAAATCAAAACTGCTGAACAAAGGAAACATAATTATAGCCATAAGCATGAGGTGCAAGCTGCTGAGAGACAGCTAGCTTAGGTGTTTTAGGCACAATTCTCTGGGGGACATACAAGCCTCTCTAATCAATAGTGTAGATGCAAGAAATAGGCAGGCGGCAGTTTTTTAGCCTAGAACCGGTTTCTGGCTGAGACAGCCATCATTAGCCAGGCTCAACCGACAAGCCGCAATCCGAATTTTTGCACAGATACGTTAAGGCCTACTATAAGTAGCCCAGCGGATCATTTCGGAGACTTAAATTGAAATCGGGACACCAAAAAACTGCCAATTAGCATCTGGCAGTGTTTCTAGGAAAGGATTGAAAACCACGCATTATACTCGTTAAATGATAAATACAAGGCCTGTACTGGTTAAACAATAAAAGTAGCAGCTTCACTGACTGGCTGCGCCGCCAGATGAAGAAGTTCCGCCGCCCATCATGAAGGTCGGGCCGCCGGCGCCTCCAGCCACCCCACCGGAGCCGAAGTTAAACGCCGTTGGTATAGCAGTCTGGGCGAAGGTGTAGCCGCCTGATTGGCCAATCTTTTTCGATTGGCGAGCGCTAAGCCTCAGCTCGGCCATATGTAGCACATCCTGAAGCTGGGTCCGCTGTTGCTCATTGGCTACGCCTAGCAGCTGCGTGTACACCTGACCACCGGCCAGGCCATCCAGGGTGGCCTTGAACACCGCGTATTCGTCTAGTTCGCAATCGTCTTCATCCAGCTTAGTGCTGTACATAGGATTAACCAAATCCTCGTCTTCGTATTCTTCATCGTCGTCGTCATCGTCGCCCTCGGCGTTGCCGTTATCGTCGCCATTCTCACCTTTCTGCTGTTTCTGATCGTATTTCTTTAATCTGGCAACGTATTCTTCCTGATCGGGATCTATGTCGTCTTCGTCGCTGTCCAGCTCTTTGTGCTCATCGTCTTTGTTTGGCTTCCCGTTGGAGCGCCGGCTGCTATCGGCGCCGTTTTCATCGTCGACTTGCTCTTCCTCATCGTCGTCGTCATCGTCGTTCTCTAGCCGGCCCTTGAGCTGATAGGCGGCCTTCAGTCCGTGGAACAGGCTGAGAAAGTGCGGCAGAAGGCTTGGCAGAGCGGCAGCGAAGCAGGCGGGCATTCGCTCGGGTGGACAGGTCAGCAGTGTGCAGAAGCCGAGTACGCACAGCTTGCGATCGTGCAGGCTGAGAAAGCAGTCCACATCCGAGATCCACTGGGCTGTTGGATAATATGGCAGGTTGATTTAAGGTCAATCGATATTTCTGTGGGTTCCCGGTGGATAGAATAACTGACACGGGGTACTCAAACAAACGAATCAAATAAACACAAATCAATTAAATAATTAACGTAAATACTCAAACATACTCGTAAAAAAAAATAATTGCAGGAGGGCTGCGGGCAGTGGCGCATCATTTGGTGGCACTAGAACCGCAGCCAGCGAGAAGGCAATTCTGCCCATTTCGCTGACTCCTGAGCGCACACCCGCACAGATACCATCCGCACAGGCACACTGTCACACAGGTGAGTACATCTGCCCTGACTTTCTCATCGTCAGGCAGTGTACACTTTCAAAGTGCGTTGGAGGTTGGCCCTCAAGTGCATAGTTTTACACGACAAGCCCCCAAGCCTTCTCTCCGCGGCTGCGCCCCAAATTGATGTGGCCTCGCCGCGGAATCGAACTCAGGGACCTTGGTGCGAGAGGCAAACGCTTTAGACCGCTCTGCCACTGACCCTTAAGATTTCTTGTTAATTTAGTTTGCACATAAGAAAGACACTAAATATAGTGGGTGTAGGTCAGTGCATATGGTACATATACCCAATATGTCGATAGACATTTCTGTGGGTCCCCAGTGGATAGAAGCATACCAAGGAATCTTTCGAACAGGCCAGGCTGCTGTGTCAGCAGCTGCAGGGTGGCCTCGGGCCAGTGCAGAAGGGCCGCCACGCCCACTAGCAGGCACATGGCTCGCAGCTCCGAGGTGGCCACCGGACGATCGCCCAGTACCCGAACAACAGCAGCCTGGAGAATGCGCGGCACCAGGGCATCGATGCGACCCGGATACTGCAGCAGCAGCACCTCGAGCAGTTTAGCGGCATTGTACTCCGTGTCTTCGTCGGCGCCGCCGCTTTCTAGCACGCTGTAGCACATGCGCAGGACGAAGTCAATCCGGCTCGGATCGGCCAGGAAGGCATCCGGATCAACGGTCACGTAGCAGTACAGCGGGTTCATCATGTCGCTAAAGTAGTCGGGACCGTCGCGTTCAAAGCAGGCGAAGAGCAGCGGCAGCACGGTCCACATCTGGTCGGAGATTCTCTCGCAGATTAGGCTGTGCGCCAGAGAGATGGCTTCTTCGTAGTACTCCACAATGCCGTCAGTCAGAATGTACCTGTTGCGAATGCAATGCGTTTGTAGGAATGCAGGAAACCCACGAAAACCGGTAAAACAGGTGGGAAAAATATTAAAAAAAAGGAGTGCACGTAAAACCATGCAAAGCAAAAAAGGCCAGAAAAATAAGTAAACCCGGAAAAACACGTAATCTTGAAAAAAAACATATAAACCCGGAAAAACACGTAAACTTGAAAAGAAACATATAAACCCGGAAAATACGTGAAATTTGGGATTAGAAAACATGGACAAAACTGGAAAAGAAACGTAAAAGCCAGAAAACATGAAAACCAAGGGAAAACAAAAAAACCGTAAAAACATGGAAAACCTGGAAAATTTGAAACCTGAAAATTATGAATATCGCATCCGCTTACCTCACTAGGCCAATCATAATTGGTTCCAGCTGAGACATGAGCTGGCTGTCCTCTTCTAGCACGCTGGCAATGGTCTCCAGTGTGGTCAGAATGCCCATGGCCAGCATGGCGCTGTCCTCGTCATCCTCATCGCCGGCGGGAGCTACGCCGCTTTCGTTGCCGGCTCCGCCGTGTACAGTGGATTTCAACAATTGAACAAAGGTGTCGGACAATTGTTGTACAATCGACTGGGCAAGCGGCCCGATTTCTTCGCGATATTCTAAGAAAACCTGTTAATTAGTGAGCATGAAAGTGATTTGATTGCTTAAGAATCTTCTCAGATTAGTTGGTTGTCACTTTCCAGAATTACAGCCATCTCAGACTTATTGGTTGTCAATCACGCTTTGACTGTCATCAAACCTGTCAATCACCCCTAAGGGACTTGAATGTCATGAACCATACTAGGAGAATCGGCTGTCAATCACCCCAGGTGCTTTGACTGTCATTAAGCATAGTAGGGTAATGGCTGTCAATCACCCCACTGGCTAGACTGTCATCAACTAAAGAAGGGGAATCGGCCCCACAAAAGTGCTCACCTTTTGCAGGACACTATTGAGCTCGTCGCTGCCAGTCTGTCGCATTGTCTCTAGCAGAGCTTGCAGCATAGCCGGTATGTACGGCTTAGCAATGTCAGCGAACTCATCCTGATCATTTAGCAGGTCCTGCAGAGCCAACGCGGCCTCCATGCGTACTGGCAGTTCTTTCTCTTCAACAAGACCCCGCTGGATCAGTTCGGCAATTTGGCTGAGCGCCTCAGGCGACAGCTTGGCCTCGGAGAAGCGCTGAAACAGCCAGCAGGCCCTGGCCCGTAAGAAGCCGTGCGGCGAGCGCGTCTGTGGAAACACTTTGTCGCGCAGGAATCGCTCAATTTCGCGCTTGTAGAGCCGCTTTTTAGCCAACAGGTCGGCAACCACGCCGACAATGTGCAGTGCTCCGTCTAGCTCCTTAGGCGGCGCCGGGTCTCGGTTGATCAGTTCAACGCAGAACTGCATGCATTTATCAAGAACTTCGCGACGCTTCTGACTGGCCGTATGGATCAGATTCTGAGCTGACAGTGTCGGGCTGCTGAACTCTTCGAAAACATCGAATTTCACCTGAGTCGGGCGGGTGTGAAGTTGAAATGCGTTAAACTGGATTAGCATGTATATATTATATGCATTATTGTATACATGAATATATTTATTTCTTCTATATGAATATATTTGGTGAGGCTCTGAGTTCTCCAATTTATTATACCCCGACTGTTAGTGCTAGTGTTACTGTCGAGTGTTAACATCTATTGTCCTCTAAGTTTTCAATTATTTATCCTCCAAGCGTTTCCATTTTTTATCCAATGAGTGCTTCCATTGTTTATCCAATGAGTGCTTCCATTGTTTATCCAATGAGTGCTTCCATTGTTTATCCTATGAGCGCTTCCATTGTTTATCCTATGAGTGCCTCCACTTTTTATCCTATGAGTGCTTCCACTGTTTATCCTATGAGCGCTTCCATTGTTTATCCTATGAGTGCTTCCAATGTTTATCCTATGAGCGCTTCCATTGTTTATACAATGAGTGCTTCCAATGTTTATCCTATGAGCGCTTCTATTGTTTATACAATGAGTGCTTCCATTGTTTATCCTATGAGTGCTTCCATTGTTTATCCTATGAGCGCTTCCATTGTTTATACTATGAGTGCTTCCATTGTTTATCCTATGAGCGCTTCCATTGTTTATCCTATGAGCGCTTCCATTGTTTATCCTATGAGCGCTTCCATTGTTTATCCTATGAGCGCTTCCATTGTTTATCCTATGAGCGCTTCCATTGTTTATCCTATGAGCGCTTCCATTGTTTATCCTATGAGCGCTTCCATTGTTTATCCTATGAGCGCTTCCATTGTTTATCCTATGAGCGCTTCCATTGTTTATCCTATGAGCGCTTCCATTGTTTATCCTATGAGTGCTTCCATTGTTTATCCTATGAGCGCTTCCATTGTTTATCATATGAGTGCTTCCAATGTTTATCCTATGAGCGCTTCCATTGTTTATCCTATGAGCGCTTCTATTGTTTATCCTATGAGCACTTCCATTGTTTGTCCTATGAGTGCTTCCAATGTTTATCCTATGAGTGCTTCAAATGTTTATCCTATGAGCGCTTCCATTGTTTATCCTATGAGCGCTTCTATTGTTTATCCTATGAGCACTTCCATTGTTTGTCCTATGAGTGCTTCCAATGTTTATCCTATGAGTGCTTCAAATGTTTATCCTATGAGCGCTTCCATTGATTATCCTTCTATTTCTTATCGTTTAAGTGCTTCTTTTTCTTATCGTTTAAGTTTTTCTATTTCTTATCGTTCGAGTGCTTCTATTTCTTATCGTTCGAGTGCTTCTATTTCTTATCGTTCGAGTGCTTCTATTTCTTATCGTTTAAGTGCTTCTATTTCTTATCGTTCGAGTGCTTCTATTTCTTATCGTACCAGCGATTCAGTTCATTATACTCCGAGCTGTCGTCTTGTACTTCCAGCCCCTGGCCATTATCCTGCCAGCAGTCTCAGCCACTACACTTGCATAATTGTTAGACAAAAAAATTAACAAACACAAGGCGGCTCACCTTGACATACTCAACAGGATCGGATTCCCACAATTCGGCATCTGAGTCGCTGTGACACAACAAAGGAAAGCAGACTCTGGCAATGACCTCCTGCATGTGCGGCTTAATATAACGCCAGGTGTGCGCGTAAGGCACGGCAGTGTCCAAGTAGCTTAGCATATGATAGAGCATCTTGGGTGACAGATATTCGGCCCGGCTGTACCTATCCAGCCATTCGAATACCACCTGTAGCACAGTACCGGGTACGGCCTTGACGTACCAGTCGCCGAAGCTGGCGTCCCGCTTTGATAAGTCGTCGTTAGGGCCGAATTTTTCGAACCAAGCCTAAAAACGGGGGAAAGTGGAAGGCAAACAACAACTGAGTCTTTGATGATGGGAGCTGAATACAAACTGAAGCTGAGTTCTTCTGGACAGAGAAAAGTGCTCTATGGGACAGGGGTTTGAAAGAAGAAGGGACAAGAAAACAGGGATCTCAGGGTCGCTTTGAAGATAATAAAACTAGAAGGCAGGGATCTGACGGCTTTAACATAAAAAAAGGGATTGAAAAGCAGGGATCTGACGGTTTTAACAGAGATGAAGGGATTGGAAAGCAGGGATCTGACGGTTTTTAGCAGAAATGAAGGGATTGAAAAGCAGGGATCTGACGGTTTTAACAGAGATGAAGGGATTGAAAAGCAGGGATCTGACGGTTTTAACAGAAATAAAAGGATGGGAAAGCAGGGATCTGACGGTTTCAACTGAGATGAAGGGGTTGGAAAGCAGGGATCTGACGGTTTTTAGCGGAAATGAAGGGATTGAAAAGCAGGGATCTGACGGTTTTAACAGAAATAAAGGGATTGGAAAGCAGGGATCTGACGGTTTTAACAGAGAAGAAGGGATTGGAAAGCAGGGATCTGACGGTTTTAACAGAGATGAAGGGATTGAAAAGCAGGGATCTGACGGTTTTAACAGAGATGAAGGGATTGAAAAGCAGGGATCTGACGGTTTTAACAGAGAAGAAGGGATTGAAAAGCAGGGATCTGACGGTTTTTAGCAGAGAAGAAGGGATTGAAAAGCAGGGATCTGACGGTTTTAACAGAGAAGAAGGGATTGAAAAGCAGGGATCTGACAGTTTTTAGCAGAAATGAAGGGATCTGGCTATTTCAACATAAATAAAGGGATTGGAAAGCATTCTTGTTTATTGTTTAATCAAATTAGCTGATCTGATTAAAATAATATATTTACGACGGCATGATTCATCTACTAACCTGAAGACAGTGCATAGCCCACTTCTTGGCCTTCCACCAGCACAGTTCGGGCCGTTCATCCGGATCAACGCCCTGTTGGCACTCCTCAGGAACCGGGCTGCGCACAATCCTAGTGATGGCCTCAGACCAGATTAGGACTAAGTCGCGATTGGTCTCAAGCACTGGCGGCAGGTAATTGCTAGTATAGGCGTAGAATATCTACAATCATATTAGAAATGCCTAAATATGAGGCGGTTATGGTATACTTATTTTTGTGTCTATGGGTGTACTCAGGGATTAGCGCGATAGGCAGAATTGACTCCTTGCTAGCTGCGGGTCGACTGTTGACCAAACAATGCGCAAATGCCCACAAGATTTCAAATTTTAAAGCTAATTCGGTTACCTTTAACACGAGTTTCTGCACCAGAGCGCTGAACGCGGTCGGGCCATCCGTATCGGCCTGCGCAAGCCGCTGCAGCAGCAATGGCAGCAGGCGGGACATAGCTTCGTCAACAGGGCCTCGCTGATCAGTCTTGGCGTATTGGAACGACTTGGCGAATGTGTAGGCGGCGGTCAGGGCGCCTGGCAATAGGCTGAGATTGTCGCAGGCCACGGCACGGCAGAGCTGGTCGGGCAGGTCCGCACCCCATCTGGCTGGGAAATCCTGGATTAGTGTACAATTAAAAAAGATTAATTAATAAGCTCACTCAAATCACATCACAAGTATTATGGTTTACAAGCGGTGCAGTCTTAGACCTGTCCTGAACTTCACAAACCCCCCCCAGGTGTGTACAGTTGTTCAGTCTATGGACTAAAGAGGTTGCCACGATAACCCGAATTTCTAATCCAGTTGATACTAGTACCCATTATACAACTGGGTCAACCAAAATGGCGCTATCACATTACAAAAATTCGGACTAAATTACGGACAAAAACCCTAGCAAAGTCCAGCATTTTGGATTTTCGACATTGTAATAAATCGGTCTTGTCAACTAACATAATTGCAAAAAATTAAGGACGACATTTTGACAGCATTTTAACCATATTTTGATGGTTAGAATAACTGACCCGGGGTACTCAAAAAATTAATAAAAAAAACACAATTACATAATTTTTTGTGTTGGCGAGCTTAAACAATAATTTTATTAATTGCAGGAGGGCTGCGGGCAATGGCACATCATTTGGTGACACTAGACTCGCAGCCAGCGAGGAGGCAGTCTTCCCATTTCGCTAACTCCTGAGCACACACGCACACACAGATACTGTACGCAGGCACACGCTCACACAGGTGAGTACATCTGCCCTGACTTTCTCGTCCTCAGGCAGTGTACACTCTCACTGTACCTTGGATGTTTGCCCTTTAAGGCCTCAAAACTTCCCACCGCGGCTGCGCCCCAAATAAATATGGCCTCACCGCGGAATCGAGCTTAGGGATCTTAGTGTGAGAGGCAAAAGCGTTAGACCGCTCTGCCACTCACCCCTCTGTATCGTCTCTTTTCGGACTAATTTTATCTTGCCTTGCCTTCAAAGCTATCGTGTGTTAACGGTCAGCAGCGTTTTAAATGCCCAGCTCAAACCCAATCACCTGCAGCATAGCGGCTAGGCAGACTCGCAGCTGATTCAAGATGGCCTCAGGAGCATGCAGCATCGCGTCAATGATGGTGGCGCGCAGCTGGACTCGATCCGGCTCCGACAGGCTAAATGGCTGCTGCGGCGCTGTTGAACTATCGCCGGTATTGTCGCAATCGTCCTGATCGTCGGATGGTCGCCAGAAACGATTAACCGTGTTCTTTAAATAGATAGCGCCAGCCTGGCGGGTTGGGCCTTCCAGTTCGTTGGACATCACTAGCAATAGCAGGCCGGACACGAAGCCAGGCGTTGAACGAGCCTCGTCTAGAAAGGCCTCGGCCTCTTTCTGCTGACTGGGCTCCAGCGTAGCCTTCAAGGCTTGCACAATGCGAGCGCCATCCGCCATTTTCAGAGCAACTGTTGTGTAGTCCTAACTAGAGTAAAAGTAGCTTGATTTGTTTTAGCTATGAGAATGGCGATGCCAAGGCTGGCTGAAATTATTTAGTTATTGATACAAATCTATGCAGAATACATTTCTGGACTCACTAGCAAAATTAAAACATTATTAGCAATAGGCCTTATAGCCTTGGAAGAGTAGTTCTAGTGGGTCATGACCACTCAAAACTGGCTTTTTAAAAATCTAGTTTAAAACTAGTTGGCAATGACCCCTAGACAAAATTTTAATAGCTACACTACACTACTTGTATGTTTTTGTATGTACAACTGTACATATTGTATGTTTCTTGTAAAAAGAATTCAGACTTACCCTAGTCCTATAACCTGAAGTTAAAACAATCTAAAAAGCAAGGCATATAGTAAAGAGTCATTTAAAGTAGCTTTTTTGTATAATGCAATCAATGAACAACTAACATATTTAAATTGCAGCTACAGTACTAAACCTATTTATAGCATATGTAATTTTCACACAAAAACAAATTCATAAGACAACAAGCAACAAACCAAAACAAATTTCTAGACCTTCCAAGTTAGATTTTATTGGGATATAATATATACTATGTAGCTAAATCAATACTATACTTTCTATACATACCAGATATTTTCTAATACAATACTGAAAAAAAGCTCGAGTTCTTGAGCATTTTACACTTGTAATTACATTTCATTATTTTGCTACAATCTAGCATTTTTATTAATAAATTTAAATAGCATATAAACATAAAAATTAACAGTTATGCTTGAATATGTTGTTGTTCAAAGCAGAAATAATATAGCTGGCCCAGAAAGGGAAAATAACAAATGCAATTTTATTTTTTAAGAAAAGTACAACTTTACCTGTAGCTGAAATACTAAGAAGACTTCTACTATTTGTGTGCTATGATAATGAAATAGAGATGATAAATTGGCACAGGCTGATCAGTAAATGCTAGATTAGGTAGAGGCTCTCTCCTTTATTTAGCCAATAAATAATCATTGGCAATGAGCTATTTCAGCTGCCAAAACTCCAGAAGCAAATGCAATATCATTTGTATTTGATTTCAAGGTTGTCATGTGGTATGCATTGCCTAATGTGTTTCCTACTACAATATTACATGACTACTAGGCCTACAATTTCCACTACACACAAGCCATGTTGAGGAAGCTGTTGCATAGGCATTAGCCCTATTGTAGCCAAGTCTTTTTTGTGGACAGTGTCTGGCTTAAATTCAAAATATGGCTGGCACTCCAGCCATTGACCATCTGTGGCGCAACTGTGGTGTACTAATCAAATGCTCTTTTTATCATTTCATCTTTAATTCCTCACTGAACTGAATGACCTTTCCTGTGTGATCTGGCATATTCTTTGGCTAATTGCTAAAGAGTCTAGCATGTTTTGGACCTTGGCTAGGGGGCATTAGGACTAGCAAGTCAAACACTATATAGCACTATTCAAAAAGACACTGTAACACACTAAAAGTGGGGAACAAACTTCAAGCCGGCATACCAAGACCAGTTTCTGGCTTGTTTGCCTTTATCAGTCAGCCATAGCCACATGCAGTCCTCTCCCACTACTCTTAGTGTGCACAGAAGTCTCTATTAAGCTTGCCATTTTATGGCAATATTTTTAAGTGTTATGTGAGAGTTTTGCAGCCAAGTCTTTGCTTTTCTACTGTTGTCAGTAGTCTGAATTGTATCTCTCACATATACACCCTTCTTCAAATGTTGGCACTCTTGCCAACAAATTTTTCTGTTGGCTCTCTTACCCTCTTTTTTGGGTGGCCAGGTACACTCACTGCAGGGAACCAATTGTATCACACTAAAAGTGGGGAACAAACCTCACGTTGGCAGATCGAGACCAGTTTCTGGCTTGTTTGCCTTTATCAGTCAGCCATAGCCACACGCAGTCCTCTCCCACCACTCTTAGTGTGCACAGAAGTCTCTATTAAGCTTGCCATTTTTATGGCAATACTTTTTTAGTGTTAGGCCTATGTGAGAGTTTTGCAGCCAAGTCTTTGCTTTTCTACTTTTGTCAGTAGTCTGAATTGTATCTCTCACAGACACTAGGGCCTAGGCCTAGACTTGCTAGGCATGCAAGAGACATACCAAGACTATAAAATCACTTTAGTGATTTCATAGACATTATTAGCTATAACATTTTTTAATGTTAGCTATAACATTTTTTTATGTTAGCTATAAAATTTTTTAATGTTAGCTATAACATTTTTTAATGTTAGCTATAACATTAACAGAACAGCACATGAAGGCTCTAGAGAACATCCAGTAGCTAACTACATTCATCATTCATCAGTGACTTCAAAGCACTATCAGGACCACTACTAGGTTTATAAGTCATCAGCACGACTAATGATTAGGAGGGCTACCATGTTGCTATAAATAATGTGTACATAGGGCCTACAGATGTAGAAATATCAATTTTATGAGTAGGCCTACTGCTTCAAGAAATTCACCAAAAGGCACTGTTGGCACCTATTAACCCCATTGGAGCCAATAGGGTTTTTGCCCGCGCGGCCGCGCCTTGTGTGTGTAACGTAAGTTGTCGAAATACACTACAGAGATAAAAAACAGGTCATTTGGTATATGCGTCAATATTTTTGCAAAATATCCATGTCACCTGTTCAATTTTTAGAAATACACTGATGGAGATCAAAAAAAGTATTTTGACATTTTTTCGTGAAATCAATTAGGGCCTACTAGGCCTACATTGAAGATAGCAATTAGGGATTTGCGCTCTTTTTCTTGAAAACAACTGCACGCCTGCGCGCCTAGCAGGAGTGTCTGTAGCTTTTTTTAATGGTAGTTGTTATTTGTCCGGTTAACCGGACAAATAGCCGTTTGATTATTCGTCCGGTTAACCGGACAAATAGCCGTTCGATTATTCGTCCGGTTAACCGGTTAACAGTGACTTTGCTGTCAACCACTGATGTCAAAGTGGTGGTAAAATTCATGTAGGCATCGTTTCTTAGAAATGTTTATCATATAAATCCATTGTTGAGTTAGCTGAGTCCCTGAAAAATTAGGAAACTAAAAGCTAACCTATCTAACTAAAAGGGCAATTGATCTATATGCTATCTATATATAATTTTAGGTTGCCGACAGACCAATGCCTGGATCAAGGAACAACTATGTCTTCGTTTATATATATATATCTTAATATATTGCCTCTTAATAGCCATAGCCAATAGCCATTTGATTATTCGTCCGGTTAAATTAAAACCAAAACTTTTCGGTGTTGACTATATCTCCTGCATCAAAGTCACTGTTAACCGGTTAACCGGACGAATAATCAAACGGCTATTTGTCCGGTTAACCAGACGAATAATCAAACGGCTATTTGTCCGGTTAACCGGATGAATAACCAAATGGCTATTTGTCCGGTTAACCGGACAAATAACAACTACCTTTTTAAATACGCTCCACTAGGGCCTATTAAGGCACTAGGAATCTAGGATAGCTTTAGGATAGATATTGCAATGACATGACACAGTGGCTGCCATGCATCTGCTGCAGGCTTATAGGCCTAGCTGAATTTGCATGACTTTGCTACATAGTAAAACTCATGTAATGATTTATTGTATCTATCTGACTTACTACTTGCTTTATTTATGTTTTATTTATGTTTCACCTTTGATTAATGTTAACCAAAAATTTAGACATTTCAAATTTGCAATGTGAATCAAATAATTTCAAGCTGTAATTAGCCAATAAAAATGTTGGTGCAGTGGATTTTCCAATATTAGGTTTATAGCTATTTCTGTGTGTAGCACATACAAGTTTGGAAATTGCAAAAACACTGGACAGGATGAACAAAGTTTAAGACATTTGGACAGGCACTTTAGAATTTTGCGCATCTATTTTCAGTGATTGTTACATCAATCGCATTGTTTAGGCACTTAATTTCCTCATAGTGAAATTAAAACTATAAATATTAATTTGAGCAATGGAAGACTAAAATAAATTAAAAGTTTTATACGTTATGTGTTAATGTTTACTTTGTCTTAAAATGAATAGTCATTAAAAATTACTTATTACGTGTGAGTTGCAATTCGTTTAATGATTAGCATAGCAAGTGGTGTAGATGTCTGTGCTGCTCGTTACAGCGCGCTACGTCCGACGTAAAAAAGTAGTGAAAATTTAATTTTTTAAGCACCATTAGTTAGTAAAACAATGATGCAAATAATTTAGCAGTAAAACTGAAATGTTAACTATTTTATTTAAAAAAGGTTTTTAATATTATAAAATTTAAATTTTTTTGCAAAGTTCAAGACGAAATAAGTTCCGGAAAGCTTTATTGAAAGCCGATTATTTATGTATGACTTGTTTATTGAAAGTTTTGCCAACGAGAACACTAACCAATTAAAGTAGAAAATATGCCTTATTGAAGTTTGTTGCTTGTTAAGTTGCATATTTATTACAGTATTTTTTAAATAAAGCAAAATGCATTGGATCCTGTCAATTCAGCCAGACATTAATAATAAGACAGTAATTATTTTGATTGTTAAGGAAGCTAATATAAAAGTAATTGTTTTTGTCATTTTTCGCTTAAAACCCACTACAACTTTTGCTGTTTGAAAATGCTATGTTCGATCCAAGGACTACTAGGAGTAGATAGGTATATATAGATAGGAGCCTTATTGACAGTATTTGCAGTATACTTCTTCTCCTATACTGGTTCTTGGTTAGATCTTCTATCGCATGGATGTTAATTTAACGGTTGATGTACAATAAATAAAATAACTGTTGTTTCAATTTCAATTAGGCCTAGTAAAAAAGGCTACCAGTGCTACTCTTAGACTTTTACGTGATTTAGATGAAAGTTGGCGCAGCACAGCACAGCATGGAAGGCGCCTATGTGTATTACGCTGCCACAAAACAAGTTTTACAACTAGAATTCCTCGTCCGACCGATTATAAATGCAGTTAAGATCGCGAGCGGCGATTCAACCATTATTTGTTACGAGATACGAGAGGCAATAATGTAGAATTTTTCATGGGTAATCAGCAGGTAAACTCATAATGAAATCTCGTCTCTCGACCTCACACCATCTTAAGGCGCCCATGCATTGTCTTTGTGTGTTACGTCATGTATTAAATGTTACTGCGAGTGTTTGTGAGTTAATCTGGCCCATTTATGTTTATACACCCAATTTTCGTTTATCTACCCCTGAGTTTACCCGCCTATCTACATCATCTGTCTTTTTCTAACCCATGTGAATTTTTATCTACGCCATCTGCCTTTATACATCCCATCTGTGTTTATTTACATTGTCTGTGTTTATCTAACCCATGCGTTTTATCTAAACCTTGTGTTTTAATCTTTCATGTGTTTCTATTTACCCCATCTGTGTTTAGGCCTATCTATTGCCATTGGTTTATGCATTGTGAAGTTTTTTAAGGTCAGGGAATCGTATTTTGTTGTGTAAACAGTTACGATATTTCTGTTAGAATCGGCAAAAAGTGTAACTGTAATTTGTATTGGGTATACATGTATTGCGTAAATCAACATTATGAAACTGAGATTAACTCGGACTTTATATAATTTTGTCAGCTTTAGCTAGCTTTCTAAATTTAGAATGTTAATACAATGCTAAGGGGTAGGATCGTACAGAATTTAGAATTTGGTGCACTATGAACAAGCAAACATTATTTAATCTTAAGCCCCGTCTTGTAACTAAGCCTATGATAGGCTAGCAACTGGTGAATGTGCGCCCTCTCCCGAACCATCGAGTCCAACAGGCTGCGATCGATCTTCAACGCTAGCGACAAGAAGAACTGGCACGAGAACAGGCAGCCCATGCCGATTGAAGTGGCAATCGCCAAGCTGACCAGCAACTGACGCAGGGCGTGCGCTGTGCGCCAACGATCAGCGCGATACGCTCCCAGACGCTCCGGCACTCCACAGACCACGTAGCCACCTGGGCACCAATCCAACTCCTGCCTGTGGCCTAGGCACTCCAGACCTAGACAGCTTCTGCGGGTGCCAGTCAGTCAGTCAGTCAGTCAGTCAGTGAGTCAGTCAGTCAGTCAGTCAGAACGCACCTGACACGATATCGCACCCGTCTGTCTCCGCAGTCGGGGTCGCACGAGCTCCAAGGTCCCCAAGTCGACCAGAGGCCTCGTCGCAGCTCGCAATTCTTGCCGTAGTGCGTCACTGAGCACTGGCAGACGGCCTGGCCACGGCTAGAGACGCAGTCGCCAAACTCGCAGGGCAGACCACCGCACGGATCTGGCGGCAGCTGACAGTTGGGATCAATATCATTCGAAGCCTGAAGGAATCAGAGATGGCGCTTGTTTTTTATGCAGAACTGTGTAAAAACAATACACGCGCCAAGGACTTCTAACAAAATAGGTCGCGAGTTCGATTCCTAGCGGAAGGACACCACTATTTAACATGATATTTAGCTCAAGACACTAAATTCTCTAGTACACTAACACTCAAAGCACACTTTCTAACACTCCAGAACACTAACACCCCAGAATAATGTCAAATACTTCAGAACAATGTCTTACACCTGCGTGGCTAAGTCCTCCGGTGTCCATAACCCAGCCATTGGTGCAGCGGCACACGTACAAGTCCATGCCTAGCACCGGCTCGCAGTGTCCACCGGCGCCAACATTGCAGGCAATATTGCCACTGGGCTTCGTTCCAAGCTCCTTCGGCTGCCTAGCAAAGCAGGCGTCCCTCAGTTCGCTGCACGTGGGCCCCATGAATCCAGACTTGCAGTGGCATTTCATGTCGCTAGTTAGCGGGTCGTACTGGCAGCTCTGGGATCCGAACGCGGAACACGGACTGTTCGTCTGGAGTGAGCGATATCTACTTTCAACTCTCTACTGTCAACTCTCTACTGTCTCATCTCTCTTCTGTCTCATCTCTCTACTGTCTCATCTATCCCCATGAAGAACTGGGGCCTACTGTCAACTCTCTACTGTCTCATCTCTCTACTGTCAACTCTCTACTGTCTCATCCCTCTCCTGTCTCATCTCTCTACTGTCTCATTTCTCTACTGTCTCATTTCTATACTGTCTCATCTCTCTACTGTCAACTCTCTACTGTTTCAACTCTCTACTGTCTCATCTCTCTACTGTCTCATCTCTCTACTGTCAACTCTCTACTGTTTCAACTCTCTACTGTCTCATCTCTCTACTGTCAACTCTCTACTGTCTCATCCCTCTCCTGTCTCATCTCTCTACTGTCTCATCTCTCTACTGTCTCATTTCTATACTGTCTCATCTCTCTACTGTCAACTCTCTACTGTTTCAACTCTCTACTGTCTCATCTCTCTACTGTCTCATCTCTCTACTGTCTCATCTATCCCCATGAAGAACTGGGGCCTACTGTCAACTCTCTACTGTCTCATCTCTCTACTGTCATCTCTCTACTGTCAA
Source organism: Macrostomum hystrix (assembly GCA_950097015.1). NCBI lineage: Eukaryota > Metazoa > Platyhelminthes > Macrostomidae > Macrostomum > Macrostomum hystrix. The sequence continues at coordinate 34,337,829 of CATNEN010000038.1, read as the reverse complement.
CTCTCTACTGTCTCATCTCTCTACTGTCTGATCTCTCTACTGTCTCATCTCTCTACTGTCTCATCCCTCTCCTGTCTCATCTCTCTACTGTCTCATCTCTCTACTGTCTCATTTCTATACTGTCTCATCTCTCTACTGTCAACTCTCTACTGTTTCATCTCTCTACTGTCTGATCTCTCTACTGTCTCATTTCTATACTGTCTCATCTCTCTACTGTCAACTCTCTACTGTCTCATCTCTCTACTGTCTGATCTCTCTACTGTCTCATCTCTCTACTGTCTCATCCCTCTCCTGTCTCATCTCTCTACTGTCTCATCTCTCTACTGTCTCATTTCTATACTGTCTCATCTCTCTACTGTCAACTCTCTACTGTTTCATCTCTCTACTGTCTGATCTCTCTACTGTCTCATCTCTCTACTGTCTCATCCCTCTCCTGGCTCTTCTCTCTACTGTCAACTCTCTACTGCCTCATCTCTCAACTGTCTCGTCTCTCTCCTGCCTCAACTCTCTACTGTCTCATCTCTCTCCTGGCTCTTCTCTCTACTGTCAACTCTCTACTGTCTCATCTCTCAACTGTCTCGTCTCTCTCCTGCCTCAACTCTCTACTGTCTCATCTCTCTACTGTCTCGTCTCTCTACTGTCTCATCCCTCTCCTGTCTCATCTCTCTACTGTCAACTCTCTACTGTCTCATCTCTCAACTGTCTCGTCTCTCTCCTGCCTCAACTCTCTACTGTCTCGTCTCTCTACTGTCTCGTCTCTCTACTGTCTCATTCCTCTACTGTCTGATCTCTCTACTGTCTCGTCTCTATACTGTCTCATCTCTCTACTGTCAACTCTCTACTGTCTCATCTCTCTACTGTCAACTCTCTACTGTCTCATCTCTCTACTGTCAACTCTCTACTGTCTCATCCCTCTCCTGTCTCATCTCTCTACTGTCAACTCTCTACTGTCTCATCTCTCAACTGTCTCGTCTCTCTCCTGCCTCAACTCTCTACTGTCTCGTCTCTCTACTGTCTCGTCTCTCTACTGTCTCATTCCTCTACTGTCTCATCTCTCTACTGTCTCGTCTCTATACTGTCTCATTCCTCTACTGTCTCATCTCTCTACTGTCTCGTCTCTATACTGTCTCATTCCTCTACTGTCTCATCTCTCAACTGTCTCATCTCTCTACTGCCTCATGTCTCTACTTTCTCGTGTATCTAAGCTATCTGATTTCTTACCTATCGCATGTGTTCACCGCGCGTTCCCCCCGGGGTTAGATCATTGGGTTAGAGCTCACCTTGCAACGGTCGTATATCACGCAAGACTTTCTAGTAAACGACCAGAAGGCGTTCAGCTTGCAGGTGCATCTGTAATCACGATCGTGCAATCCTTCTCCTTCAATAGTGCAGCCATCAGTTAAAGTGTGTGCCATGCCAATGCAAGGATTATTCTGGCACGGATTTGGGCAATAATGCTCCTTGACCTCGTGCACTGCGCTCGTTACAGCTGTGCCTTTCAGCGAATGCAGCATCCGGCAGTAGAACAGCCAGAAAGCTACCCCGGCAGTGTCGGCCACAGTGTGCAGCTCGGTATCTAAGGCTGGCGTCTGCAGTATTTTACTCTTCTGTATGTCAATCTTGGAAGAAATGATGACGAGAAAGAAGCGCCTCCAGAAGCAGATCACATCGGCCGGATCGGCGCACTTCAAAGGCCGTTCAGGCCAGACGTTCTCTTCGCGGTGGAACACATGGTCCTGACGCATCGAATCCCAAACTCCGATTAGAAAGCCTCGAATATGATCCCTATAAAAATATTTGCCATCAACTGTATGTGCATCAGGCCTGGTCTCATCGCCCAACTGATTTAGAAGGTGCGTGTTCAAGTCGAATTCGGTACTAAGTAGGGTGCTAAATCGCAGAACGACAGGCTCGATAAGGGCTGACACTTTACCACGAATCAATATCCATCTATAAAATTGAAGCGACGCTAAGCTTGTAAACGGATGCGGCATTGAAACGAACAGCGAGCCTTCATGATTCGACAGCGCACTGACCCTGAAGAATACGATCTCCGATGGCACCTGGTGGCTCCTGCCTGAGCGAACATCCTCAGGAAAGCCGAATTGATAGGAACGCTTGGCCGGGTGAAGCATGTCATTAAATGGCAGCAAGTGCGGGTACATTCGTTGTAGTTTAGTCTGCGGCCTGGAAACAAACATTAGCTCGGCTAGAGTGTACAATTTCTCTGGATTTAATGGATCAGCGTAGAATTTAATATCGGAATTGTCCAGTTTCAGTAGCTGGCAGCCATCGAACAGGGCGAACAGATGAAGCAGCACAGAAGCAAAGTACACTAGCAAGAGCATACTGATGTAATTGAAAAGTGTCTTTCTAAGTCGGTCCTTAAGTTTGACTTACTCGCCCGCTTGGCCTAATTGATTGCCACAAATGTCATTTGACAAATATTCAAACCTGTAAAAAACATATTGAATGTCTATGGGAAAATTATTCAGAGCTTGTGCTTTCATTAACCAAAAAAGTAAGAAGCCTAGCCATGTACTTCTAAAGCTAGCCCACAAATGCTAAATTAAGAAGTCCATGCGCAATCTTAAGCCGTAGACATCAAAGTAAGATGCTATATATAGATGCGTAGACATGCGTAAGGAAATACCATAAAATCAAATCTACTTCTAGCAATCCACGATTGTCACTTTATCATCTTAAAAAAAGTAACTTAAAATGACAAGACAAAATAGAAAGGCAGAGCAGAAGAAACAATAGAGAGGTGGGACAGGGGAGAGATGCGACTGTGGTCAGATGAGACAGTAGAGATAAGAAGCCAGACGGGAGAGAGGTGAGACACGGGAGTCGTGAGACGGGAGAAGTGATGAGACAAGGGAGTGGTGAGACGGGAGAGAGGTGAGACAAGGGAGTGGTGAGACGGAAGAGTGGTGAGACGGAAGAGTGGTGAGACAAGGGAGTGGTGAGACGGGAGAGAGGTGAGACAAGGGAGTGGTGAGACGGAAGAGTGGTGAGACGGAAGAGTGGTGAGACGGAAGAGTGGTGAGACGGAAGAGTGGTGAGACGGAAGAGTGGTGAGACAAGGGAGTGGTGAGACGGGAGAGAGGTGAGACAAGGGAGTGGTGAGACGGGAGAGAGGTGAGACAAGGGAGTGGTGAGACGGAAGAGTGGTGAGACGGAAGAGTGGTGAGACGGAAGAGTGGTGAGACGGGAGAGAGGTGAGGCACGGGAGTGGTGAGACGGAAGAGTGGTGAGACAAGGGAGTGGTGAGACGGGAGAGAGGTGAGACAAGGGAGTGGTGAGACGGGAGAGAGGTGAGACAAGGGAGTGGTGAGACGGGAGAGAGGTGAGACAAGGGAGTGGTGAGACGGGAGAGTGGTGAGACGGAAGAGTGGTGAGACGGAAGAGTGGTGAGACGGAAGAGAGGTGAGACGGAAGAGTGGTGAGACGGAAGAGTGGTGAGACAAGGGAGTGGTGAGACGGGAGAGAGGTGAGACAAGGGAGTGGTGAGACGGGAGAGAGGTGAGACAAGGGAGTGGTGAGACGGGAGAGTGGTGAGACAAGGGAGTGGTGAGACGGGAGAGAGGTGAGACAAGGGAGTGGTGAGACGGAAGAGTGGTGAGACGGAAGAGTGGTGAGACGGAAGAGTGGTGAGACGGAAGAGTGGTGAGACGGAAGAGAGGTGAGACGGAAGAGTGGTGAGACGGAAGAGTGGTGAGACAAGGGAGTGGTGAGACGGGAGAGAGGTGAGACAAGGGAGTGGTGAGACGGGAGAGAGGTGAGACAAGGGAGTGGTGAGACGGAAGAGTGGTGAGACGGAAGAGTGGTGAGACGGAAGAGTGGTGAGACGGAAGAGTGGTGAGACGGGAGAGAGGTGAGGCACGGGAGTGGTGAGACGGAAGAGTGGTGAGACAAGGGAGTGGTGAGACGGGAGAGAGGTGAGACACGGGAGTCGTGAGACGGGAGAAGTGGTGAGACAAGGGAGTGGTGAGACGGGAGAGAGGTGAGACAAGGGAGTGGTGAGACGGGAGAGAGGTGAGACACGGAGAGATAAGACAAGGGTGAGGTGAGACGGGAGAGATAAGACAGGGGTGAGGTGAGACGGGAGAGATAAGACAGGGGTGAGGTGAGACGGGAGAGATAAGACAGGGGTGAGGTGAGACGGGAGAGATAAGACAGGGGTGAGGTGAGACGGGAGAGATAAGACAGGGGTGAGGTGAGACGGGAGAGATAAGACAGGGGTGAGGTGAGACACGGAGAGATAAGACAGGGGTGAGGTGAGACAATGAAGGGATGGACTGCAAAGGTGACAGGATTAAAACCGAACAAGGGCAAAATAAATAACAAACACAGATAACAGCACTGCGTAGCAATTTATGATGAACTAATGCTAATAAAAGTCAATTAATTGAGTTTGTTGCATGCTTCAAAGAAGAAAAGCAATTATATTTTTTTAGAGTACTACTAAGTTTTTAGTCTGCAGTGTGGCCACTGCCACAAAATAGTGAAATAATTAACATGTCTGGTGTACAACATAGTACAGACTAAAATAAGTACACAAAAAAAACTTCCAAAGATACAGTCTTCAAAAGTATTTATTTCTTAAAAAAAACAAATAGAAAACATATGAGGGTACAATTATACTTAGTTCAAAGAAAAACATGAAAAATAAATATTAGCTTTGAATTGGAAGCCACTCGTTACCGGTCAGTAAATAAGAGTTTCACGAAGGACTGACATTGCAGAACTGAGTTAGGCTACACAAATATATTTGTTTGAATTAGTTTATTTTTTAAACTTTACTGATACAAATGATGAACAAGTTGCAGAATAAGCTAACTAAAAATTGAATAGTCGAACTTCATCAGCGCCAGGAATGTGTCCGTGATGTGTCATTCGTTTGGGCAAAGGGAGTGTCTGAATAAAAATAACTCGACACAGCTTAGTAATAATAGTAGTATAGTTAGTAGTATGCAAAATGTTTTCAAAACTTATAGCTAAATCGAGATTTTAAGCATTTAGAGTAAAACATGCAAACTGGTTTAAATATACACTTAAAAAAACAGCAGCCTATTAAGCCCGATTAGATTTCTAAAACAAAAATACGCATCAGAAATATATAAAAAAACTCAACTGAATATGCGATCCGCAGCTAACATCGTGTGACAGGAAATTATTGACAGGAAAGACAGACAAATGCACAAAGTTGCAGGCTTCATTTCCTCTAACTAAAAAATAAACTTATTCATTTCATATAATTATGCGCACAGAAAAGATAAAAAAACAACAGAATTAGAGGGAGACAAAAACAAAAATAACTACTTGAGTAGCCGCATGTATGCTTGCTAGTTACAATGTGATATACATGAGAATTAAATGTTTTAAAAAACTTATTTTAGGTCTTTTATGGGCGAAAAGCCTTGTAGGATTCGATACTGGAACTACACACTGAAAACATGGCACGAATCTTTGAGGGCTTAATGCATCTTTTTTAATTTGTTTTTTTTTCACTTTTCTGAACAATTATCAACTAATAAGTACGCTATAAAAAATCACAAAAAAGATAATAAAAATGTAACAACTAAAGGTTATAAAAAAGACGGCAAAAACTATTAGTTTATTGTGGATTATTAATGCAATTTTCAAAAACAAAAAACATGAGCCCGTCGCTCAGTAGCAAAACAAAACGATCGCACAAACCTTACACACTAGCTTGAACTACGAGACATTCCCCTGAACCCATTAGACATTCCCTTGAACCCATAAGACATTCTTCTGAACCCATTAGATATTCCCTTGAACCCATTAGACATTCCCCTGAACCCATTAGACATTCCCCTGAACCCATTAGACATTCCCCTGAACCTATTAGACATTCCCCTGAACCCATTAGACATTCCCCCGAACCCATTAGACATTCCCCTGAACCCATTAGATATTCCCCTGAACCCATTAGACATTCCCCTGAACCCATTAGACATTCCCCTGAACCCATTAGATATTCCCTTGAACCCATTAGACATTCCCCTGAACCCATTAGACATTCCCCTGAACCCATTAGACATTCCACTGAACCCATTAGACATTCCGCTGAACCCATTAGACATTCGCCTGAACCCATTAGAAATTCCACTGAACCCATTAGACATTCCCCTGAACCCATTAGACATTCCCCTGAACCCATCAGACATTCCCATGAAGCCTTAACACATTATCCTGAACCCATTAGAAATTCAAATTAACCAATCAGACATTCTCCTGAACCTATTAGACATTCTCCTGAACCCATTAGACATTCTCCTGAACCCATTAGAGAATCCCCTAAACCCATTAGACATTCTTCAGAACCCATTAGACATTCCCCTGAACACACTAGACATTCTCCTGAACCCATTAGACATTCTCCAGAACCCATTAGACATTCCCCTGAACACACTAGACATTCTCCAGAACCCATTAGACATTCTACTGAACACACTAGACATTCTCCTGAACCCATTAGACATTCTCCAGAACCCATTAGACATTCCCCTGAACCCATTAGACATTCCCCTGAACCCTTTAGACATTCCCCTGAACCCATTAGACATTCCCCTGAACCTATTAGACACTCTCCTGAACCCATTAGACATTCCCCTGAACCCTTTAGACATTCCCCTGAACCCATTAGATATTCCCCTGAACCCCTTAGACATTCTCCTGAAAGAATATCTAAAATAACAAAAATAGAAAACTTAAACATCAATGCCCAGCTAACTAATGTAAGCGCAGATTTTGATCGAATAAGAATTCAGTCGGCTCTCTAGTAGGCAGAAAAAACATAACTAGTCACTGTCTGACACATGCGAGCAGGCCGTATGGAAGCTCTCCTGACTGGCCTGACGGGACAGCCGGCACAGGCCATTGTTATTAGATGACAGCGTCAACTGGGCCAGATCCACCGAGGCGGCTGAGGCTGATGTTGACAGGCTAGTCGGAGTCGGCATGTCGTCTGGCGGGATGAAACGCAGGCGGGCGCCTCTACGCCGCTTCGGATCGTGAACAATAGCCAGATGATTCTGCTGCTCATCCACCGGTGCTCCATTAGGCAGCAACTCCAGGTAATAGCTGAGCCGTTTCGACCTAGTCCAGCTGTGGCCGTTGTCGAATTTAGCAACGTAGGTGCCGGGCAGGTTACAGACAGCCCGGCCGCTGATTGGCCGGAGGTCGCTTTCAACCCGGCCCAGTTGGACCACATACTGGCGCTGCTGTTGATCGCTAGCGTCGCCAACGTTGCTAGGCAATTGGTAAACTTCGAAGCCAATATCGCCGTCGTCTGTGATAAATTCCCAGTCAAGGTTGGCTGGCGCGGCGCCTGGAGGCACCGTCAGCTCCACCTTCAGTGCCGATCGGCGTCCGATTGATGCCTGGATGAGGCGATCAGCGTTGCGCGGCTTCAGGTGATACTCGGGCGGCACCTGCGGATGAGGAGCGATTGATATCCTAGTCTGACAGTCAGATATCCCAGTCTGACAGTCAGATATCCCAGTCTGACAGTCAGATATCCCAGTCTGACAGTCAGATATCCCAGTCTGACAGTCAGATATCCCAGTCTGACAGTCAGATATCCCAGTCTGACAGTCAGATATCCCAGTCTGACAGTCAGATATCCCAGTCTGACAGTCAGATATCCCAGTCTGACAGTCAGATATCCCAGTCTGACAGTCAGATATCCCAGTCTGACAGTCAGATATCCCAGTCAGATATCCTAGTCTGACAGTCAGGTATCCCAGTCTGACAGTCAGATATCCCAGTCTGACAGTCAGATATCCCAGTCAGATATCCTAGTCTGACAGTCAGATATCCCAGTCTGACAGTCAGATATCCCAGTCTGACAGTCAGATATCCCAATCTGACAGTCAGATATCCCAGTCTGACAGTCAGATATCCCAGTCTGAAAGTCAGATATCCTAGTCTGGCAGTCAGATATCCCAGTCTGACAGTCAGATATCCCAGTCTGACAGTCAGATATCCCAGTCAGATATCCCAGTCTGACAGTCAGATATCCCAGTCTGACAGTCAGATATCCCAGTCAGATATCCCAGTCTGACAGTCAGATATCCCAGTCTGACAGTCAGATATCCCAGTCTGACAGTCAGATATCCCAGTCTGACAGTCAGATATCCTAGACAGACTGTCAGATAGCATATTCAGACAGAGAAACAGTCGGGCAGACAGACAAACAGGCGGGCAGACAGACAGACAGGCGGGCAGACAGACAAACAGGCGGGCAGACAGACAGACAGACAGACAGACAGATAGACAGACAGTCAGACAGACAGACAGACAAAGCGCAGCCCTTCTTACAAACAGTTTAAATAGGAAAAAATTATTTTTCTAAGTCATATAAAAATATAACGATCTAGTGTAGAAATGCAAACAAAAAAAATCTGAAGCTACACATAGATTGAAGGGACATGAAGGCAGGCTGTCTGATTTCATTAATATTCAGAAAACTTATAAATCAGTGCGCTTAAGGCGCACATGAAAGCACCTGCTATTGACTAGACCCAGCTGATCGATCACAACACGAAGATTGAGCTTAATAAATTTATTTCAAGATAATATACATTTTCCTGTTGGCATTTTATTCGCTCAACAGTTCAGTCTTTAGAGTTGAAGCGTGCGGGTATTGATTTAAGCGGGTTTTAGACTGCGTGTTTCTGACTAAACATTACACATGCGTAATACGCAGACTTAAAGAGAAAACTTTGCGAAGAGGTCAAATAAAGTTCTGTAGAAACTATAGGGAACCTTGCATTGACAAAAAAGTCCTAAAAGAATGCGAAATACTGGCTTGGAGGCCACGTCAATGTAATAAAATAATTGCGCTTGAATTTAAATAGTTTCGTTTTAGCGCACGTATTCAAATTCCTAAACAATTTAAAAAATGGGGCCTAGTAGTTAGAGCGTCGGACTGGCGAAAGGTCGGGGGTTCGATTCGTGACTCCACAGGAACAATAAGTGTCTTCTTTGGCTAGATTAAATGAGTCGATCAGATGACCTTCAATGTAATAACCAAGGAACCAATCTGGTAATAACCAACGAACCCATCTAGTACGAGCTAATAACCAACGAACCAATCTAGTAATAACCAACGAACCAATCTGGTAATAACCAACGAACCAATCTGGTAATAACCAACGAACCAATCTGGTAATAACCAACGAACCAATCTGGTAATAACCAACGAACCAATCTAGTAATAACCAACGAACCAATCTAGTAATAACCAACGAACCAATCTGGTAATAACCAACGAACCAATCTAGTAATAACCAACGAACCAATCTAGTAATAACCAACGAACCAATCTGGTAATAACCAACGAACTTAACTGGTATTAGCCAACGAACTCATCACGTAATAACTCACCTGTCCGCCATAGCAGATACATGATTTGCAGGTAGGATCTCCGTCTGGATCGCGTCTGGTGCCACCGTAGCACACCGGTAGCTGGTCGGGCGCAATGTACTGCCGCAGAACGTCCTTATAATTGTCGCCTAGTACGTGAATCTTATTCTGCGTCTCCTTGTGCAACAGTGGCTTGAGCATGTTAAACAGAGCCGGGAATAGGGCTGGCGCGTTAATGACAAACGCCAGGCCCATTGTCTCCGGATAATTGGCCTCGCAGATTCTAGTTAGTTCCAGGAACAGGTCCAACGACGGAGGCCACATTTGGCGCCGGCCAAACTCGGCCATATCGTAGACCACAGTCAGCTGGTAGACGGCGCGACCTGTGGCAGCCCGACGACGAGGCAGGAGCCGACGGCAGGTCCACTCGGACACGTAGATGCGGGCGCGAATCAGCTCCTCGCGAGTGGCGGATCTGGGCGGGAGAGATCGGCACTAAAGTACATTTGGTCATCTATTCAGTACTAAAGTACATTTGGTCATCTATTCAGTACTAAAGTACATTTGGTCATCTATTCAGCAGTAAAGTACATTTGGCCATCTATTCAGCTGTTTAGTAAGCTACTCCAAATATTATTCGAACCCCAGACCTCCTGGTCAAAAGACCGACTGTCTAACCACTAGGCTACAGTTGCCTGACCTCTTTGACAAGCTACTGACACGTTAGATAAAAGTACAAAAGGTATTCACTGATAAGCATGCTTTGATATGATAATCTAAATTGAAAGCCAAGTGTCAGTACCTACCTGAAGAATCAACTTGCTAATTATTAATCTATTTTAACGAAAGTATGCTTAAACACGCTGTAAGTTTTCTATTTTTAGATCTTAAAGCATCAAATTTAGTAGTAAAAAGTAAAACTAATGTTGGATGACCAGCTAATTTACGTACAACAAAACTCAAGGCTGTAAAGGTCAGCAGTTTAATTACACAAGCCTTTGATATTTAATAATCAAATAAAGATAATTTAATTTATCTCTTTAAGTGACCCTTAGAATGTCACCCTCTAAATTGAAGTACGATGTTCAGCCTATCTATCCTGAACCTTCAGTATGTCATACCCTCCTGAACCTTCAGATGTCATACCCTCCTGAACCTTCAGTATGTCATACCTTCCTGAACCTTCAGATGTCATACCCTCCTGAACCTTCAGATGTCATATCCTCCTGAACCTTCAGATGTCATATCCTCCTGAACCTTCAGATGTCATACCCTCCTGAACCTTCAGTATGTCATACCCTCCTGAACCTTCAGATGTGTTACCCTCCTGAACCTTCAGATGTGTTACCCTCCTGAACCTTCAGTATGTCATACCCTCCTGAACCTTCAGTATGTCATACCCTCCTGAACCTTCAGATGTGATACCATCCTGAACCTTCAGATGTCATACCCTCCTGAACCTTCAGATGTCATATCCCCTGAACCTTTAGATTTCATACCCTCCTGAACATTTAGTATGTCATACCCTCCTGAACATTTAGTATGTCATACCCTCCTGAACATTTAGAATGTCATACCCTCCTGAACCTTCAGATGTCATATCCTCCTGAACCTTCAGATGTCATACCCTCCTGAACCTTCAGATGTGTTACCCTCCTGAACCTTCAGTATGTCATACCCTCCTGAACCTTCAGTATGTCATACCCTCCTGAACCTTCAGATGTGTTACCCTCCTGAACCTTCAGTATGTCATACCCTCCTGAACCTTCAGATGTGTTACCCTCCTGAACCTTCATATGTCATACCCTCCTGAACCTTCAGATGTCATATCCACTGAACCTTTAGATTTCATACCCTCTTGAACATTTAGTATGTCATACCCTCCTGAACATTTAGTATGTCATACCCTCCTGAACATTTAGAATGTCATACCCTCCTGAACCTTCAGATGTCATATCCTCCTGAACCTTCAGATGTCATATCCTCCTGAACCTTCAGATGTCATATCCTCCTGAACCTTCAGTATGTCATACCCTCCTGAACCTTCAGATGTGTTACCCTCCTGAACCTTCAGATGTCATATCTTCCTGAACCTTCAGATGTCATACACTACTGACCTTCAGATGTCATACACTACTGAACCTTCAGATGTCATATCCTCCTGAACCTTCAGATGTCATACCCTCCTGAACCTTCAGATGTCATATCCTCCTGAACCTTCAGATGTGTTACCCTCCTGAACCTTCAGATGTAATATCCTCCTGAACCTTCAGATGTCATATCCTCCTGAACCTTCAGATGTCATACCCTCCTGAACCTTCAGATGTCATACCCTCCTGAACCTTCAGATGTCATATCCCCTGAACCTTCAGATGTCATACCCTACTGAAAATTTAGTATGTCATACCCTCCTGAACATTCAGCATGTCATACCCTCCTGAAAATTTAGTATGTCATACCCTACTGAACATTTAGTATGTCATACCCTCCTGAACATTCAGCATGTCATACCCTCCTGAAAATACAGCATGTCATACCTTTCTGAACCTTCGTTATCTGGACTATGGTGAAGTGTCAGAATACTCAAGGATGGCTTGTGCCTCACCTGGCTAGTCCCTCAGGATCGTTCCGTCCGATGGGGTCGTACCAAACAGGCCGGCCCTCAAGGTCGTTGCCGCAGAATCCGCCAGTGTAATACTCAGCCAAGGCGGTGGGCATTGCGAACTCGTCCAGGATGGCGTCGGCCCGGAATTCGCTACGCCATTCAATGTGAGCGCGCAGCATTTGCTCCGACTTTTTAGCATCGAACTGGCGAGCCTTCACCCACCTGACGCGACAGGTTGAAAAATGTTAATTTCATAAAATGTTCAAGTGCTTTTACAGTAATTTCATTCGTTGTGGTTTCAGTCACTCTCTGTGGCTTTGACTGACACTATCTATGACTCATATTTGTCACTCTGTATCTTACTATAACTCTTAGTGTCACTCTGTAGCTTGCTGTAACTCTCAGTGCCACTCTGTATCTTACTGTAACTCTTAGTGTCTCTCTGTATCTCACTCTGTAACTCTTAGTGTCACTCTGTAGCTTACTGTAACTCTTAGTGTCTCTCTGTATCTCACTCTGTAACTCTTAGTGTCACTCTGTATCTTACTGTAACTCCTAGTGTCACTCTGTATCTTACTGTAACTCTTAGTGTCACTCTGTATCTTACTGTAACTCTTAGTGTCACTCTGTATCTTACTGTAACTCTTAGTGTCACTCTGTATCTTACTGTAGCTCTTAGTGTCACTCTGTAGCTTGCTGTAACTCTCAGTGCCACTCTGTATCTTACTGTAACTCTTAGTGTCACTCTTTATCTTGCTGTAACTCTTAGTGTCACTCTGTATCTTACTGTAACTCTCAGTGCCACTCTGTCGCTTGCTGTAACTCTCAGTGTCACTCTGTATCTTGCTGTAACTCTCAGTGTCACTCTGTATCTTACTATAACTCTTAGTGTCACTCTGTAGCTTGCTGTAACTCTCAGTGCCACTCTGTATCTTACTGTAACTCTTAGTGTCTCTCTGTATCTCACTCTGTAACTCTTAGTGTCTCTCTGTATCTCACTGCAACTCTCAGTGCCACTCTGTATCTCACTGCAACTCTCAGTGCCACTCTGTATCTCACTGTAACTCTCAGTGCCACTCTGTATCTCACTGCAACTCTCAGTGCCACTCTGTATCTCACTGTAACTCTCAGTGCCACTCTGTATCTCACTGCAACTCTCAGTGCCACTCTGTATCTCACTGCAACTCTCAGTGCCACTCTGTATCTCACTGCAACTCTCAGTGCCACTCTGTATCTCACTGCAACTCTCAGTGCCACTCTGTATCTCACTGCAACTCTCAGTGCCACTCTGTATCTCACTGCAACTCTCAGTGCCACTCTCTCGCTCTGACCATCACTCGCTCAATCAGACTGTCACCCTTTCACTGCAATTCGCACCTGAACAAGTAAAAATCATCGTCAAACTCCGGTCGCCAGATGTCGGTCACGCTTGACCGGAGGCGTTCAAAAGCACGCGCCTTCTTAGCATCGGACAAGTCCTGCAGCACAGACTGACTGTAGGAATTGTGCTCCTTGGGGAAACGAAAATTAACTCCATTTGAAGCGGAGGCTGCTGACTCTGGCGATTGCTGCTTTAGCCGTTTCATTGTGCAGTAAGAGAGATATCCGATAGGCTCGCTGGCTTAAAGGTGCAAGAGATTCGAAGACTGTTGCTATTCTGTTGCTAAGCCGTTAGCCGAGCCGCCTTTTATTGATTTTATTTGATTTTTTTCGAAGCCAAACAACTGTAGGAAAAATTAACAAAAACAAAGTTATGATAGGTAAAATTCGAAAAATTCGGATTGAGTAGCGGATAAGACTGTAGTACACTGCCTTGCGATGAGAAAGTCAACTGCTTTCAGTGTGTGCTCAGGACTCAACCCAATGGTCTCGCAGGTAATAGTCTCACAGGTAATGGTCTCACAGGTAATGGTCTCACAGGTAATAGTCTCACAGGTAATAGTCTCACAGGTAATAGTCTCACAGGTAATAGTCTCACAGGTAATAGTCTCACAGGTAATGGTCTCACAGGTAATAGTCTCACAGGTAATAGTCTCACAGGTAATAGTCTCACAGGTAATAGTCTCACAGGTAATAGTCTCACAGGTAATAGTCTCACAGGTAATAGTCTCACAGGTAATAGTCTCACAGGTAATAGTCTCACAGGTAATAGTCTCACAGGTAATAGTCTCACAGGTAATAGTCTCACAGGTAATAGTCTCACAGGTAATAGTCTCACAGGTAATGGTCTCGCAGGTAATTGTTTGATAGGCAATGGTTTCCTAATAATTTACCAAAGAACAATAAAAGAGAACCACATACCTGATGAAGCAAGTGTTTAAACGGTCAATGTGGCATTAGTCATTTTACGACGATAATTGCTGAAATTAAAATTGAGTAGTAAGAAATCTGTGATAAAAAAACAGGAAGTCAATTTTTCAATACGATCTTTAGGCTTAAATTAATCGAGAGCTCAAGAGCTCAAGGGGTAGATAAAAGTCATGCCGATATGTTTTGAAACTGGCATCACCTTACATTTCTAAGCTGAAATAATGCAAATTTGATAATACTTATATGAATAAATCGACACAATTTAATCATGAATGAAGTGGATTTGATAAATATTTTCTATTGTACTCATACATTCGCGATATTTCAATATATAACTACTCAATACTGATGCTACGCTTAACTACTCGTATACATTAACTATAAGGTATTCTAATAAAGTGATTGTCTAGTTAAAAAAATAATGAAACGAAAACATTCTCAAACAAACAGCGGCCCTAAATTAGCACAACAGAGCAGTCAACGAGTGTACTTTAAGAAAACAAACAGGCAGACATACACACATATATGCGTATATAGATATACAAAATTGCTCTAATCACAGATTAATTTTTTCGCATATCAGTGTATCTCAACTCACTCAGAGTACATATAAATTGACTTCTAGAATTTGTTATACTGCAGATGAAAAAACAGATCAACAAACTGAATGATAAAGGACATAGTTAGAAATCAACCAAGTTTTTAAATGGTTGCTAACAATTCAACTTTGCTACTTTGGCATCGTGGGCAACTCAAATGAGATCGAAATTTTATAACCCACGCAGATACAAGAATATAAATCAGAAACACTTTTATCAAGACAATTAGAGGGACACAGGCAATTGATAAGCAGAAGAAAACTATGCTTTTTTAGAATTAATTTCCCAACAAAATACTTGCCAGAATGAAAGGAAATATGTTCTTTTTTAACTACAATTGGCGCGATGATATTGCCTTGCTTATTTTAGTCAACAATAGACTGTAGTGCTGTTTTTTTACAGTGCCGAAGTTGAACATTCAAGGAAAATTGACAGTTTCAGAAATTTTGTCTGGGATCTTAAGGGCAAAGATGGCACATTTAGGAAATTAAAGAATAAAAAACGTATAATACACTTTGAGTACTTTGGGATAAGTGGGAAAATGGGATTTTAAGTAAATTTAAAGTCGGGAGTTTTTTAGCAATAGTCGGGGAAGTTAACTAGGGAAGTTAAGGCTGGGTAAAATTGTCTTAACAATGGGATTCGGACGAAACTGCGCAAATAATGAGAGGATTTTCTAGGAATGCAGATTGGTTTACTTCTTAAGAACACGATGCCCCTAAGAAGCGCAACAAAAAAACAATATAAAACAATAGAACGGCCGTGATAGGTGAAAAAATATGATCAGTCGACTGAAATCAATCGTAAGTAATTTTTTTGTTGAAGGAACCTCATTATGTCGTTGCAGATCGTTTAAGAGCAGAATAGAAGAGAAAAATATTATTATTGCTCATTTCTATGCATTCAGCGCATTGTTATTGCTTGAAGATTGGTATTAGAATGAACAAACAAACAAACAAACAAAAAAACAAACTTGAGCAATGAAATTTCAATCAAAATTTGTTAATTCTTATGAAACTCAAATTAACATAGAATGAGGAAACCTAACTATTGAATCTTAGGTTTACCTAGCAAGGCCAACTTTTTTACTACTGGGTATACCATAGCATTTACGATAAATACTAGCCCTTATTATCGACCAGCAACTTCACTACCCTCACTTTCACGTTATTGATCGACCAACTACCTCACTCCCCACACTTTCTCGTTATCGATCGACCAATAAACTCAGTCCACACACTTTCTCGTTATCGATCGACTAACAACCTCACTCCCCCACTTTCACGTTATTGATCGACCAACTACCTCACTCCCCACACTTTCTCGTTATCGATCGACCAATAAACTCAGTCCACACACTTTCTCGTTATCGATCGACTAACAACCTCACTCCCCCACTTTCACGTTATTGATCGACCAACCACCTCACTCCCCACACTTTCTCGTTATCGATCGACCAATAAACTCAGTCCACACACTTTCTCGTTATCGATCGACCAACTACCTCACTCCCAACACTTTTTCGATATCGATCGAACAACCACCTCACTCCCCACACTTTCCCTCACTCCCCCCACTTTCACGTTATTGATCGACCAACTACCTCACTCCCCACACTTTCTCGTTATCGATCGACCAACTACCTCACTCCCAACACTTTTTCGTTATCGATCGACCAACCACCTCACTCCCCACACTTTCTCGTTATTGATCGACCAACTAAATACCTTACTCACTACAATTTCTCGTTTTCAATCGACCAAGCACCACGCTCTTCACATTTATCTTTAGCGATCCCCCAACAGCTTTACTATTCACACTTTGAATTTGTCAATCGCTGCATTGCTACGAGTTGTTACAGAACACGTACTTAACGAAAATTAATTAAATCTAAGAAGAACAATTAAAGAAAAAAGAAACTAGCAAAAATTTAGCAAATAAAGCAACAAGCAATCCGTCAGAAACAACTTTATAACATGCATTCTAAAGGCAAATAAGGCATTTTCGAATGATCAACACTTCGAATACAGAAAGGCGACTAAATTTAGGAAACAAAACCTCGGAACAGCAAACAGGCAAAAATTATTTACTTTGGGGCATCCTTGAAGACAGTTTGGTTTCTTTAAAAGGCTTTATAGATCAGCTCACCCATAAATATATATATTGAATCTTAAAAGGGCCAAAATGAAACGCGTTTTCCTATAGGTAAAACAAACTAAAATCAGCATAAAATTGAGTCAGAGGAACCAAAAAAATCAGTCGAAAACAATTCTACTATTATTCTGATATGGCCGCACTGGCAATGGGTGCGCCTCAGTATTAAATACCCACCGGTCTAATGGAAAGAAATTGTCATCGGAGAAGATTAAATAAAGATATTTGAGAGTCTCAGCCAGGAAGTAGCTCTGCTGAACGTCATCCTTGCCGGGATTAACAGAATAGACGTCGCGTAGTCCAGAATATCCGGCCTCTGCTTTGCAATAGGTCTCCAAAGCCTGTACAACATCCCAGGCCCAGTCGCGATACTTCTGATCGTGGGTTAGGCGCCACAAATAGAAATAGCTTTCCACTGTCTCAGGCCGAAGGATGTACACCTGTTAGCAAGCAGGTTTTGAGCTTTGATTGGCTAAGTCTAATTAACCGTTTTATGCATTTTCAGACACACCTAGTAAATGTCAGACACTTACATAGTGATATGGTCAGACACATACCTAGGTCACAAATTCCAAATTACAGTTTCAGAAACCCCAAACGATTAGTCAGGCATCCCGCATGTCACGATAAGACGATGACACTGTCAGACACATATGACACTGTCAGACACATATGACACTGTCAGACACATATGACACTG
Organism: Macrostomum hystrix; assembly: GCA_950097015.1. Taxonomy (NCBI): domain Eukaryota; kingdom Metazoa; phylum Platyhelminthes; family Macrostomidae; genus Macrostomum; species Macrostomum hystrix. The sequence goes on along the minus strand of CATNEN010000038.1, from coordinate 34,320,065 downwards.
TCAGACGCCCAATATGTCACTGTCAGACCCCCAATATGACACTCTCAGACAAGCCGAATGAAACTGTCAGACACCCAATATTACACTGTCAGACACCTCATATGACACTGTCAGACACCCAATATTACACTGTCAGACACCTCATATGACACTGTCAGACACCCAATATGACACTGTCAAACACCCAATATGACACTGTCAGACACTATGTATAAAACTGTCAGACACCCAATATGACACTGTCAGACACTATGTATAAAACTGTCAGACACCCAATATGACACTGTCAGACACCCAATATGACACTGTCAGACACTATGTATAAAACTGTCAGACACGCAATATGACACTGTCAGACACTATGTATAAAACTGTCAGACACCCAATATGACACTGTCAGACACTATGTATAAAACTGTCAGACACCCAATATGACACTGTCAGACACCCAATATGACACTGTCAGACACTATGTATAAAACTGTCAGACACCCAATATGACACTGTCAAACACTATGTATAAAACTGTCAGACACCCAATATGACACTGTCAGACAACCCGTATGAAACTGTCAGGCAACGTTCATGAAACTGTCAGACAACGTTTATGAAACTGTAGGACACCACGTATGAAACTGTCAGACACAACGTATGACACTGTCAGAAAACATTTATGACACAGTCAGACAACATCTATGAAACTGTCAGACACTGTCCACAGCCAGTATAACACAGTCATACAGTCTATGGCAAACCTTTTCCGGCACTCGGACAGCCACAGCCTCAACGCCGGAGTCGAAGCGAAAGGACTCCGGGCCGAGTTTGACGGCGGTCCGGTCGTAGGACTCGCGACAGGTTGCTGTTATCCTGGCGCCAATCTGGCTCCATTTTCTGGCATACTCCTCCGCTGCACCATCGCTGGATGTTCGTTTAGCCTCGTAAGCGCCTAGAGCAAACATTCCGCCGGCGAAGCAGGCCAAATGGTCCATCTTTTTCTCGGCGATTCGACCGAATTTAACATCGGCCAGGTACAACAGGTGAGCGGTGTCGCTAGTTCTCAGCATGTGCCGCTCGATGCCCGGCAAACATTCGTCGTAGAGTCGCTTGGCTTCGACATCTGCTTTGCCTGACCGCAGCCACTCTTTTAACAGGTATTCGTAGAACGAGTCTCCAAGGCCTTTTGCGAATAAAGGAAGCATTTGCTGGTCAATTTTTTTAGTCTTAAAAAATGTACGAGGAAGACTAATAAGCATCGATACATGACGACTAGATGATGATACGACATGTATAGTATGACTAATGATCATCTAAATGACTTAAACGTGGATGACTAATGACCACCTGAATGACTAAAACAATGATTCCTTATGACTGTCTGAATGATTAACACAATGATTGCTTATGACTGTCTGAATGATTAACACAATGATTCCTTGTGACCGTCTGAATGATTAACACAATGATTCCTTATCACTGTCTGAATGATTTACACAATGATTCTTTACGACCGTCTGAATGACTAATACAATGATTCCTTATGACAGTCTGAATGACTAATACAATGATTCCTTATGACTGTCTGAATGACTAATACAATGATTCCTTATGACTGTCTGAATGACTAATACAATGATTCCTTATGACTGTCTGAATGACTAATACAATGATTCCTTATGACTGTCTGAATGACTAATACAATGATTCCTAATGACCGTCTGAATGACTAATACAATGATTCCTAATGACTGTCTGAATGACTAATACAATAATTCCTTATGACTGTCTGAATGACTAATACAATGATTCCTAATGACTGTCTGAATGACTAATACAATGATTCCTAATGACTGTCTGAATGACTAATACAATGATTCCTTATGACTGTCTGAATGACTAATACAATGATTCCTTACGACCGCCTGAATGACTAATACAATGATTCCTTACGACCGCCCTAATGACTAATACAATGATTCCTTATGACTGTCTGAATGACTAATACAATGATTCATTATGACCGTCTGAATGACTAATACAATGATTCCTTACGACCGCCTGAATGACTAATACAATGATTCCTAATGACTGTCTGAATGACTAATACAATGATTCCTTATGACTGTCTGAATGACTAATACAATGATTCCTTACGACCGCCTGAATGACTAATACAATGATTCCTTATGACTGTCTGAATGACTAATACAATGATTCCTTATGACTGTCTGAATGACTAATACAATGATTCCTTATGACTGTCTGAATGACTAATACAATGATTCCTTATGACTGTCTGAATGACTAATACAATGATTCCTAATGACCGTCTGAATGACTAATACAATGATTCCTTATGACTGTCTGAATGACTAATACAATGATTCCTTATGACTGTCTGAATGACTAATACAATGATTCCTAATGACTGTCTGAATGACTAATACAATGATTCCTAATGACTGTCTGAATGACTAATACAATGATTCCTTATGACTGTCTGAATGACTAATACAATGATTCCTTACGACCGCCTGAATGACTAATACAATGATTCCTTACGACCGCCCTAATGACTAATACAATGATTCCTTATGACTGTCTGAATGACTAATACAATGATTCATTATGACCGTCTGAATGACTAATACAATGATTCCTTACGACCGCCTGAATGACTAATACAATGATTCCTAATGACTGTCTGAATGACTAATACAATGATTCCTTATGACTGTCTGAATGACTAATACAATGATTCCTTACGACCGCCTGAATGACTAATACAATGATTCCTAATGACCGTCTGAATGACTAATACAATGATTCCTTATGACCGCCTGAATGACTAATACAATGATTCCTAATGACCGTCTGAATGACTAATACAATGATTCCTAATGACCGTCTGAATGACTAATACAATGATTCTTTACGACCGTCTGAATGACTAATACAATGATTCCTAATGACCGTCTGAATGACTAATACAATGATTCCTTATGACCGCCTGAATGACTAATACAATGATTCCTAATGACCGCCTGAATGACTAATACAATGATTCCTAATGACCGTCTGAATGACTAATACAATGATTCCTTATGACCGCCTGAATGACTAATACAATGATTCCTTACGACCGCCCTAATGACTAATACAATGATTCCTTACGACCGCCCTAATGACTAATACAATGATTCCTAATGACCGTCTGAATGACTAATACAATGATTCCTAATGACCGTCTGAATGACTAATACAATGATTCCTTACGACCGCCCTAATGACTAATACAATGATTCCTAATGACCGTCTGAATGACTAATACAATGATTCCTAATGACCGTCTGAATGACTAATACAATGATTCTTTACGACCGTCTGAATGACTAATACAATGATTCCTAATGACCGTCTGAATGACTAATACAATGATTCTTTACGACCGTCTGAATGACTAATACAATGATTCCTTATGACCGCCTGAATGACTAATACAATGATTCCTAATGACCGCCTGAATGACTAATACAATGATTCCTTACGACCGCCCTAATGACTAATACAATGATTCCTAATGACCGTCTGAATGACTAATACAATGATTCTTTACGACCGTCTGAATGACTAATACAATGATTCCTAATGACCGTCTGAATGACTAATACAATGATTCTTTACGACCGTCTGAATGACTAATACAATGATTCCTTATGACCGCCTGAATGACTAATACAATGATTCCTAATGACCGCCTGAATGACTAATACAATGATTCCTTACGACCGCCCTAATGACTAATACAATGATTCATTATGACCGTCTGAATGACTAATACAATGATTCATTATGACCGTCTGAATGACTAATACAATGATTCCTTATGACTATCTGAATGACTAATACAATGATTCCTTATGACTATCTGAATGACTAATACAATAATTCCTTATGACTGCCTGAATGACTAATACAATGATTCCTAATGACCGTCTGAATGACTAATACAATGATTCCTAATGACCGTCTGAATGACTAATACAATGATTCCTAATGACCGTCTGAATGACTAATACAATGATTCCTTACGACCGCCCTAATGACTAATACAATGATTCATTATGACCGTCTGAATGACTAATACAATGATTCCTTATGACTGTCTGAATGACTAATACAATGATTCATTATGACTATCTGAATGACTAATACAATGATTCCTTATGACTAACTGAATGACTAATACAATGATTCCTAATGACCGTCTGAATGACTAATACAATGATTCATTATGACCGTCTGAATGACTAATACAATGATTCCTTATGACTATCTGAATGACTAATACAATGATTCCTTATGACTAACTGAATGACTGAAACATAGATGAGTGGATGCCATATTATCGCCTAAGTAGCCTAGCCGGGGAATATAAAATGACCATTCCATTGGCGAGATAATAGAATCCCAAAATTACAAGCAGCACTATTGACAAAGTAGTCAAGAATGCGCGCACACGTAGACAGAATAAATAATTACATACTGGAAGGCAGCAATGGCTGATCAAAGAGTAAGTAAAGACAATCATTCTTATTCCTATAAATAGAGACTTCAGGTGTTCATCAAATTGACAAAGTATAAGCACTTCACTCGCCGGCCAGAGAGGAATGCTGTTGACACCATGACGCAGACGAGGGGTGAATATAATTCGGATACAAGCCGTTCGGCTTATTAGCCTTGGCCAATATTGAGCGAATTTTGAGCACTTTCTCCAGGTACACATTGTTGCCAGTGATTTCACTGAGGGCTGCAAATTCCATGTGCAGTGTGCCAATCTCGGATAGAATCGAGCAACTGCCAGCTGCCCAATTGTAGTTCTTGGCAGCTTTTGTCTGCAGATTCACTAAGGCGTACGGTATGCCAGAGGGTGTGTTGAAGGCTGGCAGCAGACGATCAGCCAGTTGAACGGCTTTGTCAACAAATAATCGATCGCCGGACATGTAGTACACGGACAACAGGCCGCCAATGAATCTGATGTTCATCTCGAACACTGACACCTGGGCAATGAAGGATAGGGAAGCTTCCATGAGTCTGCTGAAGGATAGGGAAGCTTCCATGAGTCTGCTGAAGGATAGGGAAGCTTTCATGAGCCTGCTGAATGATAGGGAAGCTTCCATAAGTCTGCTGAAGGATAGGGAAGCTTTCATGAGTCTGCTGAAGGATAGGGAAGCTTCCATGAGTCTGCTGAAGGATAGGGAAGCTTCCATAAGTCTGCTGAAGGATAGGGAAGCTTCCATGAGTCTGCTGAAGGATAGGGAAGCTTTCATGAGTCTGCTGAAGGATAGGGAAGCTTTCATGAGTCTGCTGAAGGATAGGGAAGCTTTAATGAGTCTGCTGAAGGATAGGTAAGCTTTCATGAGCCTGCTAAAGGATAGGGAAGCTTTCATGAGCCTGCTGAAGGATAGGGAAGCTTCCATGAGTCTGCTGAATGATAGGGAAGCTTCCATGAGTCTGCTGAAGGATAGGGAAGCTTCCATGAGTCTGCTGAAGGATAGGGAAGCTTCTATGAGTCTGCTGAAGGATAGGGAAGCTTCTATGAGTCTGCTGAAGGATAGGGAAGCTTCCATGAGTCTGCTGAAGGATATGGAAGCTTCCATGAGTCTGCTGAATGATACCGAAGCTTCCATGAATCTGCTGAAGGATAGGGAAGCTTTCATGAGCCTGCTGAAGGATATGGAAGCTTTAATGAGTCTGCTGAAGGATAGGTAAGCTTTCATGAGCCTGCTGAAGGATAGGGAAGCTTCTATGAGTCTGCTGAAGGATAGGGAAGCTTCCATGAGTCTGCTGAAGGATAGGGAAGCTTTCATGAGCCTGCTGAAGGATAGGGAAGCTTCTATGAGTCTGCTGAAGGATAGGGAAGCTTCCATGAGTCTGCTGAAGGATAGGGAAGCTTCTATGAGTCTGCTGAAGGATAGGGAAGCTTCCATGAGTCTGCTGAAGGATAGGGAAGCTTCTATGAGCCTGCTGAAGGATAGGGAAGCTTCCATGAGTCTGCTAAAGGATAGGGAAGCTTCCATGAGTCTGCTGAAGGATAGGGAAGCTTCCATGAGTCTGCTGAAGGATAGGGAAGCTTCTATGAGCCTGCTGAAGGATAGGGAAGCTTCCATGAGTCTGCTGAAGGATAGGGAAGCTTCCATTAGTCTGCTGAAGGATAGGGAAGCTTTCATGAGCCTGCTGAAGGATAGGGAAGCTTTCATTAGACAGCTGAAGGATAGAGAAGCTTCCATGAGTCTGCTAAAGGATAGGGAAGCTTTCACGAGTCTGCTGAAGAAGCTTTCAGTAATTACTTACTTGTGTATCTTTTTCAAACTGCAGATTATCTTTAATCCAATCGCGAGCCTTGTTGAACTCCTCGCGCAGGTTCATCATGTAGAGAGTGTCAATGGCGTCAACAATGGTCGCACCGATTGGCTGACTACCAAATATGGTAGTGGTGTGACCGATCTTGCTGACTGGCCTGAGCTCGTTCATGCCCCAAGCGTAGCGCTCGTAGGATGACCAGGCGAAGCGCATCATAGAGCGGACCTTGTCGCGCATAGCCAGAACAGTCTGATTGACAGGTGCGGCTGGGGAGACACCAGCGGCTGGTGGTGGCGGCTGCTGCTGCTGATGCTGATCTACGGGCTGAAATGTGATTGATTAATTTGGAGTCTTTTGACTAGTACCTGAGTTACAAGTGTGACTAATACCTGAGTGACAAGTGTGACTAGTACCTGAGTTACAAGTGTGACTAATACCTGAGTGACATGCGTGACTAGTACCTGAGTTACAAGTGTGACTAATACCTGAGTGACAAGTGTGACTAATACCTGAGTGACATGCGTGACTAGTACCTGAGTTACAAGTGTGACTAATACCTGAGTGACAAGTGTGACTAGTAACTGAGTGACATGCGTGACTAGTAACTGAGTGACATGCGTGACTAGTAACTGAGTGACATGCGTGACTAGTACCTGAGTTACAAGTGTGACTAATACCTGAGTTACAAGTGTGACTAATACCTGAGTGACATGCGTGACTAGTACCTGAGTTACAAGTGTGACTAATACCTGAGTGACAAGTGTGACTAGTAACTGAGTGACATGCGTGACTAGTAACTGAGTGACATGCGTGACTAGTAACTGAGTGACATGCGTGACTAGTAACTGAGTGACATGCGTGACTAGTAACTGAGTGACATGCGTGACTAGTAACTGAGTGACATGCGTGACTAGTAACTGAGTGACATGCGTGACTAGTAACTGAGTGACAAGTGTGACTAACTGAGTGACATGCGTGACTAGTAACTGAGTGACATGCGTGACTAGTAACTGAGTGACATGCGTGACTAGTAACTGAGTGACAAGTGTGACTAACTGAGTGACAAGTGTGACTAACTGAGTGACAAGTGTGATTAGTAACTGAGTGACATGCGTGACTAGTAACTGAGTGACATGCGTGACTAGTAACTGAGTGACATGCGTGACTAGTAACTGAGTGACATGCGTGACTAGTAACTGAGTGACATGCGTGACTAGTAACTGAGTGACATGCGTGACTAGTAACTGAGTGACATGCGTGACTAGTAACTGAGTGACAAGTGTGACTAACTGAGTGACAAGTGTGACTAACTGAGTGACAAGTGTGATTAGTAACTGAGTGACATGCGTGACTAGTAACTGAGTGACAAGTGTGACTAACTGAGTGACAAGTGTGACTAACTGAGTGACAAGTGTGATTAGTACCTGAGTTACAAGTGTGACAAATACCTGAGTTACAAGTGTGACTAATACCTGAGTGACATGCGTGACTAGTACCTGAGTTACAAGTGTGACTAATACCTGAGTGACAAGTGTGACTAGTAACTGAGTGACATGCGTGACTAGTAACTGAGTGACATGCGTGACTAGTAACTGAGTGACATGCGTGACTAGTAACTGAGTGACATGCGTGACTAGTAACTGAGTGACATGCGTGACTAGTAACTGAGTGACATGCGTGACTAGTAACTGAGTGACAAGTGTGACTAACTGAGTGACATGCGTGACTAGTAACTGAGTGACATGCGTGACTAGTAACTGAGTGACATGCGTGACTAGTAACTGAGTGACAAGTGTGACTAACTGAGTGACAAGTGTGACTAACTGAGTGACAAGTGTGATTAGTAACTGAGTGACATGCGTGACTAGTAACTGAGTGACATGCGTGACTAGTAACTGAGTGACATGCGTGACTAGTAACTGAGTGACATGCGTGACTAGTAACTGAGTGACATGCGTGACTAGTAACTGAGTGACAAGTGTGACTAACTGAGTGACAAGTGTGACTAACTGAGTGACAAGTGTGATTAGTAACTGAGTGACATGCGTGACTAGTAACTGAGTGACAAGTGTGACTAACTGAGTGACAAGTGTGACTAACTGAGTGACAAGTGTGATTAGTAACTGAGTGACATGCGTGACTAGTAACTGAGTGACATGCGTGACTAGTAACTGAGTGACATGCGTGACTAGTAACTGAGTGACATGCGTGACTAGTAACTGAGTGACATGCGTGACTAGTAACTGAGTGACATGCGTGACTAGTAACTGAGTGACATGCGTGACTAGTAACTGAGTGACAAGTGTGACTAACTGAGTGACATGCGTGACTAGTAACTGAGTGACATGCGTGACTAGTAACTGAGTGACATGCGTGACTAGTAACTGAGTGACAAGTGTGACTAACTGAGTGACAAGTGTGACTAACTGAGTGACAAGTGTGATTAGTAACTGAGTGACATGCGTGACTAGTAACTGAGTGACATGCGTGACTAGTAACTGAGTGACATGCGTGACTAGTAACTGAGTGACATGCGTGACTAGTAACTGAGTGACATGCGTGACTAGTAACTGAGTGACATGCGTGACTAGTAACTGAGTGACATGCGTGACTAGTAACTGAGTGACAAGTGTGACTAACTGAGTGACAAGTGTGACTAACTGAGTGACAAGTGTGATTAGTAACTGAGTGACAAGTGTGATTAGTAACTGAGTGACAAGTGTGATTAGTAACTGAGTGACAAGTGTGACTAGTAACTGTGTGACAAGTGTGACTAGAAACTGAGTGACAAGTGTGACCAGTAACTGAGTGACAAGTGTGACTAGAAACTGTTATAAATGTGACTAGTAACTGGGTGACAAGTGTGACCAGTAACTGAGTGACAAGTGTGATTAGTAACTGAGTGACAAGTGTGACTAGAAACTGTGATAAATGTGACTAGTAACTGAGTGACAAGTGTGATTAGTAACTGAGTGACAAGTGTGATTAGTAACTGAGTGACAAGTGTGATTAGTAACTGAGTGACAAGTGTGACTAGAAACTGTGATAAATGTGACTAGTAACTGAGTGACAAGTGTGATTAGTAACTGAGTGACAAGTGTGATTAGTAACTGAGTGACAAGTGTGATTAGTAACTGAGTGACAAGTGTGATTAGTAACTGAGTGACAAGTGTGATTAGTAACTGAGTGACAAGTGTGACTAGTAACTGTGTGACAAGTGTGACTAGAAACTGAGTGACAAGTGTGACCAGTAACTGAGTGACAAGTGTGACTAGAAACTGTTATAAATGTGACTAGTAACTGGGTGACAAGTGTGACCAGTAACTGAGTGACAAGTGTGATTAGTAACTGAGTGACAAGTGTGACTAGAAACTGTGATAAATGTGACTAGTAACTGAGTGACAAATGTGACTAGAAACTGTGATAAATGTGACTAGTAACTGTGTGACAAATGTGACTTGAAACTGTGATAAATGTGACTAGTAACTGTGTGACAAATGTGACTAGAAACTGAGTGACAAGTGTGATTAGTAACTGAGTGACAAGTGTGACTAGAAACTGTGATAAATGTGACCAGTAACTGAGTGACAAGTGTGATTAGTAACTGAGTGACAAGTGTGACTAGAAACTGTGATAAATGTGACTAGTAACTGAGTGACAAGTGTGATTAGAAACTGAGTGACAAGTGTGACCAGTAACTGAGTGACAAGTGTGATTAGTAACTGAGTGACAAGTGTGATTAGTAACTGAGTGACAAGTGTGATTAGTAACTGAGTGACAAGTGTGACTAGTAACTGTGTGACAAGTGTGACTAGAAACTGAGTGACAAGTGTGACCAGTAACTGAGTGACAAGTGTGACTAGAAACTGTGATAAATGTGACTAGTAACTGTGTGACAAGTGTGACTAGAAACTGAGTGACAAGTGTGATTAGTAACTGAGTGACAAGTGTGACTAGAAACTGTGATAAATGTGACTAGTAACTGAGTGACAAGTGTGATTAGTAACTGAGTGACAAGTGTGATTAGTAACTGAGTGACAAGTGTGATTAGTAACTGAGTGACAAGTGTGAATAGTAACTGAGTGACAAGTGTGACTAGAAACTGTGATAAATGTGACTAGTAACTGAGTGACAAGTGTGATTAGTAACTGAGTGACAAGTGTGATTAGTAACTGAGTGACAAGTGTGATAAGTAACTGAGTGACAAGTGTGATTAGTAACTGAGTGACAAGTGTGACTAGAAACTGTGATAAATGTGACCAGTAACTGAGTGACAAGTGTGACCAGTAACTGAGTGACAAGTGTGACTAGAAACTGTGATAAATGTGACTAGTAACTGTGTGACAAATGTGACTAGAAACTGAGTGACAAGTGTGATTAGTAACTGAGTGACAAGTGTGACTAGAAACTGTGATAAATGTGACTAGTAACTGAGTGACAAATGTGACTAGAAACTGTGATAAATGTGACTAGTAACTGTGTGACAAATGTGACTAGAAACTGAGTGACAAGTGTGATTAGTAACTGAGTGACAAGTGTGATTAGTAACTGAGTGACAAGTGTGATTAGTAACTGAGTGACAAGTGTGATTAGTAACTGAGTGACAAGTGTGACTAGAAACTGTGATAAATGTGACTAGTAACTGTGTGACAAATGTGACTAGAAACTGAGTGACAAGTGTGATTAGTAACTGAGTGACAAGTGTGACTAGAAACTGTGATAAATGTGACTAGTAACTGTGTGACAAGTGTGACTAGAAACTGAGTGACAAGTGTGATTAGTAACTGAGTGACAAGTGTGACTAGAAACTGTGATAAATGTGACTAGTAACTGAGTGACAAGTGTGATTAGTAACTGAGTGACAAGTGTGATTAGTAACTGAGTGACAAGTGTGATTAGTAACTGAGTGACAAGTGTGACTAGAAACTGTGATAAATGTGACTAGTAACTGTGTGACAAATGTGACTAGAAACTGAGTGACAAGTGTGATTAGTAACTGAGTGACAAGTGTGACTAGAAACTGTGATAAATGTGACCAGTAACTGAGTGACAAGTGTGATTAGTAACTGAGTGACAAGTGTGACTAGAAACTGTGATAAATGTGACTAGTAACTGAGTGACAAGTGTGATTAGAAACTGAGTGACAAGTGTGATTAGAAACTGAGTGACAAGTGTGACCAGTAACTGAGTGACAAGTGTGATTAGTAACTGAGTGACAAGTGTGATTAGTAACTGAGTGACAAGTGTGACTAGAAACTGTGATAAATGTGACTAGTAACTGAGTGACAAGTGTGATTAGTAACTGAGTGACAAGTATGACCAGTAACTGTGTGACAAGTGTGACTAGAAACTGAGTGACAAGTGTGATTAGTAACTGAGTGACAAGTGTGACTAGAAACTGTGACAAGTGTGATTAGTAACTGAGTGACAAGTGTGACTAGAAACTGTGATAAATGTGACTAGTAACTGAGTGACAAGTGTGATTAGTAACTGAGTGACAAGTGTGATTAGTAACTGAGTGACAAGTGTGATAAGTAACTGAGTGACAAGTGTGATTAGTAACTGAGTGACAAGTGTGACTAGAAACTGTGATAAATGTGACCAGTAACTGAGTGACAAGTGTGACCAGTAACTGAGTGACAAGTGTGACTAGAAACTGTGATAAATGTGACTAGTAACTGTGTGACAAATGTGACTAGAAACTGAGTGACAAGTGTGATTAGTAACTGAGTGACAAGTGTGACTAGAAACTGTGATAAATGTGACTAGTAACTGAGTGACAAATGTGACTAGAAACTGTGATAAATGTGACTAGTAACTGTGTGACAAATGTGACTAGAAACTGAGTGACAAGTGTGATTAGTAACTGAGTGACAAGTGTGATTAGTAACTGAGTGACAAGTGTGATTAGTAACTGAGTGACAAGTGTGATTAGTAACTGAGTGACAAGTGTGACTAGAAACTGTGATAAATGTGACTAGTAACTGTGTGACAAATGTGACTAGAAACTGAGTGACAAGTGTGATTAGTAACTGAGTGACAAGTGTGACTAGAAACTGTGATAAATGTGACTAGTAACTGTGTGACAAGTGTGACTAGAAACTGAGTGACAAGTGTGATTAGTAACTGAGTGACAAGTGTGACTAGAAACTGTGATAAATGTGACTAGTAACTGAGTGACAAGTGTGATTAGTAACTGAGTGACAAGTGTGATTAGTAACTGAGTGACAAGTGTGATTAGTAACTGAGTGACAAGTGTGACTAGAAACTGTGATAAATGTGACTAGTAACTGAGTGACAAGTGTGATTAGTAACTGAGTGACAAGTGTGACTAGAAACTGTGATAAATGTGACTAGTAACTGAGTGACAAATGTGACTAGAAACTGTGATAAATGTGACTAGTAACTGTGTGACAAATGTGACTTGAAACTGTGATAAATGTGACTAGTAACTGTGTGACAAATGTGACTAGAAACTGAGTGACAAGTGTGATTAGTAACTGAGTGACAAGTGTGACTAGAAACTGTGATAAATGTGACCAGTAACTGAGTGACAAGTGTGATTAGTAACTGAGTGACAAGTGTGACTAGAAACTGTGATAAATGTGACTAGTAACTGAGTGACAAGTGTGATTAGTAACTGAGTGACAAGTGTGATTAGAAACTGAGTGACAAGTGTGACCAGTAACTGAGTGACAAGTGTGATTAGTAACTGAGTGACAAGTGTGATTAGTAACTGAGTGACAAGTGTGACTAGAAACTGTGATAAATGTGACTAGTAACTGAGTGACAAGTGTGATTAGTAACTGAGTGACAAGTATGACCAGTAACTGTGTGACAAGTGTGACTAGAAACTGAGTGACAAGTGTGATTAGTAACTGAGTGACAAGTGTGACTAGAAACTGTGACAAGTGTGATTAGTAACTGAGTGACAAGTGTGACTAGAAACTGTGATAAATGTGACTAGTAACTGAGTGACAAGTGTGATTAGTAACTGAGTGACAAATGTGATTAGTAACTGAGTGACAAGAAACTGAGTGACAAGTGTGACTAGAAACTGTGATAAATGTGACTAGTAACTGTGTGACAAGTGTGACTAGAAACTGAGTGACAAGTGTGATTAGTAACTGAGTGACAAGTGTGAATAAAAACTGAGCGGCATTTGTGACAAATCCCAGTGACAAGCGCGACTTATTGACGAAGTAAAATAATTCTAACCTGAAGCGCGCCTGTTTTCAGTGTCAGATTTCTCAGCCGCATTTTTTCTTCCTCGATTTGTAGTCGCAAGTTGACAATTTCAGTGTCGGCCAATCGCAGACGTTCAATCAGCTGTTTATAAGCTTCTCGACGCATTTGGTCGGCCTGAATTTTGCCATAGAGCCGGCTCTTATCATGCAGCACGTGCGGATCAAACTCTAACGGGCCGCCGTGCCGGCTACCGGCCAGGCCGACTCCGTCCGCTCCGCCGAAGCCGCCAGTTCCTGAGGCCAGCTCAGGCAGCCAGAGATAGGCTAAGAATGCGAAGCTAAGAAATGCGCACACAATCAGCACTAACAAGCAATGGCGCTGGGTTCTTCTATTTAGCAGCGGAATCGGCATGACGTTGAACTGTTTGTAGTTAATTTAAACAAGTCAAAGGAAACTAGAGATAACTCAGAAATGAGCAAGCTAGATTAGACTAATGAAAGTCTAATAGAGAGAGTGAGAACTGACAACCAGTTGTCAGCGACTGATTTCACTGCCGACTGTGTATTATTGCTGCCAAACTGATGTGCAGAGTGCTGTGGCTGGAATTTCAATCAATTTATAGTTAATGCATTAACTGATGCACCACTAGTTAATTTAATAGCTAGGATGTAGTAAAACAATTTTCTTTTCATTCAACAAAAATGTGGGGCAGACTAAATTATTAACACAATGTAGTATTTTCTTACAATTATACAAAACATATAACCAGAAAGGAACTAGAGTTAGAAACTTAAAAATGTCTCTTTAGAAAGCTTAAGCCAAGGCACAACATAAAAAGTAGTATTTTCTTACAATTATACAAAACATATAACCAGAAAGGAACTAGAGTTAGAAACTTAAAAATGTCTCTTTAGAAAGCTTAAGCCAAGGCACAACATAAAAAGTAGTATTTTCTTACAATTATACAAAACATATAACCAGAAAGGAACTAGAGTTAGAAACTAAAAAATGTCTCTTTAGAAAGCTTAAGCCAAGGCACAACATAAAAAGTAGTATTTTCTTACAATTATACAAAACATATAACCAGAAAGGAACTAGAGTTAGAAACTAAAAAATGTCTCTTTAGAAAGCTTAAGCCAAGGCACAACATAAAAAGTAGTATTTTCTTACAATTATACAAAACATATAACCAGAAAGGAACTAGAGTTAGAAACTAAAAAATGTCTCTTTAGAAAGCTTAAGCCAAGGCACAACATAAAAAGTAGTATTTTCTTACAATTATACAAAACATATAACCAGAAAGGAACTAGAGTTAGAAACTTAAAAATGTCTCTTTAGAAAGCTTAAGCGAAGGCACAACATAAAAAGTAGGCAAATAAATATTTCTACATTGCACTAGCAAGATTTTTTATTGTAAAATCCAGTAAAAATACTTCACTAATACTAAAATATTGTATTACTTATTTAAAGTCAAATTTAAACTTACATTAAGAGTTTAAAAATAAAATTAATTAATTAAAGGTAGCAACATTTCAATGGTTCTATCTACCATATAGAATGGATCTACAAGAATGTAAAAATTACAGAACTGCATACCAATTTTCTAGCACATATTTACAACCTCTAAAATCTTAGCCAGCTGTGCAATTTAGTTTTTGAAGCAAAGTACAGCATACATTGCAACATTACATATTTTGATTGGATTTGGTACATTTTGGTTATTTTAACATGCTAAATTACATGCTAAATCATAAGCATATTTTAGTTCTGCTAATGTGAAAAAAGTAATGTTTTTGGGTTTTTATGGAAAAAATCTAAGTAAAAATTGAAACAAATACCGTAACTTGTGATGCAAATAGTGAGTTTAAAAAGCCATGCACGTAGGCAACTCTTCACATTTTTGCTGCTTTGCTAATTTTGTCTGTTATTTATTATAATATTAAAATAATTTATATAAAATCTTACAATCTAACATATAAGTTGTTTAATAAGCTTTGAATATCTATATTTAAACACTAAACCATGGGTAGACAAAGAACAAACTTTGAAGGTTTAAGACCTTGAACTATTATATTTTTACTGGTCATAATCACTCATAATCATAATTATAAAACATATATAAAGAGATAAAGTGACAAATAGTGCCACAATCATTTGTAGAATTGAATTTTTTGTCTAGGCCTATACACAAATAAGTTTACAAAAGATTTAGAATAGAACATGCTACAATATAAATGTTAACATGGATACAGTGCCTACCATAGAACTGTTATAGCCAAAGAAGTATCTGATGCTCAAAGTAGGCCTAGCCTTAGTCAGAAAAGTAACAATATTGTCAGAAAATTCTGGTACAACTTTTGTGTAATGAATATTGATGCACATTTTTAAACACTTATGTATACTAGCACAAACTTTTGCACATCAACACAATCAAAGCATAACATTGGCAGCTTGCAAGGCAGAAGCCTATGCTGACTATTGTGCTCATTTGCACAGTAATGCAAGCCTTGAATTTTGCTTCAAAAAAGCAAATTACAATAGCACAAAATATAGTCAATATTTTTTCCAACAAACAAAAACATTAGTAAACTTAATAAAGCAATTCATTAGGCAACTTTTTTCAATTAAACATGCACTTTGTAAGTTCAAGTTCAAGTGCAAGTTCAATAGCACATTTTGTGCATGGCAATGGTGCAGCATACAATCGTACATTGCATTTAAGAAGAGATCAAATATGTGTTTTATGTATCTGTATGTACAATTACAAATATCAACCATTCATTTGATGGACTTTGCATGACAGGAACAAAATGTTCTGTTATCTGTAAAAACATTTTTAAGCTTTGTAAATTAGACTAGGGCCTATAAATATTAAAAATATATATTTTGTTTGATATTGCTTTTGGTTAAACACAAAAATGGAAGCCAGTTTGTCTCTTTAAAGTGAAAATGTGTTACGCCTTTTTTATACGAATTATATGATGTAGATCTACCACATTGGCATGCACTGCTGCACTGGCAGGCAATTTGAAAAACTCTGCATCCTTGGCAATGCAAACAATTTTTTCACGATTTTTCTTCTGGCATGCAGCCAATATGATCCGGACTTTTGCATGGATAATGGATTCTTTTCTTAGAAGCTGTGGGGACGCATGTGGGGATAAATTTAGCATTATTAGCAGGGCCATGGGAGAGTGTGAATAAAGACTGCTGTCATTTAAGCATTTAGTATTTAACTCAAAAGTTCATATAGGCCTATGCTTTAAAAAATGACAAAGCTATACTAAACTTTCAGGATCCTAGACACTTTGTCATTTTACAACTTTATCATCCACTTTGAAAGTAGGACACTCTGTCATCCAACAAACGGCATGCTTTTAAGTTTGGTCAGTTCATCATCTAACTAATAACAACATTGTAGTCTGTAGACTCAAATAACAGATGCTTCTGCGTGCATGTACAACTTGAGGCAGACATGAAAACTTAAAGGGTAAGATATAGATATGGAGGTGCTTATGTGCTTGCTTTGTTTCAAATAAAGTGAGGATGGGGTGGTGGGGCAGAAGACGAAGTGTGAACATGCTTCACACCCTAAATTGTAAAAAAGAGGAGTCAAAACTAATTTCATTATAGGCCTAAGAATTGAAAGAGAGGTGCAAATACCAATACAATGTGGGGAGGGGGGTTCTGTTCTAACTTTGAAAACTTTTGTTTTATAGATGACCCTTCGTTATAGATAAGTCCCTTCGTCACCCACCCTCTGAGATATTGGACAGATCGTCATCTGGTTGTAAGAAGTTGTAAGATGACGAAGTGTCCAGGTACTGGGTACCAAATTTTAAATAGTAATTTGCTTGGCGTAAATTTACTTTTGTTTGCGAAATTATTTTCCTTTTTTTAAATGGTGCCCATGACATGGTATGACGAATGGGAGTTGTCTATGGCCCATAGTAGCCGCGTAGAGTTGTTTGGGGCATAGAAATTCGGCTGAGTTTTAGTGTATATGAGAGACTTTGAGACTCTTCTGATTTGCAAATGGCTGGGCAGCCCCCAAGAACATTGTGGATTGTGCCACCAAATGAAGTTCTGCCAGCATTGGCACTGACGGAACTAAATATGAAAGCAAGGGATCTGATGGAATTGACAACAAGTACTGACGAGACTATGTGGCATGGCAATAGTGATGCCCTATTTGAATTGCACATCCAAGAGTATCTATGGCAACACCTTCACCCAGGGCTTGCCAAGGCTTTTGGCAGCATTCTGTTCTGGATTTGTCATTATTACCCAGTTCCAGTTTAGGAATCTGAGACAGTCAGGACTGCATTGAACTAAACTTAGTAATGCTCAGTGCCATTTAAAAATGTTTCCCACCAGTTGTGCTACCAGTTGACGTTATCCGCTTCATCGTTCAACATTAAAAAATAAGAAAATAATTTCGTGAATGAAAGTAAATTTACGCCATTTGTTTTAGTATGTAGTACTACTGTCTCTTGACACAAGTAACACAAGTTTATCAACTGGGGGATCATTGTCAACTGGGGGATCATTGTCAACTGGGAGATCATTGTCAACTGGGGGATCATTGTCAACTTGGGGATCATTGTCAACTGGGGGATCATTGTCAACTGGGGGATCATGGCCAACTGGGGGATCATTGTGAACTGGGGGATCATCGTCAACTGGGGTATCATTGTCAACTGGGGTATCATTGTCAACTGGGGGATCATTGTCAACTAGGGGATCATTGTCCACTGGGGAATGATTGTCAACTGGGTAATCATGTCAACTGGGGGATCATTGTCAACTGGGTGTTCATTGTCAACTGGGGGTTCATTGTCAACTGGGGGATTATTGTCAACTGGGGGATCATCATCAACTGGGGGATCATCATCAACTGGGGTATCATTGTCAACTGGGGGTTCATTGTCAACCGGCGGGATCATTGTCAACTGGGGGATCATTGTCAACTGGGGGATCATTGTCAACTTGGGGATCATTGTCAACTGGGGGATCATTGTCAACTGGGGGATCATTCTCAACTGGGGGATCATTCTCTACTGGGGGATCATTGTCAACTGGGGGATCATTGTCAACTGGGGGATCATTGTCAACTGGGGGATCATTGTCAACTTGGGGATCATCATCAACTGGGGTATCATTGTCAACTGGGGGTTCATTGTCAACTGGCGGGATCATTGTCAACTGGGGGATCATTGTCAACTGGGGGATCATTGTCAACTTGGGGATCATTGTCAACTGGGGGATCATTGTCAACTGGGGGATCATTCTCAACTGGGGGATCATTCTCTACTGGGGGATCATTGTCAACTGGGGGATCATCATCAACTGGGGGATCATCATCAACTGGGGGATCATTGTCAACTGGGGGTTCATTTTAGCTTTAAAAAGCTGTAAATTCAGCTGCTAAAAAGTAAATACAAGACGAATTAAAAATATTTCTGCTCCCCGAAGGGGGGCAAAACATGCTAGTTTAACTTCTAAAAGGCTAAGGGCAAACAACATGTAAACAAATCACTTTCAACTGGCTGTAGACCAAGATATATTTACAAACAAACAAAAAACTAGATTAAAAAAATAATAACTAACAGCTAAACTTAACTACAAGGTCATTCAATAACATATTTGTACGAGACACACAAAACCGTTGCGACACTTTAGACAGCATGTGACTACAGCTACTTCAACGTGCAATTTGCTATTTTCGATTGTCGTTTCCGAATAAAAAACCATCTGAAGTTGTTGTTTACCGTCTTTCAGTCAGGCTAGCAGGCAGCAGCAATAAATTGTTTAAGACATCATTAATATCTAAGAAAGGCGCTGTTAAATGTACTAAAAAAGAAGGCAAAATGTTTTTTATTACTTGTTTTAAATATGAATTTTTAGCTCAGTCCAGTAAAAATCTGAGCCTATATAAATTTGTCCTTTTTGTCAGCGATTCAACTTTTTGTTTTTCTTTTTTTAATTTCTTTCGGTTTTAAGAATAAAAACTACATTTTGGGATTTAAATCAAGTACTGAATTCTTATTCAGCGGTCAGATTGTTGAAGCGTTGCTTTTTTACTTGTAACTTGTAACTTGTTCTTAGCATAAATCGAATCTAGCCAGCTAAAATTAGCTACAATTTTGTAGGTATTGGAGGCATATATCTTAAAATTGTTGTGTCAAAAAAGTATTCTGCAATTTTTTGTGAAATAATTATTTCAGAAAAAAACAATTAAATTGCGCAAATCGTACACAGTAAATACTAAAAATATTATATTTATCGCGAACAAGTTTTTGTTAATTTTAACTACTTTATTTACTACGACTACCATTAAAATTTTAACAGACATTTTATTCCGTTTTATTACAATTGTACGTTAGACATCGTTGTTTTGTATTCTGTTTCACAGATCATCATTTTCTTCATTGAAGATTACATCTGAGAAAACGTGTATCGATGGCTTCCTCAGAACCGAAAAAGATTGATAAAGTTGTAAAGATTAACTTATCTCGAGGAGTTAATGATGAAGTTAGCGTTGATATTGAACGACTAGAGGATTTAGTCGTTTTAGACGAGGAAGGAAATTCTTTGCGATTCTGTGACATCTACAGAGATAAAAAGACCATTATAGTTCTTCTTCGGGTAAGAACTCTAGATTTTCTTTTATATATTGGTCCTCAAGTTCCATTTACTTTCACAGTTGATAAAAAATCAGGTTTTGTCCTTCCCATCCAATTGCACTTCTTGTTGTTGCTTTTGTTAGTGGATGTATGATTTTTGAATAAAACTAGCATAAATAATAATTCCATTTAAACTCCTATTTAATGGATTACTTTATATTTAAAAAAACTAAAACTAAAAACGAACACTAAACTACAACTAAAAATAAAAACTCTTGTATAATCTTAATATATAATCTTAATAATGGGAAAGGGTTCGCTAATGTTTTATAGTTTAATAATGTTCTATAAGTTTGTCAATGGGGTTTGGTTACTGGGGAAGTTAACCAAAACTTCCCCAGTAACCAAACACTTTACATTATTCTAAATGAGGCAGGCCCAAATTTACCGTAGATTTATAACTTGAATCCCCGCCAAATTCTTTTTCCCGATTTTATTCTTTGTTTTAATACACTGTGTCATCCACCCCCAATTTTTGTATAAATATAGCCGCAATTTAGCCCTAGAAAAACCAACCGGTGCCCCGTGCCCAGTTCGGAGTGCAATAAAGGAGAATAAATCTCAAAGTGTTTTTCAATTATTTTAGAGAGGAGAAAAGCAGGTCCGTGTTAATAAGTGCCACAAGCCAGGAATATTCGAAAGAATAAAGAAGGGAATAGTCATAAAAAGCAGTGGAGTGTAAAACTAAAGAGCAGAAGGGTAAATCCCGATTGGTGGAAAAGCACTGTGTGCAAAGTTGGGCAACTTCAGTCCATTGGAAGCCTTGAAAGACTGGGAACAAACCAGAGAGCCAGATAGTTGTGAGTAAGTAAGGAGAGGAAGAAGTGTCTTGCCGCTCGGACACTCGTGAGAACGCTACCAAATTTTGGGAAGGAAAAGCAGCCTATCTGGCCAATTGAAGCAATTTATGCATATGAAATAAGAGGATACATAGCTAGCCTATGAAGAATAACTAAGTCATAGACAAAGGAAACTAAGAGTTATTTCAAGGATTAAGTCAAGGTGTGAAATAAGCAATTGTTAATATTTAATAAAGGAGTATCGGTGGTATATAAACCTAAAGAGGAAGGAGCCCTACGACAACGTGGTGGCAGCTGTAAGATAAATAGAAGAGCCCTACGACATAAAGTTTACTAGCACGTCTTTTTAAAAAGCCTTTTGTTGTCTAACTTGTATTTCTTTGTCTTTCCTAAATACAAACTTTGGTACCTAAAAATCATCGTTCAATCTAAAATATTTAAACGGAATCTCTTGACATAAATGCATAGCTACATTATTAATTGTTTTCCTTTTTAGCACCCTCAATGCTTCACAGCTAAGGAGTACGCTGAAGATCTTGCTAAGATTCCTGATGAATTTCTTGATAAAGGAAATGTTCAATTAGTGACCATCGGACCTCATGGACCAGATCTGATTCATGTAAGCGATTTGAAAGGGTTTTAAAGGATTTGAAAACGATGCAATTTTGGAGTTTTTTCATTCAAATTGTTTTCTTTGGACTTAGATTCGAACTCCCGTCATTTTAGTTGAAAGTTCGAAGCTGTCAATAACATCCAAAAACAAAAAATGTATGTTTTTTCCAAGCTGATCCTTGATTTTTCAAATTGACTGATGGATAACTTTGCAGATGTTTCGCGAGGAAACTGGTTTTCGCCACACCATGCTGTGCGATCCCAGCAGTGCCGTCTACAAGGCGGTCGGCTGCAGATGTGACGAGATGAACGCTACTCGACAGAGTAAGTGTGGCGCTGGCATTAAAACAGTTTTTTTCCAAAAGTCCGCATAGGGAAAGCCAGTATGTGCGTTCATCCGCCCTTTTAGAGCCAGAGTCCAGCAAGCACGTGAAATCTGGCTGGATGTCTGGCATCCTCAGTAGCACCTACCGGGCGATGTGGTACAGAGACTTCAAAGCCAATCTCATGCTGAATGGAGCCTGTCTGATACTGGGTCCTGGGCGACAGATGCACAGCAGTCACCTGGACAAGGGCATGTTTGATCAGATGCCAATCAATGCTATGCTAGAATTAGTCTGCGGACAAACTATGAGCTTTCCAAAGGACAGGCGGGTCATTCAAGTTTGAAGATTTAAGGACAATGTTTTCCTTGAATTCGCTATCCAGCAGCTAATATATATATATATATTAACTGATGCTTAATTTTATGAGTTGACACCATATAAGAGTACACGACATTAAAAAATATAAGACAAAATAAAACCCTAGCTATTGTCAAATTGAAACCCCAAGTGCTACTGAAACCCAAGTGCTACTGAAACCCAAGTGCTACTGAAACCCAAGTGCTACTGAAACCCAAGTGCTACTGAAACCCAAGTGCTACTGAAACCCAAGTGCTACTGAAACCCAAGTGCTACTGAAACCCAAGTGCTACTGAAACCCCAAGTGCTGCTGAAACCCCATGTCCAATTGAAACCCCAAGTGCTACTGAAACCCAAGTGCTACTGAAACCCAAGTGCTGCTGAAACCCAAGTGCTACTGAAACCCAAGTGCTACTGAAACCCAAGTGCTACTGAAACCCCAAGTGCTGCTGAAACCCCATGTCCAATTGAAACCCCAAGTGCTACTGAAACCCAAGTGCTACTGAAACCCAAGTGCTGCTGAAACCCAAGTGCTACTGAAACCCAAGTGCTACTGAAACCCAAGTGCTGCTGAAACCCAAGTGCTACTGAAACCCAAGTGCTACTGAAACCCAAGTGCTACTGAAACCCCAAGTGCTGCTGAAACCCCATGTCCAATTGAAACCCCAAGTGCTACTGAAACCCAAGTGCTACTGAAACCCAAGTGCTGCTGAAACCCAAGTGCTACTGAAACCCAAGTGCTACTGAAACCCAAGTGCTACTGAAACCCAAGTGCTACTGAAACCCAAGTGCTACTGAAACCCAAGTGCTACTGAAACCCAAGTGCTACTGAAACCCAAGTGCTACTGAAACCCAAGTGCTGCTGAAACCCAAGTGCTGCTGAAACCCAAGTGCTGCTGAAACCCAAGTGCTGCTGAAACCCAAGTGCTGCTGAAACCCAAGTGCTGCTGAAACCCAAGTGCTACTGAAACCCAAGTGCTGCTGAAACCCAAGTGCTGCTGAAACCCAAGTGCTGCTGAAACCCAAGTGCTACTGAAACCCCAAGTGCTGCTGAAACCCCATGTCCAATTGAAACCCATACTGAAACCCCAGTGCTACTGAAACCCATACTGAAACCCCAGTGCTACTGAAACCCATACTGAAACCCCAGTGCTACTGAAACCCATACTGAAACCCAAGTGCTACTGAAACTCATACTGAAACCCAAGTGCTACTGAAACCCATACTGAAACCCAAGTGCTACTGAAACCCCAAGTGCTACTGAAACCCAAGTGCTACTGAAACCCAAGTGCTACTGAAACCCCAAGTGCTACTGAAACCCAAGTGCTACTGAAACCCAAGTGCTACTGAAACCCAAGTGCTACTGAAACCCAAGTGCTACTGAAACCCCAAGTGCTACTGAAACCCCAAGTGCTGCTGAAACCCCATGTCCAATTGAAACCCATACTGAAACCCCAGTGCTACTGAAACCCATACTGAAACCCAAGTGCTACTGAAACCCAAGTGCTACTGAAACCCCAGTGCTACTGAAACCCATACTGAAACCCAAGTGCTACTGAAACCCATACTGAAACCCCAAGTGGTACTGAAACCCATACTGAAACCCCAAGTGCTACTGAAACCCATACTGAAACCGAAGTGGTACTGAAAACCCAAGTGCTACTGAAACCCCAAGTGCTACTGAAACCCCAAGCAAGTCCTGCAACAGTAATCTACTTAAAATATCAAAGCTTCGATAGTCAACGATCGAAAGGCTAGCTAACCACTTTTTCTAATTCTTTTTATCTTTTTATCTTTCTGAATTTATTTCTTTGCTTATATTTTTGCCCATTTTCTCAGCATTCCTTTGAAACCTCATAATTCAGTTGATGTATCCTAAAAGCTTTAGCAATTTTTTGCTTTGCAATTTTCTTAATTTCTATTTGAGTTTTTGTCGTCAATTTTCTCTTGCCTTTATACTCGTATTACTTTCTACTTTTCTTTGCTAGCTGTGGCAAATCATTCAAGGCAGTTTTCTTTACTTCTGGAACGTGCCGAAAAATTATTATAATAATTTCCCACAGTCGACAACTATAGCAGCTACATCGTCCGAAAATTTTTGTTAATATTAGCTAATTCCGTACTACGAGCAGTAATAAAACATATGTTTTATGCTAGCTAGCTGAGATCTGGTAACCTACTAAATGCTGCCTAATAATTCATAATTAATGGTTTTTCAGCCAGCTCTATACGTACTGCTTTAAGTCCTTCAGCTTGTTCTTAATTACATGTTTTGTGTATAATTACGGCTACAAGCTTTTCATTACATTCTATAAATTCGAAGATACAATACGAGTACTAAATACAGGTAAAGTAATACATAAAAGTATGAAGACTAATACTATACATTACAGCTGAGTTGCATAGGTTCATGTTTATCAACGAACAACAGAAGGCATATACTGTAAAAATAAAGCGAAACAATAATTTACCGAACCGATGCAATTTGAAAATTTGAACGGAAGCGAACAACTGTTTTTTGTTGTCGTGTTTTTCGATATCCGATCCAGCGCCGCCAAGCTGTTCAACAGGATGCTGCTATCATTTTTGAAGCCCGTGCTAGATCCCTATTTACAACCTGAGCAGAATGGCTTTCGCCACTGCACCGCGGCACAGTGACGCAGATTCTTGGTCTTCGCCGAATTCATCGAGTAGGCACGCATGCTCCAGTTGGACTTGATTTTCGTCTTCATTGACTTCATGAAGGCTTTCGATTCGACTCGGAAGCGAGACATATTCCGTGGTGCTCCAGGGCAACACATTATAGCGCCGTTCCTGTTCGTCCAGGTGCTTGACTGGGTTGCTTACCTGACTGCTCACGCTGCAGGCACCATACCAGTGCGGCCAGGCCTGAACTCGGCGTTTCGTCAATCGACTGCCTTCTGGCTGACGCTGACGCCCCGGATTTCCCCGGAGGTGCAGCGCCTTTGTATGCGCCCAGGCTCTGAAGCTTTTCTTCCCATCTCGACAGCGTAAATCGTTGTTGTTATTGTCGATTTTGTTGTTGTTTTTGTTGTTGTTGTTGTTTTCCGAAAGTTGTGGAAACTGTGACACAGACACATGTGTGTCTCTCTCCCCTGTCTTTTATCTCCCCTATCCCAATTCTCCCCTGACTTTATGCTTTTCTTTTGATAAAACTTAACCTTGTATGCTGCTCCAATGAATTTTACAAAACTTTATTCCTGGAAAGTTTATCTACTGTACAATTTTCTTTACCAATATTTACCAATAGGCCAAATATTAATTTTGGCTTTGTTGTTTCAGTAGCTTAATGCATTTTAGGCACAGGCTAGGTGGGAGGGCACGTAGTGCAAAAAAACTAATGTGAAATCAAAATATATGAAGCTAAGTTCTCTGCTGCTGGGGGGACATTAGTTCTTTGCTGCTGGGGGGACATTAGTTCTTTGCTGCTGGGGGGAATTAGTTCTTTGCTGCTGGGGGGAATTAGTTCTCTGCTGCTGGGGGGACATTAGTTCTTTGCTGCTGGGGGGACATTAGTTCTTTGCTGCTGGGGGGGGGAATTAGTTCTTTGCTGCTGGTGGGAATTAGTTCTTTGCTGCTGGTGGGAATTAGTTCTTTGCTGCTGGGGGGAATTAGTTCTTTGCTGCTGGGGGGAATTAGTTCTTTGCTGCTGGGGGGAATTAGTTCTTTGCTGCTGGGGGGAATTAGTTCTTTGCTGCTGGGGGGAATTAGTTCTTTGCTGCTGGGGGGAATTAGTTCTTTGCTGCTGGGGGGAATTAGTTCTTTGCTGCTGGGGGGAATTAGTTCTTTGCTGCTGGGGGGACATTAGTTCTTTGCTGCTGGGGGGGGAATTAGTTCTTTGCTGCTGGTGGGAATTAGTTCTTTGCTGCTGGGGGGAATTAGTTCTTTGCTGCTGGGGGGAATTAGTTCTTTGCTGCTGGGGGGAATTAGTTCTTTGCTGCTGGGGGGAATTAGTTCTTTGCTGCTGGGGGGAATTAGTTCTTTGCTGCTGGGGGGGGATTAGTTCTTTGCTGCTGGGGGGGGAATTAGTTCTTTGCTGCTGGGGGGGAATTAGTTCTTTGCTGCTGGGGGGAATTAGTTCTTTGCTGCTGGGGGGAATTAGTTCTTTGCTGCTGGGGGGATTAGTTCTTTGCTGCTGGGGGGAATTAGTTCTTTGCTGCTGGGGGGAATTAGTTCTTTGCTGCTGGGGGGGAATTATATAGTTCTTTGCTGCTGGGGGGAATTAGTTCTTTGCTGCTGGGGAGACACTGGTTTTACTGCTGAGGGGATAGAATTCACATGTACCTCAGTAGCATTAAGCTAAGTTGTATCAAATGTAAGTTACTTGTGTAATTTTGCCCGAATTGGGGGCAAAACTTGCTAGTATGAAGCTATAAATAAAAAAACTAATATCAAAACACAAGTCTTTGATCCGTCTCTGATCAAACACAATTTCACCAATTAATTTGTGCAGGAAAAAAGTCTGAATTCGTTGCTTCTGTAGTATCCGTGGTGTATTTTTTGCGAACACTAGCCTTGAAAACATAGTTCCTAAGAACTTCTTAAGTTGTCCTTGATTTCCTAGCTGCAGTTCGACTGTGGCCAAATCATTGTAATCACTGAGACAGGCTACGCTCGTATAGAATCCTTAGCAGTAAAAACGACGTTTAGAAGCTAGCCCTGATTGGGCGTTGTTATTTATATTTGGGGCGAGACGCGCCCACCTCAATCCGCTCACGTGTACGTGGCCGTCAGATTTACATACGATCGTAGCTCAGAGCATAGCGCGCGTCTAGCAGATCTGCCACGCAAGATATTCACGGAACATTTCATTTCTCCCTTTTTCGAATTCTAGCGACGAGAGAATAAAATCGAAAATTGAAATATTAGACTTCGAAATAGCTTTAGAACAACGCTGACGATACGAAAATTATATATTTTCGTATAAAAATATTATAAGGAAGCATTCAAACAATGTTTGAAAACAGAAAAAAATTCTTTCAGTCCAGTTGCATTTCTCAACAGTTTCTGCTCTGCACTGATTGCTCAATCCTTGTAGTACTTCACACCGTCTCTAGCAGCTCGTGCAGGTGGGGGCGCAGAGCCACCGGAGTGGCCTGTTGCCCGGAGCCGAGCGGAACATCGGACGGTGCGCCATCGGCAGTAGAGCTGGGTGGATCGGGGCCGATAACCCTGACCGCCGTGCAGAGGCGCCAGCAGGTCACGCCATCCCGGCGCAGCAGCAGCGAGTTTCCGGCTACACGATCGGCGCTCCACGCTCCGCTCTCGAATGGCGTCTGTGTTTTGTTGGCACCGACTCGCCATCGCAGCACTGAGTCGCCGACCCAGATTTCGTGCCGTCGCTGTCGCCGTCTTGCTTTAGCTCGTTGCTTCATCACGGCCGTGGCCTTCGCGTCGGTCTCCCGCAACTGCCGTTCGTTGATGCGGACTCGCTTGGAGGGTAGCGCGGCCGGGACGATTTCGTTTGCGGCTCTCCAGTCCCTCCGCTCCTCGATGGCTGCCCGTACAACCCTTGTTGATGGAGCGGTTCAGCAGGTTAGTAGGGCGTGATGAGGCTATGCTTGACGCCGTAGCTCGCCAAGAAGCGGCTGAACTCAGCCGAGGAAAAGGGCGGGCCGTTGTCGGTCACGAGCTCTTGCGGGATCCCGAAGCGCGCGAACATCTCCCTCAGTCGTTGAACTAGTGCCTCAGCTGTCGTGGTCTGCATGAGCTTCACTTCGGGTAAACGTGAGTACCTGTGCAAACCAGCAGCATGTTGTTCTTGATTGGCCCAACGAAATCTGCGCCAATCGACAGCAAGGCGCCGGCGAAGATCGGCGTCGGCTGCAGCGGCGTGGCCCGGACTGCTGGTGCGTGTGACGTGATGGCACAACTGCGGCAGCGACCGACGAACTCCTCGACTTAAGCCGCCATCCGAGGCCACCAGACCTTCGTGCTGAGTCTGGCGAGCGTTTTTTGTGCGCACTGATGCCCTTGGTGGGCCAACTCGAGCATCTGCTGTCGTTGAGATTCCGGTACGACGATCCGCTGATGCCGCAGCAACACTCCATCAGACGCCGATAGCTCGTCGCGTATCGCATGTAGCGAGCGCATCTCGCGTGTAGCGGACAGGTCCCATCGGCCGCCTTGCAATGCTGCTATTGCTGAATGAATGACTTCAGACGTCCTCGAGAGTCAGCGCTCTTGGCACTGCCGCCTGCACCACCTCGTTGATGTAGGCCTCGCACCGCTTCTCGCTGAAATTCGCGACCTGTGCACTTACCGGCTGTCTGCTGAGCACGTCGGCAGCATTCGACGCTCCGGGTTGATACTGGACCTTGAACCCCATATGCTGTATTCGAATCGCCATGCACTCGATCCGTGGCGGGGGTCGAAGAAGCCTAGAGTAGTCGGCTCTGCGATGCTGAGCAAAGGCGGCCGTCGGATCAGTGCCCCACTGCCAGTCTGTGGTCTTCCTTGTCAGTTGGCGCAGCGGCTCAGCGATCTTGGCTAGCTGCGGGGTGAATACTGCGAGATAGCTCACTGGGCCCAGGAACGAGCGCAGCTGACTGATTGTCTCGGGCTCCTTGAAGTCCTGGACAGCAGCGACTTTGCTCTCGGTGGCCCGGGCTCCGTTCGACGTCAGCCGCAATTCCCATGAACTCGATGCTGGAGCGCATGGGCCTGTCAACATCCCAGGAAATACTGCAGAGCGTGATGAGTCGAGTGCTGGCGTGGTGGAGCAAAACAACAGCCTCGAGGCGTGCCTGAACCGTCTGGCGCAGCACGGCATGACAGTGAATGCTCGCAAGTGCATATACACGGAACACCACAATCATGTACCAGTTTTCATGCACAGCCATGTTGAAAATATAACAATGAATTAGTTATTGATACATTTTAACAGCTTTTTAATGGGGTCGGTGGCAGAGCGGTTAACGCGTTTGCCTCGCACCAAGAACCCTAAGTTCGATTCCACGGCGAGGCCCCATTTATTTGGGGCGCAGCCACGGAGAGAAAACTTGGGGGCTTGTCGTGCAACTTACGTCCTTAAGGACCAACCTCCAAGGCACAGTGAAGTGTACTCTGCCTGACGATGAGAAAGTGTGGGCAGATGTACACACCTGTGTGAGCGTGTGCCTGCGTACAGTATCTGTGTGCGTGTGTGCTCAGGAGTCAGCGAAATGGGCAGAATTGCCTCCTCGCTGGCTGTGGGTCTAGTGTCACCAAATGATTTGCCATTACCCGCAGCCCTCCTGCAATTATTCTTATTATTAACAGCTTTTTAACAGTAAAACTACCAAGGGTGGTTTTTTTCCCCACCCCCTTGACGATTTTTGTGCTGCGATAGATATATTTGGCTTTCGATAGATAAAAAATCTATCAGGATAATCGAAACATTTTGCATTCCAAAGTGAACTTGTAGCTCATTTCCAAACTAGAAATGTAACTTACTATGCATAAGATTGCCTATTAGAGTTGTGACGTATAAGGAACATGGAACATGGTTGCTAAAAATAGCAGTTACGAGCTATTCAGACAAGTGCTATTCTCGTAAACGAAGTACCTTATACCCAGCGAATAAATATGCAGAAAAATATGGACTCAATACGAGTTTCGCAGCTTTTCTATTCATCGCGAGAACTATGTCGGAGCTGCCTCAGCGAGTGTCTTCAGCGCAACCGTCTCAGCAGGTGCCGGCCCATCTGCTGTGCAACAGCTGCTCCAAGCCGCTGTTCAACGGCTTCCAGACTCCACACGGATGCCGCCTCTGCCAGCACTGCGTCACCGATCTGCTGTCGCCGCTAGAGAAGCGCCACTGTCCAGGAAACACGGAGGCCTGTAGAGACGCCGAGGAGGAAATCGAGGTAAGTCGCGCCACATGCCTTCCAGACATGGCGACGAGACGCGATGTCGCCAGACTGACGGTCCAGTGTCCGAACTGCGATGCGGGCTGCTCCACCGCAGTCAGATGGTCTCTCATGAACCAGCACTTGAACAGCTGCGACTTCCTGCCATTGCCGTGCGATCTCTGCGGACAGCTGGTGATGAGGAGGGATCTACAGCGACACTCTGATAGCCAGTGCCAGATGAGGAAGGAGACCTGCGGCTTGTGCTCTCAGCTGGTGACAGTCAGCGAGATGAACAACAGGCATCGGAGCCTTGAATCCGATGAGTGCTGTCCGAGGTACTCAGGTCCGTGTCCCCACTGCGGTGACCCGAGCAAACCCATGAGCAGACATCTGTACATAGCTCACCTGCCACAATGTCCAGAGAAGCCAGTCCAGTGCAAGTACTCTCACCTGGGATGCTCAGCAAGAGTCCGCAAATCCGAACTAGAAAAGCATTACAAGGAGTTCACGGACTCCCACCTTGAGCTAGTCGACTCAAAGATCAGACAGACTGAGGCGATCACTCGTCGTGCTCCAGGTTAGCCAAGCTTCTGTTGACGTAGCATTCGATCTCACAGTATCCCCAATCAACTCATCAATCAACTGCCAACCCGTTCTTTCAGTCGCTCCGGTTCAACAGTCCGCGACCCCCGCAGTCGCAGCCGAAGTGGCTGACGTCAATCGTCAAGTTGGTAACGTTTTTCAGAAATTCAAAGGACTGCAAGTGAATGTGGCCAACTGGGCCCAGACCACCATCGACTTGGAGAAGCTGGTTGAGTCATTTGGCGGCGTCGGCCAGCTGCGTACAGTCCTGAACCAACTCGACGAGCGAGCGAGGTGCGCTGAGCGGCTGCAACAGCAGGTGCAACTCTTGCAACAGCAGGTGCAACAGTTGCAGCAGCAGATGGGGCGGACTTCACACCGCAACGCTTGATCAGTAAAGGATAGGTTGTCCTGAAGGATTTCGGGCATCTGTCCTGAAGGATTTCGGACATCTGTCCTGAAGGATTTCGGGCATCTGTCCTCAAGGATTTCGGGCATCTATCCTCAAGGATTTCGGATATCTGCTCTGAAGGATTTCGGGCATCTGTCCTGAAGTATTTCGGACATCTGACCCGAAGGATTTCAGGCATCTGTCGTGAAGGATTTCGGACATGTGTCCTGAAGGATTTCGGGCATCTGTCCTCAAGGATTTCGGGCATCTATCCTCAAGGATTTCGGATATCTGCTCTGAAGGATTTCGGATATCTGCTCTGAAGGATTTCGGATATCTGCTCTGAAGGATTTCGGGCATCTGTCCTGAAGTATTTCGGACATCTGACCCGAAGGATTTCAGGCATCTGTCGTGAAGGATTTCGGACATGTGTCCTGAAGGATTTCGGGCATCTGTCCTCAAGGATTTCGGGCATCTATCCTCAAGGATTTCGGATATCTGCTCTGAAGGATTTCGGGCATCTATCCTCAAGGATTTCGGATATCTGCTCTGAAGGATTTCGGGCATCTATCCTCAAGGATTTCGGATATCTGCTCTGAAGGATTTCGGGCATCTATCCTCAAGGATTTCGGATATCTGCTCTGAAGGATTTCGGGCATCTATCCTCAAGGATTTCGGAGATCTGCTCTGAAGGATTTCGGGCATCTGTCCTGAAGGATTTCGGGCATCTGTCCTCAAGGATTTCGGGCATCTGTCCTCAAGGATTTCGGGCATGTGTCCTGAAGGATTTCGGAAAACTACTGCCCTGAAGGAAAACCGCAGTCCTGAAGAACTCAGTATTGGGTAGTCCATGGTGTCATATTATATATATATATATATATGTAATAATGTATGCAATGTAACGAAATATTTCTTACTGACAGACGTATAAAATATGAGTCGTTTCTATATATATGTATGTTTCGTTCTCTGTGTACATATGTTTCTAAAAATAGCTCTTTGCAATGGCAAGCCAAACGTGTTGCGACTAAAATGAATGCATGTGCAAATGTCGAACTTAACTCCGCAAGGCTAGAAAAATGGCGTCAGGCTGACGCTATGCCTAAATATAACACAGTCATCATATGACGCCCATGCTGCATTTATGTTGTTTAAATTTAGCAATCGATGCCAACAAGCATGTATAGTCTTTCTGGACACGCTGATAATGACATGCGAATGTGTCAATGACATAGGAAATGTGTCTATGACATTGGAAATGTGCAGTCTATACGGCATGCGAATGTGTCTATGACATAGGAAATGTGTCTATGACATTGGAAATGTGTCTATGACATAGGAAATGTGTCTATGACATAGGAAATGTGTCTATGACATTGGAAATGTGCAGTCTATACGGCATGCGAATGTGTCTATGACATAGGAAATGTGTATATGGCATGCGAATGTGTCTATGACATAGGAAATGTGTCTATACGGCATGCGAATGTGTCTATGACATTGGAAATGTGTCTATATGGAATGCGAATGTGTCTATGACATTGGAAATGTAGAGCCCCTAAGTCAATGATTGAGCCCCAAGTCCACGATGGAGCCCCCAAGTCAACGGTGGAGCCCCCAAGTCCACGATGGAGCCCCCAAGTCAACGGTGGAGCCCCAAGTCAACGGTGGAGCCCCAAGTCAACGGTGGAGCCCCAAGTCAACGATGCAGCCCACAAGTCCCCGATGGAGGCCCTAAGTCCACGATGGAGCCCCCAAGTCAACGATGGAGCCCTTAAGTCCACAGATTAACCAAGGGTTAATAGCCAGTAAATCCACAGTTAAGACCGTGCATCATGTTATGTTACTTGTTCAATCGACAATTTAACCCACGCCTCCATATATAAGCCACTTTCACAATTTACGTAGTAGCTCAATTTAACTCGTTTGATACCTGATAGCTAAAATCTGGGCATCGGCTTGTACCTCGTCAAGCTTTGTTCGACCTTAAACTCAGACAGAAAGGAGTTTTATGGTTGTGAGACCAGCGACTCATTGCGCCTTACTACTCATTCCACAAGGAGTGGGGTCGTGCACTATGCAATTCTGTCACGAAACTCTTTACTTGACAACTGCGTATATCATAAAGTCACTCAAATTGCTCACAGTGATGGCCGATGCGTTTATGAAAAATGCCACGAAAAAAAAAATAAAACTATTCGATTTTTTTCGATAGATTTTAGTAGGTAAGTAGCTGAAAATTTTTTTCTTCAGAAAACCCTGTAAAAAATTCGGCTGCTTCTTCGGCGGGTTTTGTGCAAAATAGGAGTGGAATCTACCAAAATCCCCCCTATCTCACAAGAGTTCAAGAAACCACCCAGGA
Organism: Macrostomum hystrix; assembly: GCA_950097015.1. Lineage (NCBI taxonomy): Eukaryota > Metazoa > Platyhelminthes > Macrostomidae > Macrostomum > Macrostomum hystrix. The sequence continues at coordinate 34,286,548 of CATNEN010000038.1, read as the reverse complement.
AGCAGCCGATGTAACCGTAAATTGTGCGGAAACCGCCGAAGAATCACCCGAACCAGTGGCCCATGGGACAACCAGAGAATTATTTACGGGCGATTCCTCGGCGGTTTCTGAGCATGGAATCTTCCGAACTGGAGGGTTCTTTAGGTGATTCCATTTCGCCACCAAGAAGCACCGAGAAAACGCCCAGTTGGGTAGATTCTAAGCATGGAATCATCCGATTGGTATGTTTCCAGCGTTCGGCTGTTTCTTTTTCTGGAAACACCGCAGATTTCAACTGGAATCACCCAAAGAAACATCCCTATTTTTTAGCGGGAATGAATTTCATTTGAAGCTTAAAACAAAGTGACAAAATTACGACTAACATGAGTGAGACAGTTAACCAAGGTCACTAACTGACATTGTTGATCACCGTCGCAAAGACACAGTCGCTGACACAGTGAATCAGTCGCTGACACAGTGAATCAGTCGCTGACACAGTGAATCAGTCGCTGACACAGTGAATCAGTCTCTGACACAGTGAATCAGTCTCTGACACAGTGAATCAGTCGCTGACACAGTGAATCAGTCTCTGACACAGTGAATCAGTCGCTGACACAGTGAATCAGTCTCTGACACAGTGAATCAGTCGCTGACACAGTGAATCAGTCGCTGACACAGTGAATCAGTCGCTGACACAGTGAATCACAGTCGCTGACACAGTGAATCAGTCGCTGACACAGTGAATCAGTCGCTGACACAGTTCACGAACTGATAGTCACTGAGACACAGATGATTACACAAAGAAAACAGTTGGTCAACTGTATCAGCGACTTGATAAAAAATTGCTACTTTGTAATAAAATAACAAAATTTACCGCGAAAGTAATTTTATTCAGGAAACTTTTACTGTGCTGAAACAAATTACTTCCGTGTTTTTGTATCTAAACTATAGTTGCCGTTTAAATCGAGCGTCTTAATTAAGAGTCCGGACCCTCCGACCAAAATAAGTTAGATGGCCTTCTGGTCGACTTTCCGTTGAAGAGGGAAAGGCATCTCTGAAAGGTTTGATTTCACATAGAGTACTTTTCATAACAGCTTTGATTAATCGGTCCTGATCACTGGACATGACCTTAAAACTGCATGCCTAGAGCATGAACCGTAATTTGTAAAATCAGCTTCAGGTAATTATTTATTTATTCAGGCAAGCATACAGTTAATATAAATAGTTTATACAGTTTTTGCTAGAATTTTTTGCAGCACAAACAAAGCAATCATCAACAAAGAAAAAATAATATAAAGTTCATGAAAAAGCAACAAATGCAGCTAGTCCAGTGCCTGATTTATCGATCAGACCACACAATTTAACATAAAATCCTGGGATACATTTCGGCCAGGGCGATTCTCAGGTGATGGAATTTGGGATCAGGTGATGGGATTGGGGATCAGGTGATGGGATTGGCAATTCTCAGGTGATGGGATTGGGGATCAGGTGATGGGATTGGCAATTCTCAGGTGATGGGATTGGGGATCAGGTGACGGGAAGGGCCAATGTCAGGTACTATTTCAGACATGGGCGGGATTTTGTAAAGGAATTGTTCAACCTCATTGGCTAACCCAATAAAGGCTTGATAATTTTTTCAGCACCAGTCTAGACGTTGGCGAGAGACCGCCGCCGACGCTGCCACCGAAGCCAAGCGACGCTACAGTCGGCGCCGACGGCACAGCCGACGCCGAGGCGATGATCCGTTTGACAAGCTCGGCAAACGGTCGGGGCAGCTGGAAATCGGCTGGCAGGGCTGTCAGGATGGCGTCCAATCTTGTCACCAGGCGATCGGTGACAGGCAAGTTACCTAGGCCAACTAGGATGTAGCGACTTAGCAGACAATCGGCGCTCAGCCGGTGAATCGCCTTGGGACTCAACAGCTCGGAGAAGCGGAGAACATTTGTGAATAGCTTGATGGCCTGCAGAACGAGTCAGGCATTTATTTATGCATTAGAACTGATTGGATTGCGACGAAGCACTTCTACTATTTAACAGTAGGACTACCAAGTTATTTTGCCACCCCCCTGAAATTTGTTGGCAGCGCCTGAATTCTAACAGCGTTAGGTGGTGACTGATTGGTTGACAGACTAGGCGATGATGCCCTGTGAATGAGCTGCGCCTAATATTTAGGCTTGATCAGTGAAATTGGAGAAATTCGAGTCAGGGTGTCCATAGTGGCCTATTTCCACCTGTTGTTGCCCTTGAAGGTCCAGCAAATCCGTCTGGACTCTAGATGATGCAGGCACATTCGGATGACATGCTGATAGATTATGAAGGCCTGGCAAGGCCGCAACTGAGGTGCAGTGCTAATTCGTGTATAGGGGTGTATGAAATACACTAGCGCTTATGGAAAAAATCTGACCTTCGGCCAGAACCATTGAATATCTCGACGGTCTGAAGAGCTGGCGACTTAACTATTGTTTCAAAAGATGCGCAACAAACAATTGGCCCGTGTTCATAATTTTTGGTGTGCTTGCGTTGCTCCGTTCGGGTGCAGTTATCAGGCCCCCCTTAGTAGTTCTACTGTTAATAAATAAGTTGCTTACCTGAACCAGCTGCCTGTTATAGAAGGTGGACTCGGCCGGCTTAGCCAGCATCAGCGGTATGAAAGGCTCCTTGGAGACAAACTCGGACAGGCGATCGTGCACAGCCAGGCAGAGCTGCTGAGTTCTAGCTGAACCAGCGTGGACCGAAGGAAATTTGCGAACTAACCGACTGAGCAGTCCGCTGAGTCGCTGACTCTCTCCGCTGGACATTGGATCCCACACCTGTATGGTGAATTGCAGCTATTGATTGTAGTGTTTGATAATTTTTAGCAACCACTGCTTAGTGAGAACAGCTGACAGAATATAGCTGACAACAAAAGCTAATGAGCTGACAGAATATAGCTGACATCAAAAGCTAATGAGCTGAAAGAATATAGCTGACATCAGAAGCTAATGAGCTGACAGAATATAGCTGACAACAGAAGCTAATGAACTGACAGAATATAGCTGACAACAGAAGCTAATGAGCTGACAGAATATAGCTGACATCAGAAGCTAATGAGCTGACACAATATAGCTGCAAACAGAAGCTAATGAGCTGACAGAATATAGCTGACAACAGAAGATAATGAGCTGACAGAATATAGCTGACAACAGAAGATAATGAGCTGACAGAATATTGCTGACAACAGAAGCTAATGAGCTGACAGAATATAGCTGACAACAGAAGCTAATGAGCTGACAGAATATAGCTGACATCAAAAGCTAATGAGCTGACAAAATATAGCTGCAAACAGAAGCTAATGAGCTGACAGAATATAGCTGACAACAGAAGATAATGAGCTGACAGAATATAGCTGACAACAGAGGCTAATGAGCTGTCAGAGAATATAGCTGACAACAGAAGATAATGAGCTGACAGAATATAGCTGACAACAGAAGATAATGAGCTGACAGAATATAGCTGACAACAGAAGCTAAAGGAGCAAGATAAGCCTTCAAAAGCATGCCGAGTTTACCTGTTCAACCAGATCAGTCAGCCGAGGCAGCAGTACTAGTTCTATCAAGCCAGGCACAACTTTGATCTCCTCAGGATGTTCATCGGGTCTCAGATAATTCAGCACCTGTCCAAGCCAAGCGTGGCGATCAAACGACGGACAGTCGGCTGCCAGCGGATTGTACAGCAGCAGGTCGACGCGAATCAGAGGCGACAGCAGGCGCGCCAAGCACGCGGGCAGTCTGGCTCGCTCGTACAGATCGGGTTGAGCGGAACGGAAAGCGGCCAGACGGTCCAGCAGCTCCGTTAGCTGGCAATACTCTGGCAGTACGTCTGAGAATAGCTGCGACTCTTTCACGTGGCGCACCTGCACAGATATTAGTCAATGGGACAATCAGGCTGTCTAGTCTAGCTAGCAGAGCTAAGTTCTAAGTCAAGAATCGAACCCCTGACCTTTAAGTCGTAGGTCCGGCTCTTAAGAACATCCAAACCAGGACCTACAAACTAAAATCCATTGATCAGCTAATACCGGTAAATAAGACAACGAATAAGGCCTAACCTGGTCTATGGCCGATTCTCGAGCCATCCGCTCTGTGGTCGTCTCCTCATCGTCGCTGCTCTGGCCGCTGTCGTGAGCCGCATCCGCTCCACTTAGTTCGCGCTGTCTTCTTCGTCGAGTGCGCCTAGCTTCCCGCTCGGCCACGCGCCGAATCGTAGCTTCGTCTTCTGCAACCGAAGCAGTTTGAGACTGGTCAATTATGAGTCTTAAATTAATTAGTGGGGCTTACGCAGGCATTCTGGGATAGCATGACAGACGCCACCAAAATCCAGAGGTGAGAAGAGAGAAGGCTTTGGTGGCTAGTCGCGCGCTATTTACGCCATGCAGCAAAGGCCAACCCCAAAGAGATTACGATTCATAAACAGAGGAGTGTTTATGAACTCTTCCTACTCACCACCGCCGCGAGTGTCGGTGGCAGAGTGGTTAACGCGTTTGCCTCTCGCACTAATGTCCCTAAGCTCAATTCAGCGGAAAGAAGGCTTGGCGTAAAATTTACGCCTCTGAGGGCCAGTGAAAGTGAACACTGCCTGACAATGAGAAAGTCAGGGCAGATGTGCGCACCTGTGTGAGCGTGCGCCTGCGTAAAGTATCTGTGTGCGTGTGTGCTCAGGAGTCAGCGAAATTGGCAGAATTGCCTCCTCGCTGGCTGCGTGTCTAGTGTCACTAAATGATGTGCCATTGCCCGCAGCCCTCCTGCAATATAAAATAACTATTATTCACCGCCGCGACCAGCGCTGCTCTCGTCTCGAACATCCTGGCGTCGTCGCCGGATCTGCCTCTGAGCCCGTTCGCCGAGAGCGCCAAGCAATCTGCGCTCCAGCAGTTCAACTTGGCCAAGCTTCTCGCACATGCAGTCGGCATAGTCGGCCAGGTGAGACCGCAGGCTGGCCAGGTCGCGATAGGCCGCCTCTAGGCGCGGCAGGCGGGCCTCCCGCTCCGCCAGGCGCTCCTGACAGTCGGCCAGCTCGCGACGTGCCGCGTTTAGTCGGTCGACCTCGTTGGCGGCTAGTTCGACTAGTCGGCGACGATCAGCGTCGACGCGTTCGCGAAGGTCAGCGTAGGCCACGCCAGGCGTCGAAGGCAGACGGCTGAAGATTCCTCCGCCGCCGTCAACGACGCTGAAATCGTCGTCACCGCCCGACACGGCGGCGGCGATGGCAGCCGAGCCGGCGAGGTTGGCGGCCCGACGCAGCTGCTGCTGCTCGTAGCTCTCTGAGCCGGCAAAGCCGACGTAGGCTTCATTTTCGTCGTTGTCGTCTTCGTCGCGGAAGTTGCCGTAGTTTCTATTCGAGATCTTGGCATCAAAGTCGCGGTAGGAGCGCGCCGAAGTCGGGGAGCCGTGCTCGGCGGCCAGGAACTGGTCCCGCATCTGGCGCCGCTCCGCCTCCGGCTTGAGGGTGCCCAGCAGGCGCACTCGGATTCCGCTGCCGTCATCGTCTAGAACGTCGGCCGCGTCATCAGAGTCGTCGTCGCCTTGACCGCCGCCAGTGGCATCGCCGTCACCGTCGGCATCGTCACTATCGCCGCCGGCGTTGGCAAGGCGAGCCCGGGCGGCCAACTGACGCTGCAGTTTTAGCTGGTAGACGGTGCGACTGTCCGGAATGCCTTGGCTTGCAATCTGGCAATGTTTTTTTCACAGAGAAAGGCGTCTAATCTACTTAAAGTAGCGAAAAGCGAATTTCGAAAAGAAAAAAAGATTAACTTATTTTCTCCAACCTGAGATTGCAACTGCTGCACAGACACTGGATAATCGTCTTCCATTTCAACCTCTTGAATCTCGTCAGATTCTTTGACAGAGCTTTCAACCCTGCCGGTTGATGCTGAAGATGCTGCAGCGGCGGCGGCAGCTGCGGCTTGATCATAGAGCAGCCGCTTCCTTTTAGCCAGTTTGCGACTGTTGCTGGACTTTTTAACCCGAAATTCTTCGCCACCGTCGGCTAGCAGATCGTCCTGGAAGGACAGCGCCGATGATGACGCCTTTAAAACTGGCTGTGTCGGTGGCAGCGGCGCCTTCGATGCAGCTGCAGCTTCTGTTGACTTCGAAGTGGAAGTAGGCTGTTTAGAGGCGGATTGTAACTTGAATAACGCATTTGTTGCCTCCTCTTCGCTGTCCGAACCACCCGCCTGAGTCTCTGTGTCAGGCTTTGGCAGAACCACTGGCGGCTGCTTGACGCGGATAGACCGCTTGACTTTCTTGAAGGTGATGTCCGACTTGCAGGTGATGAAATTTAAGTACTTTCTTTTAGAAATACAGAAATACTATTTCAAAAACTAGAATCCCTATTATAATATTGTCTAAAATTTAATGCTTAGGACTTATAATATAGAAAAAGCCAGTTACTATTTTAACAAAAATATTTTGTCCACTGTGAGCCCCCTTCCAAATATCTGAAAAACTACTGCAGCATTTTCTTTTTCCAAGGTGTCAGTGTAAAGCTTGAGTGCATAAAAAGAGTGCTAAAGTTTTGTGAAGGTAGATTAATAAATGAGTTCAGTGTGTATAATAAAATTTAAGGCCAATTTAATGAGGGCAACATTAGGAGGATTGTGAAACACACTTTGGATATGAATATCTCAAAAAGTACATGTCTAGCTATTTAAGTCATAATTTTTTTAAACAGCAGTTAGCATCAATAGAAAAATATTCAAAACTTTTTGTCAAAAATTTTATTTAACTAGTTTGCAAACTTTGAAAATATGTCAATAAAGAATGGCAGCATGAAACTGAATACATATAGTTTTATTTTAGGTTCATAAATTGCACAAGTGTATAGAGAAAACATAAGCCACATGTGTTGCTTTTGTTAAAACTTATAATTGGGAGCAATAGTTTCATTGACCAGTTAATAAGGTCAATGTTGGGAAACAAATACATCATACTTGGCAGGCTTACAAACTTCAGCTAGGCCTAACTTAACAACTGCTAAAGGAAGATAAGGGAAGATAAAAACTAAATAGTTGACATGCTTGGGAGTGTCTATAGGGATAAGAGGCCTAGTTAGTAGCAGGGGAGTATTGGCACATCTTCTGCAATCTGCTTACAAGCTCTACTAATTTTCTACCTAACTAACACATACTCAAAGGCTATTAACACCATGCTGAAGGGCTGCCCAGCAACAATGCTAAACTCCCTGCTGAATTTTGACATGTGATCCTACAGAATTTGGACACAACATTTGCAACTCATCATTTAATTATTCCTCATTGTTTCATTTTTTCCATTGATGCTGTTTGTTTCAAAATAATTTCCGATTGTTTTTCTATTGATTTACAATTTTTTTTCAGAAAAAGTGTTTAACAAACTATTTGAAAAGAATGCCATAATATGTGACATAAACAGCACATTGACGCCACCTTTGTTTTACTTTTACAACACCTAAACAAATAGGCCCTAACTTAGGTGATAAATTTTCTAAATTCCTAATTCTAAATTCTAAATCTAAAATCTAAATTCTACACATATTTGAAAACTTTCTATAGGCCTACTTCGAGGTAGACAAACTGTTTATATTAGGCCTTGCCCTTGGCTACTGAATTACCTGACTAGGCCTAACACAAAGTATAAATTCTCAAAAATGTACCTTATATTAAAAAATTATACCTTAGGCCTATATTATTAATGCTTTTATAGGCTAGTAAATTTTTTCCTAGCTAGGTAATTAAATAGAGAAATTTGTTAGAGAATAAAGTTTCTGCAAACTGGACACAAATTCACAATGTCAAGTGTGCAGACACACAGGCATTGATCTTTGAATACTTGATTGAACTTTGTTTGATCACATGTGTTCAGGGAAATATATCAACAATTAGACATGCTTGATAGCCTTTCTTGAGCATGCATGGAGAAATTATTTTACACAGCATGCTAAGTAGAATTTGCTAGGCCCTAGTACTATGCTCTTTGCCAGGCTAGTTTTAAGACTAAGTCTAGGGCCTAGGGGGCTAGACTGGCCATGCCCTAGGCCCTACTTTTTTTAAAACAGGCCTAACTGTTTGAAAATTATCAAAGCAGTTAAGCAGCTAGTTATAATTTGTACTTTGCAGCCTAGCCTAGCCAATAGCAAATGCTATTTGAATAGACCTATCAGTCACTGTAGGCCTGTCAGTAGATCCATCACTATCAATAAGTTTGTAATAAAAAATATCCGATTCAAAATGAACTGAATAGTCATATTTATTTAATAATATTTATTTATTTCGTTATCTATTTGGTAGCTATATAATGGCCCTATAAGTAGTTGTAGATAATTAACGGGACTTTCAATAAAAATGCGCAATCGATACGCAGCAATTCCATATTTAAAATGAAATATGTTTATTGCGGTTTAAACATGTGAACGAATTACGTACTGATTGTCTTGCCTCTTCGTACTTTAAATTTCGTACTTTAAAACAAATATACATTATAATTAATGAACAATTTAGACCAAGACTACTAAGAAAACTGCGCGTAAAATATTAGCAACAGGGTTACAAATTAATTATTTGCAGCAGGAATAATATTTTTATTACCTATTCCAATTAAAACACTACATGGCGGTGCAACGTATGGGCGGTCTGTCCCGCAAAACTTACACTCAGACAAGTACTCGAGACTAAAGTGACATGCGATTTACTTAAATCCGCTTGGGACTGGCTTTTTTACCTCCTAAATCAACCTCGGAACTTTTGTTCTAACTATCAATTAAACATCCCTCATTTATCACATAGCTAATAGCTGCTTCAGGGGCGCAGCCGCGCCAGGGGCAATGTGGGGCCGCGACCCCCCCAATCGGCTAGCGAAACTATATGTGGCACCCCATGGTAGTAGCGCCCCTGCATTTAGTGGCGCCCCCTGCTTGCAGTGGCGCCCCCGTAGTAGTATTGCCCCCCACCTACGACAGCTGCATAATCAGACTGTTTTCTCCAGACAGTTCCGAATTCATGCAGTTAGAGGTGATGAAAAAAGTTCTCCTCTGGTTTGAAGTACTTAGCTTAATTTTTTCTTACATCAACAGCTTCTGTTTTTTATTTCTATGTATAGTGATGTTTTATAAAAATTCAATAGAAATCGAAGAAAGAGATACACCTATTTTCGGATGATTACTTAAAACTCTCAATGTTGTCAAGTTTTGGCTCACAATAATCAGTGGCGTAGCGAGGGGGGTATCGGTGTATCGGCCGATACCCCCAAAATTTGATGTCTCAAATTTTTTCGTATTCAGTTTCTTCGAAAGAAATTAATTAATTCTTTTTTATTCTGGATACGCTGGATAGAACCAAAACCGATATCCCCAAAAAAATCCTGGCTACGCCCCTGGAAATGATGTAAGTTCTATAACACCTGAATATATATTACTGTAATATGAAAAATCAATAAGAAAATTTTATTGATCGCGACCATGAATCCTGTACAAAAAACCAGACGTCGGCCGACGTCCGCAGATTTTCCGACGTTAGACCGCAGATATTTTAGACTGCATCGACGTTCAGTCTTTTTTTCGTCGGATTTCCGATCGGCGTCATGTAAAATTTCCTAATTGCTGATAGGGAAAGTCAGGCGACGTCGTATTGTTGTACGGGCTCGATTTTACAAATCCGGGCAGTCTTTAACGTATATACCATGTATAAAACAAAAAATTCAATTCGGCTTAATTTTTAATTACTGTTAATTACTGTAAAAGTTAGTATTTAAAAATCAAAAGGAGTGCCAAAGCCATCTAGGCTCAGGCTTTAAAATTTGCTGGATCTTGAAAATAATATGAGTAGCTTGCAGATTAAATTTTGGCACTTGTTCTATGACTCAAGTAAAATAATGGCATCCTCAGTATCTGTCAGCATTCCTATCCAATGGTCACTTCTCTACGCTGCGTCGCCAGTCGTCGGAAACCGCTGCCTCAACCTCGCGCATCAGCCTCAGGCAGGCGTCTTCGCGCCAAGGCAGGGCAGCGCATTGCACAGCCACGGGCAGGCCAAGAGAGCCCTGCTGCATGGCCACCAGGTCTGCCTCCCAGCTCATTGTGCCGGCTCTAACCGGCTGGCGCAGCGCGTCCAGATCCGCCTGCGTCACGCGTGTCACCGGTAGCACTCCGGCTGGTAGATTGAACAGGTTGAACAGGACATTGTAGGCTAGGCAGGCCATTGTCACAGTCCGGTCGTCAACTGGCGGTGCCGGAGTTGCGTTGGCCGGGCACAGGACAGCGTCGAAGCCGTGTCTCTGCCAGTCGGCTAAGAATTCAACTCGCTTGTCCACCAGCCGCTGCGACAGAGCCCAGAGATTGTACACGGAGTCCAAGCCGGACAGGCAGCTGAGCGCCAGGGCCGTTTCCTCATTGCCCAGCAAACGAAGCAGGACAGCCAGGAAGCGACGAATCGGCACGGGTATGCGAAGCAAAGTGGCAAAATTGGCGACTGACGCCGAAGTGGCGTCGTGCCGCAGCTGGTTGGCCATGTAGCGACCAGCATCGGACCAGACGCAGCGGACGTAGGTCTCCACAATGGGAAAGGCCTCTGTTGATAGGCTCGGTGGCAGAGACCACGGCACTAGGCGATGGCCGCGAGCGGCTAGGCGATCTCTATTAAATCGGAGTCGTGAGATTTCAGGCTAATGTTTGTAGCATACATAAAACAAGTCCGGAAGTTCAGATAAAAACTGCCATTTCTTTATGGCACTTTCGGGAATACAAAAAATGAGTTAGTGCCTGAGACATCCTAACTATCGGATCCGTTTTGCATATTCAAATCATTGGAGGGCGTGAAAGGCAGAGCGGTCTACCGCATTTGCCTCTCGCACCAAGTTCCCTGTGCTCGATTCCACGGCGAGGCCACGTTCATTTGTCGCGCAGCCGCTGAGCGAAGGCTTGGGGGCTTGCAATGCGATTTACGCCCTTGAGGGCTAACTTACAATTAACTGTACACAGTTAAGTGTACACTGGCCTGACGATGAGAAAGTCAGGGCAGCTCGGTGTACGCTCCTGTGTGTGAGTGTGTGCCTGCGTACATAGTGTGCTCAGGAGTCAGCGAATTGGGCAGAATTGCCTCCTCGCTGGCTGCGGGTCTAGTGTCAACTGAATTTTATTCCATTGTCTGCAGCCCTCCTGCAATTATATTATTAATATTAGATCGGATCGGACTCACGACTTAAAGGTCGGGGGCTCGTCTCCCGACTCCAATGGAACAATGTGTCCTTTAGCAGTGCTTTAGCTCACCCAGTTGTTAGATTGGGTACCTGCATTTGTTGGAATAATTAATGGTGGGTGTGGCGTCACCCTAAGTCCATGGACTCAAAAGCCGTAAGCAGCCAATTCATTCATATTCGCCGCGCAATAGCTGCGGCTGTGCTGTCTGATGCACACCTGGCCCAATAAGGAAGGTGGTTTGGCTGAGATTTTGAAAGACCAGCTGGCATGCTCACTTGGCCAGCAGAACAGCCCGCTCCATGCACGGCGCCGCCCTCATCTGTCCATTCGACACCATGTAGCCAATCGTGAGCTTCGCTTCACTGTCGACCGGCGATGTTCTTGACGGCGCTCGCAGCCCCAGCGGTGGCACCGTCGGGTCAGTCAGAATCGGTGGAAACGGAGTCTTCGGCTCCAGTAGGGCTTCCATCAGCAGCTCGAGTGAGTCGACATCTGGCGCCATCGGACCCCAGGCCGGCTCCACCAGGCGCTGCGGCCCTGTGCCGCGCATGCCGAGGCGGCTCAGGCGGCCTCCGGTGGCCTTCAGGCTGGCTGCGCCGCACCAGGCCGCTGGGGTGCGCACGCTGCCGCCGATGTCGGTGCCGAGGCCGAGCGGAGAGCCGCCGGCGGCGATGAGGGCGCCCTCGCCGGAGCTGCTGCCGCCGGGGCAGCGGCTGGGATTGGCCGGGTTGAGCGCTGTGCCGTCGATTGGATTGCTGCTAAGCACCTGAAAAATAATATATGAATAGAAAAAATGTGTAAATCTATATTTTTATTATTAATTTGAGTATTGTGGGGCCGACAGCAGCTATTGTGCGATACATTGATTACCTTGCTAAACCACTCAAATTGTTACAGATCCTTCAGGTCGTGATTCCGACGCTTTAATCACAAGGCTACAACGTCCTTGATAATATTAATAACAGTAACAATACTTATTATTACTATTACTTTTATTTTTTGATATAACTATTATAATTAGGAATAATATTATTTCAGGACGGCTTGGGTGCAATGGCACATCACTTGCTGGCACTAGTCCCGCAGCCAGCGAGGAGCCGAGTCTGCCCATTCCGCTGAATCTTGTGCACGCAATCACACGATTGTGTATGTCTGAGGCTGTGTGTATGCCTGAGGCTGTGTGTATGCCTGAGGCTGTGTGTATGTCTACTCTCCGCAGTTGCGCTCCTGAAATTTATTCGGCGCAAAAGCGCCAGACCGCTCTGCTAATCAGCCGCTTTACACAATCTTTACAAGCAGGTGGGTAGGTCAAGGCGGTCATGTTTTATACATAAATATTAGGCAAGTAGAACTAAAGTTGCGTTATTAACTTTTTGGGTAGATTCATTGTCTAGTGCAGGTGTGGTCAGGCGTGGGGGGCATGCGGAAGCTAACCCGCAATTGGACGAACAACGCATTTCCAACGAACAACGCAGCACCCAACCCAAATCCCAGGACGGGTTATAAGTTTTGGAGCCTTTAAAAACCGGTGGAGAAGCTGCTTGCTTAGAAAAAACTAGTTAATTTAATTTTCAACGACTTCCGATTTTGGGGTCGGTTGTTCGAATCTTAGCCCTTAAGCAAGGTACTAATTAATTCCTTAGTGCTTTAGTTAACCCAGCAGTAAAATGGGTACTAGAATCAGCTGGGTTAGAAATTTGGGGTGGGTGACATAGCTTCCCCAGTCCACGGACTGAACAGCTGTACACAACTATTGGAAGCGCCGCCAAGAAGCGCTCACCGACAGCATGGTTTGCGGGACCACTGTGCGCACAAACGGAACACCGCCGATAGCTTTGAGCTGGCGCACCGCGAGACAGTCCGCCTCGGCTGGTTGGCCGACAAACACGGCGCAGCCGACGCATGTGTCCAAGCCGCGCAGGGCGAAGTTCTCTTTGACGCTGACCGGCAAACCGGCCAGCGGACCATCGAGGTTGACCTCGGACAGATCCGGCTGGAGGAATTCCGCCACGCAGTTCAGCCGCTGATCGATCCGGTAGGCGCGACGTTGAAAGGCCAGAAGAACTCGATCCGGCTTCAGGCTGCCGTCGCGCAGGCGACTCACCAGCTGGCGCGCGGTCAGCCCGGCGATCTCGGCCTCCTCAGCCTCCGGCATCGTCTGGCGGGCCAGGTAGGCGCCAAAGTCCAGCTTGGCGCGCTGACGAGCGGCCCGTTTGGCGGCCAGAGCGGCTCGGAGTTGACGCTTCTGCCGCCAGTCGTTCAGGAGGCGACGACCGAGTAGCGCCGTCAGGACTAGGCCGCCGCCGCCCCCGAGAGCCGCGACGGTCGTGAAACGGTGAGGAAGTGGCAGGGAGGCCAGCAGGCCGCTGACTGTGACCGCCAGTTGGCGCGGCAGCTGCTGCATGTCAGCTGCCTCCAATGATGATAAATGTTTAATTAGGAGAGGACGATTTCATAAATCCTTCTACAATTTCATAAAAGCACTGTACGATTCCATAAATCCAGCTGCGATTCCATAAATCCAGCTACGATTCCAAAAATCTTGCTACGATTCCAAAAATCTTGCTACGATTCCAAAAATCCAGTTACGATTCCATAAATCCAGCTACGATTCCATAAATCCAGCTACGATTCCAAAAATCTTGCTACGATTCCATAAATCCAGCTACGATTGCATAAATCCAGCTTCGGTTCAAGATTCCTGCTACAATTCTACAGTCCCTGCTACGATTCTACAGTCCCTGCAAAGATTCTACAGTCCCTGCAAAGATTCTACAGTCCCTGCTACGATTCTACAGTCCCTGCTACGATTCTACTGTCCCTGCTACGATTCTACAGTTCCTGCTTCGGTTCTACAGTTCCTGCTACTATTCTAAAATTTCTGCTTCGATTCTACAGTTCCTGCTACGATTCTAAAATTTCTGCTACGATTCTACAGTCCCTGCTATGATTCTAGGATTCCTGCTACGATTCTAAGATCCCTGCTACGGTTCTAGGATTCCTGATACGATTCTTCAATTCCTGCTACGATTCTAGGATTCCTGATACGATTCTACAGTTCTTGATACGGTTCTAAGATCCCTGCTACGATTCTACAGTCCCTGCTATGATTCTAGGATTCCTGCTACGATTCTAAGATCCCTGCTACGATTCTATGATCTCTGCTACGATTCTAAGATTCCTGCTACGATACTACAGTTCCTGCTTCGGTTCTAGGATTCCATCGTTGATTTTTTATATAGATGTTGCAAGTGTGAAACCTTACTAGCTTTCTAGTTAGTTAGAATCTACTTCTACTGAAGCACTGACTAAAGGAACAAGTTGTTTTAATTAGAATCTTCATTTATCATTGAGATAATTCTGGATTTGCATTTCATCAGCGAATGCCGTCTTAAAATAAATTGCTGAAGTGGAAAAGTCTTGTAAGAAAGTAAGGAACAAACTTCACTTGTCTAATGGAAGTTTCTATTTGACCATGTTTTTCATCCTACATAGAGATTAAAAAAGTACGTATACTCGTAAGCAGTATAGAAATACTGATTAATACTGATTTTCTGATTAAAAGAAGGATTAGCTTACCAAGCGAATTTGAGTAGCAGTGTGCTTAAATAGATAGTGTCCAACCAAAGCTCCTCAGAAAAGTTGGCTCTTGAAAAGAATATTCAAAGCTTAACTCAAACAAACAAAAGTTTTGTTTCCATTCGCTTTTAGTGTTTTGCTCAGCATTAAGACTTAGGTATTCCTAAGATTGTACATGGTTTTTCGTCTATCTTAACAGCCCCTAAAAACCATGTCCAGTCACCACACCCACTTTCGGTTTTCAATTTTGTGCTTTTTTATATCAAGCGTGCGTCTGTGTGCTACAATTGATAAGGGATTGCATATTAAATATTAGATATAAAAATGTCATTGAGCACAAAAGTTTATGTAAAGGTCACAGTGTTAGGCTAATTCGCGAATTCTGTTTGAGACGATTCTGCCTAACCCTGAGCAGACACACACACTCACACACACACACACACACACACACACAACTGAGTGACTATTGCGGCCACACACCTTTAAATTTGTGTGTACATTTGTCTTTGACTCTCTGTGTACTGTCTATGTACTAACTACGCTCCTAATAGATGTGGCTCTCTCCTCGAGGGGTGTGTGAAGATTGCACAATAGTGAAGACATTTTTCTTGCTATTTCTCAGGGTCGAAAGATAGAAATTTACTGCATTTCGACGACCTTTAGCTAAATTTTTAGTCAAGTCTGTCACACAAGTAACTTCATATCGGCCATAGATAGCATACATTCTGCTTGCAAGCCGAACGCCAACTTAAGAGTCTATGGTTAAACTCTATGGTTAAGATCGATTCTGTCATAAGTAACTTGAAATATGTCCAATGAACAGATAACGAAACAAACGTATATTTTGAGCAGTACTCTCAAATCAAAGCAAAGTAATTCACTATGCTGACATGTCTGCTACAGTCAATCAGTTGTAAACTGATTCAAACAAAAATATTGCGACGATCCAAGCAGGCCTGTCCGTAACTTAACGTGTGCAGGTGCCATCGTAAGGCAGTGGTCATGTGTCAGATGAGGCTGAGGCATGCTGACATGCAATTCGCAAATCATAATGCTCAGTCGCCAGTTGTGCAATGTCATCGCAGCCTGCGCTGCGGCGGCGCGATCACCCAGCTCTCGAACCACTGCCGGTTCTGTCAGTCGTCTCTTTACTGCCAGAAAGATGGCCATCTCAGTCGCATTGAGAAACGGAGAATGCACGTGTAGAAAACGTATGGTTTGGTCTTCCATTTACATCGGAGGTACGTTGGTGTGGGCTCTCGCATTATCCGCCACCATCAACGCTGGTGCGTCAACAAGTACAGACACCTCCGAGCAGAATGCAGTGAAGCGTTCTTCTGTGAAGCCACCAACGTGACATGCATAGTGAACCAATCCAAGCTGCGGACTCACCGCGAGAACGACGGTGACATTGGGACCGCGCTGACCATCGGTAATTCGCACAGCACGATCGCCAGCAGCTGACCAGCCTTTAGACCGCGAAGTCCACAAGTCAAAGCCACATTCATCGGCGCATATGCGATGCTCTTGAAGATGACCCTAATTCATCATCCATTGCATGTACATCGCTCGCGCATCCATGGTGCCTGGCGCATTCCAGCACGCATGCACATGCCTGACGTCTTTTAAGGTTATCAGAGTGCCGTCTAGCTTCTTGCTCAGGCATTGAGTAGAAACAGCGGGTGCGTCGGTAAATTCAACAGTCAGCCTCTCTCGAATTTCATTCTATGTGATGGTCGGCTTCTCAGCAACATGTCAGTGAAGTGCTTGAGGCATCCGTTCAGTTACTTTCACGTGTCTAGCCCCTCCTCTTGCTCTGTATTCTGTCCAGTTTTCCTCTAGATAGCGCTTTAGGATCAAGTTTGCTGTCGTCCTTTTGATTCCGAGGTCAATGGCCAGTCTCCTCCAGTCCCGTCCAGTGTTGTAGCTGTGAACCAGGCGCTGCCTGTCTATTAAGCATATTCTTGCAATGGCGGGTAAGGCAAGAAAAAATGGTTGTGAACTCGCGTTGCTGTCAACATATGTATCTCTGACAGATTTGAACTTATACTTTGTGACAGATGTAAGATTGCCATAGACGAATAAGTTTCACTGTTAAAATCTGGGTCTGTCTACAAAGTATACAGATCCGCGTATCCTATGGCCTATCCGCGGAGTCGAGCTTAGGGACCTTGTTGCGAAAGGAAAACGTGTTAACCGCTCTGCCACTGACCCCAATGGTTCTAGCCATAGACAAATCTCGACTAGCCTGAGCCAACACCTCAGAGAAAGATAGCGCCGAGACCAATATCCAAAAGCATTGGCGTCAATAGTGATTCAAAAGGATCTCAACGAAAGCTTATAGCTACGCTTAATTTAGACTCAAGTGATGAAATCGTCACTAGGCGCACATTTCGCTCGGATGGGAGATTTAAACCGGCTGTTTAAAAAAGCTGTCGATTAAGAAAAAATCGATTTAAATCCACACAAGGAGCTATGTGAGAAATCTGATATCGTTGAGCTCGACAAACTGAACAAAATTTCTACTCATGGATTAGAGAATTCTCACTGCTCCTCAATGCCATAGTAATATCACCAGCTCGACCCTTTGATGTCCCGAGGACAAGCCTCTTTAGCCCTGACCTGACTTCAGGGCGAACGGCTTTTTGTGGAAGCGGCGAAATCGAATTACACATATGCGTATATAACAGCTGCAGCGTAGGGTCATCGGGCCGACGTCGGCTGAAAGATTTCATTGAACCCGACCGCGCTTTGGATTTTTAAATCAGCGAGAGCTGCTGCTTGTCACAGATAGGATCCTCTTTTTCAAGGATTCGCAAAAGGATTTGCTTCAGTATTTACTGCAGCTAGATTAATTATCCCACATTTAGTTCCCATATCCGCCTCATTGCTTTACCTCTGTCCGTCTGTCTGTCTGTCTGTCTGTCTGTCTGTCTGTCCGTCTGTCTGTCTGTCTGTCTGTCTGTCTGTCTGTCTGTCTGTCTGTCTGTCTGTCTGTCTGTCTGTCTGTCTGTCTGTCTGTCTGTCTGTCTGTCTGTCTGTCTGTCTGTCTGTCTGTCTGTCTGTCTGTCTGTCTGTCTGTCTGTCTGTCTGTCTGTCTGTCTGTCTGTCTGTCTGTCTGTCTGTCTGTCTGTCTGTCTGTCTGTCTGTCTGTCTGTCTGTCTGTCTGTCTGTCTGTCTGTCTGTCTGTCTGTCTGTCTGTCTGTCTGTCTGTCTGTCTGTCTGTCTGTCTGTCTGTTCCTGTCAGCTTTTTCTCCCAATTTATCTTATCTTGGCTGTCATTTCTGCTATCATTGGCAGCCATTCGGCAGGCAGCAAGCCCCAATCGCCTAGCTAATGCCCAGCCAATCAGAGACTAGGCCAGCTCAGCAGGCTAAATTCAGTGTAAATGCTGGTCTCGCAAGGCTAATACTGCCCTCTCACACTTCAAATCAACAACAGCTGCAAGCTCTGCCGGCATCCAGACACTGCAGTTATTAACAATATTGATCTTGGCTACAATGTGAGTTTGCTCAATGAGTGTACAATTTCATAATGTTAACTCAGCTTCAAATTTCAACTCACCTGTCACCAGTTTATTTGGTAATCAATAAAATTATCTTTACACTCTGCCGCATGCATGGTGTTTACTCTCGCGAACCGTGGGGTGTAAAAATCGACACTAAAGAAGTTTTTCTGCCTTAAGAGCAAATTACATAATCAAAACAGATCAAAGTCTTGTGTCACTGCTTAACACCAGTCTCATCTTTGTAACTTC
Source organism: Macrostomum hystrix (assembly GCA_950097015.1). NCBI lineage: Eukaryota > Metazoa > Platyhelminthes > Macrostomidae > Macrostomum > Macrostomum hystrix. The sequence continues at coordinate 34,268,031 of CATNEN010000038.1, read as the reverse complement.
ACTCGATAATCAGTCCTACCTTGTCACTCCACTCACTCGATAACTATCTTCTTGTCAGTCTCCTGATTTTCACTCTCTCTTCTTGTCAGTCACTCGATTGTCACTCTCTACTCTTGTCAGTCACTCGATTGTCACTCTCTACTCTTGTCAGTCACTCAGATGTCACTCTCTCTTCTTGTCAGTCACTCGATTATCACTCTCTCTTCTTGTCAGTCACTCGATTATCACTCTCTCTTCTTGTCAGTGACTCGATTATCACTCTCTACTCTTGTCAGTCACTCGATTGTCACTCTCTACTCTTGTCAGTCACTCGGTTGTCACTCTCTCTTCTTGTCAGTCACTCGATTGTCAGTCTCTACTCTTGTCAGTCTCTCGGATGTCACTCTCTCTTCTTGTCAGTCACTCGGTTATCACTCTCTACTCTTGTCAGTCACTCGGATGTCACTCTCTACTCTTGTCAGTGACTCGATTATCACTCTCTACTCTTGTCAGTCACTCGATTGTCACTCTCTACTCTTGTCAGTCACTCGGTTGTCACTCTCTCTTCTTGTCAGTCACTCGATTGTCACTCTCTACTCTTGTCAGTCACTCGGATGTCACTCTCTCTTCTTGTCAGTCACTCGGTTGTCACTCTCTACTCTTGTCAGTCACTCGATTGTCACTCTCTCTTCTTGTCAGTCACTCGATTATCACTCTCTCTTCTTGTCAGTCACTCGATTGTCACTCTCTACTCTTGTCAGTCACTCGGTTGTCACTCTCTCTTCTTGTCAGTCACTCGATTGTCAGTCTCTACTCTTGTCAGTCACTCGGATGTCACTCTCTCTTCTTGTCAGTCACTCGGTTGTCACTCTCTACTCTTGTCAGTCACTCGATTGTCACTCTCTCTTCTTGTCAGTCACTCGATTATCACTCTCTCTTCTTGTCAGTCACTCGATTGTCACTCTCTACTCTTGTCAGTCACTCGGTTGTCACTCTCTCTTCTTGTCAGTCACTCGATTGTCACTCTCTCTTCTTGTCAGTCACTCGATTGGCACTCTCTCTTCTTGTCAGTCACTCGATTGTCACTCTCTACTCTTGTCAGTCACTCGATTATTACTCTCTCATTATTACTTTTTTTGATCAGTCTCATATATTGTGAACTATTTTTTACTTAATAAGATTGTCACTACTTAGTTAAAAGTCTCTCATTCGAATATTGTGGAATTTCTACCGCATTGCCTTTCTTTGAAGTCTCGCACTCAACTTTTTTAAACTTAGTGTTTAACTAGGAATTTCTACAGTTTCTACCCTGTTTTTATCCAACCGCGGATTTATTTCGCGATGTCTGACAGAAATAAGATGTTTGCAGCATATCATTTATTTATTACCTACTTCATAACTTCCAACTCCGACGCCTCCAATTATGTTGTCTAAAGTGAACGTAAAGAACCGACTTATCAATGGGCTATGAGTGCCAGGATGTTTTTCATCGAGAGCGCGCAGCTCTCGTCTGTACTGTCTATGGGCGAAGCGCCCTCGGTCACTGCCTCGGTCATAACCCATAGGCAGTTGCAGCGTCTATCATGTTCTCTCGCGTCATCATTGTTTGCACGCTCTAAATGTCTATGCCCAAAGTTATGGGCAGTTAAGCAAGACAGATATTGCGAAACGTGGCCATAGACCAGAGGTCGGCAAACTCCGGCCCGCGGGCCAGATGCGGCCCTCAAAGCTCTTAAATCCGGTCCGTTGCCCGGCCTTCCGACAACTATAGTATATACTGTTTCATCTTTCCCCTATCCCATCTCTCCCGTGTGTCACCTTTCCCCTGTCTTATCTCCCCCGTGTCTCGTCTCTCCCCTTTCTCATCTCCCCCGTGTCTCACCTCTCCTGTGCCTCATCTCTCCCGTGTGTTATCTCTCCCCTGTATCTCCCCCGTGTCTCGTCTCTCCCCTTTCTCATCTCCCCCGTGTCTAGTCTCTCCCGTGCCTTATCTCTCCTTTGTCTCACCTCTCCCGTGTGTTATCTCTACCGCCTCTCGTCTCTCCTCTGTCTCATCTCTCCTCTGTCTCATCTCTCCCCTTTCTCATCTCCCCGTCATATCGTCTCTTCCCTATCTCTGATATATTTCTCTTATATTTCTACAGTCAATGCGGCCCGCTGCCGTCTTTTAGGTTCTCTTTTTGGCCCGCTAGCTAATAAGTTTGCCGACCCCTGCCATAGACAGTCATTGGTTGCTCGTATTGGTCTCCCATTATCTACTATATCTTTAACGAGTTCCTACAGAGCCATTACTTGTCTGTATCCGACATTCCCTGTAGAATACGCCAACGACAGCATGTGGAATAACAGCGCTGAATTCTCGACGTCAGATGCCAACTGCAGTTGCATCGGCTACAAGCCCCGAATCGGACTCCTTGACGCTGTGTACGTGTCCCTGCAAATCTGCATTTTCGTATTTGGTCTCGTAGGCAACGCTGCCCTCATCTGCGTGGTTGCCACCCGACGTAGCCTGCGCACAATGCCAAATGTGTTCATCACTAACCTGGCCATTGCCGACTGTATCTACCTGCTGCTGTTTATTCCGTGCAATCTGATTAGCACCTTCGGCGTCGAGTTGCCATTATTCTTCTGCAAGGCGCTGTATTTTTGTCGCTTCTTAACGCTGGGCGTGTCAGTATTCACCCTGCTGGCGATGTCCATCGACAGGTGAGACTGCGATAGGGGAGAGAAGCATGAGCACAATGGGAAGAATGAACACAATGGGAAGAATGAAAACTATGGGAAGAATGAAAACTATGGGAAGAATGAGCACAATGGGAAGAATGAAAACTATGGGAAGAATGAGCACAATGGGAAGAATGAGCTCAGTGGGAAGAATGAACACAATGGAAAGAACGAGCACAAAGGCAAGAATGAGCACAATTTGAAGAATGAACACAATGGGAAGAATGAGCACAAATGGGAAGAATGAGCACAGTGAGAAGAATGAGCACAGTGAGAAGAATGAGCACAATGGGATGAATGAAAACAAAGCGAAGAATGAGCAAAAATAGGAAGAATGAGCTCAGTGGGAAGAATGAAGTCAATGGGAAGAATGAGCAAAAATAGGAAGAATGAGCTCAGTGGGAAGAATGAACACAATGAAAAGAATGAGCACAAATGGGAAGAGTGAGCACAGTGAGAAGAATGAGCACAATGGGAAGAGTGAGCACAGTGAGAAGAATGAGCACAATGGGAAGAATGATTCGTAAAAAGAGGAAAATGAAGAGCGGGTGGTTTTGAATAAGTTTAGAGATCATATAGTTAAATTAGTTTAACATCAACATGTAGGCTGGTAACATCAACAGGCAGGCTGGTAGAATAGATAATGAATTTGCACCTGTCTATCTGCAAATTATCTCGCTCTTACAATATACAGTACAGTACAATCAGTATCAGCAGTAAATCAAAAGTTTAGAAATAAATTTCTAGTGGTTTTCCTAGTCTCTTAACGATAATCTGCTACTCAAAGGACAGGTGCATACTTCAAGCAAAAAAACTCACTTTCATTTCCTTTTCTGGGATCTTAAAGTACTGCCAATCACCTGCCAGCAAGTATGTCCTGTTGAAGAAATGCGAAAATTTTATTCACACCTAATATATTTTCTTCCTACTCTGCGTTAAAACAAAAGTGTCAATTTCCTCAAAAACAAATTGAGAATGTAAATTTAGGATCTGTTGTTGCTTTTTGAAGTGCTTTTTTCACGGTCTCAAAAATAGAGTAGAGGCATCATTAGTCACTCATCCAATCTCATTGCATTTACATTATCAAACGAACCAATCAGATTATTGCTCTGTTATAAAGAGAGAGAATGAGCGAGATAATAATGGAGAGAGAAGGAGAGAAAGAAAAAGAAAGAGGGAAGGAGAGAAATAAAAAGAAAGAGGGAAGGAGAGAAAGAAAAAGAGAGAGAGAAGGAGAGAAAGAAAAAGAAAGAGAGAAGGAGAGAAAGAAAAAGAGAGAGAGAAGGAGAGAAAGAAAAAGAGAGAGAGAAGGAGAGAAAGAAAAAGAGAGAGAGAAGGAGAGAAAGAAAAAGAGAGAGAGAAGGAGAGAAAGAAAAAGAAAGAGAGAAGGAGAGAAAGAAAAAGAGAGAGAGAAGGAGAGAAAGAAAAAGAAAGAGAGAAGGAGAGAAAGAAAAAGAGAGAGAGAAGGAGAGAAAGAAAAAGAAAGAGAGAAGGAGAGAAAGAAAAAGAGAGAGAGAAGGAGAGAAAGAAAAAGAAAGAGAGAAGGAGAGAAAGAAAAAGAAAGAGAGAAGGAGAGAAAGAAAAAGAGAGAGAGAAGGAGAGAAAGAAAAAGAGAGAGAGAAGGAGAGAAAGAAAGAGAGAGAGAGAAGGAGAGAAAGAAAAAGAGAGAGAAGGAGAGAAAGAAAAAGAGAGAGAGAAGGAGAGAAAGAAAAAGAGAGAGAGAAGGAGAGAAAGAAAAAGAGAGAGAGAAGGAGAGAAAGAAAAAGAAAGAGAGAAGGAGAGAAAGAAAAAGAGAGAGAGAAGGAGAGAAAGAAAAAGAAAGTGAGAAGGAGAGAAAGAAAAAGAAAGAGGGAAGGAGAGAAAGAAAAAGAAAGAGAGAAGGAGAGAAAGAAAAAGAAAGAGAGAAGGAGAGAAAGAAAAAGAAAGAGGGAAGGAGAGAAAGAAAAAGAAAGAGGGAAGGAGAGAAAGAAAAAGAAAGAGGGAAGGAGAGAAAGAAAAAGAAAGAGGGAAGGAGAGAAAGAAAAAGAAAGAGGGAAGGAGAGAAAGAAAAAGAAAGAGGGAAGGAGAGAAAGAAAAAGAAAGAGGGAAGGAGAGAAAGAAAAAGAAAGAGAGAAGGAGAGAAAGAAAAAGAAAGAGGGAAGGAGAGAAAGAAAAAGAAAGAGAGAAGGAGAGAGAGGAGAACCGGGAAGGATTTAGAGAATGAGTGAGACTCATGACTGCAGAGAATCAAAATCAGTAAGACAAGTATTGAGTGAAGGTGTGTAAATAAAAGCTCAAAATACTTTCCTAAGAAATTACAAAAAGTTTAGTTACTAAATTCAAATTTTATGTATCTAGAGTCTGCCTAGATATTTCTCCTTGTTTGAGCACCCCACGGCTAGAAATTCTCAATTGCTAAATCGATTGTCGAATAATTGAAAAAAATCAATCAAATCTAGGCCTCAACAAATAGCTTTTCAATTTTTATTGAATCTTCATATTGGAATCGAGAGACAAATATTGCAGCCTTTGTGGGTGCGCCTGTACTATCATGGGTGACTAATATGGGAATTAATGGATAGGGATTTAATTTCTAAGGCCTACAAAAATGCTGGGCTTTAACTAGCATCCATGGCTAAACTATTAAATGGGTCATGGACTCTCTTGAGTCATTGGGTCGTTAAGTCAGTGGGCCATTGAGTCAGTGGGTCATTGAGTCAGTGGGTCATTGAGTCAGTGGGTCATTGAGTCAGTGGGTCATTGGATCAGTGGCTCATTGGTTCAGTGGGTCATTGAGTCAGTAGGCCATTGGGTCAGTGGGTCATTGAGTCAGTGGGTCATTGGTTCAGTGGGTCATTGAGTCAGTGGGTCATTGAGTCAGTGGGTCATTGAGTCAGTGGGTCATTGAGTCAGAGGGTCATTGAGTCAGTGGGTCATTGAGTCAGTGGGTCATTGAGTCAGTGGGTCATTGGTTCAGTGGGTCATTGAGTCAGTAGGCCATTGGGTTAGTGGGTCATTGGGTCAGTGAGTCATTGAGTCAGTGGGTCAACTAAAAGTTCATCGATGGCTCAAAATCTGTTAATTTAAAATAATATATTAACACCTCTTAATTTAACGAAATCGATATTCACGCCTAACAAAACACAATTACAATCACATCGCGCAGGTGCTTAGCAATCACGCGCCCGATGGCTGCGCTGACAAGTTCACACCCGAATCTCATTCCTAAGATTGGCCTGGCTGGCTGCTGGCTGGTGAGCTGCACTTTTATAAGCTAAGTTTTAGCAGTTTTTTTATCACTATTAACTACTGAAATGTCAATTTTTTTAAAACAGTTTTCGCAATAAACTGTAAACTGTGAAGCACTGATGACCATAAGCTAACATTCGTATTAGTGACTACAAATGAAATATGCCATGTCATGTCACCTAAAAGTACAGGAAGATCAGATTGAAGAGTTAGTGGAGAGGAAAGTGAAGTGAGGGAGAATTGAGTGAGGGAGAGTAGAGTGAGGGAGAGTGATGTGAGGGAGAGTGATGTGAGGGAGAGTGATGTGAGGGAGAGTGATGTGAGGGAGAGTGAAGTGAGGGAGAGTGAAGTGAAGGAGAGTGATGTGAGGGAGAGTGAAGTGAGGGAGAGTGAAGTGAGGGAGAGTGAAGTGAGGGAGAGTGATGTGAGTGAGAGTGAAGTGAGGGAGAGTGATGTGAGGGAGAGTGAAGTGAGGGAGAGTGAAGTGAGGGAGAGTGAAGTGAGGGAGAGTGAAGTGAGGGAGAGTGAAGTGAGGGAGAGTGATGTGAGGGAGAGTGAAGTGAGGGAGAGTGATGTGAGGGAGAGTGAAGTGAGGGAGAGTGAAGTGAGAGTCAAGTCTCCATGTCCTTGATAATTTACAGGTTTGCTACTCGTATCAAAAGAAGCAGTACTTCATTCAGTTGCCAAGTGAGAGTTCCGCCAATGCCGATGAAAGCCTGCATGCTTGTCAGTCCCCAGTGAGGATAGATAACAAGATGATAAATAGGAGAGGAGAGAAGTCGATTCAGCGGTTGGACTGATGATCGAGCATTGGGTTGCTAGCTGTGGTCCGCGTCCGTATTGCCACATATGAATCGAACTGAATATCAACCTTTGCCGTGCCTCCACTTGCAGACGGCTGACAAGTGCATAGATAGTGTATGTGGATGGGATCTTATGTGCGAGCTATAGCTTAAGCTTAACCACTGCTTCAGTTTACCTGCTACGGCTGTAAAAATTGGCTCTATAGCAGGGGTCGGCAAACTCCGGCCCGCGGGCCAGATGCGGCCCTCGAAGCTCCCAAATCCGGCCCGTTGCCTCTTCTGACATCTACAGTGTCCTGTTTCATCTCTCTCGCGTCTCATCTCTCCCGTATCTAATCTCTCCTGTGTCTAATCTCTCCCGTGTCTAATCTCTCCCGTGTCTAATTTCTCCCGTGTCTAATCTCTCCCGTGTCTAATCTCTCCCGTGTCTAATCTCTCCCGTGTCTAATCTCTCCCGTGTCTAATCTCTCCCGTGTCTAATCTCTCTCGCGTCTCATCTCTCCCGTATCTAATCTCTCCCGTGTCTAATCTCTCCCGTGTCTAATCTCTCCCGTGTCTAATCTCTCCCGTGTCTAATTTCTCCCGTGTCTAATCTCTCCCGTGTCTAATCTCTCCCGTGTCTAATCTCTCCCGTGTCTAATCTCTCCCGTGTCTAATCTCTCCCGTGTCTAATCTCTCCCGTGTCTAATCTCTCCCGTGTCTAATCTCTCCCGTGTCTAATCTCTCCCGTGTCTAATCTCTCTCGCGTCTCATCTCTCCCGTATCTAATCTCTCCCGTGTCTAATCTCTCCCGTGTCTAATCTCTCCCGTGTCTAATCTCTCCCGTGTCTCATCTCTCTCGTGTCCCATCTTTCCTGTGTCTCATCTCTCCCGTGTCTCATCTCTCCCGTGTCTCATCTCTCTCGTGTCCCATCTTTCCTGTGTCTAATCTCTCCCGTGTCTCATCTCTCCCGTGTCTCATCTCTCCCCTATCTCATATTTAAACAGTAAATGCGGCCCGCTGTCGTCTTTTAGGCTCTCTCTTTGGCCCGCCAGCAAATAAGTTTGCCTACCCCTGCTCTATAGCATTATCCGGTTTCCGGTAAGGCGGCATCCCTTACCAGTCCATGGACTGAACTGATGTGAAAAAACCCTTTGGATGCACCGCTCAAATATTGTTATTAACTAATTATGTTAGTGGGTTGTATCCTATAGTGGGTAGATTCGGACTCATGAGGTCGGGGGTTCGATTCCGCACTCCACTGGAACGATTTGTGTATTTTAGTAAGACACGTAACTCTGCATTGCTCCAGTTCAAGCAGCTGTTAAATGGGTATCAGCATTAGTTGGGTAATTGAGGGTGGGTGTGGCGTCCCTCCTAGGGGGATACCGAAGTCGCTGAGCTCGATCCCGCGACGAGGCCACGTTAGATTTGTGGCGCAGCTGCAGAGAGAGGGTTTGGCGCGTGTCCTGTCGTGCAAAATACGCCAAGGCACAGTGGGAGTGTACACTGCCTGACGATGACAATGTGTGCGAGTGTGTGCTCCGGAGTCAGCGAAATCGGCAGAACTGCGTGTCTGGTGGCACCTGATCGCGACTTTGTAAAATGATTTTTACAAATAGAAAAGACACTATGCGGGCAGGTGTAATCAGTTATTATTATTAGGGGCGTATTATAATTATTACTGTTTAGTATTACGAATCTCAAAAGTGCATCTCTAGGTTGAGCAACATGCTTATCACCCACCCCGCCCAGCCCTGCTATCGATACCGTGGACACTGGGCGCGCACATAGTCGAACGCAGAGTCCCTCTGCCGCTAGACGCTGAATTGGCAGCCGAAAAACAAAACATCACGGGCGCTGTCGCCGGCTTCAACAAGTCCAACGGCTGCCTGTCCCTGCGCAGCTGCTTTCCTTTCCCCGACGCCTGGGGCGACGGCTTTCGTGTGGGCATGCTGATTGGCAAACTGCTGGCCTATTACCTAGCGCCTGGCCTCCTAATCGCTCTGTTCTATGGCAAAATGGCTGGCAAACTGATGAGAAGCGCAGCCGGTGACGGCTCTGGGCCAGCCGGTGCTTCAGCCGCTGCCAGCAACGCCTTCGAGGGTCGCAAGAAGCTGGCCAAGCTGTCCCTCTGCCTAGCACTCGTGTTCTTCGTTGCCTGGGGCCCCGACTACCTGGTGATGCTGCACTTCTTTTTCTGGGCCGACAGGGTCAGCGGTCCCTTCCTGGTGCTCAAGATGGTTGCTAAGGTGATTGTCTAACCTGTTGCTTATTTTCTCTTATTAAATCTACCGTCTTCATTCACCTGACTCGAGGGGGCCATGCAGTAACCATAAATAACTCTTTTAGAAGAATTCCAAAACACAACAAGATTGAATGCGGAGAGATGAGACTGGGAAGACATTAGATATGGGAGCGATGAGACACGGGAGATAGGACAGGGGGAGAGATGGGACAGGGGAGAGATGGGACACGTGAGAGATAAGACACAGGAGAGATGAGACACGCGAGAGATAGAAAGGGGAGAGATGGGACACGGGAGAGATGGAAAGGGGAGAGATGAGACACGGGAGATGTACAGCGGACTGATCAGGTAGATTATCTCCGCAAATACAGCAGCCAGCCGTCTGAAACTTTCGCAGGTTCTGCCGTCGGCCTATTCGGCCAGCAATCCGGTGACACTGTGTGTCATCAGCAGGAGATTTCGGCGTCACCTGATGAACGCCCTGACCTGCGGCCGGTGCGGCGACTCCACCGACGAGGCCAGTGGTGGACTTGGCCAGCAGCTGGTGCAGCATCGGCTGCAGGATCAGCAACAGCGGCTGCTGCTGATGCGCCGGGCGCAACGACAAGGCGACCCGGTCGCGACCTTAGCTATCATCTAGCTGAATGATTGCCAGCTGATTATCACAAACAATCATACTAGCTATTGTACAATTTGTTGAATTGTACTTTAATTTTGCTACGTACGAGCTACTTTACCGCTTGCCTGTAACCATTTTTTAAAGATTGATTTACTACATCTTAATTACTACATAAATATTGATACTACTAGCAGTAGTCAGATCGAAATTACAACCTAGCCCAACCTACAACCAGTACCCGCTCGAGGTTTTTCTACTGTAAACAGACACAAGCACGTGACTAAACCTATTCCAATTAAAACTTTATTATTGGATGTACAGGAAAGTACGTTCGTAGAGCACGGATCAATTAGATTGGAGTCAATTGTGTACAATTAAGACGCAAAAAGGTTTTTAATTTTGTAGCTCGAAATAACTATCATCGTAAACAATTATTTTTTACAAAAAATGCAATTTAATACACTGTCTATGATAACAAACAGTCATTTATTCTTGTAAGGCACTTTTTAAAAACAGAGAACGTTAAAATTTAGAAGGCTACATTGAATGGCTAATAACATACTACAACAGCTGATAACTTGAAAGACGTACTTAACACGCGTGATTAGATTAAAATTAGTGGTCATGATTGGCATATAAAAGTGCAAACAAAAATTATAGAGGCGCATGGAAAACCATCGAAGTACTCGTACAATGGTTCCAGGAAACAATTGCGATCGCGACAAGTTCGCCGATAAATTTCGGTTACGTCATTCCTCCTTATCAGAGCCGGCCAGCACCCCAGCTTTGCATGTCATTCCTCCTTATCAGAGACGGCCAGCACCCCAGCTTTGCATGTCATTCCTCCTTATCAGAGACGGCCAGCACCCCAGCTTTGCATGTCATTCCTCATTATCAGACCCGGCCAGCACCCCAGCTCTGCATGTCATTCCTCCTTATCAGAGACGGCCAGCACCCCAGCTCTGCATGTCATTCCTCCTTATCAGAGACGGCCAGCACCCCAGCTTTGCATGTCATTCCTCCTTATCAGAGACGGCCAGCACCCCAGCTCTGCATGTCATTCCTCCTTATCAGAGACGGCCAGCACCCCAGCTTTGCATGTCATTCCTCCTTATCAGAGACGGCCAGCACCCCAGCTCTGCATGTCATTCCTCCTTATCAGAGACGGCCAGCACCCCAGCTTTGCATGTCATTCCTCATTATCAGACCCGGCCAGCACCCCAGCTCTGCATGTCATTCCTCCTTATCAGAGCCGGCCAGCACCCCAGCTTTGCATGTCATTCCTCATTATCAGAGCCGGCCAGCACCCCAGCTCTGCATGTCATTCCTCATTATCAGAGACGGCCAGCACCCCAGCTTTGCATGTCATTCCTCATTATCAGACCCGGCCAGCACCCCAGCTCTGCATGTCATTCCTCCTTATCAGAGCCGGCCAGCACCCCAGCTTTGCATGTCATTCCTCATTATCAGAGCCGGCCAGCACCCCAGCTCTGCGCGTGATACTGCAGCACAAACGCTGTAGCTCGATGCTGCTTCCGACAGTTAGCTAGTTGAGCGTCCGTCATGCGATTGAGATCTCGACACGGTCCTTGAGCACTAACCACGCCGGTGTCCCACGAAAACGGATTAAACAATTTCGAAGGCAGCAGGCAAACTGGGCCATGACGATCGTCACCGGAGGCGCCATTTCGAAATCTATCAAAAGCGTGCATGAGCAATTGTGGTCCCGTCGTGATGTCCACCGTCTCCTGCACTGTGGACCCAACTAGACGAGCCCGTTCCGCCATGGCCTCTATAACAGTCAGCCAGAACGGATGGCCCGGTCGGCGAGCAAACATCAGCGAGTTTTCAATGTAAGGCCGCTTGCCTGGACGTTGACGGCGCCTGCTCATACTGCTGAGCAGGACGCCACATTCAGCTACGGAGCTATTAACACCATTGCCTAACAGGTAGTGCTCAAATGGCTGCAGACACTCGTTGTCCAGGTCGGTGTACAGGCCGCCATAATGATACAGGTAGAGATAGCGCACCGAGTCGGCACGCTGAATGTTCTCAGTGTAGCGCAGGTAGTGATCAAGAAAGTCCGGCGCCTGTATTGTGTTTGTTTTGGCTGACAGATTAACTTAATTATTGAGTTCTTTTCTATGAACTAGTTCAAAAATCGAACCAACTGGACAATAAGCTAAGGACAAAAAGTGGGTTGTAACCTAATGGTTTAGCGTCGGAAGTTCGATTCCTGACTCCCTTGGAACAAATTGTGTCCTTCAGCAAGATCTTCACTTAAATCTACATTGCTTCAGTTCACCCAGCTGTTAAATGGGTACCAGCATTAACTGGGTTAATTTAGGGTGGGTGTGGCGTCCCTCCAGCCCATTGAGATAGCTGCGGCTGTGCTGTCGGCTGCACATCCGATCAGTTTGGGGCAGTTGCAATCAATTATATTACTATTGGAAAAATATAAAAAAAAACCACTTTTAGACAAAGTGACTCTCCATGCAGTCAAATATAATAAAAACAGCTCACGATCAGTCACCTTCTGGCGCACTAGCAGCAGGTTGTCTTCGTCAGTCCAGAGTCGGTGCTGCCAGCCAGGCAGGCAGGTGAGCCAGCTGGCTCGCCAGGCGGCAAATCTGCCAGGCAGTTGGTCGTCATTGCGCCACGATTGATGGACAATGCGAGACAGCTGCTCTGTGATGCCGACTGGGGTCTGGAATGTGCTAAACTGGTGGTAACTCGCTGGCGGCAAAGCTGACAGCCTTCTTGGCCTATGCCTTGTGAGCATGATGATGGCTGTACTGGACATGATGGCTAACAAAATCAGCAGATAGAAACAGAATCGACGGCGGCATACGCTAAGCATTTTTGTTAGATTAAACAATCTATGGCAATTTCATTTCTTTCAGTTAAGCTACCTGAAATAGGTTAGAGTTGCTAATTAGGAATAATACTGAAAACTATTGATAATAAGAATTCTCAGCACTTTGCAGACAGTTCCTTTTCCAGAGAAGTTTTGAAAACATTTAATTAGACAGAAAATAAGAAAAAAGCTTCAACATTTAGTAGTGATAAATTCAGTAACATATACTTTTAACAAAGACAAAAAAGTTTTTTTTTCTAAAAAATATTTAACTAGTCTTTTAAAAGTTATCTGCTAATCTTCTTTAGACAAGTTGTTACATACTCATTCAAAAATAGGCTAAAATGTTATGGAGTTATCTTATCTTATCTTATTACAGTAAATTTTATCAAGACAAAACCTGAGGCATTGTAGGCCTATGTTCAAATTAATTTATTAAGTATGACTGTATGAGATGGTACAATAAAAGGAAGCACATGTTTATTTGTAAAAGTTCAATATACTACAAATCCTGTTTTCACTGCTGAGCGAATTGGTGCTGAAATCACTGCTAAACGTGAAGCTGGTGAATTCCCATTCAGGTTAAGTAATTGAAGCAAATATTAGTGACAAACTGGTGTTATTCTTAATACCAACATGTATACTCAAAATGCTTTTGTACATACAGAGAGAGAATCTCTCTATCTCGCTATCCTTTCTGATCAATTTACATTGGCAATAATATCACTAGTCAATGAATCATTTGTTGACAATGTCTACACTATATCATATTGTTGCGTATATTTAATTCAATAAGGCCTATTGTTTTAAATCGCGTAATTAAAGCAGTTTACTGACAAAATGTGCCAATTTAACACATCACATTTTAGAAATACATCCCAGAAAGGATTTCTAGTGCTGCTCTAACACTTGGGTGACATTTAACAATTAGGCATATCGATTCGATTGCAATTCGCTTAATCGAGGACTGCGGCTGAGTGGCTGAGAATGTGAGAACGTCGTTTTATAGCCGAGAATGTCGATTTCCTGGATTTTTGTTTCCTTAAAGTTGTGCAGCCGCAGGTTGCGAGAAGATGGCTTTTAAATAAATGAAATCATGTTTCTAAAACTATGACCAAAAAAAACTTTTTCTGATACTTAAATATAGTAATTCAAAGACTAGTTTCTTTAATTTTGAACAAAGAGTAACTGTTTTTGTTCTTATCTAAAAAGCCGTCAAGATGCAATTAATAGTTCGGTAGAACTACCAAGGGGGGTACTATACCAAGGGGCTGCTCCGTCTAGATAAAGGTCGGTGACCGCCGAAGTCCGAGATGATGCAAGCACATTCGGGTGACATGCTGATAAAGTTTGAAGGTCTGGAAAGGCCGCACTGAGGCACAGTGCAAATTCGTGTATAGGGGTGTATGAAATACACTAGCTCTTATGGGAAAAATCGGACCTTCGGCCAGAAACATTGAATATCTCGACGGTCTGAAGAGCTGGCGACTCGTTTCTTGTTTCAGAAGATGCGCAACAAAAAGTTGGGCCGTGTTCTTGAGTTTCGTGTGCTTGCATTGTTCCGTTCAGGTGCAGCAAAAATTGTCAGGGGGGGAATTCCTTGGTATAAAAACGGGCGGCAAAATGGCTTGGTAGTCCTACTGTTAATGGAAGCTATTGATGTGAAGCGTTTCTAGAAAAATAAAGTAATTAGATCTAGTTTAAAAAACTACGATACACGACACTCGGGTCGACTAGAAAATGCGAAAATGCCTTTTGTTACACTGATGATGATGTTAATTGTTTGCACAGTCAAATAAAACTATACTACGAGCGTACATTGAAAAGCTTCATTAGACCTATTCTACTTCGTTTTTTTCTGACCTCGTTATTAGTAGGTAAATAGGTATAAATTAGTGGCTAACTATTTTAATAATTCGTCACCTCATCATAATGGTAGAATTTTTTTATCGATATATAACAACCATCTATAGCTGTGTAGATAAGACAAAGCAGTGCAATTAAAAATTTATGTGAAAAGCTGCTTAAATATTTTAAATGACGAAACAAAAGCAAAAGCAGCTCTGCCAAAAAATTGCTTCTGTATTTTTAACAAACGTATTCAAGCAGCATAGGACAAGCTACGAGTATATAAGTACGAGTATCAGGCAGTAACATTGGTTGCTGCTTAATTCAAGAGAAAAATGGTAAATTGTAGCTATTTTATCTATCTACCTCCAATAAATATATCATTGTTTAAAAAACAAAGGCGTTTCGCTTTTCCAAGGCAGCTCAGTCCTCAGGATCTACGTTGTCAGGATCGAGGATCATATAGGAGCCGATCGTTTATATTTATTATTTAGCGCGCAGGTATATTTCAACTGTTAACAATGCTAAATTTTCTGTATCGCTATAAATTGCACGAAATTTAAATTTAAACTACACGTTGCAGGTACAAGTTATAATAGACTACTCGAGTAAAACGAATAGTGAATTTTCATTTACCGTCAACATTACCTGCCTGATATGCTTGTTATTCGTGATCCATTATAGACCCATATTATTTTAACCAGATCCAAGGTGTGACTGCTTGATATTAGTTATACGAGTAGACAAAGGAAAAAAGAAGACAGAGACAGAGAAGACGGGAGATTGGAAGAGAGACTGGAGAGGGGAGATTGGGAGAGAGACTGTGGAGAGGGGAGATTGCGGAGAGACTGAGAGGGGAGATTGGGAGAGAGACTGAGGAGAGGGGAGATTGCGGAGACACTGAGAGGGGAGATTGGGAGAGAGACTGAGGAGAGGGGAGATTGCGGAGAGACTGAGAGGGGAGATTGGGAGAGAGACTGAGGGTGGGGATTGGTAGAGAGACTGAGAGGGGATATTGGGATATTGGGAGAGAGACTGAGAGGGGAGATCGGGAGAGAGACTGAGAGGGGAGATCGGGAGATAGACTGAGAGGGGAGATTGGGAGAGAGACTGAGAGGGGATATTGGGAGAGAGACTGAGAGGGGATATTGGGAGAGAGACTGAGAGGGGAGATCGGGAGATAGACTGAGAGGGGAGATTGGGAGAGAGACTGAGAGGGGATATTGGGAGAGAGACTGAGAGGGG